>CM032232.1:78045000-79245000 GCA_019009955.1 Riptortus pedestris
TATAGTAAATTTAATTTACAATAAGGTTGGTTATATACAATTTCTCGATCCGATGCATAATAACGGAGATATTTCGAATTTTCAAAAATCCCCCCCTCTAAACCCCCCCTTCCTCTGGTCCGATTTCAGCCGTTAACGAACTTGATCTGTCTTTTTACGTAAAACGGTTAAATATCGAGTTTTCGTAACGATTAAAACAAAAATTGCGACCGCTAGAGCGGTAAACAGACAAATATATAGATAGATAATATAGATATATATATATATAGATATATATAACAGTTTTGAACGGACCTCATTTTCGTCATCTACTAGGTAGGATCGATGGACATTTGAAGAAAAATTTCGAAAATTCCGTCATGAGTACAACCTCAATAGCTGATTTCCCTTAAGGGAAATCTGCTAATAAGACTTAATTCCGATTTTTTTTTTTACAGCTAACTGAATACACTATATTACTTTTCCAGATTATCTTTTTTCATTCATATTGCTTTACAATTTTAGATGTTACTGGTATTAGCTAATGTTTATGGTAATAATGTAAGATGTATATGCTTAATTTTGCTGAGTATGATCCTTGCAGAGGGCGATCCTTCAACAACAAGTAAAAATAAGATCTAACATAACATTTACAGATCTGAATTTAATTAATGCTCTGATAAATACTCCTATATTTTTAGGGTGGTAAATATATTTTTTTATTATTTTATGAGTGATAAAATTAGCTGCCACAAGGTACCTGCCTCCTCATCTTAATTATGTACAGGTGTGAGCAACCTTTGTCATGTTGCGGGCCAAACTTTAGTGTGCAAATTGTTCACGGGCTGCTTTTAAAAGTAGTGCATTTTAAAGCAGTGTTCATAATTTTTAAAGATAGATATCAGACATGAAATTATACGTCAATGTAAATATAATGCAATTTATTAAAATAACAAAATGAAATAAAAAAATAATTAGTACATTATAATTAAATCGTAAAATTTGGAATTAAAAACGACGAAAATAAATAGGACACTGAAATCAATGACACTTGAGCTGAAATTAGGGGAACTAATCCATCGATGTTTGGATTAATTCCACTGATATAAAGTCAGCCTCGTATGATGTTTTGATTTATTAACTTTCATCATTGAAAAGAACTGTTCGCATTTATAAGAACTGGCAAGCGCTCAAATCTCTCATCTTCCTCATTTGGAGTAAGTAGTGTAATAATTTGTTTAATTGGGTTTTCCAAAATCTCTAGCGGGCCGAATCAAACCTAACCGCGGGCCGGTTGCTGCCCATGTATGCCTTAGAGCAGGGGTGAGCAACCTGTGGCCCCTTAGAAATGTTTATGCGGCCCACCAAGCATTTCTAAAATTGAATTTATTTTATCGACTTTCTCCACTGAATATATTGTAATAAAATTTATATATATATATATATATATATATATATATATAATTTTTTTTTCTGTGTGGCCCTCCAAAAAAATTTTAAAATTTAAATTGGCCCGTTGATTAAAAAGGTTACTCACCCCTGCCTTAAAATATTATTACTTACTGTAAAGGTGCTACAGTTGTTGAAGGACCTGCGGGGCTCCTATTATCTTCTTTGACTCAAACTCACTCTTCTCATCCAGACATCTCCAACCATGTATCCTGAGTGCCACTATTTATCTTCCACACTACAAACCCAACTTTCTCTAGGCCTACCTCTCACCATAAATACTACTGGATCTCATTGTGCGGGTGCACCTTACCATTTGACCAGACAACCTTAGCCTGCTTTTCTTAATAGTAGTGGTGTATAGGGATCTTATTTTATTGTTCAGAAGATGTTCCCTATAATAAAGAAAATCTTGACTCCAAATAATAAAGATGTATTTGGATTAATATTAAATGAAAAAGAATAACACAACTTCAAAGTTATGAACTCAGAAACCAGTGGCGGCTCGTAGCTAAAATTAGTGGGGGTGCTGCTCCAGAAAAAGTTTAGCCTTAGCACGCCACGGTCAACACTGCGGGAACGACAGTGCTTTCTCTCCTTTGCAGCCTTGCCTAGAGCTTCCTCTGTGTGCTTGCGCACTACAGCCAAACACCTCGCAGCTGGAACTGTGAAGCTCACAGTTCCATACGACACTAGCAACTGACTGGGATACAAACGTGAAATATTATAAAATATAATAGATGCTAAAATAGTTTTTACTTGATTCAAAATCCTTAATGTAAACTAAAGTTAGAGTATTTTCCCATTTCGTTGTTTCCTAAAAATGTTTTGCAATACAAGAAAAATGTTCAAATATTTTATAATGTTTGTATATGTATATATATATATATATATATATATATATATATATAAGTTTATTTATTTAATGTATTTAACTAATACAAAATAAAAGATAAACTTAAGTAGTCTTCGGGATAAAAAAAGCATTAAACAACAATATTATACGCACACACACACACCCATATATATATGGTCCATTCATTTATATTAGTACAAAGTAACCCACTTACTGAAATTGATGCAAGCCACAGAAACAATTTAATTAATACATGACATCCTGAAGAAAAAAAAATACTGACATAAAATTTTACTATTATGGATAATTTATATATTTATAATTATATAAATCAAATATATAATATGATATAATCAAATCTTTAAATATGCTCCAGAATCAAATGAAGAAGCCTTTTAAATGAAGAAGGCAAAGTTTGAAAGCCTTCAATAGCTCATTTCTCATAAGAGAAATCTATTGTTTATATTACATATGTGTTGCAGGGTCAAATATAGTCTGACTAATTAATAAGATAGTTAATTATAACTGAGTGTATTTCACGACATTTGAGGCAAGACGTCCCATGATATTTGATAAATTAATAGGTGAGAGAAAAAACAGAGTAGCGTTCAGAAAAAAAACAAAAACACATTTTCTATTATCATTGAAATTTAAATACTTTCTGCTGACTTTTAGCAGATTTCCCTTAAGGGAAATCAGCTATTGAGGTCGTACTCATGACGCGAGTTTCGAAAAATTTCTTCAAATGTCCATCGATCCTACCCAGGAGATGACGAAAATGAGGTCCGTTCAAAATTATATATATATATATATATATATATATATATATATATATATATATATATATATATATTTGTCTGTTAACGCTGTAGCGGTCGTAATTTTTGTTTGATCGTTACCAAACTCGGAATTTAATCGTTTTATGTAAAAAGAAAGATCAAGTTCGTTAATGGCTGAAATCGGACCAGTGGGAGGGGGGGTTTAGAGGGGGGATTTTCGAAAATTCGAAATATCTCCGTTACCATACTTCGGATCAAAACATTGTATAGAACCAATCTTATTGCAAATTAAATTTACTATAAATATTGTTCTATACATTTATTCTGTATCTTTAATATTAACCGAGATATTTGCATTTGTATTGTGAGTGTGGTCGGCTATGTTCGGAAGTTTCCGCCGAGCGCTAGTGTGGCCGTTTCACTAACTATTCGTCCTCGTGAGAATAGGTTACTACTACTGTTATTATTAGGCAGATTTCTCTATTGTAAACCTTCGCGTGGGAAATCTGCTTAATTTACGCAGCCCCTGCGTGACGGACTTTTTTATATCAAACATATTGATATTTTTGAAACTGAGATCATGAATTTGAAGGAGTATGTTCCTCTCAGCTGATTTCTCTTAAGAGAAGTTAGCTATTGAGGTTGAACCCTCCCCCTTCATTTACGATATGTGAATGAAATATTTTCAATTTAATTGAAAGGAGGGCGGTAAAAGATATTCCACCCACTATACTAATAAATTGACATACCAATATACATATCGCTCGTTGACTTCGGTTCGTGCTGAGTGTATAGTCAAGTGAAATTTGTGCTCTGTATTTATTCTGTTTTGTTCAGTATAATAGACAGTGGATTTGTCGGAAAATAGTGAAATCTGGCGAGGTTTATCTCCTTCATTAAGAAGAAAGATGAAGCCGGACCGCCGGACCGAAGGAGGTAAGAGAAAATCCGTTAACAAAATCAATAACGAAGCTAACCTCAGCGATGAAGTAACAGAAGACGTTGCCATGACAACCTCTAGCTACTGCAGCGAGTTCCCAGAGCTGCCTAACCTCTCTCAACCAACTCAAGAACAGCACGTGTCAGCGGAGAATGAATCTAACCTCTTCATTGAACCCAAACCAAAGCGAAACAGGTACAGCCTTAAACCAGCTGTTATTAATAATCAACCCAAACCCATAACAACAAACAATAGCTTCTCACCATTATTAGACATTGACAATGACGAAAATAATGACTTACCCGGACATAATTTAACAGAACGCAATCCAAAGACTTTAAATATACCACCTATATTCTTACTCGAAGCAGATAACTACCAACATATACTTGCTGACATAAAAACAATTGCAAAAGCTGATTTCAAATTACAGCAGTGTTTCAAAAAAATAAAAGTAATCCTGACGTCAACTGACGACTTCCGCAATGTGACCAAATTCTATGACGAGACGAACGTTAAATACTACACATTTCGAAACCCAGCTGACAGCAAATTATCTTTTATCATTAGAGGTGTTCCTTATAGCATCTCTGAGAAAGAGGCATTGGACGAACTCGCTACTCAGTACCCAGTTGTCAAAGTGGCTAGATTACAAAATAGAGAACGTAATCCAACTCCACTCAGTGCACGAATTGTCTTCGTGTAGGACACTCCAAAAACTATTGTCACTTAGACACCAGGTGTAGTAAGTGCTCTGGCGATCACAATTACACCGCTTGTCCCATCCGTAATGGCAAAGATTCCTGTTGTGCCAACTGTGGAGAAAACCACAAAGCTAACTACAGGGGCTGCAAAGCATTCAAAACTTTTACATCCCTTGTATCTAAAAATAAGTCCTCAAAAAAGACACCTAGTTCCCCTCGCCATCCACCCCCACCCCCACCACCCCCGACATCAACATCACACCCTGATTCCTCAACAATCCGCCCTAGACAGAATGCATGGACAAACAGGCCACCGCACCAACAGACCACAACACCTAAACTCAGTGACGCAACCACTCACTCTGATGATCAATTGACAGACATACTACTTAGTTTAATAAAACCATATATCCCTAAAATAAAATCCTTTCTAACCCAGCTTTTAACCAACTTATTCTCAGTTAATCATGGCAGTGATTAATATAAGAAATCTTTCTCTGCTCAACTGGAATGCCAACGGCCTAAAGATTAGACAAAACGTATTAACCAATTTCCTGAATAGACATGACATTGACATCGCTTGCATAACTGAGACACACCTCATAAACACTGACAAATACCGAACTCCCAGATACAATATATACAGGACGGACCAAGAAACACGACGCGGAGGAGTTGCAATATTAGTAAAAAAGTCCATTACCCACCATAATTTACTGCTTCCGACCCTTGATCGTCTGGAGGCTGTTAAGGTGGGCTTGGTTCTCCACGATAACAGCATTCTAAGAATAATATCAGCTTACAACCGCCCTGGCACGAGGCTTATTCAAGCAGATTTCGAAAAAATATTTACCGGTGATCCCAGTATTTTGGTTGGGGACCTCAATAGTAAGCATGTCTCCTGGCGATGTAGAAAACAAAATAATAATGGGGCACAACTTACGAGTATTTCCGAAAACTTAGGACTCATTATTACTGCACCAGACGAGCCCACGTTTTATCCAATGCAAAGACGATATCAACCTGACATTTTAGACATAGGAGTAATACAAAACTTCCACTTACCTATACTCCACGACACACTGACAGAAATGGACTCTGACCATCTTCCAGTAATAATAACATTCCAGGACAGACCAAAACAAGTACCACCACCTACAATACTCATTATTGGACCCATTGACTGGGAAAAATTAAAGACCGAAATGCATGACAAAACCATCATCCCAAATTCTTACCAAACCAATCACGATATAGACACAGTGATTGCGACCTTTACAAACAATATTTACTCAGCCATTCAAAATTCAACCCCTAAGACCGACCCCTACAATCGCCAGGTGGCGCACACTATAACGCCCTCACACATTCTGGAGCTTATTCACAAAAAGAATATTCTTCGCAAGCGGTGGCAACGAATAAGGGAACCAGAAATTAAACGCGAGGTCAATCGTTTATCTCGCTTAATTAGGCTTGAACTAGACAATGATAGAATCAACATGAACATGAATTCTGGTGACCCATTGCTATGGCGAGAGACTAAACGACTACTCAACCAAACTACTGAAATACCTTCACTGACTAATGGAGACACTACAGCTTTAACTGACTCTGACAAATCTAAATTACTAGCAGATCATCTAGAAAATAAATTCCAAACATCAAACTATAATGACCCAGAAACAGACGCTACTGTATCCACATCCTTCATACACACTAGACTGACGAACCACAACATTGACTTTACATCCCCCAAAGAAATTGCCTCAATTATTCACAAACTTTACCATAAGAAATCTCCTGGCGAAGATCAAATAACCCACGCAATTTTGAAGAAGCTTCCCCGCAAGTGTATTGCTCTCCTCACAAGCATCTTTAATGCCTGCCTCAGACGAGCATACTTTCCGGAGAAGTGGAAACACGCTCACGTCATATTTTTTCACAAACCAGGCACACCGCGAGGAAACTCTGCAAGCTACCGCCCCATAAGCCTTCTTAACACGACGGGAAAGCTTCTAGAACGCCTGGTTAATGATAGACTTAGGAATCATCTTATGGACTTCATCCCTCACCATCAATTTGCCTTCAAGCCTCATCATTCTGCCGTTCAACAACTCCTAAGGGTAGCGGAAGTTATCACGCAAGGATTTGAACATAAGCAGTATACTACGGGTCTCTTCCTCGATGTCTCAACTGCCTTTGACACTGTATGGCACGAAGGACTGCTGCATAAACTTAGGATTAGAAACACTCCAGCATACCTATTTAGTATTATTGCATCCTTCTTACAAGGAAGAACATTTCAAGTGAAAATAAACAACACTCTCAGCACGAGCCGGAATATCAGAGCTGGCGTACCGCAAGGATCCATACTTAGCCCATTGCTCTACACCCTCTACTGCAGTGACATCCCGCAGGTGGAAAATTCTGTGTTAGCTACCTTCACAGATGACACGCTCCTCCTCACTCAAGACAATACCCCAAATACTTCCATTCTCCATCTCCAAAAAGCAGCCGACCAGGTCTCAAGATGGTTCAAGAAGTGGAAGCTCTCGTTGAACCCCGAAAAAACGCAGGCCAAGATTTTTGCTCTTCTTCGTTTCAAGAACGAAAACCTTCCTGAACTGAAAATAGGCCATCACTCAATTCCTTGGACTCCGAAGGACCAGAGCATCCGCTATCTCGGAGTACATTTTGACACACGACTTACATGGCGCCATCATATCCACATTAAATTGCAACAAGCACACACACGACTAGCACAAATATACCCGTTAATAAATAAAAATACACCACTCAAACTGACTTGCGCAACACTACTTTACAAAACACTTATACTACCTATATTAACATACGCATGCCCAGTCTGGCTGGGCATCAGCAACATACACAAAAACAAAATACAGTCCTTCCAGAGCAAAGTACTTCGGATAGCGGCAAATGCTCCCTGGTTTGTTAGGAACAGCCAAATCCACAGGGAATTGGAGGTTGCTCCTATTTCAGTTCACATCCAACAGCTTGTAAGGAAACATCATGCCTGCCTTCATGCCTATGTCAAGTGGAGCCACTCATTACAATTTAGGAACAACTACTGAGGGACGACTACGCCCGAGGCTGTACCAAAACATCTTAATTTTGTAAAAATCATGTAACAATTTGTGTATAATACCTTAGTTGTATTGGGCCAAAATAAAATTTTCATTCTTCGTTGACTTCGTCCAATACTACTGCATAAGCGATGAGATATTCCTCTCTCCTATAAATTTAAAAAAAGAGAAAGAAAGAAAAATGAGTTACAGGAAGATACAGGCAAAGAGATAGGAGGGTCAAGGTAAAGCTGGGATATACTACCAATTCGTTTATAACCTCCGGGGAAATCCCCAATCAGAGATGATCGATTTCAAAATTACAGTTACTTTTACCACACTAACTTATCTCCGTTGGCGACCTCAAGAGACCTGAGAACTTGTCTCACTCTCGGCTGTCCTATATATGAACACACAGGACACAATTTAACAAGATTAAAATTCTAGACAATGACAAATGTACTTGAGACTCACAGACAACACAAACGTTTTTACGTATACTATATGACTCTTCAACATTTGATAAAAATAGATCAAATTTAATAATGAATATAATTTAGTTTATAATTTTAAAAGGAGGTAATTGGCCAGAACCCCCTCATATTATATTTAACAAATATAATAAAGAACTTTATCAAAAGTGTATATATGGATTTAGCAAAAATACATTAGAATGTAAAGTTAATTGTGAGGAATGGGAATCATAGTTCAATATATTTATTTACCTTACATAGATTCGCAAATTAAACATCAATTGAGTTTAACTTTAATTCATATGTTTTTTCTTCATATTTCATTTATTTACTTTTTCATTTTATTTGTAATTATCTTACTTATTTTAATATTTTATTTTATTATTATTATTTCTTGTTTATAATATTTTAGTAGATAGTTGATAAAAATAAAAATGTATTTAAACATAATACATGTAATATGCCATGGATGCAATGGAACATGTATTCAAATAAATAACTCCTCATAGGGTTACTATGAGGAGAAGGGAGAAATAGAGGATCTTTGGTATAGCAATATTCTTTCGGCGTTTGGAAACCGTTATCGGAATAAATACATGTTTAGTAAGGAGTCCCTGGGATCTGAGATCCCACTGGTATTAAGAGTGAGTAAACTCATTTTGGATATTTGGTTTTCCCGTTTGTCCGCCAAGAAATCCTTGAATTTGGGATTTACCTACTGAGATACGACGTACTCCGTTCTGAAGGATATAACTTCACATTCACACCAAGTGTTAAGCAAGAGCAAAACACTCTTTATTCCATTTAAGCCTAAAGGAATAATCTTTATTTGGCCAAAAACATGAAGCCTATATACAATTTATTATTTGAACTACTCATTCGATTCTGCCAGTTACTGTGCATAGTTCTACCTCACACTTGGGTCCATTAACATAGAATATTTTCTTATTTTAGTGCGGCCTTTCAATATTACTACGGGTTCATCATAAACCTCCACCCGGCACAGGGAGTCAGTGTTGCCAGAAAATAAAAGAATATTAATTAGCATAAACCAACCGGAATACATTGCTGGTAACCAGACAATAGACTACCCTTTCAGTGTGTATCCGACCTGTTGTGTGTGCACATGTTTTCATTGATAACGAACAGAATTAATAGAACTTTTATTTTGATTTTCTTGTCGTTTATCACAGAAAGTGTCTTTTATGTTCATTATTTATTTTATTATTAGTATACAATATAGTACACTATTTTAATTTCGAAGTGGTTATTCTTATTTTTTTTTTTTTACCTCGTGCACAAAACATCCATTACTTCGGGGCACTTTTGGTGCATACTTCTGTGCTGTTCTTTCATGGCTCCAAATATCTTTCATTGGTCCCTTCTTTCTCGGACTCCCAGTGCTCCTCCGTTTTTAGTTGTGAGTACCCACCTTTCACTGTCATACATAATATTGTTCATATGGCAAATATCAATTTCGATGATCCACGGCCTTCCTGGCAAGACTTTTGTAACGACCTTTTTGTAGACCATTGTGACTGATATATCTAATTTTATTGTGATCCGTTACATTCCCTCCTAGGAACTTGCATGTTCCACATGATTCTTCTTTTCTCCAGAATCTACAAAACTAGACCCCAAGATCAGTACAAATCAAAGTTTAAAGCATATTACCTTCTTCTCAAATGAAACATGTCCGCCGGTTTTCAAACATGACATTCAGCTGCCTTCTAGAAAATAGGTCATCGGTGGACGAATGCTCTGTGAGAATCCTGCTATGGCACTCTACCGGAAACATTTCTTCACTATCAACAACATTTCGCTTTTATTTATGTATAGTGATCGATGAGTGAATCGTTGCGGAACTCATTTAAATAAATAAATATGTATACTACCATTCCTGAAACGATACAGTAAATGGTCACTTGATTTCGAATAATATATTTATGGAGCCCATCTATCATGATCTCCTGGACACATTATTCAAAAATCCGTGGGTGAGAGAGATAATGCTTTGCGATCCTAAATAGGAATGAACGGAGCACTGAATCGCCAACCAAATCATAAATACTGCTCTCTCCAATGTAGCACTCTCTCAGAGCTGAGAGTCAGAGAATGAGTTTCTTGCGAAACTGAATTTATGCCATGATAAAGTTGTTGTGTCAATCTAAAGGTAGGTTCCTCAAAAAATAACTGCTATGAGTACTAACGTATTGAATATAAAATGCATGTGCTTTTTACAAGAAACCTGAAATGTCCGGACATATTGAGGAATACTATTTCGGTTTGTGCTGATATCTACTCGTGTACGAGCACAATCATTCTGCTATCAAATCCAAAATTATTGGTTTCCTCTCTCTCACAGATACTACTGGGTCTCCTTATCATCCATTACTCTGTTGTAGTTGAATGTTTCCAGGTATTAAATATTATTTTAATAATTTCTGCAATGATGTTACCTGATGAAGCGACGAATAGAACTGAGATGAGACTGTTTTCCTTGTGTTAGAAATGACTGATAGGGGTGCTATCCTACAGACGACTGAGCTATACCAACACAAGGTCGTAAACCTGTTCTTTCTGATAGCTATGTATACCTCCCTCCTCTCTATAATCATATTAATAATCATATATATATATATATATATATATATATATATAATTTAAAATTAGCTCAATTTATACAACTAAAGCCAATTGGGATAGGTTAACTACAGGATTCCAAATTTTAGGTTAGGACGAAGGGTTTTATTTATTAATCCATTGCTTTGTCCATGTGGGATTTGAAACCTTAACTCAAAGTTTTCCAGCCGTATGAAGACCACCGCCTCGATGCGCGTGGCTAACATGAGCGTCATATAGAATTGATTTGCATAGCTCTTTTATATTTTATTTTAAGCATCTCCGGTTGTCTTAAGTTCTCTGCTTAAATAACTCGAGAGTTATTTGGGATGAGTTACTTGAGTTCCAGAAGTCAATATATGGAATTATTTGGGGCTTAAATGAGAGCACTAGTCAAGTATAGCCTTGTTCACTTCAGGCAGCCGATAAACGTTTTCATTCTTCAAATGTCCATCAATCCTACTAGGCAAATGACGAAAATGACCTCAGTTCAAAATTTTAAAAAATTCATTTGTTTGTTACCGCTCTAGCAGTCGTAATTTTTATTTAACCTTTACGAAACTGAATATATAAGCGGTTCATGCAAAGCCAAAGGTCAAATTTGTTAACGGCTGAAATCGGACTGGAGTAAGTGGATTTTGAAAATTCAAAATATCTCCCTTATTATAAGTCGGATTGAAAAGTTGTATAGAACCAATCTTATTTAAAATTTGATGTTATATAAATGTTGTTATATACATTTTTTATCTATTATGAATATTAACCATGATATTTGCATTTTTTAAATTTTCCTTCATCCTTCAGTAAACCCTGCACTTTATCAATAAGCGAATACATAATCAAACGTCTTATTCCAAGCATAAATTCGAAAGCTTGTTTTTAATAGACCTTTACTGAATGAGATAAATACAAAAGCGTTGTGCGATGACGTCATAAAACAACATTTTAGACCTCGAAAAGTTTATTTGATCTATACGGTACTCGATATTTTATATTTCATATCTTGACATCATATTCGTAAATCGGGGAGGGAAGGGGAGGGGTTAGAGTGGAGAGAGACTCGATAATTCAAAATATCTGCTTTAGTATGAGTCAGATTGAAAAAAAAGTTATAGAATCAATCTGGTTAAAATATAGCTGGTCTACGATTGTTATAATATACACTCTTTCATAACTCATATATTAAGAGAGCTATACGTACATTATTGTTTTCAGCCCCACTTTTACTTATCCAAGTTTTATTTATAAATAGTGAATATAAGATGAGATGATTTTTATTTTATTTTTATTTATTTATACAGGAGCACCCGCATCTTGGCGATTTGGCTCAAAGGATCACAATGTAAAATGAAAACAAAATTATAGAAAAATAACAAAAATTGAAACAACAAATAAAAAATTAAATACAACAAATAATCATTAAATACTAGTAATAAACATAAGACATAAACAAACAAAAATAAACATTGGACTAGTAATAAAGACAAGAATTTAAAATAGTTTTAATAAAAAAATTATGTTATTCCTATATACTAGTTTTACAGTGTATATATAAGGTTATACTAATTTTACAGCAAGGTTATAAAAATATATTTATATTATTATTTCTATTTTTTTTTTTATTTTATTTATTTAGTTTTGTACCCCATAGCGATGGTGATTGGCATTATTAGGATGATATATTTACTCCTTCATGTGCTTACCTTAAGAAAAAAAAGTCCGTCACGCAGGGGCTGCGTAAACTAAGCAGATTTCCCCCGTGAAGTTTTACAATAGAGAAATCTGCCTAATAACAACTGTAGTAGTAAGAAACCTCTAAACCTAAAACATTATTTAGTGCGTAATAACCCAGTAGTTTCAGCCCCAAAAAACAGTTAACCTAACCTCTCTAAACCTATTCACGAGGGACGAATAGTTATGGAAACGGCCGCCAGAGCTCTCGGTGGAAAGTCCGAACAAAGCCTACTGTTGACCACACCCAGAATACAAATGTAAATATCTCGGTTAATATTCAAGATACAGAATAAATGTATAGAACAATATTTATAGTAAATTTAATTTGCAATAAGATTTATTCTATACAATGTTTCGATCCGACGCATAATAACGGAGATATTGTGAATTTTCAAAAATCGCCCCTCTAAACCCCCCCCCCTCCCACTGGTCCGATTTCAGCCATTAACGAACTTGATCTTCCTTTTTTACATAAAACGATTAAATTCCGAGTTTGGTAACGATCAAACAAAAATTGCGACCGCTAGAGCGTTAACAGACAAATATATATATATATATATATATATATATATATATATATATATATATATATATATATATATATATATATAATTTTGAACGGACCTCATTTTCGTCATCTCCTGGTTAGGATCGATGGACATTTGAAGAAATTTTTCGAAACTCGCATCATGAGTACGACGGGTTCCCTTAAGGGAAATCTGCTAAAAAGATGAGATGAAACAACTAGTTTGTCTAATCAGCACGTGGTAAATCTACTTAGTTTACGCAGCCCCTGTGTGGCGGTTTTATTTTGATTGCATAAATAAGCTTTATATCTTCAAACTAAACCATATGCAAATACATTAGAAATAATCTTAATGATAATAGAAATAAAAATAACTTAAAAATTGAAATAGGTAATTTTTAAGTGAGATATAACCACGATAAGCACGGGTTATTCAATCTACATGCGTATATTGGTAATTTACGAAATCAATTAATATAATTAGTAATAGCCAGACAGAAATTCCAATTCTAGCCCGGCAAGGGTTCATTCAGTAGCTATTAGTAATTTAATTCAATTCAACTGGCGAAGTTAATTATATGGCCACCCCAAAACGGAGCAATTAACATAATCGAGGACTTAATCATGAATCAAAAGTCGAAAAACGAACAATGATATAACAATGACTAGAGATGATAAACTTTACTACTTAAAAACATGTACAATAATAATTGATAAATTCAGTAAAAATATTAAAATGATAAAGAAAAAGAAAGAACGCATTAAAATACAAAGGAAAAAAGTCGTTGACTTTATTGTTTCATATATGTAATGTCTGTTCCTTTTAGCAGATTTCCCTTTAGGGAAATCAGCAATTGAGGTTGTACTCATGATGCGATTTTCGATTTTTTTTTCCAAATTTCCATCGATCCTCCATAGGAAATGACGAAAATGAGGTCCTTTCATAATTATGTATACATATTTGTCTGTTGCCTCTCTAGCGGTCGCAATTATTGTATTATCGTTGCCGAACTCTATATATAATGGTTTTATGTTAAAAGAAAGATTAATTTAGTTAACTGCTGAAATCGGGCAAGTGAAAAGGGGGGGGGGGTAGAAGGGGAGAATTTTGAAAATTCAAAATTAAATATCTACGTTATTATGAGTCTGATCGAAAAAGTGTATAGAATCAATCTAATTGCAAATGAAGTGTTCTATAAATATTGTTATGTACGCTGTTTTACTATCTTGATTATTAAAACTGATATTTTTTTACTTTTCGGCCATCAGTAAACCCCCACTCCTACTCATGCATATTAACATATATATAACACACACACTCACACACACACACACACACACAATGGTGATGGTATTTTTTTGGCAAGGCTTTACTTTGCACAATATTTAGACATTTACCCGTCCCAGTGTTAAGGGTGTATACCCGTCGTTGCTGTGAATTTGTTAATAATAAAATTATTATTTTATGTAAGACTTCACTGTCCTCCATATTTTCATATTTCCCGTCTCCTGTGCATTATGCATAGCTTTGAATTATTAAGATCAAAATATTAACATAGATTTGAATTAATTTTTCCAGGTGAGGTATCTGGTAGTTCATATTGGAAAGAATTGATAAGCATATCAATATTTCTACGAAAATTACTTGCTTCATACATTGTTTCCGAAAAATGTATAAAACAAAAGATACTGTAAATAACAAAGTAAACAACTTTTGTTATGTGCACGTTTGCCGAAAAACAAAGGGACAATGAAATATCGTGAATTTTTATTTCAGGCCTCCCTTATAACCCCCTTTCCCGTTCGAACCTAAAAATTTTAATAAAGCTTATAATCATGGAAGAATTAATGCTAATTGACATACCGAGTTTTGTTAAGTTCGGTTCAACCGTTAGTGCCCAATAAAATTGTTGGCTCCCGCTAAAGTTATAGTGTATATCTCGTTCATACTTCGTTATAAGACAAAAGTGAATATCACAAAAGTTACTCTAAAAACAAAATTAACAACTTTTGTTATGTTCGTATTTGCGGAAAAAATAATAGGAAACGACATATCGCTATTTTTAATTTCAGGCTTCCCTTATAACCCCCACTCCTGTTTGTCTCAGAGAAAATTAATATAGCCTAAAGTCTAAGTTGGGTTAGTAGTAATATACATACCAAGTTTCATAAAACTCGGTTCAGCCGTTTATGCGTGAAAAGGTAACAAACAAACAAACAAACATACACCCAAGAAACAAAACGCCGATATGGTGTCTATGATATGTGAAACGAAAAGTTATCGTGAAATAATCAATGTACAGACAGAGGTTACAATTTTATATATATATATATAGGCAATTATATTATGAATCACTTTATTTTTAGCCTAAATACCAAATACTGTTATCATTGAACTTTTACGTTTTGAGATAAATGCAAATATGTGACGCACATGGTAAATCTGCTTAGTTAACACTGCCCCTGCGGACTTTTGTATTTCCATATACCTTTTAAGACGTGGTATTTGTCCCCCTCCCCAGATTCGAATCGTTTATACTCACTATGATGGTTGAGTACAAGGAGAAAATTTGTCCTACCCACCTCTTCCAACCGTGTATAGGGACTTGTAGGCTCCAGGAGACATCTAGGAGTCTAATCTGTGGCACC
Organism: Riptortus pedestris; assembly: GCA_019009955.1. NCBI lineage: Eukaryota > Metazoa > Arthropoda > Insecta > Hemiptera > Alydidae > Riptortus > Riptortus pedestris. Next base: position 78,060,798 of record CM032232.1, read on the forward strand.
GATCGCATATTTATGAGGCACCACCCAAAACAGCAGGTGAAGATCCAGATCATCGAATCAACCAAAGCAGGTATGATGAGTATTTGTATGGGGGCCCGCTAGATGCTATTTCATAATCACGGAGATAATAGAACAGTGAGTTGAAGTGAGTTTAGGTACATCAAGTCCCACTCAGTCAACTTTAGAACTAAACTCTCCTGCACTATGCCTGCTATGTTCCCCGATAAGGGCAGTCCAACGGGAGGCCATTCATCAGATGCCATTTAAGAGTAAAGATACTGTGTGCAGTGTTAATCTCCAAATGTTTCCGAAACCATTAACTAGTTTCGGAGAAACGGTGGTAAAAGGATCCAAAAAGTTGACTGTTGACATGGTTACCATTAAAAAAATTTTTATTAAAAAAAAAAAAACAAAAGAAAATAGTATTTTATTACTAGTGAGATACATGAATTCAAGATGTGAATGTCAATGAACAGTCTAACTTCCATCAGTTATTATTACTCTGATCTCAATGGAAATACAATGTACTTCAATTGTGTTGTAATATAAAGTTTCTGTTACTTAAATTTTAAATATGCTCATTTCTATTTTTTTTTTTTTGTTTTAGCATTCAGTAAACCCCCAATCCTATTCATGAAATATTTACTTTAAACTACTGTGTCATTAAACAACTCATATCCAACTTAGGTTTCATGTCTTGTTATCATAGAGTTCTAAGAAAGGGAGAAAAAGAGATTAAACTGCAACCCCCCCCCTATTTTGTAGTGTTATGACTCACTGTAATGTTATCTTGTGTCATTCCTACACAGGGAAATTGCATAGCTTATATAGCCCCAGCATAACAGGGTTTTCATCCTTGTGTTTTACATCTACTTAAAAACTACGAAAACAGATACCTTCCAAAATACTTTTTACCCCATCATTTTAAATTCAATTAAAATATAATACGATTATTAATATTTATTAATGTCCACTTTTTGTATCAACGGCTAATTGGGACGGATTATCCACAGGTTACAACCCTTTTCTAGCCAAGGAGGGATTAAGGATTTTATTTAATGAGTTTGTCACTAAATAAATCCCTATTGCCCAGGTGAGAATCAACCACACCACATAAGGTTTGGCATGTGAAATTAAGACCAATTTCACAATTAGTCAACAAACAAAAATTTAGGATTTCAAACTACACATAGCTATAACAATGCTAATACTTTATTAATGCGGATTGCTATAAATGAAATGGGAATTTCAGAAAGAAAAAAAAATATTATATTTCATACAAGACACCATTTAAGTGGTATAAAAATACAAACAAACACTAAAATACATAATACAAAATAATACATGAACTCTGTTAAAACAGATTTGTATCAAAATAGGGCGTTAAATGCAAAATACTTTTACCAAAGACACACCTGCATGGCTGCATAAGTAAATCAAGACCCAAATTAAAAATGTAATCAGCCTTACAGATTACAAATGTAGAGGATCATTGTTTATTATTATTATTAGGACTTGAAAGATTGTTGTCCTTAGGTGCAAGCAGGGTTGTTAGGGTTTTTGATTAAAATCAATTTTGCTGTTCTCCAAAAAGTAGCAAAATGAAATTTTCCAAGAACCATTCTTGCCAAGACTGATAGAAACAGTAATACTGATTAAATTAAATTATGAGGACAAGACAGATAGATTATCAAACATTTTCTTCTGATCTCCACACTAACATTTAAAACTTTAACAAATGTTTCTTAATGCCAACTTTAATATGCTTATAACTAACATTCAGTGGTCAGATTATGCAATTATTCTGAGCTAAGACCTTCCTGCTAAGAAGTTGCCAACAATTTACTACTCAGAATAAGAGGAGGAAATCAAATTCAACTATTTTTAGAACTCCTGATACTTTTGATGAAAATTTGAAGTAATTTGTTTATTCAAGAACAAAAATTTATGGATAGAAATGAAAGTGCCGTGTATCTGTAGTGTAGCAACTATTTGGTTGGGCATTATTCACAGCACATTTTTAAAATACTACAGAAACCTTACAATACAGTTTTGTACATAGGAGATTCTTAACTAATGATAAATTCAAGATTCATGTTAATATTCGTTGTAACATATACCTTGAGTTAGCAAGTAAAAAAAAATGTATTCTTTTCACAATATTTCTCAGAATCATCCCAATTTTATGTTTTTATTATAATCAAAAACCAACGAGTTTTGTATAGAAGTGTTTTAGTCAAATGTTAAGAAATTTTAAAGAAATACTGTTTTAAAACCTAGCAAAATATTTTATTATAAAAAAAGTTTTGAAATTGTTTTGAAAAGGATAGCACTGATATCTATATTAAACATATTATTAACGATGGAATATTCAAATGCCATTCCATATCTTCCAATACAACTCATACATCAGCTCACACAAAACTCATAAGAGCCTAAGCATTCAGAAATTATATTAAACTAGCTAGTTATCACAGCCCATTTTGTGAAATACACACATAGATATGTACAAACTGTTCATTAAACAGTAGAGATTATTCCTCTCATAAAGATTTTCAATATTTTCCAGTATCATCCGAGCCTGGATTACTAATACTCCTGTTGAGTGATGAGGTGTCAGATGTGTTGTCTCCTACAATAAAAATTGAAGAAGAAGCCGTAGCAGTTCTTCTTAAAGTAGGAGTTTCGCCTGCAATGAAAAGTGAAGAAGAAGATGTGGCACTTCTTTTCAGTAGTGGAGTTTCTAATAAAGATTCTTGAGTCAAGTAAGTTGGTCTATTGCGGAGTACAGGCGGCTGCTCCTCCTGCCCCTCTTCTATATCTGTGCAACCTGTTGAAAAGAAAAGTCAAATATATGAAATTATTAACTGATTGCTCTTCACTGGGATGCAAACATAAATTAAAGGTGTGTGGCTTGTTCCAGCCATGTCCATTTTATGTAAATGTGTATTTATTTATTCGACCTTCATATGGTTATGTCAGATAGCTAACATTCTTCTGTTGGCCATTAAATTGATCATGCAGAATCCATCAAATCAAATACCCGTGGATATTCCGAATTGTTATAAACATTCTGAAATTCTAAGGATGAATCATTTCTATAAAAGTACCCTGAAAAGACCTCATTTTCGTCATCTCCTGGGTAGGATCAATGGACATTTGAGGAAATTTTTCAAAAATCGTGTCATGAGTATGACCTCAATTGGTGATTTCCCTTAAGTGAAATCTGTTAAAACCTTTCACTTATATTAATAAAACTGCTATTTTTAAAACGTGACTAACGAATTTTATAATTTTTATTTGAAAAATTACATTTTGGTAGACAATTTGAGAGAATATATGTTATCTCAAGTCAATTTGATCGATTTTTTGATCACTTGGGAATTTCTAATAGAATAGAAAGAAAGTTAAAAGTAAAAGATTTCTTCTTTTCAAGGGCTAATATATCAATACTTGCTTATACCAATTTTCTCATTCAATTAAACCCTTCTGCATTAAATGGTGCAGGAAAATAAGGTTGAAATATTGGCCTATCATTTTTATCTTTAATTTTCCGTTGCCCTCCCTCCTTATCTCAGCTACATTTGATGATTAATTTCTGAAAACCATATGTGTAATCTATCATCGTGTGATTGGTTTGACAAAAAAATCAGCTTCATTTTTAATTTATTTTGCTTATAAAAATCACGGAAAACTGGATTTTAATTTGATTATAAAAATTGAAATGTTTTATGCATCGAAGATATTTATATTGGCTCATACTAAACAAGTACCTCTTCCTCTCGATGATGGTGGTCACTGGAGGACTGGATAAAAACGTCTAACCTCAAAAGTAAATGACTGTATAACTAAGCTAACTATCGCCCACTGAATCACCAACATGGTTTATTAAATAAATTAAGAAATTAAGGAAAAAAAAATTTCTGCCTTACCCATTGGAAGAAGGAAGTAGACACCATACAGAAAGAGCTGGATAATTCCAGGATATACAACAAAACTGTCAAAATAATTTTCATTCAAGTAGCCAATGAACCAGTGACCTATGTATAGAAGTCTGTAGTAAAACAGCATTATTACATAATATGTGACAGCAATGTCTTTTCTATGCTTTAAAATGACAAAGTAACACTGTGGAAGGATTGACAATGATTCGCTAAATAAACTGAATAACCAAGCAATCTGAAATAAAAACAAAAACTGTTAGTACAAACAAAATTCAGACATATGTGAAAACTAATAAATAGGTATTTAAATATTATATGATTTTAAAAGGCCAGGCTATATTCTGGAACTTAAAATGATTAAGAGTATTTTTCATATTTTAGTCCAAGGTTCTGACATTTTTTGTGAGGTTACCTTGTGACATATTTGTTGAATTTTATAAAAATGCAGGGCGGACAAGTTTCTTCAGTGGTAAAAATTGGTAAATATTTTATTCATTACTGTAACCAAGGAAATGTGTGATTAAAAGTATTGGCCTAAATAAACTTGGTAAACCTAGAGTTGCGGGCTAACTAAATAAAATTCTGAATCTTATTCTGGCTAGAAAAGGATGGTAACATGTAAATAACTCATCACTGTTAGCCTCATTGACACAAAAAAGACGCTAATAAAAAACATAACCAATGAAATAAAACCTGCTTTCTCTTCCTTCTTAATAAACCCTGTGCGTACTTTGTAGCAGTGTGACGGGCCCTATTATATAGCTAAACCCAGGAGTCTGCTTATACTTTTACTCAATTCTTGATGATTCATTTTAATTTAAAACCAAGGTCGGGCAGATATTGTATGCCTTTGACAGCCTTGCACCTTCCTTACAGTCTTTTAGCACTGTCTGCATCAAGATATTTGTGATTAACACCTCACAAATCTTTTACATCATCCTTTAAAATTCAGTAATTGATTTATCAATATATTGTTTTTCATTGACAAATCTTTTACCTTCACTACTTTTAATCTCTTTTGGTATGGCTTTACTAATGGAAGGTATTATTCTTTTTATGTCACTGTTATTTTAAGTTTTCCTCCCAGAGAAATTTGTCTCATTACAAATTGAAGTTAAATATGTCAAGAATAGAACTTTTCTAGAATGAAGTTGATTTTAGCATATTTCCCTTAAGGGAAATCAGCTATTGAGGTTGTACTCATGACGGAATTTTCGACTTTTTTCTTCAAATGTCCATCGATCCTACCTAGGAGATGACGAAAATGGGGTCCGTTCAAAACTGTATATATATCAATCTATCTATATATTTGTCTGTTACCGCTCTAGCGGTGGCAATTTTTGTTTGATCGTTACCAAACAAGATATTTAGCCATTTTATGTAAAAAGTAAGATCAAGTTCGTTAACGGCTAAAATCGGACCACTGGGAGGGGAGGGGTTTAGAGGGGAGGATTTTCAAAAAATCAAAAAATATCCGTTACTGTACGTCGGATCAAAAAATTGTACAGAATCAATATTATTGCAAATTAAATTTACTATAAATATTGTTCTATACATTTATTCTCTTTCTTGATTATTTACTGAGATATTTGCATTTTTATTAAATCTGGGCAGCTAAGGACGTGAGGACTTTCCTGCCAATAACTAGTTAGGCTGTTTCCTTGATTGGTCGGCTCTCGTGAAATTTCTCTTTTCTCTAAAACTTCACGTGGGAAATCTGCTTAGTTTACGCAGCCCCAGACTTTTATTCTATAGATGGCCTTCTGGCTGTCTGTTCCTAAATCAATGAAATTGGTCCCTGAATATACAATAATAATTATAATGCTATCCTAAAAATGTTTTAACACCAATAAACAAATGAATAACAAATGAATGGATAATGTATAAAACAGGCATATTTTAATTTTTGAATTATACATAAAAAGTTATATTATTTTTAGTAAGTATTAAATTTACTGGATATGGCAAGAAATATCAAATCAATTGAATTATCTGAGTATCAGTTCTGAACAGTTATAAACTATATTTTTTTTTTAGTAACAAAATTCAATTGTTGTCACAATTCGATGCATTCAATGAATTAAAAAAGTAAAGAAAATGCATTTTAGTTCAAACAAGCCTGAATTTTATGAAAAAGAAAGATACTTCTATTTTAAAACATAGATCAATAATACTCTATGTTTGTCTGATATTCTGCTTCATTTTGGCATGGATAAATTTGCATTATTATAGGTTAGGACTTTTTTCCTACCAAGGGTGGGGCTAGGTATTTTATTTAGTGAGTCAATCATTAAACAAGTCCCCTTTGCCTGAGAAGGAATTGAACCCATTTGTAAAGTTTTTCAAATGTATGAAGTCTGACAGTTTAATCCACATGGTTGACCTAAGTTCCTTTTTTTTTAATTACATGTTTTTACATGATAGGCGTATTTTCTGAAATCCCTGTATGCTTACTCCTTTCCTTCTAGTGAAACTAATTGTGTACCAGCTGCTATGGCCTACGGTGAAGAGCACTTGATAAAATTTCTTTTATCATTAGAACCAGTTATGTAAAGAGACTTCCTTGGTCTCAGCACTATCTATTGAGCTTCAACATGGCGACCCTTAATCAAATCAGATTGTTCTGTCATACTTTTAGCAGATTTCTCCCTCAAGGATTTTCTCTTAAAATAACTTGTATCTCAAAAAATCTAGTCTTACTAAAATTTTAAGTTTACATAGGCTTCTTATTGCAGGATAAATACAGATTATAATGTGAGATAATATCATCAGTATTTCATTCCAACATGTGAGAAATATATTTTGTTTAAGCAGCCGAATGACACACTTTTTTGTCAAGGAGCTCACAAATTTTAAAATAAAAACTGCGTTTTTACTTTAGCCTACCAAGCTTTGTAACTAGAGTCATTAATTAATAGAAATATTTATGAACAAACCTCCTGAGGCCTAGAAACATCATGGACAAAAACAAAAGCTCCAGTTAAGCAAAACAAAATGATCGATTCAATCCTGTAACAAACATTGAATAGGCTGATTGGTAAATCTGGGTGAAAATGCTAGAAAATATCATTTATTTTTTTTTTTTTTATATATATGCTGTAAAGTTAACTTAAATCATATAAATAAATTTCTATTTTTCCTGAAAAAGTAGAAGATAACATTATTGTAAAGGCATAAAATTGCTATATATAGTATTTACTGTTTTATTATTTTAGTGCTTTATCATGAAGTAATAAGTAAATATTTACTTAAATATGGTTCATTTATAAATTGTGTGAATGTATTATGTATCTATGATGTGCTCTGCAAAGTACTACAACTGATATAACAGCAATTATCAGTGAGGTATTAAATTATCATTATTGTTGCCAGTGAGACATTTTCTTTAATTAGATTTGCCCTTTGTAACTATTTTTATTTTAGTGTTTTGTTTCCTATGAATATTTATATCTATGTGAATGTATATGTGCATTCTTGAATGAGACCCACATATCTTCATATATATTAATACTTATACTTACAGAAAAAGAAGTATATTTATCCAGCTTACATAAGCTGAAATTTAATTTGTCTCTGCATATGTACTTACCAAAATGTATCACATCTCTTTTCATATGTTTCTGAATATTTCATGTATATTAAATAGAGTATATAAGCCGTTAATATAATCCATAACATCTTTGACATTGCTTCATACCATGATGAAAAGTACTCCACAAGCATCCAGTAACGGCAGACAAATGTGAGCATTGTTAGTATTTGCATTCTTCCAGACCATCCTAAAAATAACTACTCAGTCAGATCTAGAAACTCTATCCTTTTGTATCAGCAATAATGGTGTAGATTTTTAAGAACAAAATTGTTCCGAAGATATTTATAAACCATCTCTCAGTCATGTAAAATAAATAATAATTTAGATTAAATAAATAAGTAGGCATGATATTATGTATTGTCTACACACCCATACCCAAACCACACATGCACGTATAGACACACATGTATCAAATTATGAGTCAGACCATACCTCCGGTCAAAAGAATAGGCCATTTTTGAACTGAGGAACAGAACAAAGTCTTTCCATTTTGGGATGGATAAATCTGTATACTTGTGAAACTTACCACCATGAATATCAAATAAATAAATACGAACGGCAATGAGAATCTTTCAGTCAACTTTAATAACCTCTAACGAAAAGCATCTGAATTGTAAACAATCAGGTCAGTCAACCTCTCACAGCTGAACAGATAGAAATATTCTTCACCGGAAAGAAAAATAATTACTGAAGTATATCTAAATATAACATATTAATTTTGTTGAAAAGTATTTACTATAAGTACTGTAATTTATAATGAATCAGAATAATTGTTATCACAATCACTCAAATTGTAGTACTCCAAGAATAAAAGAAGGGGAGGGGGTCAACAGAACGTATTTACATATATCTCACAAATTAGAATTTCAATAGAAACAATATTTAACCTTAGAGTGAACTGGGTCATGACATAACAGTTTATAATTTATATGACATGAGTAGGAATATTAAAATTTATAGTATTGTATAAAACAATTTGTTACACAGTAATTATCTAGTCATGTGTTTCTTTTTATGTATATATATATATATATATATATATATATATATATATATATATATATATATATATATATATATATATATATATATTTACTCCAAACCAACCTGCAATGTATTGCAGAATCACTACACGGTATGAAGGCTTTCAGTGACAATACCATTTGAGGAAATTGAAGAGAGTCCAGAGAATGATGTCTTTGAAAATAATAAAGTACTTTGTTTATTGGCTGAACTCATTCTTATTCCTTACCTGCTAAGCAATTTTATCTACAACACTTATTTTTAAAGGGAAACATAATAATACTAGACATCCAATTATCAGACACAATATCCTCTATACCTCTCTTAATAGATACACCCTGCACATGACTCACATACAAAATTACTATAAAATCTATAGAACATTTACTACTCCGCAACTAAACACTTATAACTGAAAATTAGTATTCATTACAGCATGGTATCATTTATAAATTAATACCCCCCAGATTATAATACATTCATTCAACAACTTTTCAAATAATTTTTTTTAATTTATCTAATAAAGTGGCATGACTTACATTATGACAGAAATGGTGAACAATGTAGAGAAATTGTATTTCATTAATAAATTATTTTATCTTGGCTTTAATTATTTAATCCTTTTAGCAAGTTTTCTTTGCATTCTTTTTATTATTTTATTGTATATTAATAATATTTATTGAAATTATAAAAAATACATTACTGCTGATGTCTGAGATTGACTAACAGTGGCCCAGGTCTTAAAAGAGAATGACTTCTAAGTAAATAATTATTGATTTCAGTGAATAAATAGATTAAAATATTCTAAATTATTACTTGCCTTATTCCCCTGACAAAAAGTCAAAATGGTTGATATTCGTTAAGATGAAAATTAAAATAAAGTAAAAAAATAATAGAAATTTGTTTTTTATGTAATTCATATAAATTTAGATATTTTATAATTTTAATTTCATAAAGAATATATATTATTTTTTAGTTAGACCTTTATATAAGGTAACAAGTTATACATTACCTTCACAAGACCTATTTCTTTCAACAGTAACTATAAGAACAATAAATGATCCAAAGTAGATTATATCTCCAAAGATTTGTGCAACATCAACTAACATTTTGTGATTACTTGATTCCACCGAGTCAACCACTAAGATTAATGATTTAGAAACTGAAGTACCTGCGCATGGACCCTTTAGCTCAAAATATGGACTGAGGTAGTTCAATACTTGTTTATCTAATCAAACAATTTTATCTTTACCTTGCAAGATTTATTGTTTCTGATTATGGTCACCAATAGATTGAAGTGAATTTTCCTCACTCTTTGTTTAAATAAGCAGAGTAAATATAGAATACCTCAACGAACAACAATATTTCCTTTTATCAATAAAAGAATTTTGCCGTTCCTATTTACATACAAATTAAAGATGAATTCTAAATTTCTTGAAGTCTTATGTTCTCGACCAATCAGCACACACACACACACACATATATATATAAAACGAGTGATTTAAGTAAGAGCCCAATTAATACAACCTTAAAATCCAGATTTATTCGTCTTTAAATTAATATATTAAAATTTCAAATGCAGTATTCAGTCCAGTAAGAAAATAACCTGAGAGCTAATTTATGATGTAGCTTTATTTTTAATAGCATTTTTGCTTAACGGTCACTAAAGTATTATTTAGTTCCTTATTTTTTTTTTACATAAAAGCTGGCTGGCACGTAACATTTTAATAACTTATTTTATAATAAAATTAATTATAAAAATATTTTCTCAAAATGAAGATTTTATTTGGTATACTAAATCCTACAAAAGGCATAAGCTCAATGGCTTTAATATTCCAGATAAATGTAGGCTCACATGACATGCGATGTGACTGAATCCGTACAATATATAATTGTTGATTGAGAAATCCTTGCAGAATCTGACTCTTTGAAAATGCATACTAGCGTGACAAAGATATATCACTCTTTACTGGCAGAGAGTTTTGTTATATACGACAGAATTATCATTTATTATCACTAGACACACCAGACTATAAAAACAAGGACATACTAAGGTATACTGGGAACTGTGGCATACCGAATCTGAGGCCTGACAAGTAAGAAAAGATGAAAGGTAATTGATTTCTACTTCCAGTGTTCGGAAAGTTTAAGTAAAAGAATCAAGAATTAGCGTGTGTGTGTAGTGTATGCATGTATGAGTAAAAATGTTACTTTCTTTTAGAATGGCTTAAATGTATGTTTCAGCAGATTTCCCTTATTAGAAATGAGCGCTACTGGTTGCTACAATTTTTGTCAATTGTGCTAAGGATATAAGGGGAAATGAGATCAATTCAAAATCATATATATCTTTATTATTTATTTTATATAAAGATATATTCGTCAGATAAAGTTCTAGTGGTCCCAAATTTTAGTTAGATCTGGATACTTGTTTTATTTACAACTAAAGATCGAGTTTACTGATGACTGAAATTGTACCAAGGAAGGGGGGGGGAAGTTTAGAGAGGTAAAATTAACACATATGATGAATGAGAAAGTATTTCAGAACTAATCTTATTTCAAAACTGATGCTGTATAATTGTTAATGTATATACTTTTTTGAACTTTCCTTGTTCATCAGCAAACTTTAATTTCTACAATTTTCAGGTCAACAATAAGCCAATATATCATGAAATATATAATTTCAAGCTTAAAAAGTTTGTCAAGCAGGGGCTGCATTAGACTAAGCTGATTTCACACTTGCTACTATGAGACACTATTGAAATCTACTCCCCATTATTTATTATTATTATTATCTATTTCCCCATATTTTGCATGTAAAAAGCATCATAGAAAGTGATAGCCGCTTGTTGTTAATATGACTTGAGAGGGAGTGGGGATTTACTGAAGGCAGAAAAATTAAAAAAATGCAAATATCTCGGTTAATATTCAAAATATAGAAAACATGTACATATCAACATTCATAAAAGAGTGCATTTGCAACTGGATTCGATCTGATGTATAATAACAGAGATATTTTTAATTTTCAAAATTCCACCCCTCTTTAACCACCTCTCTCACTGGTCTGTTTCACACATTAAGAAACTTGATATTTAGTTTTACATAAAATGTTCGATTGATTTTGGTAACTATCAAACAAAAATTGCGCCCGCTTGAGCGTAAATACAGATTTGAAAGGGGCTGATTTTTGAAATACACTTTGTAGAATTGTTACTAAAATTCTCATGTCCAGGTTAATCTTACTAGGGGAGAAAGAAAGAATAAATGATGAGATGATATGTCCAGTGAGTCGTTCCAGCATGTCTGCTTAGTTTACGGGGCCTCTGTGTGACGGGCTTTTTTACACCAGGTGCTGAGAACTTGATGATAGCAGTTTATCACTTTTCCAACTTGCTTTTATTAATTACTTTTAATGAATACTAAATGGTAAACTAAGGACATTTTCTACGCTGTGGAATGACTCACTGCTCATCTCATCTCACCATCTATTCCCTATTTCTCCGTTGAAAGAAGTCTATGCAAACAAAAAGAAATGATCTGGAAATGAGATTTTCAGTGACTCTATTAAGTTAAAGTCTAAAATGATAAGTGAGAGTATCCTGATGGCTGAAAATTAAAAAAATGCAAAAAACTGGGTTAATATTCGAAATAGAAGAAACGTATATTAAACAATAATTGTAAAAAAAATTAATGTTTAATACGATTGGAATTGTAGAGCAACATTAGTTTAACAAGATGTGTCGTATAACATTTATCGATCAGACTCATAACGAAGATATTTTGAATTTTCGAATTCCTTCCCCTCTAAACCCTGGTCGGATGTCAGGCATTAATGAATATGATATTTACTGTTGAATGAAACAGTTAAATATTAAGAACATAGTGTAACATCTTAATCGATGACTTCATGGAACACCGTATTTGCGTATTCCCGTATCTCACCGTTGAAGACAATATTTGGTATTCAAACTTGGAATAAGGCGTTTCAAGGTATATCTTAAGGCTGAAAATTAAAAAATGGGGGAAAAAACTGTTAGAATTCAAATAGAGAAAAAAGTGTTAAATAGCATTTACATAAAATTACATTTGCAACGAGATTGTTGATTTTTCGACTCCACTCATAATGATGGAGATATTTTGAACGAAAATAAAAAAAAATGCGAATGCCTCTGTGCTAAAGGTACAAAAGTTGTACAGGACCAAGGAATTCATTTGATGTCCACATCAGATTTTGATTATTCCATGTTCGTTACACTTAAATAATTATTAAAAGGAGTAGCCACTCTACATAATAAGAGTACCATACCTTAGTACCGTCTGATAAGAATATCAATTTTTTTTTAAAATTTCAATTTACATCTCTATTTCCTGGGTACTTAATCACACGAGTAGTTAATTGAGCTCATTATCATTAGTAAATATTCATGTAATTGTAATCAATGTTTCTAACAGGAATTATTTATAGGATATAAAATTTGTTTTTAGGGTTTAAACATTTTTCAATTAATGGTATTTCTCATTAGGGCAATCAGCTGTTCACGATTGCACCGATGACGCCATTTTTTTTTAATCTTCAAATGTCCATCGATTCTAACCAAGAGTGGACGGAAATGAAGTCTGTTCAAAATTATATATGTCAAAGTAGATAGATGTATATGTATATTACCTCTGGCGGTCGCCATTTTTTGTTGTTTCCAAACGCGATATATAGGCATTTTTTGTGAAGCTAAACATCAACTTTATGGCTGAAATCGGACAATGGGAAGGATGTTTCGTGGAGAGGAAATATCCCAGTTATTATGAATCGAACCGATAAAATGTACATATCTAATCTTATTAAAAATTTCATTATCTATAAATAATCTTCTACGCATTTTTGCAACATCTCGAAATTAACTTAGTGTTCAGTCTTAGTAACCCCCACTCCTACCCATGCAATTTTCACTTTGAGTAACTGAGTCAAAAACATCTCATATCAGCTTGTATTTCAATTCCTGTTTGCGTAGGCTTCTCAACATCATAGATCATCAGCCTGTCTTATACCAACTCGTGGAAAATCTGCTTAATTAGCTCAGCCCTCTTTAATGGGCCTTTTTAAATATAACTTAATACAAAATATAAGGGAATTTCTTTCATCAGTAAGGTTTTATTCTTATTGGATTTGTTTAATTCAATCCGTTTAGAAGAGAATATTCTTAAAGCATGGTCAAGAGTAAAGATAAAGAAGTTATTTAAGATAGTATATTCCCAAAACCCAGAAAATTACAGGCCTATTTCGATTATTAATGTCCTCACTAAATTATTTACCAGCATTATTAATAACTGATTCATCGATTGGATTGATTTTAATAACATTTTACCAGAAGATCAAATGGGATTTAGGCGAGAGTGTGGATGCACTGACAGTATTTTTTGTCTTTCATCAGTTATAAATATTTACCTAAGAAATAATGGCAGGCATGCTTAAATAATATTTATTGATATTAAAAAAGCGTTTGACACTATTCCCAATGACAAATTACATGAAATTGGAGTATCTACTAAAATTATCAGATAATTGTGAAGCTTTATGAAAATGATAAAATGTTTAGAGTTGAAGGGAATAAATCCGAAAAGGTGTACCCAATAATAGAGGGTGTCCTACAAGGTGAAAAACTCAGTCCAATTCTATTTGCCCTGTTTATAGCAGATCTCATATACTGTTCATCCATTGTATTAGTTTATTAAGTCTAGGTTAAGTTTTTTTTTTAGATGCTTTTATTGTTCTGATTTCATTAATTTATTTTTAAAAATTTGCTTGTTGATGTGTTATTTATTTTTAGGAAAGATAGTTTTTACTGTTTTATGACGATGATATCTATTCGACTCTTTTTCTAAAATATTTTAATAGAGATAGGCTAATTATTGTTTTTTTGTGTGGCAACAGGGCACTGACGATGATGCACTGCATCGAAAGCGCCCTGTCGCTTTAATAAACGCTAGCAGCGTTTTTCCCCTCTAACTGCATTTTTTCCCTCTACCTGCAATAGTTCTCATTCTCTATTTTATTATACATAGCGCAGAGGGTATTTTTATCAACTCAGTACTGTAATTTTTTTTTTTTATTACATGCTGGTGAGAGCTATAGTTGCCGTTCCTATAAAGGATGCTCAATTTAAAATCAATCTATTGAAAAAAATATTGTTCTTCAGATAAATTCAAAGAAAGCTTTATTATGCCAGTATATAGAGTTCATTGATTAAAAAGAATATGAAAAAAACTCTATTGCAACTATGAGGAACTAATGTATACAAGATAATGTCAGTATCTGTGGGTAACTTTTTTTTAGCTCTGCCAAGTTCAATAAACGTGTAGATACAGCTGTGAGTAACAGTCAATTAGCTCTTGCAAAAGTTTTTCATATTTTAGCCAAATATAAAAATGATTCCTGGAAAACAAAAAATAGGCTCATTAATTCAATAATCTCTGGAACGACGCTTTGTGAATGTGAAGTATGGGGCCTTCCTCACGCTTACTTTAAAAAGTATAGTGAAATTTTCTGTATAGCCTTTTGCATCTTCCTAGAAACACTCCAAATTCCTGTTTGAGGTTAGAGACGGTTAGCAGTCATTTCAAGCAGGAAATATGCATGCATGATTTAAATTGGTTGTTTAAATTCATCAAAATACCGGAAAACAGATTATCGCTCATCTGCTTTAGAAGATTGTAGAGAACACAGACGAAAGACATTAATTGGGTGCAGTAGTGTACTCCATTGGAGCTGAGGATGAGTGGAAATCTCAAGACCCGGGCATACTTTTAAGGAATATAGGTGACTTAATTGGAAAATTAGACAACCTCCTCTTAACTAAAGAATTAGAGAAAGTAGCAACGACAATGTTCAGAGCAAATTATAGGAATATATAGAACACGGCCGATTTTTGGGAAAGACTATCTCAGATTCAGATGCAATACAAACAAATTAAGAATAATCTCCCAACTAAGACTTGCAGACGAAAAATGTTTCAATGATTAAGCCTGAATAAATCGTTCTTTAAGTTTGATTCCACCTCCTGTCCACTATGTAATAGTTATGCACTTGACAATGTGAACAACGTATTTATCTCATGCTCTATTTTAACACTTATACGACGGCAGTTTATCCAGAAATATATTAAGAAGATAGCAGATACCATTTAGTATTTGAAGACTTATTAAAAATGTAGTTCATGTTAAATTAATGATTTGTTAAGGAAAGTGTTAAACTTTTGTGCTTTATGAGTACTAATTGGAAAAAAACAAAATTCATAATTATAGTTATTATGATTTTATTTAAGCCATTAGTGTTAACCAAGTTTATATTAATTTTTTTATAATTTATATGTAGGCAACCTCATTCTTTTCTATCTGTATATATTTATATTGTAAATTCTAACTTGAATTGTGTAGCTTATTTATTTATGTAATTTTACTTATTACTTTATATTTTAGTTTCACTTTGTTTGTGAGTATAAAATCTTTAAGGCAATGAATTTTCTATTCTATTTCAAGTTTAATATCTAGTGTCATTTAATGCACTCAAGAGCAGGCATGATTCATGATCTTAGGTTCGCACGGTGATAGCGCATGGCTCACTAAATAACAAATACCTTTTGAAATATCCAAATACATGAATTGGGCCATCGTTATAATTGAATCTATTTTATGTTCTTTGTAGATTACTTTGAACGCTTGCTTTGTAATAAATGTAAAAAACAAATTTTACAACAACAGCAATTTTATTATTCCTTTAAGGGGGAATAAAATATTGGAAATATCTCCATTACTAAGAGTCCAATGTTATATGAGCTATCTTATTGTAAATTAAATTTCCTGCAATTTTTGTTGTGTGATTTTTTAATCTAATCCAAATATTAAGCGAGATATTTGTACTTATTAGTTTCTGGCCTTGAGTAAATTTCGATTCCTTCTAATCTAACACTTAACAATAAGCTAGCATATCGCGAATCATCTTATTTCCAGCTTTAAGGAGACGAGACATCACGACTAGAAGAGGTATTGACTTACCGTATTTGAATAATTCTGATCAAATATATAGGCCCAAGCTCATTTAAGTTATGCCCCTGCTTGCCTATGCGTAAACTAAGCAGATTTCCCACGGGGTATATCGACGAGCTGATAATACTACTACTGACCTCATCTCAAAATACACTCCGTATTTATAAATAAAAATCCGATGAGTAGAAGGGGAGGGGGGTTTAACGTAAGCTGAAAAAAATAGGAATAACTCGCTCAATATTTGAGCTATGAAATAAAGTGTAAGTACCAATATTTGTCGAGTATGAATAGTTACTAGAGAACTAAGAGTGTTTTACTACTCTTTTTCGATCCGACTCATAATAAACCAGATTTATGGAAATTCCTACCCCCTCTAATTTGTGGATCTGTCAGTTAACAAATATGAACATTAGAGATGTGTTAAACGGTTAAATCTTGAATATGGTATAGGTCAAATAAACATTTTCAAGTAAATATTGAAAAATCTCAATCGATGGCGCCATCACACAACGTGTTAGTATTTATCTTAGACAGTAAATGCTCAATAAACACAATATAATGTGGTTCATGATATATTAGGTTATTGTTAATAAGGCATGAGTAGGAGTGGGGGTTCACTGAAGGCTAAAACTAAAAAATGCAAATATCTCGATTGATTGATCAAGATAGTAAAAAACAAATAGCACAACATTTGTAAAACTTTAGATATACAATAAGACTGGCTCTTTACAATTGTTCTATCCAACTATAACGGCATATTTTGAATTTTGAAATTTCCCCTCTCTTGACCCCCTCCTCCCGATTTTAGCCGTTAACGAACTTGATCTTTAGTTTTGCATTAAACGTTTAAATATCGATTTGGGCAACAATGAAACAAAAATTACGACCGCTAGAGGTTTAACATACGAAGATATTTGTATATAGGTTTGAACGGACCTCATTTTCGTCGAGTCCTGGGTAGGATCGGTGGGCATTTTTCGATAGTCGCATCGTGAGTACAGCCTCAATAGCTGACGAATCTGCTGACAAATACTAGAGAGAAAATGTGTATGAGAGGCGGCAAATGTGATATTCCATCTCCAAAGTTACAATTTAATTGCAGATTAATGTGCCAGATAAGATTCAATTGCGGAGCTAAAATAAATAAGAACTGACGCAGCTAAATCAAATAAATTTTGCCCGCTTTTTCCATTATCCTTATTCATTAAGCTATTATGTGTGACGTATTGTTTGCTTCGTCTCTCCGAAGGTTTATTTTCTCAAGGGTTCTTGAACAGGTGGCTTTATTAGACACACTCCCCCACTCCTCCCCTGAAGATTATTTGATTTTTAAGCAATAAAAATGACATTTACGTATTAGCAACTAGTCGTTTTCCGACCGGTATGCTTCGTGTCGTAACACCATCCGGAGTAGGGTGACAGAAAAATTATTTATTTATTTTTTTTCGGAAAGCCGTGGCTTGCGTAAAGAGATATTCAATCAAAGTTCGCCAAGCAGGGGCCGCATAAACTAAGCAGATTTCCCCACTTGCGTCCCGTATTTGCATTTATCTCAAAACAATAGATGACGAAAATGAGTTCCGTTCAAAATTTTTATATATATATATATATATATATATATATATATATATATATTATTTATTTATTAACGTCCACTTTTTGCAACTTAGGCTAATCGGGACGGGTTATCTACAGGTTACCACACTTTTCTAGCCAGGGTGGGATTTTAGGACGTTATTTAATGAATTTCGTCACTAAATAATTTCCTTTGCCCAGGCGAGAATCGAACTCGCCACTCTAGGTTTACCATGTGAGATAAAGGTCAACGCTTTAACTCGATATGTATATTCGCACACAAATATATCACTTGATTGTTACCGCTGTAGTTGTCGCAATTCTTGTTTAATCGCAACCAAACTCGATATATAGTCATTTTGTGCAAAACTACATATTAGTTTCGCTTATGACTGAAATCGAACCACTGGGAGGGGGGGGGGAAAGGGGGAAATTTCGAACATTCGACATATCTCTGTTATTATACGTCGGATCGAAAAATTATATGGAACCAATCTTATTGTAAATTGAAATACCTATAAATGTTCTTATATATATTTTCTCTATCATGAATATTAACCGAGATACATTGATTTTTTTATTTTTCATCCTTCAGTAAACCACTACACCAACCAAATATAGTTTCCGATGAATGTTTACTGAGTGAGATACATGAAAATAAGTATTGCTTTGACGTAATAAATTAAGATTTTGCTGTCATGAATCAAAAATATTTGT
Organism: Riptortus pedestris; assembly: GCA_019009955.1. Taxonomy (NCBI): domain Eukaryota; kingdom Metazoa; phylum Arthropoda; class Insecta; order Hemiptera; family Alydidae; genus Riptortus; species Riptortus pedestris. The sequence goes on from CM032232.1 coordinate 78,079,683, forward strand.
TTCTTCTATACCTTACTCGATATTTAACTGTTTCATTCTACATTAAAGATCATATTAGTTAATGGCTGAAATCGGGGGTGGGTATTTAGGCTCGGAATATCTGTTTAGGTATATAACCAAATTGTTAGCCAATGTAGCAGCTCAGAAGTTGTAAGTCTGAGTCTCTGAAAGTGCTTAAAAATAATAAAGTGATTAAATTTCAACTCGTATTTACAAAGGCTTCTTTTAACGGGGGGAAAAGAGAATTCGATGTGATGTCAGTAAAAGTTAGATTACGAGGCACCTGTAAGATGATAATTACAATCACCACACCTGACAACTCTTGACAATTTTTTTATTTTTTTTTCAGTAATAAAATGAATTCAAGTACTATTAGAATTTTTTTTTATTGATATTATATGGAATGTTTCTACAATAATATCTTGAGGGATGTATCCTATAAAGAATATGCTCCCTGGTTGTTCTCGTTTCTTAAGAGGTTTCGCTAAAGTAATAAATCACCAAGCAATTTTAATTTGACAGCTTGATGGAATAATACTCCTATCTGTTGAATTAGAAAAACATCAAGATTACTATTAATTTTTGCGGAATGTAGACATTTTTTTTTTCTTCTTTAGTTTCATAGGTTGTTATATAACGCACATAGCACCGGCTGTGTAAATCATAAGAAATGACAGATTAAATTCTTATTATTATTGATATCACATATTAAGTACTAGGTGCCGTATGTATTTTGAATTTTAATTAACCCAATCATCATTATCTAACATTTTTTAAATCACGGTATATTCGTGATTATCTACATATTCATATAGTACACAGATATCACGAAGATAGGTCAAAGCAAGAAAGGAGGTATTTCATTTGTAGTGCGGACTAAGGTTCGCCAAATCGGATGCCATGCCAAAAATGGTGGTTTAGTAAATCATAACTCATGTAGGATTTGAGGGTACACTGAAATGCAATGAAGATTGACAAAACTAATATTGATGAGTAGAATTTGAAGAAGTGGAAGTAAGTAGGCCTAATTTACAAGATGTCCGCCGCTGTGCTCAAGATGGAATAGACATTCCCTACTCGAAAGGATACGACCATAGTATTCCTTGAAATAAATGTTAGATCTCTGTAAGTTTGGTGGGCTGACTAACCAGAAATCAGGTCTTCTACATGGGTCGCTTGTTGTCTGACAGACTCCAATAATACAATTTATTGGCACTTTTAGCAAGTATGTAACAAAAGTAATGTGTTATATTTGTATATATATATATATATATATATATACTAGCTCAGATACCCGGCTTCGCCCGGGAATTGATTTGAGGCTGAATGGTGATGGTATTTTTTTGGCAAGACTTTACTTTGCACAATATTTTGACATTTACCCGTCCCAGTGTCTCGGGTTAATACCCGTTGTGGGCATTTGTTAATAATAAAATTAATTTTTTATGAAAGTCTTCACTGTCCTCCAAATTGTCATATTTTATATTTTGTTATATTGTCATATTTCCCGTCTCCTGTGCATTATGCATAGATTTCAATTATTAAGGACAAAATATTAACATAGATTTGAATTAATTTATCCAGGTGAGGTACCTCATAGTTCAAATTGGAATGAATTGTTGAGCATATCAATATTTCTACGCAAAATACTTGCTCCACACGTTATTCCTGGATAAATGTATAAAAAAAAAGTTAATCTAAATAACAAAGTAATCAACTTTTGTTATTTGCATGTTTGTCGAAAAACAAATAGACAATGAAATATCGCGAATTTTTATTTCAGGCCTCCCTTATAACCCCCACTCCCGTTCTAACCCAAAAATTTGAATATAACTTATAATCATGGAAGAATTAATGCTAATTGATATACCGAGTTTTTAAGTTCGATTTAAACGTTAGCACCCAATGAAATAGTTGACTCCCGCTTTAGTTTATAGTGTATATCTCGTTTATAATTCGGTATAAGAAAAAAGTGTATATAACTAAAGTTACTCTAAATAACAAAATAAACAACTTTTGTTATGTTCATATTTGCCGAAAAAATAATAGATAACGAAATGCCGCTATTTTTAAATTCAGGCCTCCCTTACAACCCCCACTCCTGCCCGTCCCTAGAAATGTTGGTATGGCTTGTTATAATGAAAGCGTTAGTGCTAATACACATACCGAGTTTTATTTATTTCGGTTGGGTCTTTTGTCCCAAATAAAATTGTTCACTTCCGCTATAGGTTTTAGCGTTTATCTCGTTTATAATTCGGTATACGAAAAAAGTGTATATAACAAAAGTTACTCTAAATAACAAAATAAACAACTTTTGTTATGTACATATTTGCCCAAAAACTAATAGGAAACGAAATATCGCTATTTTTAATTTCTCGCTTCCGTTATAACCCCCACTCCTGTTCGTCTCAGAGAAAATTAATATAGCCTAAAGTCTAAGTTGGGTTAGTAGTAATATACATACTAAGTTTCATCAAATTCGGTCAGCCGTTTATGCGTGAAAAGGTAACAAACATATATATATATATATATATATATATATATATATATATATATATAATTGTAACGTCTGTCTGTACGTTGATTTTTTTTGTCGAAATTTCACGATACTTTTTTCCTTTCACTACCATACACACGATATCTGGATTTGTGGCTTTGGTGTCTGACTGTTACCTTCTCGCGGCCAAACTACTGAACCAAAATTTATGAAATCTGGTTCGTATATTACTATTAATCCAACTTAGACTATAGGCTCTACTAATATACTCAGAAACGAGGAGGAGTGGGGTTATAAGAGAGAACTGAAATGAAAAATTGCATTCGGTTCCTATTGGTTTTTCGGAAAAGGACCACATAAGAAATGTTGTTTATTTTGTTGTACTAAAGCAACTTTTGTTATACACACTTTTGCATTGAACGCACTGTTCATTAAAGCTGCACTGTATTCACTAGAAGAGCTTGGCCGCTTTTATAGACGGTCGGCAGAATCAAAGGAAAAGGCTGGTCTAAGTGGGGAACGGCGCCGCCAAGAACGTAACTGGTGCTCCTGCCGCTTTCATTTACTTCGTTCTTAAATACGTGATTAGCTCTGCGTAATTTTTCAAGTTCGCAGTTTTCGCAACAATATATTTGCTTATAATCTAGCAAGAGTTGGTGCTAATTCGTATACTGTGTTTGGTTCAGACGTTTGTTCCCTAAACAAATGTTCATTCTAGAAACTGTTTTCAGCGCATATCTTCTTTGTACTTTTTAATATGACGAGACCGAAAAGAACCAAACTTGCTGTAAATATGAAAATAAACAAAGTTTATTATGAGCATGTTTGCCGAAAAGCATATAGGAAACGAAATATCGCCAGCTTTCATTTCAGGCCTTCCTTACAACCCCATTGTATGAAGGGATGACTGGAACATTCCTTCTGTTGTCTACAGCACTTGATGGTCAAGTAACAGGAAACCAAAGCACACCCTTTGACTATCTTTCCCTAGATCGTTCCTATGTGAATCAGGATTTCTGACCCTTATGATAAAACTTATTAATAAATTCAAGCTCTCTGACAGATATAAATAACATTAGACATTTGTATCCTACACCTAGTTTTTCTCAAATGTTTGTTTCATTAATTTGGTAATAAAACTGAACAAGTCAGTCTGCTCTGGTATGAGCAGCAATATGGGACAAATGGACAAAAAGGGTATTCGATGGGTACCTAGAGGGCATTACTAAATAACTGAATGCTATTTTTTGAGATAGTATTCTTGTTGATATACCTAAACATATAGCTAAAATCAGGACTTCTACTTCGAGGAACCACAGCAAGGCAGAGCGAATCTTAGGCATGACCTGGTGAACTATTTGCGCTGACAAGAGTCCAAATGTTCACGGAAATGAGCAAGGGGAATAATGAGGTATATTACAAGTCATGCACTAATTCTCAACTGCCTTCTGCAAGAGACTATCCAATAACAACATCAGGAAGAGTGGTGAAAATTTCATTTCAGGCCAGTATTGCTAATGAGTGGTATCCACAAAGCAAGCGACCTGCGCATAATCGTATTAATTATAGGCTGCAACCCTTTATGAGTAAACAGACTACAACTTTAATTTTCATCCAGTCCTGCCTCACTTACAAGATAGTATTATCTGAGCTTTAGTTGGCAAACAGATGTTATCTACCAAACCCTTTTATGATAAGCCACCAGGTATAGATGGATATTTTTTGTAACTAGCAACTCTTTCAGTGGTTTATATTTGATCTTATAAACAACCCTTATTCAATGTTTTAAGTAATTTTAGCACCAGATAGTTAGCCTTAACTGAAAAAATAGGATTGATAGAAAAACCTATATTTTTATAGAAGAAAAAATAGTAAATGAAGAATTTAAGATATGCAAAGAGAGAATAACAAGTGTTTAACGCAATTCCAGATAATTTAAAAGAAATTTAATAAGAGGTCTAGTATGAACTGCATTGGTCTTAGGTAGTTCTATTAATGGAGAAGCAGAATATGAAATTAGTAATATCAAATATTTAATATAATTTTTTAAAGAAGAATGTTATAAGAAGTTTTGTTACAAACATTTAATGCTCAGTTCCCAAATAAGAAAGAAAAAAAAAACTGAACATTCTTAAATATAACAAAGTAGACAAAGCAGTTAATAAAGAGCAGTAGTGTGCTTGTTGTTCCACCAATATAGTGGTTAAACATGCCACTTAGAACACTAACATTGCACCGACTTTTAAAATTTAAGGTCAATAGAGTTTTATCAAAGTTATTAATTTTTATAAATGTAGAAAACTAGTGGTACTGCTAAATTTAAGTTAAGGACTGTACAATAAGTCTAATCCAAAAGATTGCAGTTGGAAATGCTGAGCAAATTAGCTTTTATTCTGCTAGTACTTCATTTCTTAACCTATTTATATATAATGATATTTACGAACATTAATAACTGGATTTATCCTAATGTTAAATTCTGGTCCAAAGTATGCCACAGCTGGTAGTAACATTGATTAAATGAATGTTGTATCTGGAATATATAGTTAACATTGCTTTCTTCAAGGAGATCGAATATATATGAAACAACAAATAAATAATAAAAGGGGGCTCAGGTTGGCCGTGCGAGTTTGGCATTGGTCTTAATCTCGTGTAGTAGACATAGAGTGGAAGGTACGATTCCCATCCTGAGCAGTAGACATTTATTTAGTGACGGACTCATTAAATAAACTCCTTAGACCCACCCCTGGGCTAGAAAAGGGTGATAACCTGTAGATAACCCGCCCTGATTAGCCATAGCAGTATAAAGTGGACATAAATAATAATAAACAAATAAAATAAATTATAAAAGACAGTTTAGACCTGCTATGCTTCGAGGCCTACTAGTGGATGAGTACTGAGATGGTCTTTTGAATAGACCAAAAATACTCTCCATAAATTAAGGAAAATATTACACTGGATTTGGCAGCACTAGTCAACCTTTCAAAAATTATGTCCATCACCACAGCCTCATAAGTTTTTTATAAAAAAATAAATAAAATAAATTTGTACTAAGCACTCAACCAAAATTAAACAATATATATGAACAACTAGGATTTGATTAGATTCCTTTCTCAGTATGTAATAATTCTTTTTACCATTATGTGCAAAACCCACTGAAGGATTTAATACCATCTTGGTGAAATACAGTATTTGGCACCAAGATTTCTACAAAATTAAATAAAAGGTTGTCTTCCTTTCAGTTTTAATATCAACATAGTTTTATCTAAGCTTAATTTTGGGCAATGAGTGGAAGAGTTGGATTTAAATGTTTTTTGGGGGATTTTGTGACAGTGATTCATAAGATTGCAGCTGGAAGTGCTGAGTCCATTAGTATTTGTTATCATACATTTTTTGAGGGAAAGTCAGATACCATTTTGTAAATGTGACCCAACCGCCATGATATTAGATTTTGCTGTACAATTAGATCATAGTTCCATCTGATATTTCATGAGGATTCGAAATGTTTTTCTCAGGATCTTTTTGTGAGACTGGAAAGGTGTACTGTTTTACTTCAGTGGGACCGTCTGTTTTATGTAACTGTTACACATATGTGCAACATATAAATTTCTCCCTACAACCAGTCCGACCCATTTCTGGGTAAAATCAAATAATAATAATGGATCTCTTTATGGTTGAAATAAGTGATCTATTAGCCAGTAAGGAGTAATACTTAATGATCAAGCTCTATAATCCAGTCGCATAGTTTGCCAGGGAGTGGTTGGTTTGTATTTCTTTAATTTTGGTGGTTGGCTTGACACATTTATTTATTTCTGTTGTACAGGATTTTTTCAGTACTTCAGAGATATTTAATTATGGACCATGACATCAATCTAAAAAATCAGAAACTCTTCTCTCTTGACAGACAACACATCACAGGAAATAATTAAATACTAAATTCGGTGAACACATTGCTTGTGATCGATTTATAGTTTTCCTTAAATATTTCAAGGATATTTTATTTTATTTTTTAGAAATTAAGTATGTCAATGACTAAAATTGAACCAGGAGGAGTGAGATTTTGTAATTGTAAAACTGTAAACATCTGTCTTACTAAGTATTGCATCAAAAACAATAAATAATAGATCTTACTTTATTTACTACATCTGTTCTATATATATTTCTGAAAATTTTTTGGAAAATTTTAATGGATGTTAATTTAGCTCAAGAATGTAGAATTTTTCAATTGTTCTTTACAGATGATACAAGTATGAGAGTCGTCCACATGTCTATCAAGCTCCAAAGATGACAACGAGTGCAACAAAAACATTTATCAAAATAAATGACAATTTTAGGATTTGGACTAGTTATTTGTACAAGCCAGAAGTACTAAATTAATTGAGTTTCTTTTTATTCTAATTTGCAACAGTGCAGTGGTTCTCTTGTCCATAGAAAATCTAATTTTTGGCAGCTTTTCAGTTGCCTTTTTCAAAATAGTTATTGCCACTACTGCTGTTAGGGGACAATCTGTGGACTAAACACTTAGTCCTAACAAAAGATCAGACTGAAGAAGGCTACCGAAGAGCTGCTGAAAATTAGCTTTTCTATGGACGAGGACATTGCTGGAGCAGAAAGCTGATTCAAGCCAAAAGAACAGTTTGTCCTGTAAGGAAATCTACAAAATTATATGAGTTCTTTTTGTATTTCCTTTTTCACTTTATATTAACACAAAATTCATACTCCAGATTTTCACATCAAAAGTTTTAGGGCACTAAATATCTCATGTCCAGTTTACGTTTCAAGTATTTTTTACTTAGATTTGTTACTAATGAAGAAATATAAAATTTAATATGGGATTCTGTCTTGTGACTCATACAACCAGTAGGCATAGTTTATGCCCGCTGCATGATGCTCTTTTTTAAATCACATCCATTTTAAAATACCTTAAAGAAGTCTTGGTTTTACTCTTCTCCTTAGTGTTGGGTTACCTGAGATTAAAGGTTGTTAAATTTTTTTGATTAGTATCTCATAAATCATTTCATATGATCTTCATATGAAGGTTTCTATGTTAGAGATCAATCTTTTAGGAAATTATATCTGAGAATTTCGAAGAGTTATTTTATATGAAGAATTTTCTTATTATATTTTATATTTATATTATGTTTTGGCCCAGCAAGTTGTTTGTAGGCCTAATTTAATTATTTTTATTTATATGTCTATAGATAAAGAAAAAATATAATACTTCTTTTTCTTTTTTAAAATTATAATTATTTTAGTATACTGTGTCACTGTATCTTATTTTAGTCTGTGAATAAAGTACTTAAGAGTTTATAGATTTACAGAAAAATGCTTAGCTTTATTAAAACTTAATTAGTTATCATTACACGTTCAATCAAAATATGTATGAACAGGGAGAATTTATTTAGTAATAGGCTCACTAAAGAGAAAATCCTTAGTTTATTCTTTCTTAGAACAGATGAGTAACCAATAAATAACACATTCCCATAAGCTCAGTTGCTTAAAGTGGATGGTAAAATATAAAATAAAATATTATTTATTTATTTAAATGAGTTCTGCAACACAGGGGATTCACTCATTAATCAGGAGTGCTCAGAAAGACAAATATAAAAAAAAAAAACGAAAAAGAAGGAAAGGTGTGATCATTATAATAAGGTGATTCCTGAAACAGTTCATTGGCATACCAAAGGCCTTTTGTCGGAAAAGATATTGAGTATGAAAACATGTAGCTTATGAAAACATCAGGGCAATTGAAGTAATATAAATTAAAATATAAGTATAGAATGGAGAAAAAAAAGCAAAAGAATGAATTAAAAAATTACATTCTTAATTACAGGGTCTCAGGTTAGCCATGCGAGTTAAAGTGTTGACCTTTATCTCACATGGCAAACCTAGAGTGGCGAGTTCGATTCTCGCCTGGGCAAAGGAAATTATTTAGTGACGAAATTCATTAAATAACATCCTAAAATTCCACCCTGGCTAGAAAGGGTGGTAACCTGTAGATAACCCATCCCAATTAGCCTGAGTTGCAAAAAGTGGAATAATAAAAAAAATTACAAATATAAAATAAAATAAAAATGTATACACCATGCTAATATAGTAAAAAATGGAAAGTAGTGAGTAGAAATTATAGACTATAGTATGTTTTTTATTAATTTGTTTTTAGATGAGTAATCGTAGTGTCTATGTGATTACTGTTATTGGTGAAAAATTCCAGTTAGTCTTGGGGAATTTCTAAATTATTTCCTTGCTGGCAGTCAGTCATTATGTGACATACTGTCAAATTTTGGATGCAATGACTATAAGTCGGTGTGTCCTTGTTTGTCATTAAGTCTGTAAGTCAGCAAGGTCTGGCCAGCATAACTTCCTCTCTACGTGTGCTCCTGTTGCTTGGTGGCCATTCCTGAACTATTTTTTGATTAATGTTGTGTGTTTTATCCCTAGATTGCTGGTACTGCTCTTGTAGTGCTTTAGTGCATTCGGCTAATAGGTCTTGGTGGTCTGTAGAGTTGATGTCAATGTCAGGTATGTATACCGTACCTTTTGCTAATCTTTCGATCACTGTACATTCCTTAATTCTTTATGTCCGGGTAACCATAAAAGAGTAATGTGTGTGTTGTTTCAGTTTAGACTGTAAGTTTGTTCAAAACTTTTGACAGCCAAAGGATTTGCTGAGTAACCAAAGGTAGTGAGCTTAATGGATTGTTGCACAGTACTAACTCATTTTGGTAGCTTTGAGAACATATTTTATACACAATTTCTTCCTTCTTAGATCTAACAGTGGTTCGCCAGCTTCAAGATAAATACTAATTACCATCTGTAGACCTATATGTCCCTGTAGCCAGGTGAATACCTGTGTTGAGGAAAATTTCTAACAATTATAGAATTCTGGGACAGACCAATGAATACTGGGAACTTTATGACTAATAATAATAATAATAATTATAATTATATATATATATATATATATATATATATATATAATACTAAGAACAAATATTGAATAGAACATTTGACAGTCTTAACTAGTTGTGTATATTTATGTTTTTAAGTGTTAATTTCCAATTTTCAGGCCAGTATTTAATTGTTATCCATGAGATTGGCCCATTAGTATTTACATTAAGGTTTACATCGACGCCAAAACTTATGCTTGTCAATATCTTCATTTATATTTATTTTGCCTGATAAATGTAAAGAATAAATTGTGTATAAAATACATTTTAATGCAGTAAAACATTTCTTAGATTTATGAATTTCGAAATTTTGATTTCTGCCTTTTGGGCACCAAAGACTTTCTTTGTGTTCCATGACAATACCTGAAAAAAATTGAGAAATTGTTTCTATATGTATTAAGAGAATGTGCATTCTTAATAAGATGTATTTAATACCACCCTCTGGAGTGGGTGTGCATGGAAAATCTTAGGCTTACTGCTGTAACACCATGTATACATAAAGTGGTGGACCTGAAGTCAGAAGCAAACAACTAACTGTGTTAATGGGATAAATACTCAAAAAACTTCACAAATATTTTTGAGGCACACTCATAGAACACTGATAAATTGTATAAAGTTCGGAAGCCGAAAGCCAAACTTTTAATATTAATTAGTTAATAAATTTAAGCAACTTATTAGTATGTACTGAAATTACATTTCTCAAATAAAACCACTATTAACGAAGATTTTTAAGAACACAAGTTTTGACTTCCTGGTAAACTCCTACTCCTGACCGTATAGTCAAGTATACAAGAAAAATTGCAATTCTCTCTAGGCACCCTGATTGAGCTCGAATAAATAATACTTAGTGACCAGTAGTAGGAAGTACATGTACAAAATATTTCTCTTAAGCTATTGATGCGTTATCACAGAACAAATAGTGTCTGGCACTCGGAAGTCGGATGTTGGCATTCATAAAAATAATAAAATTTTAGGACTGCAATTGTTATTTTAAATACAATTTGTTCTAGCTATTTTCTGAAAATCAATATTTTCATTAATATTGGCTTAATCAATAAAATGGATATATAACCTCTTCTAGTGGAAAATTTGAATTCACATAATATGTATATGTATTCACATAATACCTGAATTCACATAATATGTCCATATTATGTGGTACCTTGGGATAATACTCATAAAGAACAAAAGTAGTAGTGTATATATATATATATATATATATATATATATATGGGAATAAATAATATTCTCAATATCTCCGTTAGTATGCGTCGGATTGAAATATTGTATAGAACAAATCTTATTGAAAATAAAATCTACTAGAAATATTGTTATATACAATCATTTTCTGTCTTTAATATTATCAGAGATATTTGCATTTTATTGTTTTTATGCCTTCAGTAAATCCCCACTCCGACTCATGTCATATTAGCAAAAGTCCTTCAGTTGGAACTGCATTAACTAAGGTTATTTGTAAGGACCGTCATGTATTTGCATTTATCTCCAAATGTGAATTCAATGAAAACAATATTTGGTATTTAGACTGCAAATAATGTGCTTCATAACATAATAGATTATTGCTAATATGACATGATTAGTGCTTGGAATTTACTGAAGGCCGAAAATTAAAAAATGCAAATATCTAGGTTAATAATCAAGATAATGAAAAAATGTACATAATAACATTTATGGAATATTACATTTGCAATAAGATCGTTTCTAAAGAAATTTTTGATACGACGAATAATAACGGAGATATTAAGAATTTTCGAAATTCTCCCCTCTTAACCTCCCTCCCACTGGTTCGATTTTACCATTTAATGAACTTCATTTTTACATGAAATGTTCCGCTAAAGCATTAACACATACATAAACACACACACACACACGCACGAGTGTGTGTGTGTAAAATTTTGAGCGGACCACATTTTCGTCATCTCCTTGGTAGGATCGATGGACATTTGAAGAAATTTTATAAAATCCGATCATGAGTAAAATCTCAATTGGTGATTTCCCCCAAGGGAAATCTGCTAATAAGCTGTTATATAATGAACCACTTTATTGAAATTTTAAGTACCAATGATTGTTTCCATTGAATGTTTACTGTTGTATACAATCAAATACGTTGTGTGATGACGACATCAATAAAGATTTTGCGGACGTAAATGGAAAATATTCATTTCTTCTGTACCATGTACATGTAACTGTATCATTCATTACACACTACGATTGTATTAGTTAATGACTGAAATTAGAGAGAGGGGGTATTTTGAAAATTCAAATTATCTCCCGTATTATGAGTTGTATTGCAAAATGTTGAAGAACCAATCTAGTTAAGCTATTGGAGCTCTACAATTGTTGCTTTATACATTTTTTTTTTAAACTCAAGTATTAAGCTGGTTGTTTGTACTATCTTGTTTTCAGCCTTCAATAACCCCCCCCCCCTCCACAACCCTTTTATCATCGGTTTTTTACATGAATTTGTGATGAAAAGACATCACTGGTGTGTTATACGAGCATGTGGGAAAACTGCCTGACTGACTTTTTATAACATTTTTCAACACGACTCCATAATAACATATTTTTCGAATCCCCCTAAAATTTTTTTGAATATTATTGCAAATAATAAATTCTATTTGTTGGGCTCAGGTTAGCCATATGTGTTAAGGCGTTCGTCTTAATCGCACTTTTCAAACCCAGATTGGTGGGGTCGAATCCTTAGGCCTACTCTATATGATATAACCTGTTCAATTAGCCAGAGTAGCACAGAAAGGACGTTAATAAATAGCATGCATTTATAATCTATAGTTCGGGATTATAAATTGTTTTGCTAAGTTATTATTTCCGGCTTTTCTTAACCCAGATATATCCCAGGTTTTACAAGAGATTGCCAGACAAAAATATGATCAAGTATTTTCTTCTAATCTCTTGTTCTATGGAAAATTATATTTATTTCGACACATCAATGACGGGTAAAAAACATTAAATTCTATATTTCGACAGGTAACAAGTAATAAATTTTATATTTCGAGGATAAACCTTTTTAGCAGATTTCCCTTAAGGGAAATCAGCTATTGAGGTTGTACTCATGACGGAATTTTCGACATTTTTCTTCAAATGTCCATCGATCCTACCTAGTAGATGACGAAAATGAAGTCCGTTCAAAACTGTATATATATATATATATATATATATATATATATATATATATATATATATATATATATATATATATTTGTCTGTTACCGCTCTAGCGGTCGCAATTTTTGTTTGATCGTTACCAAACTCGGAATTTAATCGTTTTATGTAAAAAGGAAGATCAAGTTCGTTAATGGCTGAAATCGGACCAGTGGGAGGGGGGGTTTAGAGGGGAGGATTTTCAAAAAGTCGAAATATCTCCGTTATTATGCGTCGGATCGAAAAATTGTATAGAATAAATCTTATTGCAAATTCAATTTACTATAAATATTGTTCTATACATTTTTTCTGTATCTTGAATATTAACCGAGATATTTGCATTTGTATTCTGCGTGTGGTCGCCAGTAGGCTATGTTCGGACTTTCCGCCGAGAGCTCTGGTGGCCGTTTCCATAACTATTCGTCCCTCGTGAATAGGTTTAGAGGTTAGGTTAACTGTTATTTGGGCTCGAAACTACTGGGTTATTACGCCCTAAATAATGTTAGAGGTTTCTTACTACTGCAGTTGTTATTAGGCAGATTTCTCTATTGCAAAACCACGTGGGAAATCTGCTTAGTTTACGCAGCCCCTGCGTGACGGACGTTTTTACTTTAAACCGTTGTTCATGGATATCAGCTATTCTGAACATAAATTCATTAATATCCTCCCAGTCACAACGTTTTACTTCACGCACATAACAAAGAATATATGTAACATTTTTGAAGTTTTAATATAAAAAAAAGTTCGTCACGCAGGGGCTGCGTAAACAAAGCAGATTTCCATGTGCCAGTATAATACGTTTGTGATATCATCTGACTAAATATTCTGTATTTGTCTGTAAACAACCGATGTTTAGCAGGGGATGGGGTGGGGTTACTGAATTCAGAAAACGAGATAGTACCAGTAGCTGGCTTAATTCTTCAGTTAAGAAAAAATGCATAGAAGAAGAATTGTAGAACATCAATAATTTAACAAGATTGGTTATTTAACATTTTAAAATACATAATGAAGAAGATACTTTGAATTTTCGAAATTCCTCCTCCTACTCCCCCTACCCACTGGTCGGATTTTAGTCATTAAATAACTAGATCTTTAATTTTACATAAAACGTATAAGTATCGAGCTTGGTAATGATTAAACAAAATTTGCGACAACTAGAGCGTCAAGACTTTACTGTACACAATGTTTTAGCAGATTTCCCTTCAGGGAAATCAGCTATTGAGGTTGTACTCATGACGGAATTTTCGACATTTTTCTTCAAGTGTCCATCGATCCTACTTAGTAGACGACGAAAATGAGTTCCGTTCAAAACTGTATATATATAGCTATATATATATATATACATATATATATATATATATATATATATATATATATATATATATATATATATATATTTGTGTGTTACCGCTCTAGCGGTCGCAATTTTTGTTCGATCGTTACGAAACTCGAAATTTAGTCGTTTTATGTAAAAAGAAAGATCAAATTCGTTAACGGCTGAAATCGGACCAGTGGGAGGGGGGGGGGGGTTTAGAGGGGAGAATTTTAGAAAATTCGAAATATCTTCGTTACTATACGTCGGATCGAAAAATTGTATAAAATCAATCTTATTGCAAATTACATTTACTATAAATATTGTTCTATACATATTTTCCGTATAATGGATATTAACCGAGATATTTATATTTTTTGTAATGGGTTCCACTTTCAGTAAACCCCTACTCCTACTAGGGACATATTAATAAGAAGCTGATATCTAATGAACCACCTCATTATTAGGTTAAATACAAAATATTGTTTTCAACAAAGCTTTATTTTACGAGGTACAAACAAATACGTTCTGTTGACCCCCCCCCCCTTTTTTTTTTTTTTTTTTTTTTTTTTCTTGGACTACAAAAATCTGAGTGATTCAGATAGAAATTATTTTGATTCATTTCAAATTACTCCACTAACTATAGTAAATAGTTTCCAATAAAATTAATATTTTATATTCAGATATACTTCTTTAATTGTTTGTTTTTCCGGTCTAGCTATCGATACTCCACTACAAGGTTGGCTAACGTGTTTGTTTACAATACAGCCGTATTACGTTCTAGGGACTATTAACTTATATTGTAAATTCACTGAAAGATTTCTCATTGCCGTTTGTAATTATTCACTAATATTCACGGAAGTGTTACCTGAATGTATATTTATCTATTGTAAACCTTCGCTGACTAACCTGCATGTTCCTTAATCATGTGAAAATCTCATAACCGTCTGAATCGTATTTTGCCCCCCCCCTTTCTATTTTCTTCCCGGATTCCTAAATTTGGAATGGTTGTGATTAAAATTATTCTGGTTTATTATTAATTACAGTACTAGATATAATAAATAGTTATGAATAAAATTTATAACTTATATTCAAATATATTTCCGTAATTGCTTTTATTTCCGGTAAAAGCTGGCTAACCTGCTTGTTTACAACTCAGACTTTTTACCATCAGGAAGGTTCTTACCATTTGACTTGCCCTTTATTTGTTTACTTAATATTCACAGCAGTATTAAGTCTTACAAATAATAGATATTCTGTGGTACTATTTAGTGTTGGTGTAATAAGTGTTCAGAGCGCTGCTATCATTAAAGGTAAGTCCATCTTTTGTGTTCTTGTTGTTTTTTGAGATTGAATTGTTTTTAATTTAATCTCGGAGCCTAACGGACGAGAGTTACTTTCCCGCCAAAAGCTAGTTCGGCTGTTTCTTTGACTGGCTCGGCTCTCGTGAAATTTCTCTATTGTAAAACTTCACGTGGGAAATCTTCTTAGTTTACGCAGCCCCTTTTGTAGCAGACGGACTTTTGTACATTTCCCCGTCTCAGAGTTTTGGGTTTATACCTGAATATCTACCAGCTGAAGAGAGCTTATATATTTTTTTTTTCAATAGCTTATAGTCTTCAAGAATAAAAAAAAAATGATTTACTGATCATTCCATCTGGCCTGTTCAAAACATAAGAGAATATTAGGAGAATATTAATCATGATCATGGATAGCATTCTTACAGTACCATTATTGAGGTACCTTTGTTCGGGAAATATTTAGACTGGATAATAAATGTAAACGTTATTCATTCCAAGGCTATTATTTTTATTTATTTACGTCCACTTTATGCTAGAATGGCTAATTGGGACGGGTTATCAACAGGTTACCACCATTTTCTAGCCAGGGTGGAACTAAGGAATCCATTTAATGAATCAGTTACCAAATTAATTCCTATTGCCCAGGGCCGGAATCGAACTCGCCATTCTAAGTTTACCACGTAAGATTAAGACCACACGCCTTAACTCACACGGTCGACCTGAGCTCCACAACACTATTATAGGCTCTATAAGTCCCACCCTTGTTATAAAAGAGTGGTAACCTTTCCCAACTTGCCTGAATGGCAGAAAATGGACTTTAATAAATACCACATGTTTATTTAATAACCCAGGTTAGCCGTGTGAGTTAAAGCGTTGGCTTTAATCTCATATAGAGGACCTGGTGGTAAACGTAGTGGCGAGAGCCTATAGTATGAGTTGGTTTAGTATGTACTAATATACGCACCAAGTTACTTAAAATACAGTGCTGTAGATTAGGCGTGTAAAGGTAAAAGACACCAAAGCCACAAATTGTAGATATCGTGTCTATGGTATGAGAACCGAAAAGGAGTGGTGAAATGTAAAGACAGAGGTTACAAGTTTGTATATATAGTTTTGAAAGGACCTCATCTCGTCATCTCTCGGGTAGGATAGATGGACATTTGAAGAGAATTTTCGAAACTTGCATCATGATTACAACCTCAATAGCAGATTTCCCTTAAGAGTAATCTGCTAATAAGGGTTTACATTTAGTGTTTATGTCAATACATTCTTCTGTATTTCGCGGGGCTCAGGTTAGCCGTGTAAATTAAGGAGTGGGTCTCTTCATGTCACATGGAAAACCTAGTATGGCGAATTCGATTCCCACCTGGTCAATAAGAATTTATTTAGTGACGGACTCATTAAATCTCAAGTCCCACTCTTGCTAGAAAAGGGTAGCCTTAATAGTACAAAGCGGTCGTTAATAAATAACAACTATCTGTTTATTTCACTGTTTCTGTCCATAACATGTCAAGGACGAACCCTGAGGAATGGTCAAAATAATAGAGATAGAGACTCAGGTTCTTCTAGGACTGTAGCGGCATGCAAAAGTAAGTTTCATATATATATATATATATATATATATATATATATATATATATATATATATATATATACTGTAGCAATGGTTATTTATCAGGAATAATATGCATTATTTCTCTGTTCATATACTGCGTGTTGCATAAGTTACGGAAGACATCAGAATTTTTAGACTGTTTCTGGAGTATTATTATATTCCTGTAAGTCTTTATTCAACTTGTGATGATGCATGGAGTTATTTCTGTGATTTTGTGACACAGTCATAGTTGCAAAGAATTTCGTTTAGCAGGAATTGTGAACATAGGTTCTCTTGTGAGTTACTACTACTGCGTTTTACGGAAGACTTTCCTAGAGCCCGTATGGTTTTTAAACTGATTTTAGATTAATACAGCATGGAGTGACTAATGCAAATTGTGTTGGGAGACTGAGAACGTGTATTTTATCATGGGTTTCTAGGTAGAGATGAAGGAGTACATTCTGCTCGAGCATTGGGGCATGAGTAAGGCGGGAGTAGTTGTTGCTGACAGCATACAGGGTGCGCTAGGATCTGCCATCTGAGACCAGCTCTCCCAGCTCGGTATCAGTAAGTGTGCTCTCCCCGATCAGGAAGGTAGTCTCGTTCTCTCTCTCCCCGCATCAACACATCCACAGCCATAAACTCCCTCTCTCTCATTAGATATATCTCTTTCTTTATCTCAACTTCTCGGAGCTAAAACCTACCCACGTTCTGTGTCTTCTCCCCTGCTCATCTGTAGACTGTGCGTGAAGGATCCTTCTTCTTGCTGGACGTCCTGTAGAGGCCAACGGGCAGCGCTCGGCTCAACAGCAAATGTTGGATAAATCTCCAGGAAAGCAGCCTCATGCCTCGGTCTATGCTCTCTCCGATAAATGGTGAGTTTGAGATATCGATAAATACAACAATGATTCCTTTATATCTCTGTGCATTCTTCTGAAAAAAAAACGAATAGTGAATATCTTTGCCTAGACCACATAGCTCCTTATCTATTTGTTATCAGCTTTACCCAATATAAACTTACCCTCGCATCTCTCACTCCCGACTTTTACATTACATTCTCTTTTTATCAGACCCTTCTTTGTTCTTACAATTTTACAAATCGCAAATAACTTCATAAAATTAGCGACATCAGGATTACAAAAATGAAAGTAATACGAACATGTGTATACATATGAGACATACAAAATAATAACTAAAGTTTTAAAACATGTTTCCGTTTTGTCCAGCATTTCATTTTCTAGCATTAAATTCCATTTACTTACATTATTACCTCATTTTTACCGTACACGGCTTGGGATAACAATATATCTTGAAAAATGCGGAGCCGAGTGGTCTGAGTTGCAGAAAGAACGCGAATGACTACCTGTCTGAACAAACCACCTGTCATCCCTCTGCACGATTTGCTCAAACGCACTGCCTGTTTTAGTGTTATTGAAAATTAGGATTAAACATTAGTGGCATGGCTAGGCCCACGTATTGAAAATTTATGTTGTAGAATGATTATATCCTCAGATAACAGGTCCTTAAGCCAAAGACACGTACCTCACTATATGTGCGTACGCTCGCCCATGTATAGCTCGTGAAAATAAATATCTCTGTAGTTAAGAACCAACCACTCAGCGAATTTCCTTCTACATTTACTGTCTGCAATGCTTCAAATAATAAATATGAAATCACCTTATTTAGTGGATCGCTTCCATTTTTATACGAAAGAACTAGACTTTTGAAGGTGTAATATATGCTGTTTACCGGACACAGAATTGTATTAAGATGTATCTTGAATATTTACGTTCCTAGTTATCAGATATAATAATGTATCAAAAAGTACAATGTATAGGACGTAATTTGCACCTTTTTTTTTTTTTTTATCACAAAACAAATAAATTGATATCGATCATTATTTGCAAGAGTGACGGAATTCTTACCCATTTTTTTTTCTGTCCCAAACAAACCCAATTCTCAGGAACCGATTATTAGTCAACAGTTTACGATAATGATAATGAAACGAAACTTATCATTGACGTACTAATGGATTAATTATTCCCCCCAAAAAACAATTTTCAATCAATATAGGCACATTCCGAACTTCTCTTTAAGACACAATGGAAAGCAAAAGTTAGAAATGTAACTGTTTTAAGACAATCATTCCAATGTACGTTTGGAAACAATAGCTTTATTTCTTATCAAGATTATGAATGAGTTTTAGTAAATTGTATTTTTCATAAATAATTCCTTTATGGACTCCATAATAATAAATAGTCCGTCACGCAGGGGCTGTGTTAACTAAGCAGATTGCTTACTTGCGTCTAGTATTTACATTTATCTCAAAACATTAAAGTTCAATGAGAGCAATATTTGATATTTAGGCTTCAAATAAAGCGCTTCATAACATAACAGCTTATTTTTAATATGACATGAGTAGGAGTGGGGGTTTGCTGTAGGCCGGAAACTAAAAAATGCAAATATCTCGGTTAATAATCAAGATAATGAAAAAACGTTCATTTCAACATTTATAAAACATTATATTTGCAATGAGATTGATTCTATACAAATGTTCGATCCGACGCATAATACCGGAGATATTTGGAATTTTCTAAATTCCCCCTCTAACCCCCCCCCCTCCTCCCATTGGTCCAAAGTTTGCCTTTAACGAAATTAATCTTCATTTTCACATAAAACGTTTAATTATCGTGTTTGTTATCTATCAGACTAAAATTGCGACCGCTAGAGCGTTAACAAATATTTATTTATTTATATATATATATAGGGTATGGGAATAAGTTTTAATTGTTTTTCCATACACAGTATTGATGGCATCACATACATTTCACCTAACCTTTCGATACATAAATTTAAAAGAAGATGAAATATATGTGATGCCATCAATACTGTGTATGGAAAAACAATTAAAACTTATTCCCATACCCAATATATATATATATATATATATATATATATATATATATATATAAAATTTTGAACGGACCTCATTTTCGTCATTTCCTTGGTAGGGTGGTTGGACATTTTAAGAAATGTTTTGAAAATCCTATTATGAATACTACTTCAATAGCTAATTTCAACTAAGGGAAATCTGTTAAAACCTTTCACTTATATTAATAAAACTGCTATTTTTCAAACGTGACTAAAGAATTTTTCTAATTGTTATTTGAAAAAGTACATTTTGATAAACAATTTGAGAGAATATATGTTATCTCAAGTCAATTTGGTAGATTTTTTGATCGTTTAGGAATTCCTATTAGAATAGAAAGAACGTACTAAAATATTTCTCCTTTTCAAGGGCTAATGAATCAATACTTGCTTATACCAATTTACTCATTCAATTAAACCCTTCTGCATTAAATGGTGCAGGAAAATAAGGTGGAAATATTGGCCTATCATTTTTATCTTTAATTTTCTGTCTCCCTCCCTCCTTATCTCCGCCACATTTGATGATTAATTTCTGAAAACCATACGTGTAATCTATCATCGTGTGATTGACTAAAACGTCAGAATCATTTTTAAATTTTATCCTGCTTACAAAAATCACGGAAAAGCTAGATTTTAATTTGATTATAAAAATCGAAACGTTTTATGCATTCAACATTTTTATATTAGCTCATACTAAAGGAGGTCCAGTACTCTTTTAAAGTTTTTGAAATAGGAAGCTCTGATAAGTGTTCCTTGACTACTGGACAGCTGATATCGAACAATCTTGAGGTCCTTATGTAGCCTCTTAGTCTCTCCAGGATACGAGGTAACAGTAGCTTTGTTATAACTTGTAACGTTTCCTTCTTCTTATTCGCGAGATGATCTTAGTGAAACACAATTTTATGAACAAATACCCATGTAATAAGTCCCTTTGACTGATATATCCCTTTTAGTTTATTTCATTTAGATATATATATACGTTCTTCTACGTATTTGGGAGATGTTAGATTGGACATCTTAATCGTTCGAATGAAATTTAGTATTATTAGAGGTCTAAAGTTGGAAGGCTTTATTAGAAATCTGTAAATAATTTTCTGAGTCAACTAGTCTACTCGACAGAACGACACTCAATTTCTTAAAATAATTAAAACTTGCGTCTAGGGCATTTAATCAATTTTGTCTCACCATGTTTTGTTTTCATTTTACCATATGACACATAGCTATATGCAACCCAAGCCAAGATCACTTTCCATTTTGTATTTTATTGATTTTTAGAAAGGAATATACCATTAGTAAATAATTAAACTGTTATTAATTCGAAAATGAAAATGTTTTGCTCCCCCCGGTAGTATTTATTTTTATTTTTGTATTTAATTTTTTTTTTCACAGGTGTCATAAGAAACGTTCATTAAAAAATTCCCCCCCCCTTGGTAATCCATGCGAGAGAGGTCGGTAATACTAGGGTTAAAGGAGATCTGGTTTGGGTGATTGTAAGATTATTACTGCAGACCGTACTGAATGGTTTTAAGATTGTTGCAGAGGTCCAGGTCCTGCAAGGGTCGTAGTGCACAGTAGTTAGCTAATAAGGAAATAGGGGTATTTACTCAAAAATATAAAAGTTCATTGAAATGCCTCTAGACGTTATTAAGCGCTTGATTGCCAAAGGGGTGGGTCATGCAGACAGAATGGCGAAAATTATATGCGAACAAATATAGCCTCCGCCCATAATTTAAATAGAATTTCAGCCAAACATTCTCTTCATTTGCTTTATGGTGGAGAGTTGTTAATCTGTGTTCAGTGAGTGATATCCGCTTTCGTTCCATCTTTCCTGGCTATTATTCTTCAACAAATGGCCTGTGGAAAAAGTGAAATACTTCTGTCACTGGTATATTTATTGGTCTGTTTTGTATTTTGTTATAATATGTATTCCTTTTTATTTTGGTTCCATTTTTTCATTCGTCACTATATTCCAAATACTGCAATAAACTTCTTCATAGATTTATTCGGTTAATAAAATACTTTTGATAAAATTGATATTTCACATCTTTTTCATTATGTATAACAAAAAAGAAATAAATAAAACTGCTACAAACGCTGATTGGAACGCAAAAAAATGTATTTACATAGTTGAAAATTTAAAGAAATTTCATCATTCCCTGGGGGATTGATAACCCTAGATGTCAAGATATGGAAAGGTTCAATTAATATTATATCTGTTGGCTTTATAGTTTTTCTACAGATACGAACATCTGTAGATCTTACATTTGTGAAATATGTAATAGATTTTATTTATCTTATTATAGGAATACCACATTTCTTTTCATTTTGGATTTTCTTTTCCCGTTTTCCTTCTCTATAGAAATAAGCAATAAATAGGTTTTATGAATAATGGACCCCTGTGGTTAATCTCATCAATTGAATTTCTTGTCACAGTGACCTTCGTCCCTTTACATTGTTGGTTAAGATATTTTCAGTACATTCTTTTTGGTCTTTTGGTTTATTTTTTTTTTCTTGAACAGTCGTTGTACATTTACATACAGGAAAACAGATTAGCAAAATGTTACCCACATGTTTCAAAGTTCTATCCCGTGCTGTGGTTTCTAATGCCACTAACACAGCTTCCCACCAAAGCTGTGATCCTCAATAATTATCCTAGCCCTTAAAGAGCTGTAAAGCTACAGATTTGATTGAATCAAAATATTATTTATAAATATTGGCGTTTTATTCCGTTCATAAAATAATTAAAAGTAAATGTTTATCTCCATCAAAGGCCCTTTGTTATTTTAAAGCATTTTTATGTATATGTGTTCTTCTTTCCATTCCGTTGTTGCTGTCTAGAGACTGAATGTCCATAGATGCTGCTTGAAGTTTACTTTTACGTTCAGCTTGGTGAGTCTAACTAAGGTGCTAGGAATGAGCTAATATACATTAGCTTGTATACAAGTTTAAAGTTCCTTTTGTCATTCCTACTGACATCTTCACTAAGGTACTTGCAAAGTAGGATATTACATGTCATATCTAAAGTGAATTTCGTTTTCGCTTTTGATCGTTGATATAGCTATAAAATCACGCTGCCTCGAAAAAAATACCATATCTATTATGTCCAATATTGGACAAATATGTACAAATAACATGAGAGGGCTAAATAGAGCTTGAATTATATAAAATACTTTGAATTAAAAAGATACTATGTATAGTGTTTATTAAACCATTTGAAAGGACTTCAAAAAAATACAAATAAATAATAATATAAGACATGTAATAAACTTAGATAATTAGGACAGCACTTTCCTAGCGGAACGTTTTGCTATTAATAGTCCCAGTAGTAGTAGCAATTACATAATTGTATAAAAAAAGAAAAAAAAGAAAATTTCCAAGATAATAAACAGTAAAGCAAAATATGCGCTTTATAAAAAATAGTTAGAATGCTGTCAAGAAAAAAAAAAATTGGATGTGCACTCCACTCCAATTATATTATATTAAATATGCAAAATATTTTTATGCATATAATTTAAATTGATTTTATTCGAAATTTTTTACACGATAATTCTGATCCAATGCATCAGATGAAAAAATATAATTTATAGTTGATTACATGATAAACAAAAAATGTTCTATTCATTTATTTTATATATCTAGCCAATTCAGAGAAATTTATTTATTTCCCAATCTCTCTAAACGCACCTCCTCCTCAGTAGCTTTGGATAAAAATGGGAGGTTCCCAGGATACGTTATAAGTATGCAATTTAAACATTGGAAGATTTTTAGTTATTCATACCTACACATGGAACATTTCAATACAAACCTAGTACAAACGGGATCAAAAGTTCTTAAAGCATCTACCAATCCTACTTACTGAATAATAAAATAAGGTTCATTCAAATATTTATGTACATATATCTCCCTATGATATCACTTATGCATGTCATTAGATGGGTATCCAGTAGGATCTCCGGTAGTAATCCTTGTGTTCGAATATGATGAAAATGTTCTCCATAAGATGTCATCTGATCAGTCTTTTTAAACAATTTCTAGGTAATTAACACCGCTCGTTAACTTGTAATTAATGGTCATCTCCTAAATTTCCTCAAACACCCATTAACTTGATACTCAATTAGTTATTTCTTTTCAGTCCATTAACTACGTTAAGTAAATGAAAAGAAAACAATGATATCGTGTTTGTGTGTGGGCATATAGCTTCATGTTCGGCACTCTTAAAATTCTAAATGAAAATATATGATTGTCTGGGAAATTCTAGGTACGGTTAGAAATGTTTTTTATTTAGTTTCTGTATAACCATTAGTTATCACGCTCACACTTTTAGTGAAATTCATGTGAACCTTAGGTTTAAAATTTGAAACTTGAACGCATAATTAATAAGTAATTTATGAACTTTCATTGCGGAGTTTCTGATATCGAAATTTTTCGATTCTTAAGAATACATCTTTATTATGCCCTTAGTACGTTTGCTATTCTTTATTATTACTCATTTTTCTTTTTTCACTCCAGCCTTTTCTATTGTTCCAGTTATAACTTAAGAGCATTTTATGGATTGTTATTTTATTTTAGATAAGACTTTACTTTCCTGACAAACGATTAATTCTGTAAATTTTCTCATGAGATATGGTCATTTGTTATGATCTTTGCATTTCACAAGACCTCTTATTGTTCGTCCACGTTTTTAGCAGTTTCCCCTATAGGAAGAGGGGGGGGGGGTCGAGGGACGTAATTTTGAAAATTCTAAAAATCTCCGTTACTATACGTCGGACTGAACAATTGTAAAGAACTAATCTCATAGCGAATTTAATTGCCTAAAAGTGTTGTTACATAGATATTTTCGCTATCATGATTATTAACCGAGATATTTGCATGGTTTAGTTCTCAGCCTTCAGTAAGCCCCCACTCCTACTCATGTCCTATTAATTATATCATAAACTACTTTATTTGAAGCTTAAAAACGTAATGTTTTTATTGAACTTATGCTGTTGTGGTGTATGGAAATATTTCGTGTGATGACATCATCACTCAAGATTTTACTTTTTTAACACGAAAATGTTTATTTAGTCTAAACCATACTCGATATTTAACTAATTTATTGAACAGTTATATTAGTTAGCGACTGATACCGGACGAAGAACTGGGTGAGGGGGTGAATTAGAAAAATCATAATATTTCTGTTATTACGAGTCGTATCGAAAAGTGTTATAGCACCAATCTTGTTAAACTATCGATTCTCTACAATCGATGCTCTACACATTTTTTCGTTGCACAAATATTTAGGATGCTATTCTTACTCTATCTTTTCCAGCCTCCAATAAACCCCCACTTCTCATCTTATGATTCCGGAGAAATATAAATTCAACGATGAGATGAGATCAACTGTGATATCTACACTGGGAAATCAGCATAGTTTACGCACCCCGTTTCACGGGTTTTTAGAATATTTTCATTTTCAAAACAAATAAGATTAATAAAAAAAGTCCGTCACGCAGGGGCTGCGTAAACTAAGCAGATTTTCCTCGTGAAGTTTAGTAATAAATCGATAGCTAGATAAATATGCATACTGCTAACACAACAACACCGTGAATAAATACAAACGGAAATAAATGTTTCATCCAATTTCAATAACCTGCCGACAGGAAGCGTTAGGTTAGAAATGTAAACAAAGGGGTGGGTCTGCTTCACACTGGAAAGAAAAAAAAGTCCGTCACACAGCGGCTGCGTAAACTAAGCAGATTTCCCACGTGAAGTTTTACAATAGAGAAATCTGCCTAATAACAACTGTAGTAGTAAGAAATCTCTAAACCTAAAACATTATTTAGGGCGTAATAACCCAGTAGTTTCTAGCCCCAAAAAACAGTTAACCTAAGCTCTAAACCTATTCACGAGGGGCGAATAGTTATGGAAACGGCCGCCAGAGCTCTCGGCGGAAAGTCCGAACATAGCCTACTGGTGACCACACGCAGAATACAAATGCAAATATCTCGGTTAATATTCAAGATAGCGAATAAATGTATATAACAATATTTATAGTAAATTTAATTTGCAATAAGATTGATTCTGTACAATTTTTCGGTCTGACGTATAGTACCGGAGATATTTCGAATTTTCGAAAATCCTCTCCTCTAAACCCCCCCCCCCTCCCACTGGTCCGATTTCAGCCGTTAACGAACTTGATCTTTCTTTTTACATAAAACGACTAAATATCGAGTTTGGTAACGATCAAACAAAAATTGCGACCGCTAGAGCGGTAACAGACAAATATATATATACACACACACATACACACACACACACACATATATATATATATATATATATATATATATATATATACAGTTTTAACGGACCTCATTTTCGTCATCTCCTGGGTAGGATCGATGGACATTTGAAGAAAAATGTCGAAAATTCCGTCATGAGTACAACCTCAATAGCTGATTTACCTTAAGGGAAATCTGCTAAAATAGTGATATTGGGTTGTAACCGGATGAAGTAAAAAATATTCCATAGCTTATAATAATAAAATTCTGAACTCCTGCTTTTCATATACCGCCTGTTTAAAATTGAATCTATCAAAGATTACTGTAGAAGAACTGTTCATCTATTCGTTGCACTGTACTATAGGGGTTATTGGAATCCCCCCCCCCTCCCAGTTAATACTTTTGTGCAACAGGAATTGATGGAGGAGAGTAGATGAATTATCGAAATTAATAAAAAGTCTTTAGTCATAATGCAGTATGAATATATGCAGGTTTTCTTGATTTTTTACCTCTCATCATCATAAAGGTAATAAACTATTGCATGACAACGAAATGGAATGCCGCGGCAGGCTCTCGGTAGAACATTTAATATTGAAAATAAAATACCTAGTAGTAATTGCTAGTCGTTTTTGTTAGTATTCATTTTTCTTGTTTCGATAATAAATTATTCTTGTATTTTATTTGAAAAGATTGCCCAAAAGTTAAGTTTATTTCCAGAAATAAACGGAATTCTTGTTTGCATGAGTCATGCACTTGAACCAGTCCGGGGTGACCTAAAAGCTTTGGTCGCCAGTTAGTTTGGCAGCTGAACTTTAGCCAGCAGGAAAACAGGAGTCAAATAGGAATTGAAAATAAAAGTCAGTCACGCTGCGTGACTCACGCAGGAGCTGCAGAGTCCATCTGTGATGGAATGACACTGTAAATCTCACAGGCTATACTCTATTTCCACCTTAGTAACACTAACAACATGAAATTTAAGCTGGCCATGAAATATTTAGCCATCCAATATCTTATTCTGAAAATTTATATAAATAAAACTGATTTATGGTTACCTAACAATTTTCGACTTGAGTGGAATTTTCTCTACTTCAATGGCAAGGACAATGGGAATTTCTTTCTGATACCTTTATTGTTGTATGATCTTTTGGAATCGATAAACCACTCTATTTACTTATGACCCTGTTCTTTTCAATGTTCATAGAATATGTATTACCTCCCAGGGGAACAAACACCCTCGGCGTTGTCTTATTTTTTAAATAAATTATCTATGTATATATATATATATATATATATATATATATGTGTGTGTGTGTGTGTGTGTATATATATATACACATATATATATACATATATAATTTATTTAAAAAATACGACAACTATATATATATATATATATATATATATATATATATAGAGAGAGAGAGAGAGAGAGAGAGAGGGAGAGCGACACACACATAAATAAACAGGCAGACAGACATCAGCCCTCACACCCAAGTACACACTAGAAATGACTACTACCTAAATGGCATATTTCCTTTAAAATCTTACAATTCCGTCGATTTACAGTTGTCGCCTTTTACTTATTATCTCTTCGCAAATAAGATGGGTGACCTTAGGCATAATGAATAAAGAACGCTTGGGATAATTCGGATTTATTTTTAGACTTCCCTCTCTCAGCTCAAGATGGAGGTCGTTAGAGCAAGCCTTTTCAATTTACGTTCCTTAGTCTCCGGAAGTAATAACGTCTTTTATTAACAGGAAAATGCTGGCATAATCCTGAATAAATTGGCTAAATAGTATTATACTAAGCCTTACAGGTGGCGTGAATCATGTAGAAGTATAGGGGGATTAATGTACTCCACGGTGTTCTATCGCAGTTGACATTTGAGATAACGAAGAAGTTGATAGAAAAACAGTTATAGAAAATTAATATAAAATAGAATTTTAGATCGAGAATAAAACAGATCCGACTCAATAACGGATATATTTTGAATTTTAGATTTACCACCCGTCTACCCCTCTCCCTCTCTGAATTTAACAGCTAACGAACTTCAACTTTAGTTTTACATTAAACACTTATATATCGAGTCTGGTAACACAAACAAAAATGATATCAAACAATCAACACAATAAAATAAAATCCTTAGTTCCATCCTGGATAGAAAAAGTCCGTCACGCAGGGGCTGCGTAAACTAAGCAGATTTCCCACGTGAATTTTTACAATAGAGAAATCTGCCTAATAACAACAGTAGTTGGAAGGTATCTCTAGATCTTTTCACGAGGGACGAATAGTTACGGAAACGGCTGCACTAGCTCTCGGCGGATAGTCCCGAACATAGCCGACTCCTGTCGACCACACACACACAATACAAATGCAAATATCTCTGTTAATATTCAAGTTACAGAACAATATTTATAGTAAATTTAATTTGTAATAAGATTGATTCTATACAATTTTTCGATCCGACGCATAATAACGGAGATATTTCGAATTTTCAAAACTCTCCCCCTCTAACCCCCCCCCCTCCCACTGCTCTGATTTCAGCCATTAACGAACTTGATCTTTCTTTTTACATAAAACGCTTAAATATGATGTTTGGTAACGATCAATCAAAAATTGCGACCGCTAGAGCGT
This sequence comes from Riptortus pedestris, assembly GCA_019009955.1. NCBI lineage: Eukaryota > Metazoa > Arthropoda > Insecta > Hemiptera > Alydidae > Riptortus > Riptortus pedestris. The sequence continues at coordinate 78,108,334 of CM032232.1, forward strand.
TAACAGACACACACACACACACACATATATATATATATATATATATATATATATATATATATATATATATATATATATATATATATATATATATATATATATAATTTTGAACGGACGTCATTTTCGTTATCTCCTGGGTAGGATCGATGGCCATTTGAGGAAATGTTTCAAAACTCACGTCATGAGTACGACCTCAATAGCTGAGTTCTCTTAAGAGAAATCTGCTAAAAGGGTGATAAACTGTAGATAACCCATCCCAAGTAGTCTCAGCGGTACAAAGTGGACGTAAATAAATAATGTAATGGAACAAAAATTGATATCGCTTCAGCGGTACTGAGAGGTGTATGTGTGTGTCTATATACGTGTATATATATATATATATATATATATATATATATAGACACACATACATATACGAACAGACGGACTCCTTTTTAATTTGCAACATTCATTTACATCCACACCCCAATTCCTGTTAGTAAAAATGTATGGGGAGGGGGAGAATATTTGTCAAGAACCCCAATATAGTGTACCAATTCTATGAACAGTTCTCCGTAAATAATTATTTTCTAATTATATATTATATAATCTTTGTATATATTATATAGTTATAATCTTTGTAATTGCGAATTTTAAAACTCACTCCAGAAGTTATTAATATAATCTACGGGAATGTTATTAATATAATCTACGGGATTTTCTTTAGTCCATCCTGTAATATTAAGGTTTTTATTAATTTTACATTTTTGTTAATCCCTGAAAATATTCCACAAATGTGGACGGACAGTTTCCATAAATGGCCGAAATTGGAGAGGAAATGCTGGGAGAGGGTTAAGATGAGAGGAATTCTATAATTCAAAGTATTTCTGCTATTATGAGTCGATCTAATGTTGTGGAACCGATCTTGTAAAGCTATTGATATTCTACAATAGTTTCTCCATATATTTTCTTGTCATTCAAATTTTAAGCAACTTATTCGATATTATTTTTATCATACAGTTAACTCCCACATCTACTCATTGGATTTTTACATAGAAATAAAGGGTACATGGTGAGATGAGATTCCAGTTTGTGGATAATCTTCCAAGTTTACATAGCCCCTATTAACATTTGGAATGAAAACATTTTGTTTCACCCAACCAGTGGTGGGTAGCGTGCACGAAGGATTCTTGTAATGGATACTAAGACTTTTGAAATGTTAATACAAACTTTCCATTCCTATTTAGTTCTGTTGGATTGGGATATGGTTGGATGTCGTATGTGGTAATGTGAGGGGGCGCTTCGCATTTCGGAGTTTTAATTCAGTTTCGGAGGTTAATGCTTTAACAATTCAGGTTTAATGGTGTGAGTCAGGGGGAGGAGGGGGCTTCTGAACGCTTTTTAGTCGAAGGTGACAGAAATATGATGCTGTAGTATCTTATTCGAACCATTATTTTCGTAAGCAATTAACGCCATAATGTGTGATAAATTAAAGTGAAAAAAAAATTATGTTACAAGAAACGACATAAAAAAGCACGATAAGAGGCTAGCTATAAATCAGATGTCATATATGAAAATATGAGAACCGGCTACGTATTTTTATAATCTTGTTGTTTGTTGTGGTTATCTGCTATTGTGCTCTCTCCCAAACACACCTCATTCCAACCCATCTTCCTTAGCTAAATAAATATATTTCAAGTTTTTTCCACCAACAATTGTGTCAATGGCTTGTGCAACTGAAGAGTATTGGGAATCTGAACCCGACTTAGAATAAGTGTAGCTAAGTATATGCTAACTTGGGACATTTTACGTATATTTATTAGCGTAGAAAACCCCTCCCCTATATTTAACCTTTTCACGGAAAATTGAAGATTATATTGGGTAATGGTTGAAATCGGCCATGTGGGGAGGAGGGGTATAGAGGGGATTAATTGTAAATATCTCAGTTAATATGAGTTGGATCAAAAAAGTTTATATAACCAATGTTATTGGAATTTTAATTTTCTGTAACTCTTCTTTTGGGTCTTTTTTACATTAGCCCCGCATTTCAAATAGGTTATAATCACCTGATTTTAGTAATACCAGAGACAAAACTCTTACTAATAAACTATTATAAACATTGATAAAGAAGGTATTTAGAGAAACTGAACCACATTAATTACAAGTATAAAATTAACAAAAATAACATTATTTTGGTGGCCAATAAACCCTCATCTATATATATATATAAAATTGTAACCTCTGTCTGTACATTGATTTTTTTCACGAAATTTCACGATAACTTTTCGTTTCACATGTCATAGACACCATAACTGCATTTTGTTTCTTTGGTGTCTGTTTGTTTGTTTATTTGTTTGTTTGTTACCTTTTCACGCATAAACGGCTGAACCGAATTTTATGAAACTTGGTATGTATATTACTACTAGCCCAACTTAGACTTTAGGCTATATTAATATTCTCTAAGACGAACAGGAGTGGGGGTTATAAGGGAGGCCTGAAATTAAAAATAGCGATATTTCGTTTCCTATTGCTTTTTCAGCAAATATGCACTTAACAAAAGTTGTTTATTTTGTAATTTAGAGTAACTTTTGTTATAAGCACTTTTGCCGTATACGGAAATATAAATGAGTTATACGCTAAAATCTATAGCGGGAGTCCAAAATTTTATTTGGCACAAAAGACTCAACCGAACTAAACCAAACTCGCTATGTGAATTAATACTAACGATTTCCTTATAATAAGCCATACCAACATTTCTAGGGACGGGCAGGAGTGGGGGTAGTAAGGAGGCCTGTATTTAAAAATATTGGTATTTCCTTTTCTATTCGTTTTTCGGCAATATGAACATTACAAAAGTTGTTTATTTTTTTATTTAGAGTAACTTTTGTAATATTCATTTTTGTCTTTTAACAAAGTATAAACGAGATATACACTATAATCTATAGCGGGAGTCAACTATTTTATTGGGCAGTAACGATTGAACCGAACTTAACAAAACTCGGTATGTCATTTAGCATTAACTCTTCCATGTTTATAAGCTATATTAAAATTTTTAGGTTAGAACGGGAGTGGGGGTTATAAGGGAGGCCTGAAATAAAACTTCGAGATATTTCATTGTCTATATGTTTTTCGACAAACATGCACATAACAAAAGTTGTTTACTTTGTTATTTAGATTAACTTTTGTTTTATACATTTCTCCAGGAACAATGTGTGGAGCAAGTAATTTGCGTAGAAATATTGATATGCTCAACAATTCATTCCAATTTGAACTATCAGGTTCCTCACCTGGAAAAATTAATTCAAATCTACGTTAATATTGTGTCCTTAATAACTGAAATCTATATGGAAATATGACAATTTGGAGGACAATGAAGACTTACATAAAAAATTAATTTTATTATTAACAAATGCCAACAACGGGTATTAACCCTAAACACTGGGACGGGCAAATGTCAAAATATTGTGTAAAGTAAAGCCTTGCCAAAAAAAATACCATCACCATTCAGCCTCAAATCAATTCCCGGGCAAAGCCGGGTATCTGAGCTAGTACTTGATAATTCTGGAATATTCATTTACCCACGCATAGATTATTAGTAATTATTTCCTCCAGGATAAACGACTATTCTCAAACCATGTATCACTAAAGACGATGATTTTATTTCTTCAACTCAACTTATTGCACCTCCATCTGGGTCATACATCACCATGGACTATACAACTTCGTGTAATGTCCATTAGTGCAGGTCCTCTCTCTGTGAATAATCCAGAAATCCTGGTAAAATTTCAAAGCCTCTGATTCACTTGAAAAAGCACTCGAGAGCTGAAGTAGATTCATGTTTATCAATAACGATGCAACTAACGTTCTGTAACAGCTGTGGAAGGTAATGAATTGTAACAGTTATTAAACTAATATCTCAGAATTATTTCTAAAATCATTTGATTATAATCTAATTTGAAGAGTGGCGAGTTCGATTCTCGGCTGGATAAAGGAAATTATTTAGTGACGAAATTCATTAAATAACATCCTAAATCCCACCCTGGCTAGAAAAGGGTGGTAACCTGTAGATAACCCGTCCCGATTAGCCTTAGTTGCAAAAAGTGGACGTTAATAAATAATAATAATGATCTAATTTGAAATGCGGGGCTAATGTAAAAAAGACTCCTTGTTATTTTTACATCGACTTTAATGTTAACTGAGTTATTTGTATTTTCTTTGATTTCAACCTATTATAAGCATCTCTTGCTCTTCTGGTTTTCACTTTAAGAACCTCGGTCTAATAATAATAATGGTCTAATAATCTAATAAACATCTCAACTCTAACGAACATTTTAACTCCTCTTTACTTCTTACTGCGGAAGGAATAGAGAATGGATGTTTAGATGCTATTCCGCATACTTATTATATTCAATCCTGTGGGAAATCTGCTTAGTTTACGTAGCACTTGCGTGACGGGACATAAATATGGGTTTCTCTCAAGACGTCCCTCAAATTACTCGCCCTAGATATTTATTCTTGGACGAGTGCCGAATGGGACATACATTAAATTATTGCTTTTAATATACTAGTAATGATTATTTATGTATGATTTACTATTTAAGAGCAATATACAAACGCTAATGTTAATTTTGCTTATTGTTTAACTTCTTTTATTTCTGTCATCGCTTCAAGAATTTTTAACTACGTCTCAAACAATTCAGATTGTGCTAGTTATAAATATTATTTTAATTATGGTTTCTCATATTATGAAGTATGCCTCAGCTACTGAATATTTGTAAATTTTAAATTTTGATAGAATCCAGGAATTAATAATGATCACATACTCATTATTTTATAAGGTCAAGCTAGAGTTTTTTCAATTATTTAAAATAATTACATTATTTATTAATTACCACTCAGTGTTTTGCCATTGATCTATTGATAAAGTATTGTAAATAGAATTTATCGTAGCTTATCGTTGCCAGTAAAATCCTTTGTTGACTAATAAATAGTTATTTCAGTGAAATATTCCATTTTTAATTTATTACCTCCCCTTCATTGTTGTATTAGGCATAAATAGGGGGCATTTTTTTTTTTTCATTTTCACATATAGATTACTAAATCCTAATAATTATTTTTGTATTAACATGTTTTTATATGGTATTTACATGAAATTATTTTTTTTCATTTGATGGATGACTTTCGACTCTCTCCAGTGCAAAGAGTTGGAAGTAATGTTGGTAGGATGAAATAATAGGCTACGCTTCTACTATAACTTTTTATTAAAACGGCAGAGCGCTTTCGATACAGTGCAGGTCTTGGATGTGGCTAGTCCAGCTCCAAGAGCCGTCAGGTCAACATACAGGACCTTTGGCCACTGATGATGACGATGCACAGCATCGAAAGCGCTCTGCCGTTTTAATAAATTGTTATAGTGGAAGCGTAGCCATTTCATAATCTCAGGCTCGAATATATGCAATGAAAGGTTTATTATTTGCTTTTAAGTTGAAATTAGTAGTACTTAGGAATACTAAGAGATAGAGAGCTAAGAGTAGATATAGCAATACTAAGTGTGTGTATATACATAGAGGTACGATTGTAGGTCGTACCGGGGAGATTTTTTTCGCCGGACCCGGCATATAGGTATGATTTTAGCTCTATTTATTACTGTTAAAAATTCGTTATAATTTAATTTGCGTGGTTTCTTACTTAGGGAGCTGTCATATCGTGTGGTGCAAGTATTGTAGAATGTTCACTTAGGTTGTAAGATATTGTTTCAAGTTAGATTCTGAGTCGCCAGATAGTCGGTCTAGTACAATATCTATTCGGGCAAAGGAATGCCTGCCGGTTCCGGTCTTTCTCTCACCAGATTTCCCCGAAATGAAATCATCTATTGTGGTTGTATTCAAGGCTTCAAGAGACCAATGATCGTTAGAAATGAGGTGCTACATTTAAATATAAATGTTTCATGTGAAACTGAAGATCAAGTTTGTTCAAAGCAGAAATCGGTCTAGGAGATCCGTTTCAGAGGGTTATTGAAGAAAAAAAAAATTTAAATATCGATGTAATCATTCATCGGATCAAATAATGTTGTATACCTGATCAATCTCTTTTTTGGGGCTCAGGTTAGCCATGTGAGTTAAAGCGTTGACCTCAATCTCACATGGTAAACTTCGAGTTGCGAGTTCTATTTCCGCCTGGCCAATGGAATTTATTTAGTGATGGAATTCCTGGTAAATAAAATACTTAGTCCCACCCTGGCTAGAAAAGGGTGATAACCTGTTGATAACCCGTCCCAATTCCCCTTTGTTGCAAAAAGTGGACTTTAATAAACAGTTTTAATCAGTTTTTGAAAGTGTCATATGCTACACGATGTATTACAGAAAACAAAATAGCAATTCTGATTAGAATATTTTGATATGACTGAAGTTATTTTGTGGGGTTCTGGTTAGCCATGTGAGTTACGGTGTTGGTCTGTAATATCATATGGTAAACCTAGAGTGATGAGTTCAATTCCCGCCTGAGCAATACAAAATTTATTAAATGACTAAGTTATTAAATAAAACCCTTCATAGGTTCATGGCAAGGATCACCAATAAAAAATATTTTTTTCTGCGCAAAGTTTATTCTACATGTTTCTTGGCTTAAGTACCATACCCCCTTCCTCTCACAATCAGTATCAACGGCCTCTCCATTGAGGAAGGGACAGTCTCAACGAAGGTAACAAGGAACGAGCACTTCAGAAATGGATGGTCCCTGAAGAGGTAGTATTTAAGTCACAAAGTTGAAAGGAAGAATAAATAAAGTTTGTACCAAAATGTATTATATTGGTGACCCTTACTATGAAACTAAGATGAACTTATAAAAATATTGGGTCCAGAATAAGAAGAATAAAATCCTTAGTTCCACCCTAGCAAAAAAAGTGTGGACATATAAAAGCTGTATATAACCCATTAGTCATAGTAGTATAAAGTGGACGTAAATAAATAACATAACAAGTTAATTCCGACTTACGATTACTGTCTAATACTCAAGTGGGAAGCTAGAGTTGGAATAAATCATATTATTTGTTGCTAATGGTTTGTTTCCCCTTCTTTTCTAAGTCTTCACGAGTCCTTCAATGCCCATGTAGAGAGTGTACTAATGTTGCAGTCCGTATACTGAAACCGGATAATACCAATCATTAGTCAGTTTATGCGGGATGCCAGCTACAGAGGAAGTGGCTCTCTAACAACCCTCCCTTGATTTGAATTATCTCTACTCGTTCCTTTCCGGCCATGAATGGAGTTTCCGAATGATGCTTTTATTGTTAGACGGTCAGATGCAGAAAGCAACGGAAGAGCACTTATGTCCTTTGGGCCCTCTTCATTTCCTTGTTTGTTCCTGTGGAACTGACTGTGAACGGGTGTAATTACCTGCACATGCAACAAAAATACTATGTTAATACATTACATTTCAAGAGAGAAACATTTTATTCCGAACCGTCAATGACAGTTAATACAGCTAGCTTTAAAATATACGAGCAAGAAAAAAAAAAGTAAATGGAATAAAATAAAACTTTTATATGTCTCTGAAAACCGGTGGGACAACTATTTTTTATTCCTTTTAGATTCATTTTCACAAAGGCCTTGGGGAGTTGGGGATTCTTGTTTATTTTAAGAACGAACGTGGCTTTTAAAGCCTCATAAACAACTCAATGAGGCTGATTAATGACATCAGCAATATACCTAAAAATATACCTTGATAAATTAATTTGCCACACATGTATAATCGAGAATATGGAGTTCTTTTTGTTTAAATGTATGAATAATTAATTATCAATTTTTCCTCAGCATTAAGGAACCGTTTTTAGACTCCAAGGCAGTGGGGTGTAGGAAAGAATTGCTTTGGGTAATTTCCGTGATTGAATTTCAAAACAGCCTGATGAAAAAAACTGAGGACATCATGTCTGAAGTGTGCATTTTTCGTTATTTCCTTAAGTCAAAGATAGTCTTCTCCCAGTATAAGAAATTCATTTCCTAGAATTATTAGTAGATTAAAATTAATGTTTTGTTCATTGGCAGCTGTTCCACTGAACACGAGCTCTTAATTTTCACAGAAATGAATGATTATTCATGAAAACGTTCAGCAGTTTTCCCTTGCCTTTTGAACAGGAATATCCAGCAGTAAATGTATCTTTACGAAAGGAGAGCCATCCCTCTATAATATGCATAAACTGAATATTGATAGGCAGTAGTATGCAAACTCAAAAATTTAACTTTTTTCCAGCCTTGCCCCTCTGACATTTCTTCAGGGCATAGTAATCGAAATCAAAATATCGTTTTACTGAATGAACTATGATTACTGGTGTTAAACAGAGAAGGTGGATTTACAACCACATCAACTTAATTGTGCAACCAAAGAAGGAAGGGTATACAACTAAAGACGAAGTCGTTTGGCTGTAAAACTCTTGTGGCAACCATATGCTTGCATATTTACCTAACCTACTGTAAAGTATTTTTTTTCTTTTTATTTACAGTCGGATAGGTCACTCAAATCTCTAAAAAATAATTATATGCTTATTACATGAACAATTATGAAATTAAAGATTTAGGGGTTTGTAGGTTAATTGAGTTAATACTAAAAGCAGCATGTTACTATAATTTTTGTGTGGGAAATTTTACGTACAATCAGAATATGAAATACAAAACGAGAGTTCCTATTTGAAATAAGGAAGTTAAGGCTCAACAAATTATTTTTCTAGTCAACATGGACTAAATATTATCTTCAGATGTTTAGAGATCCTTGATTAAAAGTTGAGAAAACGCCGTTGGAATCAATTCTCTAACCCAAATAATAAAAACTTTCGAGGAGGGGACAACTCGTTGGACATTCTGAATATATAACGTGTAATGATAAATAATCGGAATTCGGAATTTATTTATACTCATTATCTTGATAAATCATATTCGAAAAATTCGCTTTGTCCTTTATGTAAGGGACTTTAATATGGTGCGCTTCAATATAGCAACGAGCTTAAACTTATTTTTTTTTTTTTTAATTTATCTATTAACGTCCACTTTTTGCTACTAAGGCTAATTGGGACGGGTTACCTAGAGGTTACCACCATTTTCTATCCAGGGTGTGACTAAGGATTTAATTTAATGAGTCCTTCACTAAAATAAATTCCTATTGTCCAGGCAAGAATGGATTGCCACTCTAGATTTACCATGTGAAATTAAAGGCAACGCTTTAACTCACATAGCTAACCTGAGCCCCAGCATAAAAGTTAAGAATTGCAGATTACAATATTTTCAGTGATGCAGTATCTCATTACCTTGTCGTTCTGTGTTTCTCTCGACACATCATCTGCACATGGGCAGATCTAAAGAAGTGTAGTAAAGTAATTTTAGTGTAACATTGCATTCTATTTTAAGTGCAACATTGCTGATTGCAGAATGGAATTTTCTGATGGCATGACATTTAATTTTTCATTACGTCTACAACCAAAATACTATTGAATTTTCTGTTGGCAAAACTGAAAAGTTACCCAGCACACACAAAAATGTATTCCCACTTCGGGCCGTGTCTAAGGGCAACTTTTCTGGATACGCTCAGCTGCTATATCCAGAAACTATTTTGTACAAAAGGTTGTGTTCATATCTAAACGAAATCATAGTATGATGCGATTAACGTCGACGTGAAAAGCTTCGTTCTGCAGGGTCTGAACAGGTTTCATATTGGATATGACAAATGGTGACGTTCATATTATTCTGTATTCTTCTTAGCTAAAACCCAGTGCAAAGCTGTATATGTAAAGTTTGGTGATAATGTAGCTTTAAGTGAAATACACAAGAGTCCAAGTTGCGTTGGTTTAGTTAAGACTGGACCTAAAAATACAAATAACTCCGTTAATTGAGTTGAAGGAAACGGAAAATAGCTTGATTAGTAAGATTGATTATGTAACATTTCAGTGTGGCGCATGAGAATGGAGATATTTGCGATTTTATGATTCATGTTTTTTAAATTCCTGCTCCTTCTGAGCTTGTGATTTCCTTTGCACGGCCTGTGGAGGACATCAATTGAGGTTTTGACATGTAGGAAATATCTTAATGCAGATAATGCAGTTTATCTGCCCACTTGTCATTTGTAAGGCATATTTGGTCTAATCCATAGACAAGCTCTATGTACTATGAGTCAGTTAGAGAAGACAACGTTCAGGAATTTATATTTAGACGCGCACACAACTGGCAAAGAGACTTTGAGTTGGGCCTCGAGGCCATGGTGATACTGGGAGCTGATCCGGTGGGACAAGTTTGGTAATCTACATGTGTTTGTCTCTGTGCTCGCCCCTCTGTCACAAGGAGAGAGATATTTCTACCAGAGTTGCCTCACCCTGTTCCGAATAATGCCGCTCTTGAATACATAACGACGTACTCCACTCCTAGCCCTCTCGGCCTAAAGAAAACCTACAATATTTTTCATTCCGAGTGTTAGTGTAATGTAACCCTCCAAAACTCGCACCCAGTTCTAATTTTAGAAGTGCTGATAATTCAATGCCGACGGCAAAAGTATAAGCCGATCAAGTTAGAGATGATAAGAGCATGAAGGATTTCCCTGTTGTTTATTATCATAGAAGTGCTACCTTTTCTTGGCATTACAGTAGCCTCTCCATTGCTCAAACTTAGAACAGTGCTTGAGGTTCTCAAATTCAAGATACCCATCTTATACTTATTCACAGATAGAATATCAAACCACATTTGACAGGCTTGCCTCTCTTCCCATTTCATCCAGGTTCGTCATAAAACATCACCAGATGGAACATCACCAGAAGCCTTTCCTCCAGTGAGCCCTTTTTGAAACCAAACGTTTTGCCAGAATGGTGATCAAAAACCCATTAAATCAGCACTGCTTCAACATACCAACTGAGGTGGCTTCAAAGAAACTCTTAAGGCACTGTATTCCCACATGTGCATCAAACTTTTCTCTCTGAGATTCCACGCTTAGAAACTGCTACCTTCATATTAATTATCCTTCGCGTGAGATTATTCCTAAGTGGTTCAGTGAGCATACTACAGGGAGGTAGGAAATAAACTTAAACAATACGCCGTCTAGAAAATTCCTTCATGGAACTCATGTTCTTTCTTATCCTAAAAGGAAATATTTTCAAGCCGTTTAATTCTGGTCTTCTTTTTTTTCTTTCTTCAACGGAATATATCATGTTTTATTTTTTTAATTGCTGGACAGGAGTAACTTAGAAATAGAATAATGGTGACTAGTCGATTTCCTTAGAAGCTTGATGATATAGAAATTCACACATCATACATTGGAGCAGTAGTGATGATGGAAGTTAAAGATATTGGGTGACTTACTCATAAAGAATGTCGGAACCAGAATTTTCTAAGCCTTGCAAAAATTAAAAAAAAAACTATTTTTGGCTTTCTACATATTATATTCGAAAGACTTGTTTCCGAGACTTGCTGGTAATTTGCATTTGGTAGTGTAACATTTCAGTGCATAAAATACCCATTTTAATCAATCGTCAATTCTTTTATTAACTATTAAAACAAAATACTGATATATATATATATATATATATATATATATATATATATATACACAAAGTGTATGTATATACAATGAGTCAATTGATTCTTAGAAAGAGATCCTTTGTGACGGCACGCGCTGACCGCGTTATCACTCGGCATGCGTGTTTTCTTTGACATGCTCTTCAAATTCCTCTTATCAAAAGACATAATTAGAGATCTTTTTTACGCGTTTTATTCGAATCATATAATCCTTGTTCTGTGCTTTGTTTGAGAAATTTTCTTTCCTAATATTTTACAATTTGTAATTTTATTATTTGTAATATTTTGCAATTGTGATTTTATTTTAAGTAATATTTTACATTTGTAATGTTATGTAATATTTTATACTTGTAAGGTTACGTAATGCTTTACATTCTTAATATTATACTATAATAATAACTGCTAGTTAAACTCAACGACATATTACTGCATTAATATCGAAATATCTCTTATTTTGTGCAATTGAAATTTTAACGATTGGATGTTTGAAAAAAGGATTTATTAATTATTTAATTTTGTTGAATTGGCCTTTGCAAATAGTGCTTTAATGATTATTTTTTGTTTATTATTTTCAAAACAATAAGCGACTAGAGAACGTTTGTAACTATAACACCACCTCAAACTTTGTATTTTTTTAAGTTTCAAGATGCTGTCCACTGAACGCCATACGCAAATTTGTTCATTACTCTATATCTATGGTTATAATATTAGTTATATTGATTTTTTTCTTTGTTTAGTAGGATCCAATCTCTTCTTTACAGTACTTTTTTTCGGAATAAAAAATTACATTAGTCTAAAGATTCACTTGGAATCGCCTATATAAAGTTCCGATTAGGTACTTATTTTCTGATCTCTTGGTCTCAAAAAATGAAATTTTCGAATTTTGAGACCAAATATCTCCCAAATACAGATTCTATTCGAAGATTTAGTTATTAGTTATAATTACTAAGAATTTTAAATAAATAAATAATAAAAAGCTTGAGGATAAAATATTTTCCCTCAACAACTCTGCATCAAGGAAATTCGCTTTTATAATTGTATGTTTGACTCACTTGATTATAAACTAGTAGGTACTTGAAATTAAAAAAAACATAATACAGGGCAAAGGAATTAGTGGAAAGATATCTCATAAATTAGTCAATTTGAACATTTTAAAATAAATTAATTACAATATTTTTCGTTTGAGACTTTATTTTTTTTAAAGTCCCATCGATCCTTACAATCACTCGGAATGGAGGTTGTTCCTATATCGTGAATTGCAAATTAATTAAAAAATGAAACGCTTTCTTTATCGCAGATAATGACGTTTCAATTTTCGTAAGTTCACTTGTGTTATTTTCATTTATCACTTGAAAAATTTACTGTTTTACATTGTGTATCATTAGAACACGTACAACGAACGTTATGAATTGAAATGAAAATTGTGTCTCTATGAAACTTTTTTGAAGTAGATTCTATTAATTATTCCTATTAATCTATAAATTGTTATGGAATGTTAGGTTTTTCGTTTAGGTTTTTCTGCGTTACATGAATAACCAGTAGTCGGATCTGCTATGACTACCCTCTTCTCGGCAACAGAACAGAGTTGTGCAACAAAAACTGATGATTAAACCAACAATTAAATAACATTCCACCAGAATTCTGTGTTATACTCTGCATTGCAGATTCTTGTTCTAATCTTGTTTGCTGTTCTTTGTAACAGCACAAACCAAAATTAGATTTTTCCTAAATTTTAGCAATGCTTTTTATTTGGATGTTTCGTTTAGTGTGCTTACGTACATCAAAATAAAATACTACTGAAAAATTGTAACCAGACAAAGTATGACACATAATTACATTATTGGTATTATGTTTAATTTTTTTTTGTAAATTCCAATATACATGAAATCTCTATCAGCATAGGAAAATAAAATTTTAAATACTCTCCTTTAATCCCTATAAAAGAATCTCCTATAAATTTCCACAGACACTATTTTATAACCCACAGAGAGAAGAACATTATACCTATAAGTTTTTCCTTTTGGATTGATGTACTTTGTGTTAATAGCCTTTATCTTTGTGAGGTGAGTCTTGTGCATTAAAGTCTTACGTCTTAGTGCACATGGTTAACTTTTTGAGGTCCTACTATGAGGGCATATGAATTCATGAAATATTCATATTTTTTTAAAATATATTTTAATTTATTTCATCTAATAGGAGTACAAGGAAGTCACGTGGTGCACACGTGAATTTTTTTTCCTCGATCGGACAACTATTTTTATTAAATAAATTCGTAAATATTTTCAAATGTTATTTTTGTACTAAAATTATAAAATTAGTCGCAGGTTTGAGCTATTTCATTTTTTTAATCGATGTTTACATTTAACAGTTTTGTACAGTCGCCCTGCGCCACTTTTCAGCCTGCTGTTTCGTAGGTTTTTATAGATTTATAGTCTATATAAACGTTCCAATGGACACTTCAAGTTAAATATAAAAAACGGTGAACTGCTTTCTTTGAGATTTATCAAGCCGCCTGTACACAGTTGATAGTCAATAAAATTTTTTTTTTAAGATTTCGGATCACATCCAGCTGTCAAAATACATTTATATGAAGCTAAAATATGTCCCCTAATAACCAGGGGCTCAGGCTAGCCATGCAAGCTATAGAGTTAGACCTTAATCTCACATCGTAAACCTAGAGTGGCGAGTTCGATTCCTGTCTAGGCAATGGGAACTCATTTAGTGACGAACTTATTAAATAAAATCCTTAGCCCATGCTCGCTAGAAAAAGGGGGTAACCTGTAGATAACCCGTCCCAATTAGTAGCAAAAAGTGGACGTTATAAATAATCATCAACTAGGCACTGATAAATTACTTATTACCCAGTTTCTGGAAGGTTTTTGGGTTCGTTATTCTTACGAAACGATTTTCTGCTTAATGCAGCTTTTCATACATCGTGACATATGTTACTCTTTTACATCTGGTCATGTCTTATACCTTTACCTTTCTAACGGTAGGTTCTTTGACATAGCTGAAATTTGGTAATTGTTTAATAACCATTACCAAATTTCAGGAATGATAATTCATTCCTCTTGTATCTATTCCAAACACATCCCTACAGTTTTAAAGGAGAAAAAGCTAGAGTGTTTGAATGTATCTTACCCATTATTTCCCATCTTGCTGTTAGCAATATCGTTCTGTAGTTGGGTTACAGGTACACAATGCTGGTCAAATTGGCTGTGGGGCTTCTTTCTGACTGAACGGGTGACTACTTACTCTGATCAGCCCCTCTGTGCCCATTTAACATCCTGGCATAATTGAGGAACTTGTTGAATAATGAATTAGCTAACTGTGGCTCAGGAGGCCACATTCAAACCCGAAGAGCGATAGTCTAACCACATGTGCTCCCACAAATAGCAGTTTGCGGCTGGCCTACTCTGACCCTTCATAGCGTACTGTGCCCCAGAATTTATTCCTAATGTATACAAATGCTCCAAGGCCTTTTTTTAAAGGAGAAATATTTCCTCTACTCTTATCCTTCGACCTGTATACATTCCTCACGTTGGAAATTTGGCAGATATCATCGCTGCCTTGTAATGGAAGTGTTGGTTTTACTCAAGACAAGGTCTCCTATCAACGTGCAAGAAACGCCAAACACTGCAGTATTTGTAGTATTATGTAGAAGACAGGTATTTTTAGCTTGGCCAAAATACTTGGCCCAGATCTACTGTGGATTAATTGTGGATCGAAGGCTAAAGCTGTGTGTTTGTTTGTTAAAGATTTGGGAGAATTAACACTCTTCATTGATATACAAGTGAGCCAGGGTTATATTCAGTGAATTTATAGGATAGCCGTTGTTTGTTTACTACATAATCACTTCATACTTAAGAACGAATCCCTGTGAAAATCTTCAAAAAGGAATCTAAAAAAAAAATATCGTTGAAATAGAGAAGTAAATGTGAATTCCCAACTAAATATTTCCTTAATAATCCATATATTGACGTTTATTTATTTAAGTGATGGCATTAAGTTTAATTTTACCATAAACGAAAGAGCTTCAAAAATATGGAGTTGGCACTGCATTAAGCGGCTTTCTAGCAGAACTACGTTTTGACACAAAAGAAGAATCTTTAAAACTTCAACAGACATTCAATGTGAACCATTTTTTTAAAATTTATTTTTACTTTTACCATATTTAAATATCTAAATTTATAACGATCCATTTAGATCGAAACCAGTATTTGTATTTTTAAGCCTGTGTCAATGTGGTGTGAATTTTAAGCTGGACATAAGATGTTTATTGAAACACTTGCTTTATGGAAAAATCGAATGAGTTAGGAGTGTGGGATCAAATGAAGGCTGAACTTTTAGAAATACACTCGGTTAATAATCCAGTTAGAGAAAATTTGTATGAAAGAATAATAGGATATCGCATTTTTAACGTGTCGCTGATATATCATTTCCATTCGATCCTATACATTATAATGGAGATTCTTCGATTTTTTATTTTACCCATTCTCTAACCGGTCCCTCCTCTTAGTTCGGTTAGCGATTTTCAAACGCTTAAATGGCGAGTTTGGTAACGATCAAACCTACAACGGTACAACGCCAGTGTTAATAAACACACACCCACATACACGTATAATATTAGAACGGATTTCATTTTCATCTTCTCTTTGGTAGGACGGATGTATCTTTCTAGACATTTCATGAGTACAGCTTCAAAGCGCCTTTTAATAGGATTTAATTATATTGGCGAAGGCAAATACAATTTAAAATTAGCTGACTAGACAGGTTGACAGTTTTGGGAGTGTTCAGCTATTGTTGTTGTTCATGTTAAGGAAATTATGAGAGGCGAAGTACATATATTTAGATATTTATTTATCAACGTCCACTTTTTGCAACTAAGGCTAATTGGGACGGGTTATCTACAGGTTACCACTCTTTTCTATCCAGGGTGAGACTAAGGATTGTATTTAATGATGCCCGCAACTAAATAAATTCCTATTGCCCAGGCGGGAATTGAACTCGCCACTCAAGCTTTACCATGTCAGACAAAGGTCAACGCCTTAACTCACATGGTTAACTTGAGTCCCGAAATAGATATAGCTTTCTAAAAATATGTAGAGATAGGCTCTTTCACATTATAATCCTCCAATGATTGGCAATGTTATTGAAGCGATATTGATGGGATATTGACCGATCCGAGTATTTGTACAGTTAGAGAAGCAGTGAGTATGTTGTAAGAGGATTACTATATTCCAAGTTGGCGTAGGTTGTTGTCGAATGTGTAGGCCGGACCCTTGAGTGGGATCAACATCTATTTCTGGTCACCATCCACCTGGTGTCAGTAACCTGCTCGCTGCCTCTCACCTGACGCTTTCTCGAACTGAGGTATACACTACTTGCTCCTTTATCAATAGCCAGCTGTTTTTATTGGCAAGTTGTTCCGTGAAAAGCAACAGCTGCGTGGAATGGCAACACCATCGCACACAACATTCGACAATTTATTAATAAACTTCCCTTAAGGGAAAAACGTCCGTGACGCTGGGACTGCGCAAATTAAGCAGATTTCCCACGTGAAGTTTTAATAGATAAATCTACATACTGGTAAAACATAACACCACCGAAATTATATAGTGAATAAATACATACGGTAATGAGAAATCTTTCAACTTATTTTAATAACCTCTTAACAGAAAGCGTCTGAGTTGTAAACTATGAGGTCTGCAAACACTTCAGAACTGAACAGCTAGACAGAAATATTCTTCACCGGAAATAAAAACAATTACTGAAATATATCTGAATATAACATATTAATTTTATTGAAAACTATTTACTATATCTAGTACTGTAATTTAGCGAAAGACATTTAGTCGTATACACCTGATTTTACCTTTCGTTTGTACTCAATACTGTTATTACTAATTTTCTTAATATTATATCACTGATATTGAATTATTGAATTGAAGTGAAATAAATATTATGTTCACACATAAAAATAAATTAACTCAAATTAAATTGATCATGATTTATTATTTCTTGAGGGTGTACGGTACTGTGAGCGTTCTTTTATAAATCGTGACTGTAGAAATGATGAAAGGTGGGCCAGCAGGCAGGAAAAGATTAGAGGAGATATAAGAATTCAGAATTCTTGGAAGTGTGAATGCTTAATGTAACAAGTAGAGGTCATCTGACGTAGCGGAACCACGTGACGTGACGTCCAAGTCTTGCTGTATGAAAACATGATATACTTGTTGTTAGTGGCTGGCTTATTAAGTAACTCCAATAACATCATAAATTTCTATTAAAACCACTACTTGTTACATATTCCAATCATGAAAACACCAAGGCTCTGGAAGAATACATACAGGCTCAATCTATGTGTATAATTTAGTAAACATAAGTACAAGTAAAATAACTATTCTATAAAATAAATATCCCTGTATTTTAAAGTAACATGCATTTATTTAAGAGGACTTATGGCAAGTAGATTTTGTTTAATAATAAAGTGTACGCACTAAATTCACTTTATCACTTTGAGCAATCATCTTTGTCTCAACCGAAACTCGAAACCCAGTCTCCTAATTAGATCAATTATATATTCCGCTGAGTTTCCAATTTATGTAGTACCTTATCCAAACATTTTATCTATAAGCTAACTCCCTTCAAACTTAAATATTGGCGTTTGAGCTTTGAAGAAAACACAATTAAATACCTTGGAGTGTCGTAGACTGAAGCAGATTATTTGTACTAAATGAAAATACTTTTATTACCAATTCATAAGACATGAGATCATTGTTTAACCTCAAAAAAATAAATAATAGTTGTTCACGGAATTTTTGGTAATTGGCTTACAGAGAAAATGTTTGTGTTAGATGTTGGATGAATTCGTTACTCAGCTGAGTTGAGTTCATGCCTTTTAATCGTAAGTCCAGGTTTACTCCGTAGAGTCCTTTTGGATTCAAATATTTAACTCGAATATTTGCAGACAGGATATTGACTATAGTCCATTCGTAGAAAACTATCAAGCTATGCTTACTTAGCTGTACGGAAGAGGCTGCCCGTGTCGAAAGGATCGAACAGACAAGTTTAGGTTTGAGTCGCCATATTCCAGGGTGAGAACTATTTTTTTTTTTTTTTTTTCATTTGGAATAAATAGCTTCCAGAATTCGTCTAGAAATGTGTTTTGTGTTGAATTACGACTCTCACAACAGTCTTCATCAATCAGACAGGCAGAGGAGGGAGAGGTTGATCTCTATGTCACTTGGTAAACCTGTAGTAGTGGATTCGATTCCCGGCTGGGAAATATGGATTTATTTAGTGACAGACTCACTGAATAATATCGTAAATCCGACCCTGAATAGAAAAGGATGGTAACCTGTAGATAACCGGCCTCAATCAGCTATAGAAGCACAAAATGGACGTTGATAAATAAAGGAGTGCAACATTATTAACATGATCATATAAAAAAAAAAAATCTATTTTATTAACTATTGTAGATCAATTTTATAGAAAATCCTACTAAAACATTACAAACTAATGTGAAGACATCTAAACATTATTCTTTCAAATCAATTAATACATGCAGGCCACACACACCCGCATAATCAAATGCGTACACGCAAACTTACTCTCAGACAAGTTAATTTGTATTTGCATTTTACAAAAAAAACAAAAAAAAAACAACAATATTCTTATTATATTCCAAAAATGAATACCTTTATCCTACGAGTAGTAATCCCTTCTACCAGTGACTGGGCAACCTCCATGATGGTAGTTGAGAATACTTACTCTTCCTGTTGTTGTATCTCATCCAGGTAGTTTCCATTTTTTTTGGTTGTCGGTCAATCTTCATTTTACTTTCCACACTTCCTCTTATTTAGTGCCCCTCTCATTCCTTTTGTACATGGGTAAGAAAACTGAAGAATACTACCATTTGTCCTGTCCTCTCCTTGTTTTATTTCTTCCCCTGCACATTAATACAAATATTATGTTTTAATTATTTTTATATATTAAAATTTTAAGGAACCATTTACCCCTATTTTATTATTTTAGAAAAGTGAGAATATTTAAAAATATGTGTGTTTTGTAGTTTGATAGAAACGGGGGTTTCGGTACTAGCTACTATCCTACTCTGAATAGAATGTCTTTAGTAAATTATAACTGGATCCATCTTGAATGAAACTAGTCACTGTGATACATCGCAATTTTTGTTTGATCGTTACCGAACCTGGCATTTATACATTTAATATAAAACTAAAGATCAAGACCGTCAATGACTGAAATCAGGCCACTGGGGGAAAGGGTTCCCTGTCTTAATTGTTTTAACCTCTGAAATCATTTCGTTCCCTTTGGGTAGCCTCTCTTTGGCGAATGTCTGCGATCATTTTTTGACCATTGTGTGAAATCCAATAAGACCCAATGAATAGAATATATTTTAACAGCATTCCCTCCCAGAAGGAAAATCAGCTATTGAGGTTGTACTCTCTGTGCGAATTACGAAAAAAGTCCTCAAATGTTCATCGACCCTACCCATATACATTATATATATATATATATATATATATTTGTCTGTTAACGCTCTAGAGATCTTAAGTTTTGTTTCATCGTTACTAAACTGGATATCCAAACATTTAATGAAAAAATAAATATCAAGTTAGCTAACGGCTAAAATCGGTCAGGATGGATGGCAGGCTTCGAAGGTATTTCGGATCGAAAAATTGTATAGAAACACACTTATTTCAAATGAAATGTTCTATAAATGTTCTTATGCTCGTTTTTTTACTATCTTAATCATCAACTGTCTTCAGTAAACACCCAATCGTACTCATGACATATTAACAATAAGCATTATTATGAAGCACATTATTTGAAGCCTAAATATCATATATGGTTCTGATTGAACTTTTACATTTTGAGATAAATGCAAATATGTGACGCACGTATCTGCTTAGTTAACCCAGCCCCTGTGTGATAGTTTAAATGAAATTTTTCAGAGTTTAAATGGAATTTGTCCGTAATTATTTCTGAGGTGCAATTGCATTCCCACCTTAAAGGAAAAAAATAAAAATTGCTCATATCTTGTGAGAGACAATAAATAAAAAAAAAAAAAATAGAAAAACGAATTGAAGATAAGAGAAGAATGTTTGGGACATGGAATGTCGAGGGTCTAGTGTATTTGGTAACTAAATCAGATGATGGTTTATTTCAAGTGGTTGATATTCTATACACGTCACTATTTAATATTTTCATCCTAAATTTACTACTTACTTCTAAGGACTAAACTATAATAGATTATTTCATTTTTAATAAAAAAAAAAAAAGAAATCGTGTTTGTAATTCTTTTTGTTAGGTCAAATTAATTAAATTTAATAGGGAGTCTTAGTCATTGTTATTTAAGGCATTGCTAATGTATGTATAAATATGTGATGTGACTGCATGACATGTTGGTATGACCTTTCCCGGGGTTTTCTCGAGAGGTCGGAATTCGAGCTGATGTTTTTTTTTAGAATGCGGAAAGCAACTGAAGAATGATTTTGTCGAGGACAAAGACATTCTTAATAGTAAGCTATCAGCTAAATGCATTACAGGTCTAATAGCTATTCTACCACTGACATTTGTGATAAGGACTGATAAGTCGTTTAGGTGTCCTGCCTCAGAGCTGCCCCCTGGTGTCATGAGATCCGGGTCAGAGGTTCGGAGGTAGTATGTGGAAAGTTACTGTAGAATAGCATGCAGGCAGGACAAAGGTGTTTTTAGTAGCTAGCCATCAGCTAATGCATTCCGCTGCTACTAACCTACTAAAGTACACCATTACTAAGCTTGGCCAGTACAATAGGCAATACAGGCTGGAAAAAACCAATTCAGCGTGATGAAAAAATGTGTGCAAATAGCCTTAAGAAATTACACAAGTAATATGAATCATTTCAACTAAATCAGGTGGTTATGTTTGGAGTTGACATGTGTAATTGGATTATAGTTTTGCAGTGCCTTCTATATTTGAGAAACAAAAGCTTTTTTCCCCCTCTCCATATGAAGTATTTTTTTACACTTCTCCCTTAGTCCTTTTCAGAATAAAGAAAAGTCCGTCAATCAGGGACTGCGCTAACTAAGCAGATTTCCCACGGACGTCACGTATTTGCATTTATCTCAAAAAGTAAATGTTTAATGAGAAATCTATTTTGCATTTAGGCTTCATATAACGTGCTTCATAATATAACTGTTTATTGGTTATATGACATGAGTCGGAGTGGGAGTTTACTGAAGGCTGAAAACTAATGCACATATCTTGGTTAATAATGAAGATAATGAACAAAGATATAATAATATAAGGTATAATATAATAACATTTATAGAACATTACATTTTCGATAAGATTGGTTCTATACAATTTATCGGACGGAGATATTAGGAATTTTCGAAATTCTCCCCCTGTACCCCCTCTTCCCCCTGGTTCGATTTCAGCCTTTACCAAACTTGATCTTTCTTTTTGTATTAAACGATTATATATCTATTTTTATAATGATAAGTATATATATATATATATATATATATATATATATATATAAACACACACACACACACACACACACACACACACACACACACACACACACACACTGTTTTGAACGGATCTCATTTTCGTCATCTCCTGGGTAGGATCGATGGACATTTGAAGAAAAATTTCGAAAATCGCGTCATGAGTACGACCTCTCCTACTTCTAAATGGAACTAAATAGCTAATGAAAAAGTTTGAAAATAAACATTTCTCAAAATTAACAACATATTTTCGGAAGTCCATCTCCAAATTCCAAAACCTTCTTTGAAGTATTTAGATACGATGAAAGAATTTCCCCTGAGGTCATTATCACCGTCCTCCTGGTATTACTGTTCATCATCTGATCTAATTCTAATGTCAACGTTCTGTCAGTTATCCAAAAGGATGGAGGCGGTATAAATAAATAAATTGTACATTAGTCTACTGTGATACTGTTGTGTTAAAATAATCATAGTGCTGACTTATTACGGAAAGGTGAAAATGAGTCAGATACAACTTGTCTTTGTAGACCAGTGACAGCAATTCATATAATATTTCTAGAAAACAATCAAGAACATCAGTATTAAGAAGATGAGTACGAGCTGCTCTAACTTCTGAATATAGAGGTTAAAAACCGTCGCAGAATAAGAAGAAAATCTCAATATAAAATATTTACCTAAAATTATAGGATTTTTGTGTCCCAAAGCCAGTAAATAAAAAATCACCCCCTTCTGGGATATATAATAAATTACTCAAAATTGTTCATATATAACTTAGGCCGCTTCTTCAGCACATCTTACACAATCCGCTAAATTTTGTAGTTGTGATTCCGAAGAAACTGCCTACGTGATGTGAATCACGTCGAAAAATTAAAATATGCCAAAAAAATGTGAGTTTTATTTTTATTCCTGAAAAACTGCATTAAGATAATTTTAAAAGGAATAGAATAATCATCTTACATAATCAATGTCTTCCCGACAGCAAGTTCCCGCATATTGAGTTGACGAGTATGATAGCTATCTTATAAAATATATATATATATTGGGTAATCAGTTCTATGAATTATCAATGTAAATAAAAACGCAGTGTTTTTACCCTAAATAAAGTGATAAAAAAACAGTAGCATCAATTATGAATATATCGCTTACATCATCCATAAACCCTTACCTATAAAAAGTAAAAACCAAAGTCATGGGGAATTATTTATTTATTAATGGACACTACATCGAAGGTGATTTGCCCTTTTTGAAAAATAACAACAGGTAACAATAACAAATACCTTAACAATAAGTAACAATAACAAATACCTTAACAGCAAGTAACAATAACGAATACCTTAACAACAAGTAACAATATCAAATACCTTAACAACAAGTAACAATAACAAATACCTTAACAACAAGTAACAATAACGAATACCTTAACAACAAGTAACAATATCAAATACCTTAACAACAAGTAACAATAACAAATACCTTAACAACAAGTAACAGTAACAAATACCTTAACAACAAGTAACAATAACGAATACCTTAACAACAAGTAACAATATCAAATACCTTAACAACAAGTAACAATAACAAATACCTTAACAACAAGTAACAATATCAAATACCTTAACAACAAGTAACAATAACAAATACCTTAACGACAAGTAACAATAACGAATACCTTAACAACAAGTAACAATAACGAACACCTTAACAACAGGTAACAATAACGAATACCTTAACAACAAGTAACAATAGCAAATACCTTAACAACAAGTAACAATAACGAATACCTTAACAACAAGTAACAATAACAAATACCTTAACAACAAGTAACAATAACAAATGCCTTAACAACAAGTAACAATAACGAACACCTTAACAACAAGTAACAATAACGAATACCTTAACAACAAGTAACAATATCAAATACCTTAACAACAAGTAACAATATCAAATACCTTAACAACAAGTAACAATATCAAATACCTTAACAACAAGTAACAATATCAAATACCTTAACAACAAGTAACAATATCAAATACCTTAACAACAAGTAACAATAACAAATACCTTAACAACAAGTAACAATAACAAATACCTTAACAACAAGTAACAATAACGAATACCTTAACAAAAAGTAACAATATCAAATACCTTAACAACAAGTAACAATAACAAATACCTTAACAACAAGCAAAAGAAAAAAACCATCAATGGGCTAACTAAAATAATAACACTGATGACAAGAGAAGTAACTAATATTCCGAATAGTGATCATTCTCAAATCATCAAGGTGAAATGAATTTTGATAAATTAAGAAACAAAGAAGAATAGATATGCCCCGAAGTAGGAGATATTTAAATTCTTCATTGCTTTAACCAGGTTGCTGAGAGCGTTAAAGATTTTCCAACTATTATTTGTTTATGCTTATAAGTCTTTTAGTATTTTCCTATTTTAGACTTTTATTTTTTTAATATGTATAACTAACTAATTTACACCAAACAACGCCGTATTTATTTATTTCTTTAATATAAATTGTTTATTTAGACAACATTGAGAACATATTGTGAACTGGCAATTATTATAAAGTGTTTGCTTCAGCCATATTAAGATATTTTAAAAAGTGGGTATAGCTTGGAGGTATTTGAAACAGCTGCTATTCCTCCTTAGAGCACTTTTGGCGGAAAAAAACCTTTCTTGTTGTTGTTAGTAATGGTGATTTCCATGCATGATTATGATTAGTATAATATTGTCCATGATTCTTCGAATATTGAGAAGGAATTGATTATAAAATAATTAACGTTAATTTTTCGACACTAAAATTTTCTCTGTAAAGGCGAAGGCTCTTTATAAATGATGAATTGAGAAATATGCACAAATTTGGGATGGTGAAGTCTTGAACACTAAATTATTCGGCCTAAATATTTCCAGAACAATGCCTAGTACTGCTGCACTGCAGAACTGGCAACAACTCACGAAAAAAAGAAGTGGCAAATTTTGAAAACTTACGTACAGAATTATGCACTTAGAACATTTAAAGTAGTTGGAGTAAATGTTTCACTCGTTACTAAGTGATTGAATATTCCAGTCAAAAATATTTTTCTTGAAAATGGCAATGAAGTGGAACAGCTAAATCAGAATCCGTGTTTAATCTTATTGAATCTTTGAGCTGAAACTCATAAATTTTGATGTAAATAAAGGTTTATTCAAGACAGAATTTTTCAGCTTAATTAGTTCACATAGCCAACAGCTGTCAGTGCTATCATGTTATAAATTTATCTAAGAATAAGATCTACTATGCTTAGGGAATTAATCAATTTTTAGGAAATTTGATGTGTCTTGAGAAAAGCGTTTATTATTTATAATTTTTATCAGTGTATACTTGATACATGCTAGTTTTATAATAGAAGACTGTACATCTAATATAATTGATCTAAAATCCTTTCTGTTAATTCCAATTTAATTTAATTCGGAATTTAGGCTAATTAAAACTGTTTATTCAATGTAACCGTTAAATTTTAGTAGATATTTATTTTATTTTTTTTGTTATAGTCATAAATTAATGTAATAAGTGTTTTAATGCCGGGACTGGCTTAATTATATGTGACTTCGTTCTTTCTAAAATGCACGCCCTTGTTAACTAGAAATTAACGGTGTTATTTATATTTTTATATTTTCAGCCTTCGGTATAACCCGACTTCTGCTCAAGGGATTTTCAACATAAGCTATTGTGTTGTTTATCCATCATATCTTATATCCAACTTATATTTCAAGTATGATTTCCATAGGACATTCACTATTCTGGAAATAGAGATTAGAATGTCTAGACGTCGCCTGTATATCATTCTTTACGCGAAAAACGAGCTTACTTTAGGCAGCTCGGGTGAAGGTAATTTTTTTATAATTTGATCACAATTATTTAAAATCTATGCAAAAAAAGAGAAAAAAATTGTTACTAATATTATTTTCACTCTTGTTTCATATTGAATCGATTCAACTAACTAGATACTGATGAAAAGAATATTATGAAAATTTAGTAAATCCCATTTGACTTGTATTATAGCTTATATAATCCAAGGTTTTATCCGAGCGGCTTATCTTATCAGTAACAAATCCTCTAAGGCTAAATATACGAATGCCTACATAACACGGCTGGGGCACATGCATACTTTTCATTTAACCTATGTTGCTTTTTTAGCAGATTTTATTTAAATGGAATTTAAAAATTTCTTCAACGTTCATCTTTTCGTCCTAGATGGTGACGAAAATTAGGTCCATGCAATTAACATATTTACTTGGATATATGTGCGTGTGACCAAGAGGTAACTTTTTAACTTTCCCAAATTTTTATTTCCTTGTTGTCAACCGTTTGGAGTAAAAGAAAAGATTGTATTCTTCGAAATTTGGTGGAACCAATACTATGAATAATTTTAATATTATGTTGTCAATTGCGTTGTGTGACAGATTTACAACATTATATACAAGAAAATTTTTCCAAAGCTGATCGAGGGTTTATTTCGCCGTTTGTTATTCCATATTATTGCTTTTATCGAAATGTCAAAGAATCGATTGTTTTTAACTATATTTTTCGGTTGAAGTGAATGGATATTGTCAATAATGAGTTTTTTTTTTAATATATAATTACTAGCATTAATTTCATCTAAAAAATATAAATACTTACCAACTTTAGGTTTCACACAAGGAGTGGATTGTTGAATTCAAAATAGTTACGGAGAGCTTCCGGTCACTCTAATATTAATAAAGAATGACTGTACCAAATGGAAATGGCTTAAATTTTGAGTTTACTTAAGGAAGATAACTACAAAAAATAAATAAATCCATAAATTTTCAATAACAAAAGCAGAACCTCACTTTATGATCATGATTTTTATTGCAATATTATTCCCTCTAACGCATATTAACGTAGATAACTACGATTTACTTACACACATACACATATACATTTGAAGGAAGTTTTCATGATTTGCGTTATGAATACAATTCCTATAGTTAATTTCACTTGAGTTAAAAAGTAAGTAATAGCATAAAAATTAGGAACGTGAAAAATATTCATATTTAAATAGGTATATCAAATTATGAATGCATCATTTCCTATTATTGATTGATCAATGCCAGTATTAAGGTCTTCAGGTATGACCGTATCATACCGTAATGATAATGCTATCAGCATTCTCAAGGCAATCTATTTAAGAAAAGAATTGTATTTCCTTTTCCGGATAACATTCACTTTATTTATTTCCGGGTGCGTCATGCCATCGGATGTTAATGCTATGTTCTTTTGACAGATTTCCTTACAATTACCTTACTTTTTCTATATTCGCTACTGGTTCCTATCCCGACCATTAACGAACTTGATCTTTAGTTTTATCTGAACCGTGTAAATAGCGATAGGTAAGTTTCGTGGGCGCTAAAACGGTAACACATGAAAATATAAAATCAGGTGCTGTGTTAACTAAGCAGACTTCCCTCATGCGCCACGTATTAACATTTATCTAAAAACGTAAAAGTTCATTGTGAGAAATATTCTGTATTTTGCCTTCAAATGAAGTACTGATGACATGAATAGGAGTGGGGGTTTACTCATGACCGACAACTAAAATTTGGAAACAGCTCCGTTAATATTCAATTTAGAGAAAACATATGTATGAGAACAATTATAGAACGTCATATTTGCAATGAGACTGACTTATACAATTTTTCGATACAACGCAAAAACCCAGAGGTTTCTCTAATTTTCGAAATTCTCCCCATCTTACACAGGTTTGATTTTAGCTGTTAACGAACTTGATCTTCATTTTTACATAATACATTTAGATATCGACTTTGGTAACGATCAGGCCAAAATTGCGACAGCGAGAGCATTAAAAGACATATATATATATATATATATATATATATATATATATATATATGTGAGTGTGTGTGTGTGTGTGTGTGTGTGTGTGTGTGTACAGTTTGGGATGGACCTCATTTTCGTCATCTCCAGGGTAGATTTAATGGACATTTGAGGACATTTTTTGAAAATCGCGCCATGTGCACAAACTCAATAGCTTATTTCCCCTTAGAGAAAATCTGCTAAAAATCATTTCTTCTACAGCCCATAAAGGGCTGAGGCCTTCTACACGGTGTCA
The DNA here is from genome assembly GCA_019009955.1 of Riptortus pedestris. Lineage (NCBI taxonomy): Eukaryota > Metazoa > Arthropoda > Insecta > Hemiptera > Alydidae > Riptortus > Riptortus pedestris. Next base: position 78,136,523 of record CM032232.1, read on the forward strand.
TGTGTCTTGACGCTTTCCGTTCCGTATTCTGGTAGCTAAAAACAGCTACTTCATTTTCATCAAGTAGCTATGTAACCAGAGAGCTCTCACATTTGTTAAGAAATAATACGAGTTAATAAAGAACAGTTTAAACTGTCATTAAGCCAATTAATTCTGTCTCCTTACATCCTGTTAAGTAATATTATTTTTGATTGGTTTAATGTTTTGTTCTTTATTCTATTTAATCAAAAACGAATAATTACCATTACAAAGTGGTAATGTATGGGAAACAGCTTAATTTATGGCTCGTATTTATTAAATAAATGGTAGTTAACCACCCTAATTAATAAAATAATTATGTATTTCAAATATTTAAGTCATTTTAAAGTATCTCCTGTGGTCAGTGAAAACGCGTTTACCTTTAGTATAACTATCCCCATTTCAAGTAAAGAGGCCCATCTGGGACGTCATGTTTTAGCAGATTTCCCTCAAGGGAGACTCATGACGAGATTTTTGAAAAATTTCCTCAAATGGCCATCGATCTACCTAGGAGATGACGAAAATGAGGTCCGTTCAAACATGTCTCTCTCTCTCTCTATATATATATATATATATTTGTGTGTGTGTGTCTGTTAACGCTCTAGAGATCGTAGTTTTTGTTTGGTCATTACCAAACTGGATATATAATAATTTTATCTAAAAAGAAAGATCGTAAAAAAGGTCGTACTCATGACGGAATTTTTCTTCAAATGTCCATCGATCCTACCTAGTAGATGACGAAAATGAGGTCCGTTCAAAATTATATATATATATATGCCTATTAATGCTCTAGTGGTCGCAATGTTTGTTTGATCGTTACCAAACTTCATATTTAAGCAAGATCAAGTTCGTTAATGGCTGAAATCGGACAAGTGGGAGGGAGGGGTTTAGAGGGAGGATTTTTGAAAATCCGTCTCCGTAATTATGCGTCGGATCGAAAAATTGTAAGGAATCAGTCTTATTGAAAATTAAATTTACTATAAATATTGTTTTATACATTTATTCTCTATCTTGAATATTAACAGAGATATTTGCATTTCTATTCTGTGTGTGGTCGGTAGGAGTCGGCTATGTTCGGGACTATCCGCCGAGAGCTAGACCGGCCATTTCCGTAACTATTCGTCCCTCGTGAATAGGTCTAGGAGATACCTTACTACTACTGTTATTATTAGGCAAATTTCTCTATTGTAAAACTTCACGTGGGAAATCTGCTTAGTTCACGCAGCCCCTGCGTGACGGACTTTCTTTTATTTATTTTTTTAATTGTTCGAGACAGATTCATTTTTATCTGGGTTTTTCCTTCCAGACGTCTAGTGCTTGAGTTTTGTACTGCACTGTTGCCTTAAGTAATAATACCTTTCATTTCTGTTGTGTTTATTATAAAAAGTCGACTAACCTTGAAGATCTGACTTTAGGGTTGTTATATACTTCTTCTTAAATGTCTAAAATCTGTTTGGCGACTCTTCAATAGTTTTGATACTTCTGTTCGGGCTAGTTACTCACCAGCTCACACCATTGACGGAATCTAGGATATGTGAAAGGATTTTAGCTACTCTGTTGTGATCCTAATGTCCCTTCGCTTATGATGGCAAATGTCGCCTGCCTCTGGACAATCTCGCAGTTGTTGACGAATTCGGATTTCTAAGTTGTCACATTTGCAAAGTGGTCCACCTTGGGCTATACATTTTTCCCCCCACATAATCAGCCTCATTTTCGCCTCATCGGGATTTAACACATCTATTTGTTTTCACGTTGCCCGAGTAATGATCAAGCACTGTGTAGGTATCTGATAAGTGGCTAATGTTTTCTTAATATGTTCTTGACCCACATTATCAAAAGCCTTCTATAGATCTAAGAATGCGATGCCATAGCCTTTTTCGGTTTCCGAGGCCTGCATTAATAATTGATGTGTTTATGAAGGTTTCCACTCCAACTAAATCTTCTTTTATGGTTGGAAAACACTGCTTCAGTCTATTATCTTATTGTCTTTCAATTACACGCTAAAATATGAAAAAGTCCTTCACGGAAGTGCTGCCCAAGTTAAACTAAAATCAGATTTTCTGATCACTGGAGTATGATACTCAGATGATCAAATCTCACAATCTATTTCTTCTGCTGCAAGAAGCATATGTAAACTGAAATTAAAATGTTAGTCGAGCTTGAGTTGTTTAGTGACTGAGGTCTTAAATGGGAAAATCGGATTATTAGAAGCGGGGGCTTACAAATCGTAGAAATTAAAAATATATCTCTCCGTTAAGATTGAAGTCAGAGTAAACATGTATAAAATTGAACTTGTAGAAATTAATAGTCCACGAACATTGGTTACATAAAATTTTCAATCTTACACATAATAACCGAAATATTTCGAATTTTCGTAATTCCCTCCTCTAAATCCCGTACCCACTGGTCCGACTTCAATGATTGTCGAATTAGATAAAACTTTTGAATATAAAGCTTGGTAACGGTCAAATATAAATTATAAACCATAGAGTGTTAAGAGACAAATCTCTCTCTCACCCTCACCATATATATATATATATATATATATATATATATATATATATATATATATATATATCTTGTTTTATGTATGATTCCATATCATTGTTATCAAACACTATATATAAAAGGTTTCCATGTAAAACAAAAGATCAAGTTCGTTAACAACTACAAACGTCACGAGGGGAGGGGTAGAGAGGGAAATATGTTGTAAATATTAAAAACAGAGGTAAATTGTCTGAATGGGTTAGCTACCACGAGATATCATAACACATTTTATTTTCAGCAGATTTTTCAGATCTACTTACAAAATACTTGTCTTGGCATTCTTATTTTCTCTATTAGTTACGGTCTGAATGTATTTTTATTTTTTACAGTTTTTTTAGCAGATTTCCCTTAAGGGAAATCAGCTATTGAGGTCGTACTCATGACGCGAGTTTTGAAAAATTTCCTCAAATGTCCATCGATCCTACCCAGGAGATGACGAAAATGAGGTCCGTTCAAAATTATATATATATATATCTATATATATATATATATATATATATATATATATATCTATATATATATATATTTGTCTGTTAACGCTCTAGCGGTCGTAATTTTTGTTTAATCGTTACCAAACTTCATATTTAAGCGTTTTACGTAAAAGAGAGATCAAGTTCGTTAATGGCTGAAATCGGACCAGTGGGAGGGGGGGTTTAGAGGGGGGGGTTTTGAAAATTCAAAATATCTCCGTTACTATACGTCGGATCGAAAAATATTATAGAATCAATCTTATTGCAAATTAAATTTACTATAAATATTGTTATATACATTTATTCTCTATCTTGAATATTAACTGAGATATTTGCATTTGTATTCTGCATGTGCTCGGCAGCAGTGGCTATGTTCGGACTTTCCGCCGTGAGCTCTGGCGGCCGTTTTTGTAATTATTCGTCCCTCTCGTGAATAGGTTTAGAGGTTACTTACTACTACAGCTGTTATTAGGCAGATTTCTCTATTGTAAAACTTCACGTGGGAAATCTGCTTAGTTTACGCAGCCCCTGCGTGACGGACTTTTTTTTTTTTTTTTTTTTTTAAATTTGTCTATTATTTTCAAGATTCATATTTAATCTGAATATTATTTTTTCCAGGTAAGAACCTACTACGTTTTTCATTCAACTGGGTAAGAACTGAATCATTTTAGCATCATTTTTGTTTAGCATTTCTTGGTGATTCACGGAAACAAACAAGTGCAATATCATTTTTTCTATAATGTTTGTTTGCATGTCCTTTATAGAATAGTAAATGGCTTAACCGAATTTTATGAAACGTGGTATGTATATTACTACTAAAACAGGTTAGGTTACAGGCTGTATTAATATTCTCTGAGACGAACAGAAGTGGGGGTTATAAGGGAGGCTTAATATATATAACTTTTGTCATATACACTTATGTCGTTTACCGAAGTATAAATGAGTTATACGCTAAAAATTTTAGTGTGAGTCAACAATCTTATATGGCACATAAGACTCAAACCGAACTAAACGAAACTCCGTATGTGATTTGGTATTAACTCCTCTCTGATTATAAGCTATATTAATATTTCGAGGTACGAACAGGAGTGGGGGTTATAAGGGTGGTGTGAAATATAAAATCGCGATATTTCGTAATCTATTCATTTTTCGGCAAACGTGGATATAACAAAAGTTGTTTGTTTTGTAATTTAAAGTAACTTTTGTTGTATGCACTTTTGCCGTATAATGAAGTATACACGAAAAACTATAGAAGGAGTCAACACTGTTATTATAGGGCACGAAAACTAAATCTAAATCCACGAAACTTTTTGGCCATAAGCTAGATTACCATTTTTAGAAACCAACAGGAGTGGGGGTTGTTAGGGAGGCATGAAATGAAAAATTGTCTTATTTCGTTTCCTATTGTTTTTTTTGTTTTTTTGGCGATCTTGCAAATGGGAAAGGTGTTTAATTTGATATAGAGTAACTTTTATTATATACATCTTTATCGTAATTTAGTATTTTAGATGGTGGCGTGGTAACTTGTGCAGGGTACAGCTAGTATTAAATAAAAAAAAAACACACTTTTCAGATTTCCTTAAAGTTTACGCAGCTTCCTTCTTTTAGTGAGATTATGGCCCCATTAAAAAGCCCTATTCACTGATTACAATAAAACTTGCAGTTTATTTACATATTTGACTCTAAACTACCTACCCGATTAATAATATTGCTCTGGGAAAGAGGTCGATGACTCCAGATATCGATACTGCCAATTTAATATCCAAGGAACGACGTATCGAATGTCACAAACAGACCTTCCATCTGTTTATTACCTTATCAGTCTTTATCATCTGTCTCTTACTACTTGCTAGCCCAACGTTTTTGTTTATGTATATAGACAACAACTACGCATATAGTTCTTAGTTTATTCCTATTATCTTAAGTAGTCAGAATTAAAAATTTTATAATGATTATTTACTTTTATTTTATTTGTATCTAGACATTCTTTGGCGAAGCCTTCACTGATCTTTTATCCGCCAGTCTACCCATAATATTAAATGATGCGTCTCCTTACTTTCGTCCCTTCATGAAATGCTAGAATAATGCCTAATGTGTCTTCTTGATGTCTTCATTGTGGGTAAATCATAGAAGGAAGAAACTAATTACCACTTCTTGCATTTGAGACCCATTTCGCAAGCAGGTTTCTGTGATTCAAGCTATATCCATCTACAACAGGTATGGGCAACCTTTGACATGTTGCGGGCCAGACATTAGTGCGCAAATACGTTTGCGGGCCGCTTTTAAACGTATTGCATTTTAAAGTACTGCTCATAATTTTAACGGTAGATATTAGGCATGAAATTATAAGACAATGTAATTATAATACAATTTATTAAAATAACAAAATGAAATGAACAAAAATAGTTACAACATTATAATTAAATCGTAAAATTTGGAATTATTACAAACAATGAAAGTGAAATAGCGACACCGAAATCAATGAGACACTGGAGCTTGAATTTGGGAAACCAATCCATCGATGTGTGGATTAATTCCACTGATACAAAGACGAAAAGAATTTCCAAATTATTGTCAGTCAGCCTTGTACAATGTTTTGATTTATTAACATTCATCATTGAAAAGAATTGTTCGATTTATACGAGTATAAGTACTGCCAAATCTCTCCACATATTCCTTATTTGGAATAAGTAGTGTAATATTTTTGTTTAATTAGGTTTTTCAAAATTTCTCAAGGGCTGGATCAAACCTTACTGCGGGCTGTTGCCCACATATGACACAAAGAAAAACCATACATACGCATCTCGGCCCTTAGCGAATGGTATATGCCCAAAGAGTAAATACTGTCCGAGAAGTAATTTGTAATGTATTAGAAAGTAAAAATGATACAATTTTACATATGCGATCATATTACGACTTAAAACGAACGCTATTTTGAGTAGGTACCTACTAGTCAAGATCGGTGAAGATTTTGTGAATTTCCAGTCAAGTACTAGTTTATTCCACTTGAAAAGAAATTGGTTAAAGCCTTAGCTTATCGAAGCCACGTATGGAACCTGTAACAGGTCAGTACTGAATAACGGAATTGCAAGCTATTTATCTACCTGGACCCGGATCTTGAACCTCCTTCACCCAATCCATTTGAAGATTCCCATCCTACCCGCTTAAACATAATACATTCATAAATAGCTGCTAACACAATTATAATGCAGACCAAAATCTCCAAACTTAGACATTTTAACATAGGTATCATATTAAAAAATTAAGAATCCAATCACTCTCAAAAAAATCCTAATCATATTTTTGAGAGGGAATGGATTTTTATTAAGGATTCAAAGATTTTTAACCTTACCCTACCTATTTTTAACGTTTGTCAGTAATATTGAAGTATCCAGCTTTATCCACGACCATTTACACCTTGTTTTTAGTAATCAACTAATTTTTTCTTCTTTATATGAAGTAATGGAGCTATTCTAATACCTAAAACTTCCGGTTTGGAGATAATCCGTTCTGATCTTCACTGTTTTATTTTAGCTAGTTTCGGCGTGACCTCTGTACTTATATACGCAAGTATCTTGCTTAAACTAAAAATGTAGAAATTCCATACGTGGGACTGTTGTGACCTCTGTTTTTGATCGATCCGATTAAAGGGGAGTGGGGTGGTTAGACAAAGGGAAAATTTAGAATTGGCACATTGCTTTTAGGGAATATAGAATATTTGTGTAAAATATGTTTTATTTATCATTAAAAGATTTATAGATTATGTACTGTAGCATTTATAGATCTGATGGATTGGAATGATGATCTACTTTCAAATGAAATTAAAACTGCAGCGAAACTTTTTTTATATTTAATTTTACAGGAGAACTAGGATGTAATGTGAGGACAACATCAGATTTTCTTACTTAGATCCAAATTGGACTTGCATTTAGACTAAAATTAATTAAGCTCTATCGCTGTCGTTTAATTTACATCGTGGTGAAATTGAATATGTTAATGGACAATGAACTGACATACTTTGGTTTCTATCACCACAATCACATTATCTGCCATGCTACTAAGTTCATGATTTTGTAGTAATTTATTTCATAAATATAAATAAATAGAATATGTATCACGGAGCTACAAATAATTAAATTAACTCATTAAAGAGAATTTAAATTGCATCATGAGGCCCTTAAAAGCCATCTGAGTTAGGGCTTTGATGTCTTATCCCTCACTTTGGCAGGGGGGGCTCAGTATTTAGTTACGAACTAATTAAATAAAATCCTCAGGCCTACTCTGGCAAGAAAAGGGTAGTAACCTACAGATAACCCGTTCCAATTATCCTTTAACTACATTTTTGAAGAAACGAACCGAGAAAGTCGTTTAAAAGGATAATGTTTCGTATTGACTGTAGCCCAAATATTGCTGTTCCATTCTCTTATTCTAACGGTATCTATATATAAATCTTCCTATAATCGCTGTCGGAGTCGTGAGAAAACCTACATTCCTTATGAGATCACTTTCAACTGTTATATATTGATCTTCAAGCCATGACCTTTGAAAGTGTTGTGGGTATAATTTTAAATAGTTACTACCTTCCCATTACTGATTCTTTAGATTTTGTTACTTATTTATAGTTAGCAATGAAGTTTTGGATAATTTTGATATTTAAGCAATTTAATAGAATATTTCGAATTGCATAGGACTTTTACTAATTAAGAACTAACCTTAGAATCCACAAGTTATTATCCTTTAGGGATCGGTGATTTATATGTATTCCAGAAATTAAGGGGTCTTATGAAGATCCTTTTGAAAAAATCACGTGACGAATATTTTATCTATTAGTAATTGGACTTCTTACTCTGTTCCCCGGATTTAACAACCAGTAATGAGTTTACCTGAACTCATAAATTATTAAATTTTGTAGTGTTGGTAATATAGGACATCATAAGACTTCTGTATAAATAGGACGTCAATCTTCTGTACAATGTTTTATTTTAAGTGCTTAGCGCTTTCGGAATACGGGTATAAGATCTCCTTCCAACAACTGAGTAACAGGCAATATATGAAACATAAATTAAACATTATTCTCATAAGCGCTAAAATACATAAAAATTGAATATTTTTTACATTTGTTTTACTTAGTACTATTTATTAATATGTAATAAAAACATATTTTCTACTCATTCATGCCCAAAATTCTTGAAAAAAAACGATGATTAAAATACATAGATTTTAGATTTGTTTTAACTTTCTCAATGGAAAAACTGTAGATGTACTTGACAAGGCCCTATGAAAGTGTGTTCTTCCTTCCTTTTACTTGACTAATTTTTAAATAATTTCTCCTATTCTCATAACCAATTTTTTGGCATATCAATGGAAATTTAATTAATTAACTTTAAGAAAAATTGGATATATTCTTACAGCCCATAATGTGAGAGCCCTCACTGACTCTTATTACTCCAAACGTTATCAGAAGGTATGCGGCTTATCATCAGGTGAGATATATGCACCATGTGATAAGGAGTCCTTTTCTTGTTTATTTTTCAGGAGCAATCATTAATAATCCTGTCATGAGTATCCCATCAATCATATGGTTAAGAACCAGCAAATGATTTGAATCTCTGTCCAATCCCTTAGGTTCATTATATCAATGATGTCTTGATAGCAAAGACCGGGTTTCATATTTCTGTAAATTATATTTTGTTAAATGTCATTTAATAAAACTTGCACTGCTATACTCTTTATATCCAATTTAAATATTTAATATGGTCCCGATTAAAAAAAGTTAGGACCCGTTAACATATGCTATAATGAGTACTTCTAAAGTCCGCCTTGAAGGAGCTGGGTAAACTTATCATTAAATGCCTCTCTAGAGGTAATACAACGCTGATGTCGTCATGCGAGTAGGGATGGAAATTTAGGCTTGCTTCAAGTGATGATCTTGCTAGTCAATGTGGTTTTTTTTTAAAGACTGAAAAATAAAAAGCACAAAATAATTCCAATAATATTTGAATTACAGAAAAACTACAGCAAAAACCAATTATAGAATATTAAATTTCAAACAAGATTGATTATGTGACATTTATATATCTGGGACACAACATCGGAGATATTTAGATTTTTTTATTTATCTCTTTAAACCTTAAAAAAAAAATCACCTCCTACTTCCCACATGAGAACAGTGTATTTTGTAATAAACTGTCTTGTCTCAGATAACTAAAAAAGTCCGTCACGCAGGGGCTGCGTAAACTAAGCAGATTTCCCACGTGATATTTTACAATAGAGAAATTTCACGAGAGCCGAGCAGTTAAGGAAACGGCCGAACTAGCTTTTGGCGGGAAAGTCACTCGTCCGTTAGTCGCCCAGATTTAATAAAAATGCAAATATCTCGGTTAATATTCAAGATAGAGAATAAATGTATATAAAAATATATATAGTAAATTTAATTGGCAATAAGATTGATTCTGTACATTTTTTCGATCCGACGGTACAGTAACGGAGATATTTCGAATTTTCGAAAATCCTCCCCTCTAAACCCCCCTCCCATTGGTCCGATTTCAGCCGTTAACGAACTTGATCTTTCTTTTTACATAAAACGACTAAATATCGAGTTTGGTAACGATCAAACAAAAATTGCGACCGCTAGAGCGGTAACAGTCAAATATATATATATATATATATATATATATATATATATATATATATATATATATATATACGTACAGTTTTGAACGGACCTCATTTTCGTCATCTACTAGGTTGGATCGATGGACATTTGAAGAAAAATTTCGAAAATTCCGTCATGAGTACAACCTCAATAGCTGATTTCCCTTAAGGGAAATATGCTAAAAGTGTGTTACACAGAGGCTGCGTAAACTAAGCAGATTTCCCACGTGAAGTTTTACAATAGAGAAATCTGCTTACTAATAACAGTAGTAGTAACGAGTCTCTAAAACCAATTTCACGAAAGCTGTTACGAAAAAAAACGAACTAGCATTCGGCGGAAAGCCCCGAATCGGCACTCCTACTAAAAAGTTCATCACGCAGGGGCTGCGGAAACAAAGCAGATTTCCATCTTGAAGTTCACAAATAGATAAATATACATACTGGTAACACAACAACACCGTGAAAAATACAAACGGAAATAGGAAATGTTTCATCCAATTTCAATAACCTGCCGACAGGAAGCGTTAGGTTAGAAATCTAAACAAACTGGTCGGCCACCGGAAAGAAAAATAATTACTGAAATATATCAGAATATAACACATTAATTTTATTGAGAAATATTTACTATATCTAGTACTGTAATTAATGAGTCAGAATAATTGTTATCTCAATCAATAAAATTTTAGTAGTCCAAAACTTTAAGATGGGGGGGGGGGTCACCAGGGCATATTTGCATGTATCTCGTATAATAAAGGTCTCTTGAATACAATTTTTGGTATTTTAACTTCCAATAATGTGATTTATTATGTAGCAGAGTATTGTTTACGTAACATGAGTAGAAGTGGCGGTTTGCTGAAAACTGAAAAATGCAAATATCTCGGTTAATATTCAAGATAGAGAATAAATGTATATAAAAATATATATAGTAAATTTAATTTGCAATAAGATTGATTCTGTACACTTTTTCGATCCGACGTACAGTAACGGAGATATTTCGAATTTTCGAAAATCCTCCCCTCTAAACCCCCCCTCCCACTGGTCCGATTTCAGCCGTTAACGAACTTGATCTTTCTTTTTACATAAAACGACTAAATATCGAGTTTGGTAACGATCAAACAAAAATTGCGACCGCTAGAGCGGTAACAGACAAATATATATATAATATATATATATATATATATATATATATATATATATATATATATATATATACAGTTTTGAACGGACCTCATTTTCGTCATCTACTAGGTTGGATCGATGGACATTTGAAGAAAAATTTCGAAAATTCCGTCATGAGTACAACCTCAATAGCTGATTTCCCTTAAGGGAAATCTGCTAAAGCAGATTTCCCACGTGAAGTTTTACAATAGAGAAATCTGCTTACTAATAACAGTAGTAGTAACGAGTCTCTAAACCAATTTCAAGAAAGCTGTTACGAAAAAACCGAACTAGCAGTCGGCGGAAAGTCCTGAATAGAACCAAATCGGCCCTCTTAATAAAAATGCCAATATCTCGGTTTATATTGAATATAGAGAATAAATTTATGAAACAATATTTATAGTAAATTTAAATGCAATAAGATTGATTCTATACAATTTTTCGATCCGATGACCTCAATAGCTTAAGGGAAATCTGCTAACAGGGGGGGTTACCTAGTGCTGAAGCTAAAAAATATCTCCCTTAATATTAGAGGTGGCGATGAATACATAGAATAAGAATTGTATAAAATAAAATTTACAAGAACAGTGGTTATATAACATTTTTGGGACCAACTAATAATAATGGAGGTATTTTCAAGTTTTGACTTCCCCCACCCGTGTACCCCCTCCTCTTTTTCGATCGATTTCAACTGTTAACGAACTTGATTTTTCTTTTTTTTTCTTTTTACATGGCGAAACCATATTTTGGCCGTCTCCTAGGTAAGATCGATGAACATTTGAAAAAATATTTCTTAGTTCACAACACGAGCACGTCGTCAGCAGCTGGTTCCCATTAAGAGAAGACACTAATATATATAGATTGATAAGTAGGGTATTATGGTTTCCAACTCTTGTTTGTTGAACCGAATGTAATTTATTTAAAAGGCCTAGCATTGGATCTTCAAATGAATCTTGTCTGATATGACCAATTGGGGTTATTAGACCATTTGTTATTGAATGACCTTATAAATAAATAAATGTGCCGTCTCAAACTATTTTTCCGTTAGTTTTGCAAGTTCGTTTTATTTCTATGAACCTTCTTAATTCGTTTACTAAATGCTTAGCATCTTTTCAAACTAGTATGGCCAAAATAGGGCTGGAAAGTAGCTTTATGCTTGCCAATGGCAGACATAAATTTCATGGATGATTAGGTTCTAATTGATTAGGAAACGTCCACTAGAATGAACATTAAAATTTATGGCTTGTTATTTGTAATTTAATGTTACATAATTTAATGCTTGTACTAATTGAAATTTCGACATATTTAGGTTAAGATTGAATTATTGAATAATTAATTCAAATTGGTTTTAGCAGTTATAATTTACCCTGTCGTTATGTTTATTATTATATTATACTTTTTTATTCAATTAGTTATATTTCGTTGGGCTTGAGTAATATTTAAAATTCCTTTAATTTACATAAATTTAGCTTAAGTTTAATTTGGTAAAATTTAACAATGCCCTTGATATTTTTCGTTCATTTTGTGTGTTCATCCAATTCTTTAAACTCCCAATTCCATTTATTTTATGCTTTAGTATAAAAATATATATGTTAACTTGCAGGTAGTTCTCTAACATTAGTCAGGATTAAAATAATTGATTTACAGATCATTATGGTTACTCGCTTAATTTTATCGTTTTCACCACTATCGAGTACTTATGGAGAAGTCATTAACGTTGTTTTAGGATATTAGTTTACTAGATAATGAGAGGGAGGTTATATTTTATTGGGTAGATGCATCTCTAAAATAAATTTAAAAAATGGCGTCATTTTGAGATTACATCTTGTAATGATTTTGGCTTTAGACGCCTATTTTGTGCGCATTGTTCAATATTGAATTATTTGAAGGGACTTCTTGTGTGGTCCAAAAAATGCTAGGTCCACCAACTCCTACTCACATCTTTCTTCTTCGTAACCCAACAACTGCACTTTGGAATGGTTCCATTTTAGTCTTGCCGGTCTTGTAATGGCTTCAAAATAATCCCACACTCCTGCCAGTAGCAGTTATGTGTATAATACAGCCATCTATTACCTGAATATGTATATAAACGATTTCTCATTTCTATTGTGGCATTCTCATAGAGCACGAATAAACTATGGTGCCTTAGTCGTAACATGGAAATTTATAAATGTGAATAACGTTACAGACCACAATTGTTATTCTAAAGAAAATATGTTCTCTACAATTTCTCGATTAAAGGAATGTTAACGAAAATGTTTGTCCTTGGGATAATTGTCTCACAATTCTAAAAAAAAAAACCCCATAGATATCTTCTGAGCCGTTTTTGAGTGACTGAGTTATAAACAAACTGCCAGACAAAATTTTAAATTTTCAAGCCAAAGTTCATAGAATGGTCTGAAACGGGAAAAGATTTTGTCCCCTTCTGGATTTAAAGAGAAAATTTCACAAACCTTAGAGTTTTATTTATATAGATTTATTTTGCAAAGAGCAAACATTTTTGACTTTGTCTTTGATACATTAATGTTATAAGTTCCATTAACTGCAACAGTCGATCAATTTTGTTATGTCTTATTGTTAGTCTATTTAATTTGGAGGTTTTATATAATGATTTGGGACAGCAATGTGCATCTTCGGCGTACGTAGAAATTGTCCCACTGTTGATGTTTGGATCATTATTATAAATACAGATACTGAACAGCAGTAGGTAATGAAAAAACGTACAAGTACAGCATAAGTAGTAATATGCTACCCGACTGGTCATATTTAATTTGTTGCATTAAAATAATCAAGTACTTAAAAATGTGTACTTGTAATTTGTCGGCAATGGGGAGTTGGAAGGGAGTACAAATTAGTTATAAGTGGTTAGGAGTGAGACGGACGTTATAAACCCAGGAACGCGAGATACCCTGAATCACCTCGAAGAATGTCCATTCATAAATTCACTGGAAATAATTAGCCTTACAAGAAATAGAACAAAAACAGCAATAAATACTAGGATAGGAATGAGGTCAGCACCCGGAGTCATAGTTATTGGTTATTGGAGGTTCTGGCCGTTTGAAGACTATCTTTACTTGTGAATCGACCCGCCTTTTGTAGTCTACCTACAGCTTTTAACATAAATACAAAATGTGGGATGAACTTATGGAATATCACTAAATGAAAAGTTAGTCAAGCCACCTGACACCTATGTTCTTCATTTAGTCCACTGGTAGTGAAAATTTCCTGTGCTAAATGTACCTTTGCTACAGATAACTCCGACTTCACTCTTTTCTTATATTCAGAGCAGAATATAAAATTTGTTTGATTCATTTTTGTCATAGAAGTTGGTTAAAACTGTAGGTTTTATGCTAAAACATGCACTCAACTTAGCAGTAGCCTACAGAGTAATAACATAGTATGAAAGCAAAATTAGGCACTCCCGAAACTTCAGCCAAATCGCCATTGTTGTGGAGTCTTACTATGGACTATGGATGGATCACTAACCACACACTAGATATCATTTTAAACTGGGCAGGCAACAATAAACTAATATTTAATTAGGGAAAAACAATATATTTAATATTTTCATGACATAGGTATACACTGACATTAAGTATTAAAATTCACAGGATTACATTACAAGAAGTTAAACATTTTAAGTATCTTTGACTGACTATAGACTACGTGAACTAAGATAGAATTTACGTATTACCAACTTACAAACGAAACTAATAAGACTAGTTCAGAGTCTTTCCAGCGCTGCTAAAATTAATTGGGATATTTCGACATTTATGAAGGGGCAGCTATTCACATTATGATATATGGCTCTGAATTTTAGGGACATGCTCTAAAGACGAAGCTGAATATGAAGAAACGAAAAAGAGTGCAATGTATATTATGAGTAACAATGTTTCACCGTGACAAGGTTGTTGCTCCAGACTGGAACAGGGTGAATCATTAAAGTACATCGGGGTCTGGAGTCTCCGTCTGCGGTTCGGCATCTAGATATGGAATCCTGGGATTTCCAGATCTGAGCAAGGTAGTGACTAGGAGTTATTTGGTAGCGAAATAGCTGGCTGGCCGAGAAAGTCTTGGCCGACACCTATCAGCTTGTGAATAGGAGAGAGTTAGCTTCCGGGAGTATCCTTAGAATCTTTAGTAGTCAACAGTTTTTTTTTTCTTTTTCTTTTTTAAATACTACAGTACCGAAGATTTGGGAATCGGCAGATGAGTTCGTCCTTTGGAAGATTGTTCATGGGAAAATAAGATTTTTGAATGGAATTTTCTCATTCTGTAGTACATCACTACCGTTGGCCATGTGGTAAAAACTAAGCCAAAAAATCTTTTAATTTGGTTTATAAATCTCTAATTTTTATTTCTATATACGAGAGAATCTTAGATATTTGTTCTGTTGTGTGTGCCATCTATTAAACAGAGCGCCCTATACTAAACTGGGATTATAAACGTTCTTGTTTTGCACTTAAGGTAATCATTTATATTACTAGACATCTCGTAACCTTAAATATGACGTCCTGTTTAAACGAGACTCTTATTCGGAGGGAAATAATAAAAAAATAACGAGAGGTGATATCATTGGGAAATATGCTTACCTTACGCGCGGGCATGTTTAGTTGAAGTGGACGCATTGACTAATATTTCCAGTTAAAGTAGATATCCTGAGTATGGTAAATATTCTCAGTTCTACCTATCTAGTACGTCACAATTATTCAGTAATTTATTGATTAAGAACATTATAAATATATGATAAATTATTCTGTTCTCTCACTACTTTGTATTCGCTGTTTATTTATATAAAGACATAGTTTCTTAATAACATGTTTTCATCGCCTATCTAATCGATGTGAGATTTTTATCTTTGTCGCAACTTGATAGTTTAGATTTTCTATTGTGTTTGGCAAGTGAGTATATTATAATGGCAGATTCTTAACCGCCAGTTACTTAAGTATTTTGAGAAAATAATCTTTGATCAGGAAGTAAAATTTTTCCTGGTACGTAGTTAATTCATACTACCTTGTTAATTAAACCTATTCACTTGGTTAAAGGAACAAAAATGGTTATTGGATTATTAGAATTTAAGCTATATTTTCCTTATACTTTAGTTGCTTTCTTATTCGTTCCCCTACGACTTACAAGTTGAGGGAAGGCAACCCATACATTAACAACATATCTCATACCTACATAAAATTCAAATATATGACAAAATTTAACATACGAATTAAGTCTGTGGTGTACAACTAGATTTCAAATTATATGTATTAATTGTATTACATGCGTTTGGTCACAGGTATATGCTTACCCTGAAGGAGGAAATTACGGTAATCATTAGCAAAAGTACCATTTTCAGCCATTCATCTCCTATTGAACAACCACCAACTATGCACATCACGATTTTTTTTTTAATGTTCACATATAAAATGTTTATCTAGTTCACTTTTGTTATTTGTCATTGTTTTTTGGTATTTGTTATTGTTACTCGCTGTTATCTCTTAACTATTTTACTTTTATTATTTCACTTTGTACAGTTTTTGACTTTTGAAATGGCAAATCACCTTTGATGAGATGTCCATAAATAAATAAATAGAATATTAGTTAGTGGATAATTGATCATGAGCGTCCTTACTGAACATTTGCATTTCTTGTTGGCCCCTCTGACATTGAAGCTTCTATATTTTCTTCTGCTCAGAATCTCATATTGCTATTTTGCCAGTCAAAACAATACTCATTCTGGAAAACATTTCAATTTTTAAAAATACTTTAGCTGATATATTCTCTTAGGTGCGCGATTTATTCAGTAATATTTACACATTTTTACGGACCTTCATTACAAGAATTAATAGTTTGATGACATATTCTTAAGGGAGACAAAGCATGGAGGTACACAAGGTTTTCCGTCATCTCGTCGGTAGGAATTTGAGGAAAGCGCATGAAGCTGGTGGTCTTGAGACAAATCTAATTTTAAAAAAGTCCGTCACGCAGGCGCTCAGTTAACTAAGCAGATTTCCCACGTACGTCACGTTTTTGCATTTATCTCAAAAAATGAAAGCTCAATGAAAACAAATATTTGATATTTAAGCTTCAAATAAAATGCTTCATAACATAAGAGAATATTCTTAATATGAGATGAGTAAGAGTGGGGGTTTACTGAAGACCGAAAACTAAAAATTGCAAATATCTCAGTTAATAATCAAGATAGTGAAAAACTGTTCATCACAATATTTATAGAACATTACATTTGCAATAAGAATGGTTCTATACACTTTTTCGTTCCGACGCATAATAACGGAGATATTAAGAGTTTTCGAAATTCTCCCCCTCTAAACACTCCTCCCCCTGGTCCGATTTCAGCCGTTAACGAACTTGATCTGTCTTTTTGTATAAAACGATTATATATCAAGTTTGGTAACGATAAGACAAAAATTGCGACCGCTAGAGCGGTAACAGACAAATATATATACAGTTTTGAACAGACCTCATTTTCGTCATCTCCTGGGTAGGATCGATGGACATTTGAAGAAAAATTTCGAAAATCGCGTCATCAGTACGACCTCAATAGCTGATTTCCCTTAAGGGAGATCTGCTAACATGTTTGTTTCAAGGCATTGGCTAATTACTGCTTAAAGCAGTGTGCTATATCAACTACTCCCTTGATAAATGAAGTTTGACCTAAGTTGACTGGCCGACCTGGGGGTTGCCAATACAAAGAAAATTGAGAAGCGTTTACGCTCCAACCAACGACATAAACTATATAAAACCTAGTTTAACAACTAACGGTTTGAACAGGCTGAATCCCGTTTGTCCAGAGTTAAAATTAAAGTATCTGTGTCTCCCTTAAGCCTTGGGATACGCTTTCAATTGTTTCCCGGTAAGGGAGTGGCCGGTTTGAGAATTGTTGTGCATATTTCTTATCGTCTTTCAAGGCATTTGGAAATTCATAGCGGAACATTACATAATGTACAGGAATCAGGGTGAAGTACATTTATTTAATGGTATATCCTCTGAGGATGTAACATAAACACATATGGTTAATACGTAAATCAGTCACCTATAATTCATTGAGATTGAGATAAGATAGAACCATAATTCAAATACCAAATCTAGATCAATCTAATAAAATAATTGAAACATTATTTATACGAAATTTAAAAACAAAACAACGAGTTTTTCAAGAAGTGGTTTATTATCAAGACAAGGAGTTATATAAGCAAAATGTAATTTGTAAAATAAACAGTCCGTCACGCAGGGGCTGCTTAAACTGAGCAGATTTCCCACGTGTAGTTTTACAATAGAGAAATTTCACGAGAGCCGAAGAGTTAAGAAAACGGCCGACCTAGCTTTTGGCAGGAAACTCACTCTCATCCGTTATCCACCCCGATTTCATAAAATAGCAAATATTTCGGTTAATATGCAAGATAGAGAATAAATGTATATAACAATATTTATAGTAAATTTAATTTTCGATAAGATTGATTCTATACAATGTTTCGATCCGACGTATAGTTACGGAAATATTTCAAATTTTAGAAAATTCTCTCCTCTAACCCCCCACTCCCACCTGTCCTATCTCAGCCATTAACGAACTAGAACTTTATTTTTAAATAAAACACCTAAATGTCCAGTTTGGTAACGATAACACAAAAATTGCGACCCCTATAGCGCTAACAGACAAATATATCTATATATATATATATATATATAATATATATATCTAGATATATATATATAGATATATATATATATATATATATATATACAGTTTTGAACAGACCTCATTTTCGTCATCAACTAGTAGTTAGGATCGATGGACATTTGAAGAAAAATGTCGAAAAATTCCGTCATGAGTACAACCTCAATAGCTGATTTCCGTCTGGGGAAATCTGCTAAAAATACAAAACCAAACCCTTCCCTCCTAAAAAATGTCCTCCTTTCTCTTAATAGGTGCTCTACTCCGAAATATTTTGTCAACCTGTGTTATGAGCATTGTAAGGGAATTTTAGATTATTGTGCCTATTAATGAACCATTGTGAAAAAATAATTTTATAACACACTTCTCTGTATTCAATTTTAAATAATATGGTAATATTTTGCCAATGTTATTTTTTTTTTGTAAACGATTTTTCTTGAAGTAATATTTCCTTGGCATAATAGCTTGTTGGCATTATTGTTGATTTTAACCTCAGAAATATATTGGGAAGGGAAATGGTCAAATCTGTTCAATGTCCTTTCTCAATAGATATATTAACTCTAAAAACGTAAGAAATCAAACTTATGTCAACAACAAAAACTTATGAAATTAACAATAAGACTGATAGTAATTAACACTGGTAAAAATTGATTCACCAAATTTTGTTTGTCATTAGAATGAAACGTACAAATTTTCATTTTGTTCAAGTCTGGCAATTTTGTGGAACAATCCGGATATTTAGAAATATTTTGAGTTTTTCTGTTTCTGTAATTAAGCTTTCAATGGTAGGGACCCCAAGCCCTTGATTTACCTTTTCAGTTAAATTTTATTTAATTTACGTTCATAATAAAACAAAAACATACAGATAATGACACGCACAATGTAAATTCATTTATGAAGTTTGTATGCTATTTAGGCCTTAATCTTTATGTATTTGGTATCATACCCGATATTTAACCGAATCTTATAGAACTACATATTAAAACTGTTTAAGACCGAAATCTCGTGCAAGAAGAAGTGGCTTCAGAGGAATAAAATTCATAATCCTGTATACCTCCGTTATTTTGCGCCAGATCGAAAGGTGTTACATAAGCTAACCTTTTATCTCTGATAATAATGTTTTTTTTTCTAAAATTGTTCTTCACATCTGTTTTAAGATCTCCTGAATCTTACAAGGCCCCTATTTTAATTGTTTAAAATCTTAGGGGAAATAATTCTTTAAAAATTTGTTTAGTTTAGCGAAACTACATTTAAGATTTAATGAAAAATAAAAATTGGTTTATTCTTCCTACTTTGGACCCAATATTTTTAAAAGTTCTTTATAGTTTCATGGCTAGGGTCACCAATAAAAAACATTTTTCTTCACCCAAAATTTATTCATACTGCCCTACATGTTTCGTTGTCTACATACCACCTCTTCAGTGGGAATCCCTTTTCAAAAAATAACAGTATTAATTTAGAAAAAAAAATTATTATCATTAATTTGAAAAAGAAACCTTTGATAATTCTTTACTAGAAACAGTATTAAATTAAATTATAAATATATTTATTAAATCTAGTTACAGATTGCTACTTACATTTCTGAAGTGCTCGTTTCCCTCTTACGTACGTCGCGACTGTCCTCACGGGGGAGGTCGTTGGTACTGAGGTTCCCGAAATGGGTTAAGTCAGCTGACTACAAATAGAACACTTACACATCAACCTTTAACTCGATTAATTCGCGTCAAAATTTTACAATTGATTATTTAAAGATAAAATATTATATAATTTTTCTGTGCATTAAACTTAAAATATTTCAATTTCCTAAGAATACTTTTCCTAGCATTGCGCTGTGAGCTTAAAAATAATTAGAACAAATTATTTTAATCTTCACAAGATTCTAAACTAGTAACATTAAGTTTTAATTTAAATGGCACGGTTGGCTATTAATTATAAGTTAACTGTTATTGATTTATTTTATAAATACATCATATTGAGGTAATAAACCCAATCAAAAATTGCATATATTTTTTTTATCTAATCTCTGTTACAATAATATTTTATAGTTAAGCATTTTTCTATAGCGAAGTATCTTCGTTGAAATTTTTTAATAGGATTTATAAATCTTGGCAGCGCCTTAAAGAATTTAATCCAGGAAAATGATTCATGTATTTGTTTTGGTAGTTTTGGTTGTGTCTATGTATATTCTTGTTTTATGCGTTATATCATTTTTTTTAATAAACTGGTGGTACTATTTGCGTATGTGTGTGTGTGTGTGCGCGTGCGTGCGTGTTTGAAAGAGAAAGACATTGATTGTGATGAGATGCCATGTCTAGGGGTAGGCGATCAGAGGTAGGCTGGGTAGCCGAGATAGTCAATATGTTTATCCAACACTACTCATTGAGTTTATTGCATCCCAGTGTCAATATTTGACCAACCTGTCCTGGGGAAGTGGCATTCTTCTCTACCTTCAAGCTAGTCAAACTCCCTTTTTTTACCAATATTACTTAACATTTCACTCTAGTTTTTTTTTTATATATTGTTATTCTAACTGTTTCCGTTAGTAACATTTGACAAGTTTCCCTTAAGGAAAACCATCAATTGAAGTATGTGCCATAGATCAATTACACAAAACATTCTTCAGATATCTGGCAATCCTCTCAGGATATAAAATGATCCTGGGATTATTTTTTGCACAGATGATATCAGGCTTAGCATCGAAGTTAGCCCGGGGTTGTTCCTGATCCGTCCACTGTGCTGTTCTCCTATAGCTACAATTATCTTTCTCAGGGTTCTTCCCTCCCGTAGAGGTCAACTCTTAATGACAAGAGAACAGTTTTTCTGCAAGGGGTAGATGCTTCTGGTCCTTGCTTCGATTCTGAGTTTTATCCTTTCCTCTCTGCAGCGTATGTGGCGCTTGAACTGTCTGCAATGTCCCCCAAACCAAATGGACCACCAGTCTCTCCAGTAATGAAGTTCTCATGTACTCCGTGTATTTTTTTATACTGAATAAATGTCCTCCAATCCCACTGCGATATTTAAACAGAAAACGAAGCTATTAAATAATGATTCATTTTCAGAGAACACATCTTAAGAGCAGTGAGGACTGTTCTTGGCCTCAAGGTTCTAAGCTTTGAATGGCCCATAAAAAAAAAAATGAAAGGGAAGGTGTGTGCACTTTTTCGTCTCCTTTCCTGTCCACTATAAAATATTGCCTTGGAAATGGTGGACACTAATATAACCAGGGTTCTAGAATTAAGAGGTTGTTGGTTAGGTGCATGTGGTAAGATATATGTTGACAGTACTTTTGACCGAATAAGGGTCCCTGTTGGCCCAGTGTGGACAAGTCAACAAAAATACAATTTCTCTTTTTTTTACTTATTGTTTAGCTGTTGAGGAAGTGCTGGCATAAAATAAATATTGAATGAAGAAAACATCACTCATACTCTAGCACTCATGTCTCTTAGAGCACGAATAACCTCATATTTACGTCAAACTAAAAAGTTCAATGACCCACTTCAAGTTCGTTTAGGAAACGTGAGGCTCAGTGCGCATATTTGCTCTTTTACATTTTCGTTTAATATCCATTTACAAAACTGTCCGGATGGGGATTGAGGTGGGAGTTTGCAGAACTTGTGAAGGGCGGCCAAAGGAACATTTGGCCATAAGCCTCTTTAGGTCTAAGGAGTGCTGATATTTAAAGTTGGCCTTCCCATCTGACGAATATTTCGTTTGAAGGCCGTTTTCCAGCTGTTCCATTCCTCCTGAGGGCACACTGACTGAAATACTTGCGCCGACTCCCTTGAAGCGAGCGTCTGAATCGAAGAGCATTGGTCCTAGATGACGACCTTGGAGTACGCCATATGGATGAACCCCAGAGGACAAGACTACTCTAAAGGAACGCCTACTGAGAGTAACGGGTCTGCAGACGGATCCTCTCTCAAGGTTATCAACAGTTTGTCGTCTATAAATAGCCCGGCTCTGTTTTCCAATGATAACACAGCACCCATCATGGCCGCGGGGAAGGTGGGGAGGGTTCCCCTTCCTCGCTCTCTCTCACTCTGTCGTATGAAGGAATTTCTTTCTTCTCCTCCATTGTTCATTGTGCTTATTAACGCCAGTCATTAATTCCTGACATGTTTCTGACGAAATGAGAGCTTCAACAGATTTAACTGAGTATAAAATTGGATAAATTGTCTTACATGATTTAAGTATTTTCCTTAATAAAATGAAATTATACGGGAATTGATGGCCTCATATTACATCAGCACATTTAAGTTTAGATTTTTCCATGTTATTTTAGCCGTATTTTCCTTTTTAAGAAAAATTAATGCTCGTGACCTTTGACCTAGTGGAATTAAGTTAATTAATGGTTTTTGTGTGCAAGTATCGGAGTGAGTATATTGGCAATTGACGGTACCTTTTACGCCAAACGTAAAATACTCTTATGCAGAACAAACACTTTTGCCTAAGAGAATAAATCACTGATATGTTTAAAATTCGCACTTCTTCCAAGCAAGTAGACATTTTTTGAAATTATATATTATATGCACCAATTAAGAATATCAACTGATTCACGATACTTGTGCAGGGTGCCTTTCTTTTGACGACGAGAATTTCGTATTATATTCATTAAATGATTCTCCTTGATCGTTTTGTTTATTATACTTAAAATAATGATCTTCCAATTGGTTCGATTCACCAGGCACATTAGCTTCAATATGTTGAAACTCTTCGTATAAAACTAAATATCAAGTACGTCAACTGTTGAATTGCCTGTTGCTAGAGTTGGGGTATGGAGTATCGATAAAATTTATAATCTTATATGATGTGATTAGGACTCGCTAAATTGCTATTGCTCTTTATTAACGTCCCACTTTGTGCTGCTGGGGCTAATTCGGAGGTTATCTACAGGTTAGCACCCTTTTCAGCCAGGGTGAGACTGAGGATTTTATTTAATGTGTTTTTCAATGAATACATTCAGTAATAAATAGGGAGAAACGAACTCGCCACTCTAGGTTTACCCTGTGAGAGTAAGGCCAACGCTTTAACTCACATGGCTAACCTGAGCCAATATATTTAGATACTCTTGAAAAAATATTTAATTACTTTATTTGCGTTAGGTAAAATATTTAACTCAAGTTTCTTTATTGATCTGGTGTTATTCTCTAAACCACATGTGCTGCTCTTTCGCGACTCCAAATATCTTTCTTAGAATTCTTCCCTCCCTCTTCTGGAATATGGTATGTGAGTCAGTGGATATCCCAGGAACCCGTAAGGGTTTTTCATAATATCTAAACTAAAAAATCTGACACACATTAACAAAACTGTACTTAATTAAAAATTATATTATTTGAAATTTACATAAGATCTATCTTTTGAAGATAAAAAAAAAGTGCAAATCTTCATCTCTAATAGGTACGGAGAAATTTGCATTGATGTGTCAAATTTAATAAATATGAAATTTCAACATTCGATATTTTTGACGCCATCTATACAAAATCGGTTCAGGTAGAGTCAAAATACCCGTTTACCGAAATTCTTCTTTCTTTCAATGGTTTCATTATTTCGTGCAAGGAAGTAAAAAATAATGCATTCTGAATATTAAATCTGCCACTCTAGATATACCAATTTCGATTAGCCTTAACTCACATAGCATACTTGAGGACACTACGAAAATATATAACCATTTTTCGTACTTAATTAAGTTATTTCCTTGAATTGTTTATCAGTAAATGTTGATGCTACTTAAATTTTACCGTTCACAGCTTTCTGTAAACACTCACTATTATTCACGATAACTTCAAAGGCCTCAAAATATTCCATGAATGTTACATGACGTCATCTGTGAGTCATTCCAGCACATGGGGGGTCCATTCGTTTTTACACACCTTCAGTATTTGTGTGCCTTTGTGGAATTTGTGAGTTGACTTCTTCTAAGCTACTTTGTTCATCCTTGTATATGGACAAGAGCAGGAAAAAGCGAAATTTGAAATGTCTGTGTTATTTGAGAAGAATTAAGTTGTATTAATAAATAAATCAGATTTAAAACTATAGCAAGACATTTGAGTGTTATTAAAGATCATTTAACTGAGACTTTAGGTAAATGCTAAAATTTACTTACATGTGTTACATACAAACATTGCTATAAGCAATGCGATTGTTATTGGACGTGAACGGATTTGTTGTTATAAATACAAGGCGAACGTGTTCGGGAACATATTCTCTGATGACCTTCGGTATGAAAAAACAGCACTATTTTTACCACTTTGGTTTCTTTTCATGGCGTAAACAAATTTACACTTTGAATATTTAGGATTTCATATTTATTTCGTCCCAAAAAAAATAACTGTCTGATGTTTTATGTACAATATTATGTATAATGCTGGACTTCATGGTTTATTTGCATAATTTCTATTTTGCAATATCTGGTCTGAAGTGATGTTATTAAACAAGAAAAATCAAGGATTACTGTAATTACTAATGTAAGTCTAATGAGTAGGCCTTTAAATATATATATACTAATACAAACGTTGACGCAGACTGTTTCCGTTTTGATTTGGGGGGGGGAAGGGGATGATCCAGAAAAAAAATGAGTAATTCATATTAAGAGTAATCATTTTATAAATATTTCCATACAAAAAAATGTATTTTGTACAAGACATTTGTACGTATCAACATGCTAATGTTTATTTCTGTTTTTTTTTTGTATATTGCCTCACGGCAGAAATTGCACAAACCCCTTTGCTACGCCTATGAATACAGATTTAAGTATTTTTTTTTCATTAAAGAAAATTAATTTTAATTTTAGGCAGACCGATGAAGTGCACCCTCTCAGTAGCTTGCACAGACCGCCTTATTATGATTATGAGTTAGTATGACCATAACTTTAATGGAAGCTATTTTTTTTTCTTATTCCTCTGCTACCACACTAACATCAGGTCAATGACTAATTTAGCGAGGATAAAATATATTTATTATATATAAATATTGTTTCTAACGCAATCCCTCAAGGGTGAGTTATAGCTACTAGAGATTGAAATAAGTGACCAAATTAAGTAAGCATTTCGAAATAATGTTGTAGAGCAATAAATGACTTTCTAACAACATTAAACCTTACTATTTATGTGCCTATATAAACTCGTGTCATGTATGACATGGCTTCTCTCGCAATTCTCATTAGTATAAGAGTAGGCCGTTGTTTTGTTTTGTGTAAGAGGAAAATATTTGTGAATATATATATATATATATATATATATACTAAGAACTTATTCCTAAAATTAAGAAATTTAATTTTTAGCTGGTTTTTAATAGTTTTCCACATCATTTCTTCGTCCTTTCTCCAAGAACATTTTTGACTCCTTATGGACACATTTAAAATTGTTGAATCTTTCTTACAATAGTAGTTAAAGTTTTTTTTAAAAAGATTTAATTATTACAAGAAAAAATGAACTTAAATTTTTATTAAAACCTTATGAAAAACTGAAAAATATAAATCTATTTTTATACTGGCCTATTGAAATGAGCCATTATCTCGAAAAAGAAATAATGTTAAGAGTTCATATTTATAACTTCAGTGTGGCCATTGATTTTAAATAAAAGTTCAACTCGCGCGCCATATGTAAAATAAGAAGATTCCGGGAAATAAGAAGAAGTGACGGGATTGACATATGTCATTTCCAATTATTATTCCTCCGTTAGTAAAACTCTATACTTATAACTCATTATTGATACTGGAGTTGGAAAAAAATTATGGGTAACAAATATGAAGGTCATTACTGCATGAACAAGATTTATTATATAATCTATTTCCATGTGAGTCATAATATGAGGGATTTTTCATTATATCGATTCTCTAAATTTTGGATTCCCAAAGTGGTAGATATCAACACTTGTTTCGATATTTAAAAATCGCTTAAGTATTGTCAAGAAATTTGTATTAATAATGATAGAATACAGTCGGTTTTTTTAATAGATTTTGTGTGTATTTATTTTGTTAAATTTTGAAGAGAAAATTATGTTGTTTTCTCACATAACAACCCGAAAGTTTTAAATATCGAGTTTCGTACTAATCAATAAAATATTAGCCGCTAGACCATTTACTGAAACACATATTTATAAGGAAAATATGAAATAAATAGTGATATTCTTTTCAAATATAATATGATATGATATGATGAAGGGTAACTCACATTTTCTTCTTATTTTCCCTACATACCGTCCCTTCATTCAGTATCTACACATAATGAATATATTTATACTTTGAGCGCACTTCGTTATAGTGAAAAGGTAGGATAATCGGATTCGGATGTGTCCTATTTATTACATTGGAATACTTGACACACATACTATATAAATATTATGGACTAAAGACTTTCCAGGAGTATAACTGATTGTGTATCAAGTGCGTGAATTAGAACACTGATGGCATTACTCTTATAACGTACGGGAAACGCATAAACATTTCAACTTATAGCACCTTACAGTTTTAGCAGATTTCCTTAAAGATAAATCAGCTATTGATATTGTATTCATGCGATTTTCGAAACATTTCCTCAAATGTCCATCGATCCTATCTAGAAGATGAAGAAAATTAGGTTACAATACTGTATATATCTACATCTGTTACCGCTCTGGCAGTCGCAATTTATCTTTGATCCTCAACTACCATGATATAGGAGCTTTCCATGTGAAACTAAAGGTAATGTTCATTAACGGCTGAAATTAGAATAGGGGAGGGAGGGAAATTAAAAAAATCAAAATAACTCAGCTGTTATGACTCCGAACGATGTTTTGTATAACCAGTTCTGTTAAAAATTTAATTTTCTATAAATATTAATCTGTACATTTTTTATCCTTTCCGAATATAATCCGAGATATTCGCATTTTTATTTTTCAGCTTTTATTTAACTCCCGCTTTTACTCATCGGATTTATACCTACTTAGAAATAGAGAATATATAGTCAGATGAGATCACAAGTGTACCATGCAGCGCTTGGGAACATGCACAGTTTAAGGAGTACGCACTTTTTATGTTTGCAAATGGTTTGAACAGATTTATCACTGGCCGTTAATAATACTTATGCCCTACCGTGTTATGCACTGATATAAATATATAGTCTGAAATCGGCATCTCAGAATAAAATTATATTAATTGGTCTTAGGAGACATAAATTCTTGCTTGCCTCGTCAGCTGATGACGGTGCTGAAATAGAATGAATTGCTGCGCACACAGTGTAAACAATTTATCTCCTTTTTATTGGAGTATTTTATGCTTGCTTATCGATTCGCTTTACTCCATCTAATTTCATACAAATTCCTGTTCCGTCATCGGAAAATTATTCTCAACTCATACATCGTTGTTTAAATGATCGGTTATTATTAGACCCTAAAGGAAATCAGCTATGGAGGTCGTACGAGATGACGAAAATGAAGCCTTGTCAAAATGGTATACATACATATATATATGTCAGTTACCGCTCTTGCGGTTGTAAGCTTTGTTTGTTTGTTATCAAATTCTACATATAAGCGTTTCATGTAAAACTAAAGTTCAAAGTTCGTTAAAGGCTCTGACATCAGCTGGGTGGGAAGAGAAAATCGAAATTTCAAAATATCTCCGTTATTACTAGTCCTATCAACAATTCGTATAAAACCAGTCATGTAGCAAATTATACTTTCAATAAATGTTGTTCTGTATACCTTTCCTTTATTTCAACTACTAACCGAAATATTTGCATTTAATAAATTTTCCATACCACCCCTTTTAATAACTGCACACTCACAATAAACCAATGTATCATTGAAGATCTTATTCCAAGCTTATTTAACAAATATTGTTTTCAATGGACCTTTATTGTGTGAGATAGATGCAAATACATTTTGTAATGCTATCGATAAAAATTTACGTTATTGACCCAAAAATGTATATTCGATCTGTTTGATATTTAATCGTTTCAGTCAACACTAAAGATCATATTCGTTGATGGCTGAAATACAAGTTGAAATAGGGAGAGTATTATCTGTTGTTATAGGTATGATCGAAACATGCTATAGAACCTATTTTGTTAAACTATTGATGCTCTACAATTGTTGTTTACATCTTTTCATATCGGAGATATTAAGCGAATTAATCGTGCTTTCTTGTTCTTGTCACGTTTAAATTCTTTGTTTACGCATCCTCTGCGTGATGGACTTCATCTGATAAGGGTTTAAATGTATTGGTCAAACAACAAAGGAATTACTTTAAATTAGTAATATAATAATGAAATCACATTATATTTTTCTGTAATCTAATTTATAAACATTATTTTTTAGTTCACCCCTAATATTACACATTTATTTGGAATATTAAATCAATCCTTATTTCAGTTTATATTGCATAAATAAATGGTTTATTTTGTTATAATAAACCCCAAACTTCAAAAAAGAAGAAAGATTATATCAACAATTTATTGGGGGGGATGTAAAGAGGTTATTAGGCTTTTTAGAAGGCTAATGTTATACGTCGTCAATAATTGACAATTTAGAAAAGAATACCACTTTTTGTGTTATTGGAAGAAATTCAAATCTACACAATAGCTGATTTGGAAATTATATCATTTAAACCATTGCTTGCCTATAGCTATAAAATTAATTGCTCCAATCCAATTTGCAATTTGATAATTTGGTAATGGAAATGTCTTTTTTTTTTTTTCATTTTAGGCCTCTCATTGCTTAGTTAAATTTTGGAACACCATTACTACAGGGTTTTATGCGAGAGAATATTTTCATTAGCTAGAGTAATGGAACTTCAAAAGTGAGTGTCGGCAGAGTGCCAAGATGGTTACCAAGTTGGCACATCTCATCTGCTTCCAATGTAAACAGTCGGGTAGAGATACAGCCTTCATACACTTCCTTGTCTAGGTCAACCGGGATATATTTTCTAAGTTAATGCAGCGTCTAAATTGTCCTTTTTCTCGAACATTTTCCTGAGATTACAAGAGGAAGCACAGTAATGAAAGCTGCCAGACGGGGATATTACTCCAGGACAGAACATCAGTATTTGGGTGGAATAGTAACTATGAGAAGTACGATAGAGGTTGGAGTGAAACTAGATATGTACCCAAGACCATCGTATGTTTCCTTTTTTCGCAGAAAGCTACGTAGCACCCTTTTTGTACTGGCAAAAAAATGGCTTGCTAGCGATGATTAGGTTCTTTTTGCTCTCGTATTGTTTTGAAGCGTGGGCCAACACGAAGATAAGGGGAAGAGTTCTGCTTGTCTGGTAACATAAGAATAATATTTGGAGGCGTTAAACAGTTATATAAACTTGTATCTAGCTGTCACCTGGGCCCCCCCCTGCTTTAAAAATTAATAGTAATCCGGGAGCGGGTGCGAGCTAGTGGCAACACTGCGTACAAACCTGTTCATCTAGGTTAGACGAATGACAAAAGAACAAGTCATGCCTCGTGCGAAACTTCCCCAAAAACATTGTAAATTGTTGATAAATTTATTAAATTGCTTTGTTCACTCCTCTCTTATTATTCTACACATTACCCAAACCAAAGTGGCGTGGGTAATGTGTAGAATAATAGTGAGTGATATTAAGAAGGGCTGCCTGTGTTCTTGAGGGATTTTGAAAGAATTGAACCCGCCCGACTGCCCATGAAGATGTTATATAGTGTACCAGCAGGAAGTAGGAAACCCAGCCCCAGGAAGAGGCTGTTTCCTGACCTAGCGGGAGTTAGGTGTTGGGAGAGGCCCAGGACTGTGGCGTAACCTCTAAGGCAGTGAGCAGAAAGCCAACTGAAGGATGTACAAATCTGACGGCTGCCTTCATTAAACCTTTTGGTACGTTCCCGAGAAAATGGGATGAGACATAGAACCAGAAATTCTTTTGATGACGGACATCTTCATAACCTTTTCCCCGGCCATTCCGGTGCTTTATAACCGGTTTTTAGTGTGTAGTTCAGCATGGCTCCATTCATAAAAATCTGATTTGCGGCAGACATCAATTCGTCCATACAGTTATCCAGACTACAAATTGCCCTTAAATAATTAGACCCGTCACCAATTTCATTCCATTGTAGAATTATATTTACAATGAAAATCACTCGCCAAATAAAATTCCTCTGAACCGCAATATCATTAAGTGGTTAAAAAAAAAATTAAAAAAGTCCATCTTTCAGATATTAACAAGATTTCTCACGGGATGGATTCGCTAATGTTCTTACATAATTTATTCTCCATTTTTCACTTTGAAAGAAGACTACTTCTTCCTACATGAAAAGAACGACTAACTTCGTGAAAATGTCGAAACAGGTCTTGACATTTATGCTGGGAATGAGATGTTCCCTGATTGATGGATATTTGCAAAAAGTTGTCGGATATCGCGCCATGAGTACAACTGTAATAGCAGTTATCCCTTATTGAATTCTTTTAACATTCATACTTGCCAAGAACGGATTATCACCTGCTTCCATTTCACCATCCCTCCCCTTGAATGTTATATCAATTTTTAATGATTTCAAACAAATTATTTGTATTATATTCCTTGATAAATTGCTCATGGCCAATATTAGTCAATCTAGGCTAGGGTTGCATCAGTTAGCTTTCTTATAATAGCTGATTAATATCTGTCATTTAGTTATCCTTTACAGGCTACTATAGGATGGATTTCTAATTATAATGTTTTTGACAATAGTAGACAAACATTATCCATTGGATGTTCTTATAATTAGAAGATTATTATTATTTAGAAATAAAATACTAGTATTTTTTAATTAACAAATGGACGACAGCTCTCCTGCGTGTAATGAAAACTTTGTAGATGTTTTGGCCTTACAGATTTTGATAATACGATAACGTCAAAAGCATTAGTCATAGTTTTGTTGTTACTCAAATAATGGGGCAATATTGAAAAAAAATTTGCTCAATACTGGATGGCAGCTGCTGAATACAATAGTAAATTTTGGAAAATAAATCTTGTCTAACATTCGATGATTTTCCAAACTGAATTGAAGTTTTCCATATTTCTCTGTACAGTAAAGACGTTATTTGCGATTAAGTCTTTGTATGATAGAGTTTTTTTTTGTTTAAATGTATGGTATTTAATAAACAATAAGAAAAAAAATTACATTCCCAACAAGCGCATTTCGTTGAATCCGCCGAAGATAGATAGAACCACGTTTGATACAAATTTTACTTCTGGGTCTCTAGTTGGAGAGCATTTTTTTTTTTTAATTTGTTTTTTTTTTTACGTATTTCCCCTACATAGTAACCCTATTGGGCTTTTCATTTTCTGTACATTCCATGCATTATATATATATATATATATATATATATATATATATATACATAAATATATATATATATATATATATATATATATATATATATATATATATATATATGTATATATATATATATAAGTTAAAAATGTAAATAAGAACATGAAAATTAAACTTTACGAAAAAAAAAACATTAAATAAAAATAATTAAGGAATACAATTAATTACCCAATAAAACAAAATTGCATAGTATTAATATTATGGGGGAGATTTATACTCAATAAAAACTAGAGTAAAATCCATATCGGGGGAAAATCCAACCGATTTTAATATTAATTAAATAATTAATTAACCGATTAATATTATTATTAATATTATATTATCCTCTCCTCTCTCAGCTTAAGAATATCATAGGCTATTGTTTTTAATAAATTTAGGTGTTTTGAATATAAAATAACGTGACTGATAGGTCATGCGGGAATATGAGTCTTTAACTGTCTTTCTATGTCTTGAGTCAGTTTACAGTCATAAATCAGGTGGGTGAATGTCAGTTCAGTGTAACTGTATTTATAGGTATTTGAGTCAGTAAGTTTGAATCTGTATAAGTAAGAGTTTGTATTTCTGTGTCCAGTTAGTATTTGTGTTAGATAAAATGTATGTTGGGATAGTGAGATATTGGTTTTTAAAACAGGGATATATAATTTTAGGTGTAATCCTTTATGTGTTTGATTACTTCGCTGTTGCCACAATTTAATACCTTTTTCTCTTAGTAAAGACTTTAACACTGTAGGAGTAAATTTATTGTAAATTATCTCTTCGCTACTTTTAGAGGCACGTTTGGCGTGGATATCGACTATTTCATTGCCCGTAATTCCTGCATTTGCCTTGGTCCATTTGAAGTGAATGAAAGTCTCGTTTAAATAAGATGTGTTCTATGCAGTTTATCTTTTACCAGCCACTCTTTATTGTCGTCCAATCGTCCAAGGAAGGCTAATGGCAGAGCTTTGTTGTATAAACACAATACGATATAGCGTGATTTACCTGGAATGAGTTCATGACTGGCTGAGTCTTAAGCCTTGCAGAAAATGTTCTACCAACAGTTCTAATGTATGCCGAGGTCGAAAATTGCAAAAATAAAAAACAAACAAGAATGTGGTAATTAAATATGAGAGCGACCTTGTAGCATGGCTTAGCCATTCTATTAGAGCAGTCTTTATACTCGACTCATCCCTTATAATTTCTATTGTCAGAAGCTTCTTTCTTTTATGCCGACCTTTTTCTTTTATTCTTACATAATTTACACGGTATTGTTACTTGTGGGGCCAAATTAACTCTATAAAATAATTGTCTGCGATTACGAAAACATTATTCTCTCAATTTTAAGCAGTTCCTCCAATCGTCTCATTAATCATATGTGTGTTTTATTCTTAACCATGTTTTATTTTAGTAGATGTTTTAGATACTATTATTAGACTTTCTATCCCAAAGGAATCCATCCTTGTTCATGCTTCTCCTCCATTTCATTCATATCAGTTCTCCCGTTTATGGCATCGATCCAAATTCTTCCAACCTGTTACTATTGCAGTCCGTAACGACAGGTTATAGCTACGTCTCCAACTACTCTGGATACAAGAACTCTCAGACATGGGTTTTATAGTATTGGGGGACCGTCCTCCATTTTCGTAAGTGAGAAACTGTAAGGCTCCTGTTATGCAGGGTCTTTTAAAAAGAATGAACCGATTTCATTAAGCTATATCTTATTAACAGACAGTAATACAAGATTGGAATAAAGACAGATGTGTTTAACCGGTGTTGAAGTTTTGTTACCTCTCACAAATATTCACAAACATTCAGTGTCCCATAACGGTACGAACCAACGTCGGATGTTCTTGGCAAAGGGCACGTTGAATCTCCTACGGAAAGCACGTTGCACTGTGACAACAGAATTGGTCTTGGCGAACTCAATAGCACAGAGCGATTTTTGCTGTGAGTACGGATTATACAGAGCACTAAAGAAGTATCGATAGAGTACACTACCGGCAACCATTCGAAACTTACGTCTACGCTCTTTGTAATGGCATGCAACGTGTTCTGCTGCGATGCTGGTGTAAAGTACCTTAAAGCTTTGAAATCATTTCATTCTTTTTGAAAGACCCTGCATATGGAAAAAGGTGACCAGGACTCAACGTATTTGGACATTTGAATTACAAAATCTTTAATATGATAGAGGATATTGAATATTGATATATTATTCAGTATGAACATATTGAAGAAGAAAAAATTGGATCGGATGGAAAAATTAAACAACTATTAGTGCGCTAAGTTAAATTTACAAATTTGATAGCATTCAGGAAAGTACTGTTCAAATGATTAGAATAAACTGTGTTATGAGCCGTAATCTTCGGGATATATCTAAGTTTTCTATTTTTATACAGCGTTTGACATTTGTTTGGCTATTTTCCAAGTAATGATTTTCATGGCCGATATATTTTTTATTTAACACTAGAAATTATGTTTAAAAACAGTTGAATTGTGTTTTCCCGTTAGCTGTTTTTATTTTATGTATGCAATGCGTTTTATTTGTACTTCAATTGTTTTATTGCATATCTCTTGATATTATTATTTGTTCCATTCTACTGATAAGACAATATTATTCCAGTACATGAGTTATGGTTTGTAGTTATTTTTTGGCATATTTGGCATTCAGTGGACAGTCTTAAACTATTTCATTATGATGACCAGTGGCATTTTTGTAGACTTTAAGCAAGGAATGTTTTCCTGTAGTTTGTAAAGTTTCGTTCTCCTTATAAAGAACTTTTTATTCTTAATAACGAAGAATAATTAATGGACAAAAGTTTTTTTTTCGCTTTGCCACAGATAAGCCTTTTGGTAAAAACAATTCGTGCATATAGATTCCACTTAAAATTTTCAATATCTTCGACGAGAGATAGATAATAAATAGTACATAGTTGTGAAGGTCAAAGAACAAAGAGCCTTTTAGTTCGCTTGTTTAACAGAGTTAAAGGTGCAAAGAAACATAAGGGCATTTTTTTTCTATTGATTTGTATTAGCCTATTGAAAGTCTGTTTGGATTTTTTGGTTTGGATGTTCGGTATATAACGAGTAAATAAAGTCAACCAGAAATGCTTAAACTAAGAAGATTTCCGTATTCCAGTCGTCATCTTACATTCTTTTGCTCCCTTTGTAAGAATCCTATTAAACAACATCATGTCAATGAAACATGAGTTTCCAGATTAAGCATTTGGGCTCGATTGACGGCAATAGAAGCCGATCCCCCTTTTTTAGGAAGATATCAGAGTTAATAAAAATAATTGGATTGTTCTGTTTATTTAAAGATCATTGGCGATTAGTCTCCTAATATTATTAAATAATATCACCACAAAACATTGCTTTGTAAAAACTATTACTAAAATACCCCATGAATTTGCCTTTGAAATTTTCAGTGTGTTTCTCAGAAGTTTCAGCTTAGTCACAATGGCGTAGCCTGGGGAATGTAAGGCAGGCATCCCGCCTATTGGAGAAATGATAAAATTATTAGGAAAAAATGTGTAGACGATTGAATTGCTGTATAATTGTTGAGTAACTTATAATATGATGTTTAAAGCGTTTTCAAGGAGTTGCCAATTGAGTTGAAATAAATCTCATTGAAAATCCAACACCTTAAGGTCATCACCACAAAAATAGTTTGTGTTTTTTACTAAGACTCTAGGAAGCCTAGTTGGATCTAACCACTTCTGGAGACTGCTTCGAATAGTTCAATAATTTTGGTGCTGTTGACTTTTCATGAAAAATATCATTTGTTATAGTTATTGTTGTTTATAGGCTTCTACAGAGATCATATAGACAGACTTCTACTGTGGTATAATGGAAACGTAATATCTACTTCTATTATAATTCTAAGTTACTATCCAGTCATTGGGGAATGGGTGTTCAAGCTGTATAAATATTTAAAATTTAATCTTTACTACACAGTCTTAACACATATTACATTCTGAATGGAGGAACTATATCCTCTTCAGTAAATGGGGCATGTTGAAATCAAGAAATAAGGATAGAACTAAAATGTGGCACCCAGAGAAAAGGAGATTAGAATCATTAGCAAAATATCCTGATTGGTAGCCTGGTTAGCAATCAGGCTAACATGTAAGCATACATTTGCAACATTGCTTATAACCGCCAGATAACTATGAACATCAATTCTACTGGGGTCAGAAATAGCACAGCCATGGCTTCCTGAGCTCTACCGTGCCCATACAGAATCATGGGCTGTAGAATACGATTCAACAGTAGTCGATTAGTTTGAGGCGTCTACAAATAATTTAAAATTGTTTAGTTTTAAGGATCATGGTCCTTAAAGAATTATGCAAAGCCCCAATCGACTTCCACCATTGTTTTACAACGCTCCTGCTTTGTTACATACTCCAGTTAGCATCTAAATGACAACTGTACTACGGAATTAGTAAGCCAATGTTGCAGTAAGTTACACAATAACTACTTATTTATTAAGTAGAGAATTTATTGCAATTAATTAGTCCTACTATATAGGAGTAGTTATAGTATTTCGCTGCTTGCGTTACTCGCTAAGTCACAGTTGTAGTAATGTGATAGTCACGACATTTCTTGAAACCGTTTACCAATCACTAATGTATGTTCCCCCGGGACGATTAGCAGCCATTGTTTCCTTCAAACGCTCCATTCAGCGAACAGACTGGCGAATTGCAGTCATTCCCCCGAGTAGTCGTGATCTGCACGTCATTGAGAGGCCCAGGAATGAGAACTGCTGGACATGGAGTTCCGGGAGCTCCTATCTTCCCTCTTCTTGCCAGCCCGCCAAAGCTCTCTTGGTCCGGACATAGTTCAATTATGCCCTGTTCGAAGTTAAAGGAAATCGTCAGGTAGAGGCTGCGCAAACTAAGCAGATTTCCCATGTGCTGGTACTACTGATCTCATCTGACCATATCTTATCTACTTCTAAATAATATTCCCTGTGTAAGTAGTTTACTGATACTTCAAATCAAGAAAGCACGAATCATTCACTTAATATTTGACTTACTAAAAAATGTATAGAACAATGCATCAATAGCTTAACAAGATCTGCTATATAACACATTTTCCATCGGACTCATAATAACAGAGATATTTGAGAACTTCGTTAGTAATCAAAATGGTGCAAGGAGGAGTATGGGCTTGAGAAGGAAAATGAAAAATTGTAAATTCCTCCGTTACTGTGGGACTGATTGAAAAATGGTATAAAACCAATCCTTTGTACAAGCCGTGTCCTCAATTTTTGTTTGTTTACTCATTTTATCTTACTAAAAAAGAGAATCACTTTATTGTATAAAGTTATTTACAGTTTGTGGGGCTGCACAATTACATTTAGATGCTGAAGCACTCAGCAATTATGAATTCCTAGGACAATACCAACACTAAGTAAAACAATAAATATTGTATCTAGTGAGATAAATAACTAAAATTAGATTATTTAACAATTAAAGAAATTATTTGTATATTTTTGTTTTCATTTTTTGAAAAAAAAAAAAAACTCCAACTCCTACTTCAAGCGAATTTCGATTTTTTATTAACGTCCAATTTGTGCTGCTATGGCAAATTGAGACAGTTGATCTACGGGTTACCACCCTTTTCTGGCCAGGGAGGGATTAGGCATTTTATTTAATGAATTCATCCCTAAATAAATTTGTATTGCCAAGGCGGGAATCGAACCCGCCACTCTAGGTTTAGTGTGAGATTAAGAGCAACACCCTGGTCTAACTCAAACTAAGCACCGAATTTAAAATTAATGTGACTAAACGTATTTTATTTAACTAAATTTCGCCCTGTTTAAGTAAGGATCTGAGTGAAGGTAAAATAAAGATAAAAGTAAAAAGATGCAGGCATCTTTGCTGCCATAAGCAGCAGGACAACTTGGCCTGATGTTTATACTCGTATTACTCAGCGTCTTCGTGGCACTTCTAAACATGCTACTAAATCAGTGGGTGATATTGAAAACTAAAGCAAAACACAAAACCGTTCAATCTCTTCGTGTTTAACCTTACGAAATATTCATAACTTGTAGAAAATACAAATTTAAATGGTTTCCTGAATCTTTCATGATTTATAGAAATTTTAATTTTTAAACGATTTTCTTGTAACTGCCTTAAAATTCATGGAAATCACTATAATTCCTGCTAATACCCTTGTTTCCTTCACAGTATTTATAGTCAATGGGCATTGCAATTATTATAAATTAACCCCTTGGAATTACGTCGTAATATGTTGAAATTCTTGGAATGTCAGTTTTTCATACTAATCCCTCGAGATTGTGCCGTATATTTGAATTTTAATGGAAATGCCAATTATTCTGTCATTTGCACCTTCTTATCTACCAAGGAGATAATGCAATTTTCATTGTTTAAGCTAATCCAGTTAAATTGTGTAATCCTATGTTAAGTTCTTGGAAATTTCTAGCGTCCGATTCGATTCCTTGAAATTATGGCTTAACATGACGAAATTCCATGCGTATTTCATTCAAGGTACAACTAAGAAGAAAGCATGAATTCTTTTCTCGCATCCTCATTGCTTACAGTGCTTACTATCTATGTACATAAAGTAATTGCTGTTTCCATGAACAAACCGTCTTTGATCTGATCCGGAAACGTGCAAGGGAAAGGATACACAAGGACAACAGTTGATTTCCTCTGCCTGCTGATGATTGTAGCGTATCTAGCAATGCAAGTTGGAGATCGGACCACTCCAGGCAAAACTATTAGAAAACCTACGAGAGCTAACTAATTACAATATGAGTTTGATTATAACATAGCACTTCAGCTTATTATTTACATACAATTATGAACATTGTCAAATGGTATGAGCTATATTACTTATTAACATCTACATTATGATACTATAGCCAATTGTGACGCATTTATCTAGCGATTAACACCCGTTCAGGATTAGATGGGATAAAGGATTTTAGCAGATTTCCCTGAAGGGAAATCAGCTATTGAGGTTGTACTCGTGGCGCGATTTTCGTAAAAAAAAAAAAAAAGATTATGTAAGAAGAAAAATCACGTTCGTTAATGGCTGAAATCCGAAAAGTTGGATGGGAGTTTAGAGGGGAAGAATTTTGGAAATTCTTAATATCTTCGTTATTATGCGTCAAATCGAAAAATTGTACAGAACCAATCTTATTATAAATTTAATGTTCTGTAGATAATGTTATGTGCATTTTTTCAATATATTCATTATTAGCCAAAATACTTGCATTTTATAGTTTTCGGTGAATAATAACATATATATTTCGGATTTTTGAAATCCCTACACTCTAAACCCCTCCTCTCACTAGTCGGATTTCAGCCACTAACGAACTTTATCTTTCTTTTCGCATAAAACGATTACGTATTGTGTTTTGTAACGATTAAACCAAAATTGGAAGCGCTAGAGCAGTATTAAACAAATATATATATAATTTTGAACGGACCTCATTTTCGTCATGTACTAGGTAGGAGCGATGGACATTTGAAGAATTGTTTCGATAATTACGCCATGAGTATATCCTTAACACCTGATTTCCCCCTAAGGGGAAATCTGCTAAAATGAATTTTTTGGGATCTTCGTTACTATTAGTATTATTTTTTTAAATTGATTATTAAATTTATGTTTAGACTATATTCTTCATTAATAAAAAATTGATATGAAATGAATTTGTCTAAGTACCATGGCCGAATCTTAGTTCTTATAATATTTTATGACTATGGATGATTAAAATTTAGGAAGCTTTTTTCCACACTTATGGAATAGTACTTGCCTTTTTTTTATGTTCCAATAGTGCGGGGGCTTCATTTGAAAACATAAATTTGTAAATCATTGTCCAATTTGTGGCTTTATAATTCGCATGTATAAGAAGAAAATTAAAGATCTGTAAACACATTATCCAGGATGGAAAAGGAAAGAATTATTTAAACCATTAATTAATCAAGAAATTCATACTTACTTTTGTATCCGAGTGAAGTTGAAGCGATACATTAATTGCGCGATTCGGCGGGATTCTCTAGAGGTGGCTAAAACGTTTTAAAAAGCATTTGGAATAACGATTTTCCTAGAAAGCTATATTGGCCTGGACTATTTGGCAAAGGACACAGTATATCTAGAAAGCATGACGCCGGTACACCTGCCATTTGGCAGGCTCTCTCCAACAAAGAGGAATAACATTTAAACGACGCAAGTCACAGGGGTTTGAAGAAGTTTTGATGACACAAGCTTCTGCAGAAACGTCATCATGTTTTATTATTTGATTTGATATGTTTTGAAAAGGAAAACTGTAAACTTGTTTGATTTTATCATTTATTCTTTCACATTCAGGTGGTCAAACGGTGTAAAACAAATAACAATGTATAAATTAGTCAAAATGAAAGGACTATAAAGGACGTCGTATTATGATGTAGAGTACATTAGGAGCACAAACTCCACTTTGAGTGTCTGTTGGACATTCTACGCTTTCTTCGAGCACCAACAACTATGTTCTATGTCCAGTTAAAAGCTATGCTTAAAAGAAACATTATATAGTCTTCAAATTTCTCCAAGGGTCTCCAATAGAAAACATTTTTTCGGTGCAAACTTTATTGAAACTGTCCTACATCTTTCGTGGCTTATTTGTCACCTCTTCAGGGGCTATCCATTTCTGAAGTACTCGTTTGCCTGTTACATTGCGTTGCGACTGTCCACACAGAGGAGGCATATGATACCAATATGTATCGTGTAGACAATGTTTTCTATTGGAGACCCTTGCCATAAAATTTGAAGAATATATAAATAATATTGGGTCCAGAATAAGGAGAAAAAAGAAAAAGTATGTATAAAACAAGGACTTATGTCCTGAAAAAAAATCAAACGGTTTTGTTAATAACGGAACTTAATAAAGAAATCAAATATATAGGGAACGTTATGAAGCTCAAATTAATAAACCAAAATTTTTTAGCGTCCACTATACTAGCCATTAGATTTTCAAAAAATTAAAATAAATAAATTAATATAAATAAAATTAATATAAATAAAGTAATATATTGGAGGTGGTGGCGGAAAAAAGAAAAGAAGATGCTCATGCTTTTTCAAAAAACATGAAATTCGTCAAATTGAAAAACTCTAACAGAATTGAGCTCTTCCAATATTAAATATTTAAAATTAAATTAGTTAATAGTTTTATATCGCTTATAAAACTTAGTTGATTGAAACTTGGTAACAACCAATTTTTTGAATGATTAGTGGATCATAAGCTCTTCGAGTTAGAGCGGAAAATAGAGAGAGCTTGTTTGCTGTAAAGCATTCTTGAGAAATGTTTTTTTTTTTTTTCTGAAATACCATGAAGGCTCTACACATATATTCTTTACTGTAATGATTTGGACCTACAATCTCGTATTTCGTTGGAATAATTTAAAAATGTATGAATATGCGCACACTGTTTTGAGATAAAGAGATGACTGGATTAGATTCTCTGATGAAACAGAACAGGTGAAGTTCCTTATTGACAAACAAGTGTTTCATCTATTTCAAGCCGGCCACAAAACAAAATAGACACACCGTATTTATTCTCTTCAACAGGCGGAGAATCAATCCTTTAGGCTGTCTGCCCATAAATGGTGAATACTCTGGGTCGCATTGATAACATAAAAAAAATAGAACTTTTACTTGCCCTGCATTATAATTTTTAATGAACAGGATGACGTGGGGATCATCATCAAAACGCATCTAAGTCCCCCTCCCCAAAAATCGAGAGTCCCCTCGAACCCGCCCTCTCCTGGCCCCATATTAGCCGTATTATACATGAAACTCTTAAATATCGAATTTTACCTACTTTACTACTACTAAATGAAGTACATGTGCACATATATATATATATAATATATATATATTATAGCTATATAAAATTACAAACATTGTAACATACAGCAATAACAAATGTAACATAATAGAAGAGCAATAATAGTAACAACACACAACAATAATTAGTTGTTAACAACAATAATAAATTAAATAACAATAACATTGTAACTTTAATATACCTTGAACATAGCTTTAACATAATATAACAATAACTGTGATAACATATAGCAATAACAAATGTAACATAGTAAAATAACAATAATATATCAATTTTATTACTACATAAAAATAGCTTTAATAAAAAAAAATAATATAACAATAATTATAATAACGCTTATCAATAGTTAAAACATAGTTCAACAAACAAAAGTCAATATACTATACTAATACAACAAAACATAAGGCAGTGACCAAGCCAATTATAACAAACTTGAGGTTATACTTAGTACTCCTAATGTAAACAAAGGAACAACAATGATGTACAATAGCTTTTAAGTATCTTTAGCCTTGGTAAGTAGAATTAACACTAACACTATCTGTTACACTCTAATAACAATATGCAATATATATAAAGTAGTACCTGTACTTTTTAGCCCTGAAGAAGAGAAAATAAATATTCTCAAAATATTGGCTACTAAGATTTTTTCAGCAACATTGAGCAAAACTCCAAAAAGAATAAAAACACCATACATATATATATATATATATATATATATATATATATATATATATATATATATATATATATATAGAAAGAGGGAGAAAGTCCTATTTTCGTCCTATATTTGTGGCCTTTTTTTTTTTTTTTTTTAATTCAACCAGTAATGAGGGCTTCTCCACTGACGTGTTACGTGAGAATTTAGACAACGAGGGGGACACACTTACAGTAGCAGTAGTGTTTTATTAGGCGCAGTAAACCGGCCGCTTAACAGGTCTGAAAATATTTCAAAGTTCAAATAAGGAACAGTCAGTAAAAGTTCTCCAAAAAGTCTTTTAATACATATTAGTCATATACTCATGTAAGGACATTTTTGATAATAGGTATATGACGAAGACACTATAGCTCACTTAGCTCTTGTAATATATGTATGTCTTGCCATTATCTTTTAGAAATTACAGTTTCATTTTGGACCGAGTTCGAGGATATATATTTATATGCTCACACACACATATATGTATGTGCATACACACTCTTGGTCTTTGATGACTGTTTGTTTTCTGGTTTAGTGGCTTGCTGATTCTCCTTGACAGGTGACCCTTGATATTTTCGCACGAGGAAGCTGGTCCGTTGGCAAAGAGTCCTATATTTCGGAGAAGGTGAGAGTGAGGCAATACACTTGTGTATTTATTTATATTTAGTTGCTCGGAAGGTGACGAAGCCTCGAGGTTCATCGCACTCTTTGCTAATGGCCACGGTTCAAAGCCTCTTGCCTCTCAATTAGTCACAGGCTGTATTCTTGGAGATGAGGATCAACAGGTAGCGACAGTGTCTCTTCTATGCATTAAAGAATCAACCTTTCCAATCCCCTTCTTCTCCAATTTACCGAATGACATTTCAAACAAAATCTCTAATGGACTAAACATTGAGGCACAACAGACCATCTTGGATTAGGCTTTGGGTTATGTAACGAAGGCTAGTTCTTTCCTTTTCTTTAATTTTTTCTAACGGAGGGCTCCTTGGAGGTTTTTGTATTTCAGTTTCAATCCTAATGTTTGCTTTTCCCTTTTTTGAAAATATACATTTCTATATATATTCAGTCCTTGAGGTACTATTTCATTCAACCTCTTGTTACCATTGCAATGCGTTTTTAGGGACTAATTATGTCCTACTCACTTGAGAGAAGAACCTATTTTTTTACGTTCCCAAACCCATTTTCAATTTTTTATTGTCTATAAGATTTGCCTTTTTAAACTGTTCGGTTTCCAAACGAGGTGTTTGACAATTTCTTAAGCGTATTAATTATTTTTTCCTTTAAACTAGTTACAATAATGTTCTATTAGACATTTCCTCGTTAACAAGACGTCAAATTAATCTTTGCAAGATCTCTGGCAGCGAGTGTGCGATGAAATGCATTTTATTGCTGGCTGTAAGCCAATGACAGCTTGGGTCATGTAAGGTCAGGGATGCAACTAGAATGCAATCTGCCAGCGAAATGCA
Organism: Riptortus pedestris; assembly: GCA_019009955.1. Taxonomy (NCBI): domain Eukaryota; kingdom Metazoa; phylum Arthropoda; class Insecta; order Hemiptera; family Alydidae; genus Riptortus; species Riptortus pedestris. Next base: position 78,180,356 of record CM032232.1, read on the forward strand.
CCTGTCTCCACTTATTTGTATATAGTTGTTTCTCAAACAATAACAATAATTTTATCTACTATTTATTGCATTATTTAGCTTTTGCTCTAACTCACAGGTACAAGGTGCCATGGGTTTGTTTCCTGTTGGAGCGAGGAGGTGGCGAACTATTTAAATGTCGATTAGCGAATGGAGGAAAGTTCTGCAATACGAGAAGGCCACAAGGTCCGAACCTAAATAGAATAGATTGTATCCTAAACTTTCAAAACAGCATGATAACAATGGTGCTAACATTGTGGCTAACCTTGGTGACTTGTCCTATACTTACGCCTTTATTTTGCCTGCGAGAAGGCACCATTTTTAGCCTTTGAGCTTTTAGTTTCAGCCTCTTTGGAAATATTTCCTTACCCTCAAAACATTTTTTGATGAATGTTAATATATAAACAAACAGATTAATGACCATGGCTAATACAACCGTAACAAGACCTGTTTCTGGTAGCCATCCTTACGTCATATTCGTGACTCCCAGTTGCTAATGATTTCGCGTATGCCTTGCTACTTGATTATCATACCAGGCTCTAATCGTACCATGGTACCTGCTTGTTTTTGGTAATACATGTTACCTGATATACACAACTGGTCACAGCAGAACGGTATTGTTCGTAACTACCTTTTTGATTATCTAAGCAGATCAAAGACTCTAAATATACATGATACTCATGAATTCAACTCATTATGGTTGCGGTCTACAACTACCTTCGTGATAATGTGAATCGACTAGGGCTTCCTTGTAGATAGTATTCTGGTTGGGTTCCTATTACTTCGTGTGACACTTCTGTTCAGGGATATCCTCAGTCGTGTCGGAAAACTAATTCCACCAGTTCTAACTTCTGGATTGCAATAAACTGTTTTTATTACAATCCCGACTACTTCAAGATCTTGGTGCTAATGTCTGGATTTGCGTCAGATGGTCAAACAAAAGAAATAGATGGTAACAAGGACATATATTAGTTTCCTGCATCAGACCATCCAGCAATAAAAACGCCATGAGGAAAATTCCATTCACACAAATAAGCCATTCGTGGATACAGTTGTATTCAAGTCCTGAGTTGTTAGATAGTCATCCCTCCGTTGGCTGCAGCCTGCATAAGTAAACTGATGATAGACATTAGCCAGTACGAGTATGCAGACTGCAACATTAATCAGTGCTTCTCCACTGACATGTTACTTGTGAGAATTTAGACAACGAGGGGGGCCACACTTACAGTAGCAGTAGTGTTATATTAGGCCCAGTAAACAGTCCAGTTCTCTGAGTTATTGCCAATGGAGTATACGTATTAAAAATTATTAATTTATTAAATGTAAAATTCCTTTGTTTTATATATAAGCACACGCACATGTATGTATATATAATTAATATATTATCATATATATATATATATATATATATATATATATATATATATATATATATATATATATATATATTACCAAACCTCTTATAATTATGAAATATTTAAGTTTATCAACATTATGATCTTATGCCTTTGTTTGCTTTGCTGGAAACATCGTTGTCCAGGCAGTGAAATGCGTGTTGACATCAGAGAAGTCTGGTTGATTATAATGTTGGATTATGGAAGGAGAACGTGCTTCACCATATACAGAATTGGATTACACGGATTATGCTTACACTGGAGTGTTTGATTGGCTCGGGTGTGGGGGTTTGTTCAGTGAAGACATTGCACTCTCCCTCTTAACGAACACGTTTCTTTCGTTTATAAAATTTTAATTTTAAACCATTTATATATTCTGTAACTTAAACATTCACCCATACATCCATTTTATAGATAATACAATTTGAATGCGTTAGTTCGGAATTGTTGCCCACGACAACGAATGGCGGGACACACAACTTGTCTTCCTCTCCATGAATTTGAAAACATTTTAGGATCAAGACTGTTGATACGTAGACGACCCACTGTATTGAAGATAGTTTTTGGAATATCATAGACCCAACATAATAAATAAATTTATATGATTACTTATATAAAAAAAATACAATTTCTCCACTGGTTCTAATACTTTTTAACTGCTTCGTGATGACAGTCGTGGGCATGAAGATTAATTCGGTCCCTTGTTCCCATCTTGTTCAACGAATGCCGCTACTTCATGGTTATATACAGTAAAATGTTTTATTTATTTCTGAGTTTTTGTTTTTGGTATTTTAAACAATTCTTCTGTAACAGATGGTATTTAGTGAAACCATTAGATTGGTAGAATTAACTTGTTTTTTTAATTATATTTAGTGTATTTATAGTAAACTATTATTTTTTAACTTCCCGTAAAATATCCCCAAAAGTTTCTGGCAATGAACTTTAACTGCCAATGAAACTTTTTAATTTTTGATTTTATTAAGAATTTTATGTGTTGCCAATTCTTTCAATGGAATTTTTGCAATTAGGGGTCGATATTTAAATCGACCCCCCCCCCTCCCATACTCTGGATTTGGATTAAACTTTATAAATAAATTATTCTGTAGTTACGAGCATCCCCTTATTTTCAACATTTTGATCATACTCCATGTTGGGCTGATTTTAATTTTCGAATATTGTTCGAACAAACCGAAATTCTATTTATAAAATTTCATTTTTTTTTATCATTTTATTTGACAAATTTGTGGCTTTTTACTAATGTGCTATTCATTTTCAGGTGAGTGGAGTAATGCGTTATGGAATTTTTTACCTGTCTTCGGACTAAGTAAGTTTATACATTTCTAATTTGTACAGAAATTCATATATAGAGTTAAAGAAATTCAATAGGATATCCAAATTAGTTTTAGAATATATTAACAATATTATAGTTTTTTTCAACAGGTTTTAAATCATATCGTTCCTTTACTCTACTTATTAATCTGTTGATTGAAGAATGGAAATTTATTTGTAGATGAACTAATTTAATAAAATCTTCAATTTCTACTCTGGCTATAAGACAATGGTAACCTGTAAAATATCCGTCCTAATTAGTCTTAGGTGCAGGATTTGGACGTGTACATTTTTAATATATTATAGTACTGGTAGTGCTTATGTAAGATATCATTTCAATTGCGCTATTGATTAAAAAACTGTGAAATTTAGCCAATCAGTTATTATTTACTCGACAAGCTGCACTACACTATCTGTGACATGTTTTTTCAATTATAAAAACTTGTCTTGTTCATAAAGAGTTGATAAACCGTTTAGAAATCATTCCTTGAACATATATCACATCTATAATTTGAGGAAAATTTCTTATTCAAATACGTTTTATTGTATTGTGTATAAAAGTATCTTATACTGCGGTCGCAATTTATATCTGATCGATGCCAAACTCTCTATTTAAATGTTTTATGTAAAAATGAAGATCAAGTTCGTTTACGATTAAAATCGGACCAGTGGGAAGGGGTTAGAGGAGGGATTTCGAAAATTCGAAATATTTCCGTTATTATGAGTCGTATCGAAAAATTGTATAGAATCAATCTTATTGCAAATGTGATGTTCCATAAATGTTGTTATGTACATATTTTCATTATCATTATTATCATGTGTACTTCCCGAGATACTTGCATTTCGGCCTTAAGTAAACCCTTACTCCTACTAATGTCATAATAACAATAAGTTGTTATATTACGAAGCACATTATTTGAATTTTAAATACTGTTCAAATACTACATTGTTCACATAGAACTTTTCATTTTTGAGATAAATGCAAATACGTAATGCACGTGGAAAATATGCTTAGTTAAAGCAGCCCCTACAGGACGGACTTACTTGCTTTCACACTTAGCTTTCTATATGGCCAAACGTGTATATTTTGGAAAATTCCTGAAAACTTGTTGAACAGCAATGCATTTTCATTCTTTCATCTTGTGCCATCAGTACTCTTACCGAATGTGGATCTAGGTCTGTCTATTCTAGATATGTGGGTCGTTCCCTTGGCACGGCGTCCACCTCTGTGCTTCATGATGTATACAGCTTCTTAAACTATCTAGTCTCATGATCCGCACTGATTGTTAACACTTGGCAAATTGGATTCCGCCTGAAAATAGATTAGTTTTATTTAGCAACGCCCGAACCTCACAGTATAATGTTTTTAACGTCTAGATCTGTAAACAAAATCGTTAGGTGAGAAGTGCCGGTTTTTCGGGAGTGGGGATGAAAAAACGAACTTCTGAATTTCTCCATCCCTATTAGGGTTACAGAAACTATATTTAAGACGATTATTGTTTAGCATAAAATGATTTAATAGATGTGTGCTATCATCATATTGAGCATCTATATTCAGAAAACTCTGAGGAAATATTTTTTTTCCCTTGGGTTGGTTTACAAAAAATATATTTGTATGTATCATCCCTCTCAATACAAAATGACCTAGTCATCAATGCAGCAAAAATACAAGAAGATTCCCACAGGTATATTCTAATTCTACTCATCAAAATACTCTCTTCTTGTGGTCTATTGAAACGCTTCAAAATCAACCACTTATCTGCCCACCTAGGTTTTTTTTTTTTTGTTTTTTTTTAACCCACTTACATCATCCTCCGCAAATACAAATTCCTCACAATACGAGCGCATATGACAGGTTTTTTTTTTTTTTTTGCATTCGTAACCATCCACAAATAAAAATATAATTTGTGTTGTGTGTTCTGTTGAAAAAGGCAGAAAAAACGTTTCACCCGATCTGTACATAATCGTTTCTTCATCCCGCCAAAAATACACCAATCAGCAATACAGTACACATTAAATTGTTTTATGACAGGACTACTGTAAACCAACCCAAAGGAAAAAAAATATATGTAAAAATGGAGATATCTACGGTACTGTACTCGTGTAATCTTCTTGTTAAACTATTGCAATAATTAAATATCTCATATCCAGCTTAAATTCTTGATCAATTGAGGTACGGTCCATATTTAAGAATACGTTGAAAATGCTTATGAAAACGCTTTTCATCGCTTTGGAAATGTGATTACGTTATTTTACTCCTGCCTGCCAGACTTTTTATGAACATTAGCCAGATTGAATCGTGAGCAGATTACTCTTATCAGGTGATAGTGATTTGTATCTACCCACTTTGGTAAGAAGCACGTGCACTATTCTGTCATTTCTTTTGACTTTCGCCGAAAAAACTGTTGATTGGATGAGATCCTTTTTCGTCGAAGAATCGACTGAGCAGAAAGGCGGATCTTGTCCAATGAACAATGACAACTCCCAGTTAGGAAATTTTAAGCAGAGCAGAAAAAAGAAGAAAAAACCTTTACAGCATTTTCATAATTACTTTTTACTCAGACGATTTTTCTTTTAATAATTACAATCAGACAACTAGAGTCATATCGGAATATTTTAATATCTGTCCGGATAATTTTTTATTTATTTTATTAAGAAAATTGCATTCTTCGTTTAAATGGATTTGGTAATGTGACAATGTACAATCGTCCTCCATCACTCTCGACAGAAGCCTACACCCCTTCACCACAATGATAGGAGCAGCTTCTCCCTGCCTGGTAAGGAAGTCAAGAGCTATGGAGGGATATGGTAGTTGAGAAGAAATTAGCCACTGCTATCACTTCACTTAACTTCAAAAGGAAATCTCCGGGCCCATGGCCTTGAGGTGCCGTGAAGGTGAATAAGGATGAGTGGTACTGGAAAGGGCTGGGACTTCTGGATTAGAAATATTGAATAGCCTGCTGTGGAATTTTCTGAATCTTAAGGGAATTCAAGATAATTATATGAGTTATTTGTGATTTTCACATTTCTCCCTTACTCCTTACATCATACCGTAAGCCAATATATCACAAAACTGCTTATTATTAGCTGAAATTTGAAATATTGTTTTTGATTGTATTCGAAATTCAACTTATTGTTCTTTTCGGACGTTTGATTTATGAAATCCTAGGATAACGACATGTTCTGGAAGCCTCGAGTATTATTTCCATCGATATTTTACTTGATAATTTAGCATTTCAAATAGAATGAGTAAGAGGTCTTAATATACCAAGTCATAAATATCTCAGTCAGTTTTTCATTGGATAGAAAAATATTAATATTATATTAGCCAAATATATTAACAAAGTATTTGTAATGTTCTACAATTGCTGTTATCCATTTTATATCAAACTGGAGTTATTTGTATTTTTTTCTGTCTTTAGGCTATTAATACTGTTAGCTTCGTAAATAAGTGTATATATTAATAAAATGAGTATACCTTGGTTGCTCATTTTAATTCTAAATGTAAACAACACAAAACCAATGTGTTGAGTAACATAATAATGATATAACCTCTAAAATCATATGCTTTACAAAAGTAACACAATAATCATATGTTAACAAGGGTAAAACAATAATCATATGTAACAAATATAGAAGCGATTTTCACTTAAAGTAATTAGTGACTCTTAAAACCTCATGCCCAGATTAAATTTTAATCCCAGACTTTTTGTTGAGGAAAATGCGTTTTTTAATGTCGGAAATTGGGAGTAAAATGTGGGATGATGTCATCAGTGTAGTTTACACACCCCGCTTAAGTTTACACATCACTATAAAAGATATTATAGGCTCATTGTAAAACATGATCCATGGGCTGGATGACAGAATCACCAAAATGAATTTGTTAATAATGAACTCATAATATTAACTAATAAAAAAGTACTCCCTACCTATATAAAAAGGGATGGACAAAATCATAAATTGGACCTTAATTTATTTTAATTTTTATATGAACCATGAACTGCTAATATATAGTGATAACGAAGTCCCATAATTCATTTTCTGAGAAAATATTTCTTTTTTGAGGACATGTGTTTTTTACCTGTTTTAATCCATTTGCATACCCGGCAAGTGACTGATTAATATTACCAATAAAAAGAAAAAGGAATGGAAATAAAACAAATATTGTAAATGTTAAGAAGGTATGAGACGGTCGCCAGCTGATAGTAACGACCGAAAAAACATGTCAACCTTGAGATAAGCTAAAAACAGCCGGTGAGTGTAAATATAAAATAGAAAGAGGTGTCGCTAGCTCTCGTGGCCGTCCAACCTTCTTAAATCTATAATATAATTGCGTTAGAATACAAAAAAAATAAATATTTAAACATGACAACAAACACATTGCACCAGAGGTATCGGACGCCCTTAAATGGTGCTTGTGAAATCATTTTGAAGAAGTTTATTTGGATTTTTTTTTAATATTTATTTTTTTGTAATCAATCAGATTTTTAGAAAATTTATTGCGTGTCCTGTCACTAAGTTAATATCCTACATCTGGGAAAGGGGAGTCGTCGACCCCTGCTGCCATCTGGTGGAGTATCGCGAAAACAGCATATCCAACAATTAGTCCACTTGATGGTAATTGTCCTTTTTAGTTCACTAATTGCTCTTCTCACTTCCACAGTTATTTTTTCTAGTAGATCACAATTTCTTTTCTTTTTTTTTTATGCTTCTCCTGCTACGTTTACTATCATTCAACTTGGGACATGGGCAGTAGTTCAAAAATAAAACTCCATTAACTGGAAGAATTACTCACCCGAGCATTGAGTGGGTCACAGCCAGAGGTCACTTCTTACTACTGATGATTTGATGAAATGCAATCTCTTGCACCTATTTTGATGAATGAAATGACGAAAACTAAAAGTAAATATTTTCATGCTTTAACTTTTTATTTCTTAAATTTTCTTTACATTCTTTGAGATTTAATAACATTGCTACTAATTCATTCAAGGGCTATTCATAATTGAAAAAGTACGTTCAGAATGCCCCAGGACGAGTTCTCCAGGATTGATAAACCCAATTAGATGAAAAATACTATCAAATGAGTTATTTTTTAGTAGGATCTCTGGACGCATCTCTGTACCTTGTTGCTTCAGTCCATACTAAGGGAGTAAATTAGGATCATCTTATTATGTCATCTAGAAGCTTCTTGAATCAGTTAAACGATTTCATTTTAATGTGAACTTTGCATTTTATTACAAAATTTTAAAACGGCAAGAACAGTGAAGAAATTGTGACTCACCGTTTTGTAACCTTCTATTTTATGAAAGGAAATTTAAATCTTTCACTTGGTAACAGAAAAATAACTTATGTGATTGGGGATGGTTGTGGAGCTCATTTTCAAATGGGTTAATGATGTATCTACAGATTACACTCAAATTCTATTATTGGGTACTACCATTATCAGTCCTAGAAGAACAAATAGACGAAATTAATTAAAACAATAATAGTCAATAGTATTCATGAACTAAGAAAGTTGGAACATGCACTGATTAATTATTTTATAATTTCCGTGGTTAACTTAATAAAGTATAGACTAAAAGTATAAAAATTAACATAACAAACTATAAATAAATAGTGAAACACTAGCGTCCCAAGTCTTCTCGTCTAGAACTTCCTCAAAACCAAATAATCTGTTTTTTTTTTTTTTTTTATTCAGCGGTCATTATAACTCGTATTTATAGAATTTTCAAGCCATTCAGTCAGTATAGTCAGCTTCGTATATTTTTTAGCAGATTTCCCCTAAGAGAAATTAGCTATTGAGGTCGTACTCATGACGCGATTTTTGAAATTTTTCTTCGAATGTCCATCAATCCTACCTAGGAGATGACGAAAATGAGGTCCGTTCAAAACTATATATATATATATATATATATATATTTGTCTGTTACTGCTTTAGTGGACGCAATTATTGTTTAATTGTTACCAAACTCGATATTTTGTCGTTTAAATGTAAAAAGAAAGATCAAGTTCGTTATCGGCTGAAATCGGAACAGGGGGAGTGGGAGAATTTTGAAAATTCGAAATATCTCCGTTACTATACGTCGGATCGAAAAACTACATAAAATCAGTCTTATAGGAAATTAAATGTACTATAAATAATGTTATATACATGTATTCCCTATTTTCAATATTAACCGAGATATTTGCATGTTTCAGTTTTCAGCCTTCAGCAAACCCCCACTTCTACTCATGTTACATAAACAATACTCGGTTATGTAATAAACCACATCATTCGAAGCTTAAATACCAAATATTGTTTTCAAGAGACATTTATTATACGAGATACATACAAATATGTACTGCTGACCCCCCTTCTTAAGTTTTTTGACTACTTTATTTGATTGATTGAGATAAAAATTATTCTGATTCATTATAAATTACAGTACTAGATATAGTAAATAGTTTTAAATCAAATTAATACGTTATATTATTATTATATATATATATATATATATATATATATATATATATATATTACAGTAATTGTTTTTATTTCCGGTAAGAAGTTGGCAAAACTGTTTGTTTGCATTTCAGATGCTTTCCGTCGGGAGGTTTGTTATTGTCGTTTGTATTTATTCACGGTGGTGTTACGTGGCCGGTATGTACATTTATCTTTTGTTAAACTTCACGCGGGAAATCTGCTTAGTTTCCCGCAGCCCCTGAGTGACGGACTTTCTAAGGATGCATTTATCACTAATGATAAACTGTTGTGTTATTAAATTTTAAATTCTCTAGTTCTATTATCAAATAATATAGCTGGAGTTTGAAATTTTAATGTGCTTGTGCTAACATTAAATTCCAAACAACAGATATTATTGCAGTTCCCTTGAATATGACTTCTTTGCAAATGCTGGTACATGGAGGACAAGTGGTCCTCTTATAAGTTATTGCTTGCTAAAAGTCATGAAGTTCAGTGAACAGGGAAGGGGTTGAAGATTAAGCCGCACAACTATCCCTTATCAGGGAGCGATAACTGTTATCACTTACAAGCTGATTACAAGCTATAAATAACACCGTCTTCTTCTGGCTCCTATCTGGCAATTCAAAACAACATCGTTCGCTTTTGCTATTCACTAATTTCATGACTCCAACCATTTGGACATGAGTTAAATTTTTATACCTGTTTCTATTCATGGTATGCATCGCTGTAAATCCAGCCTGCTCAGAAAATTTCATATATACTGTAGAAGACTATTTGATATAATTCATTTAATTTGGTTATAATGTTTGACTAGAAAACCACCGTTCTTCTTTAATCGATAGCAGTTTTTCATTATATAAAATGATTAATTGGAGTATTAACACCCCACGTGTAGTTTTCAAAACTTATTTCAAATTTCCACTGATCTTATTGTAGAAGAGAAAATTGAGGAATTTTGGAAATTTATTTTTATATATGTATTTGTGTATTTATGTTTGTCGCAAATATTCTAGCAATATAGTGGCGATACTGGAGACTTAATTAATTAACCCAATTCCATATTTAAATATCGTAGATAAAAGACTCAGCCAGACAGCCGGCCAAATTCCAGCGAATACGCACGCCTCTGATTCCTCCGAAGATGAGGATAGAGGATAGTGTCTTAAGTCTTATCCTCTCTTGGGCTAGTGAATAACCATATTTAAGTATTGGAAATATCAGATATTAATATAATAAAATAACATGGGACACCTATTAAGGGAGACTCTCACAATCGGAATCTTTCAGAACGCTTACAAAGTCTGTGCTTGTGTGTATTGAATTATAAATATGCTTCGAATTAAAAGATACTATACCATATCAGTGATGTAGACACAATAAGACAATTGTTGTCCTCTAGGTTTTTTTTTCTAATATTAACTAATTGTAATTGCATTTTTTTCATGTTTAGCCATTTGTTCATTAATATCATTTGAGAAATATTTTTGGAAAAAAGGTTTCATAAAATTAACTAATTAAATTCTGAGTCACCTGTCGAAGGGTTCTACGTTCGCTATCTGATCAGCTTTAGCTTTTGGGCATCAATAGGGTTCCCGTTCGCTATCTAAGCAGCTTTAGCTTTACGGCCATCGATAGGGTTTCCGTAAGCTATCTGTTCAGGTTTAGCTTTACGGCCATCGATAGGGTTCCCGTTCGCTATCTGGTCAGCTTTAGCTTTACGGCCATCGATAGGGTTTCCCTTTCGCTATCTGATCAGCTTTAGCTTTACGGCCATCGATAGGGTTTCCGTAAGCTATCTGTTCAGCTTTAGCTTTACGGCCATCGATAGGGTTTCCGTTCGCTATCTGGTCAGCTTTAGCTTAACGGCCATCGATAGGGTTTCCGTTCTTTATCTGGCCAGCTTTAGCTTTACGGCCATCGATAGGGTTCCCGTTCGCTATCTGGCCAGCTTTAGCTTTACGGCCATCGATAGGGTTTCCGTTCGCTATCTGGCCAGCTTTAGCTTTACGGCCATCGATAGGGTTCCCGTTCGCTATCTGGCCAGCTTTAGCTTTACGGCCATCGATAGGGTTTCCCTTTCGCTATCTGGTCAGCTTTAGCTTTACGGCCATCGATAGGGTTCCCGTTCGCTATCTGGTCAGCTTTAGCTTTACGGCCATCGATGGGGTTTCTGTTCGCTATCTGGTCAGCTTTAGCTTTACGGCCATCGATAGGGTTCCCGTTCGCTATCTGGTCAGCTTTAGCTTTACGGCCATCGATGGGGTTTCTGTTCGCTATCTGGTCAGCATTTGCTTTACGGCCATCGATAGGGTTTCCCTTTCGCTATCTGGCCAGCTTTAGCTTTACGGCCATCGATAGGGTTTCCGTTCTTTATCTGGCCAGCTTTAGCTTTACGGCCATCGATAGGGTTCCCGTTCGCTGTCTGGCCAGCTTTAGCTTTACGGCCATCGATAGGGTTTCCCTTTCGCTATCTGGCCAGCTTTAGCTTTACGGCCATCGATAGGGTTTCCGTTCGCTATCTGGCCAGCTTTAGCTTTACGGCCATCGATAGGGTTTCCCTTTCGCTATCTGGCCAGCTTTAGCTTTACGGCCATCGATAGGGTTCCCGTTCGCTGTCTGGCCAGCTTTAGCTTTACGGCCATCGATAGGGTTTCCCTTTCGCTATCTGGCCAGCTTTAGCTTTACGGCCATCGATAGGGTTCAGATTTAATTCTATCATCTCTAATATTTTATTTTGACCGATAATGATAAATTTTGGTAGTTTTCCGTTCGCTGTCTGCTACGTTAAAGCTTTAGACCCACGGCCCTGCTTTAGAGTATTATTGATAACTGCGATACATTTATTTTATTTTAATATTTTGCCGAATACCGTACGACTATTGCCGCTACTCCGGTCTAATAATACATGGATGAGTCACAGTTCAATAAGATAATTGTTCCGGAATGCGGGCAATCTATAATTAATCAATGGCATCTTTATTGCCAATCTTCCTGAATTGAACTCGGTATTTATTGCTTCACTTTTCGTTAGGGGAATTGCCATCGCCTTTATTACAATACTTAATGGGTTCATATACCTATTTTTTTTTTTTTTACTTGAATTGCTTATGTTCGTATTAGTGTTGATCCTTTCATAACAGGATGCTTTTCACAGCATTTATGATAAATATTTATATTCCCTCTAGATTTTTGCGCTTGTTTTTTCAAGTGAAACACTTAAATTATTATGTACATAGGCTTTTTATTACAGAAGCAATAGACGGTGAGATGAGATCATCATAGAGTTATTTCGGTGCGTGGAAAATTTGTGTTGCATTTACGTAACAACAGTACATAGTGACTTAAAGTAAATTTTCTAATTTACATAGAGAGCTCAGGTTAGCCATGTAAACAAAGGCACTGGTCTTAATCTCACTTGGAAAACCTAGAGTCTTGAGTTCGATTCTCAAAAGTGCAATAGGAATTTATTTATTGACGAACCTCAGTACCACCCTGGCTGGTAAAACTATATATGACCTACTATTAGACTTAAAAGCACAAAATGGACGTTAGTAAATAACTTAATTGCATGTTTCATTTTTATTCCAATATTAATTAGGATTTCTGTCATTCAGGTTTTATTTTGTAAAAATCCTTACTTTTTAATCCTCGACAGGGAAAAGTGTTTTTGGAAACGTCGAATACAATGGCCATTTAATTATTAAAATATTTAATGTGGAGAATAAAAAATAAATTGTAACTGTTGGAGTAATGTTTCCAAAAAAGTGTAAATACATAAATAAATTCTATAAAACTAAACTTATGATATATGGAAGAAACGTACTTAAATTTAAACTAATATATATATCCTTATTTTTTTAACACTAATTTTCTTAAGATTGGACATACATACCTGACACATTCTTACATAATGAACAGAAAAGACAAGCCTACTTGTACTCATTGCAACACTGGACTAACTATAAAACACCTACTAACAGAATGCAGATTACGAACTTACTTAAACATTCCACATGACTTGAACGAACTACTGACTGAGGGTAGCCCACATATTGCCACGATTCTAACATATTTAAAAACAATTGGGCAGTTTGAGAATATTTAATTCCATATTTTAAAAATTGTTAATGGGTGTGAGTGCATGTGTGTATGTGTGTGTTTGTGTGAGTGTGTGTGTGTGTGTGTGTGATGTGTTTAAATTTTTATTGAAATTTATTATTACTGTTTTTATGAATAATTTTGTTTCAAAGTCACCAAGTTTTCTTTTCACTTATTTATTTACCACCTGTTTTTAGTTCTATGTTGTGTTCGTGTTTCTTGTTCCTTTGGTGTTATTTTGTTTACATGTTTCTTGTTATTTTGTTGTGTTCGTGTTTCTTTTGTTTGTTTGATATTATTTCTTGTTACTTTGTTTTGTTATTTTGTTTACTTGTTTTTTGGTTTTGTTTTGTTTCCCCCCCCCATGTTTAAGAAGAGCCAAGTCGCCACAGTTGCGGAGCTCTAAATAATAAATAATAATAATAATTTTCTTAAGCAATATCTTTTAATCAAAATATTAATTCAATCACTTAGTACATGAAATAAATCTTTTTTATTTTGCTTACTGTACGGTCACTTGACAAGCTGTCTAAATACATTAAACCAATGATGTTTTTATTGATAAGTTGTACACAATAAACACTCATTGTGGTCAGTTATTACATAACAACCAGAGAACGTCCTGTAATTAATAGATTTCATAATAATCCAAATTAAGCAGTTCAATTTACTTCTCGTGACTGCTGGGTATTTCCGAACTAAATGAGACCAACGGGCTATTAACATCCATCAACAACAGATTATTTCCTTCCTTCATATTTGGTTTGCTTATGCACCAGCAAAGAAAATTCATTTGGAATTTTAACGGAGCATGTAATTACTTTTCAATGAGTTTTAAAGATGATCTATCAAAACGTGTAATATTTACGTTGAAAGATCTCTTTCTTTAAAAAAATGGACACTAAATTTTCAACCAATTAAAATGTATAAATTTTATTTAATCCATTATAGTTTAAGATAAAATAAAACACGCGTATGATAAGAATAAGAAACTTTTATAAATACATTTTCTCTTTAGCAGATTTTAACCACTAATATGGTAAATTCTATAGCGTTAAGTTCTATAGAACATTTTCTTCCTGATAATAAAAAAAACGTTCGGCACGTAGCAGAAGTGTTAACTAAGCAGGTTTCCCACGTGCGTCGCGTATTTTTATTTATCACAAAACTTTCAAAGTTCAATGAGAACAATATTTGATATTTAGGCTTCAAATAAAGCGTTTCATTATATAACAGCTTCTTGATAATATGGCATGAGTAGGAGTGGGGATATACTGAACGCCTAAAACTAAGCATGGAAATATCTTGGTTAAAAATCAAGATAGTGAAAAAACGTGCATAACAACATTTATTGAACATTATATTTGCAATAACATTTGTTCTATTTTCAATTTTTCGATCGGAGATATTAAGAATTTTCAAAATTCCCCTCTAATCCCCGCTCCCTCCCACTTGTCGGAAATCATCTATTAACGAACTTGATCTTTAATTTTTAAAATTTTTTAAACCTTTAAATATCGAATTTTGTAGCAATCGAACAAAAACTGCGACCACTAGAGCGTTAACACACACACATATGTGTATATATATATATATATATATATATATATATATATATATATATATATACATACAGTTTTGAACTACCCCATTTTCATCCACTCCTGGGTAGGATCGATGGACAATTGAGGAAAATCACTTCCTGTGTACCATCTAAATACCTGATTTTCCTTAAGGGAAATCTGCTAATAATAGCTATTGAGCTACAAATAGTTCTTTAGCGCAACATTATTGGATTCAGTATCATATATTGCACAATACAAAAGTATAATTTTTACTTTAAACTGTTATCAGTTGCTTATGTATTAATATAAAATTCAAGAACGACTATACAATATTATAATTAAAATGTCCTCTAGATAAAATTTTGTGATAGCAATTTTCATAGTAAATAATTTTGAGATTGGTTTACTTTTTCAGAGAGGAATGTCTGCAGAGAAGCGTGGGAAAAATGTTGTCTATGCCATCTTATATAATTATCTTCCTTTTTTTCTTGTATGTTTTGCTGTAGTTCTATTATTAACTGAGTTATTTGTATTGTTGAGGTTTTACTTCTCAAGTAGCTATTTGTGACTTGTAGGTGGTCATACCTACCATAAACAGTCCTTGATTACCAATGACTAGAAACGGTCGCTGGATGTTTATCATGGAGAGGAAAACAAAATGGAACGGCAATGACCCTAATAAATGAATCAAATCTATTAGCCATATACCAAGAAACGTTATTGTCTTCCTGCTCATCTGGCCTTGTTAATTTGTTTGTCGGTCAAAAGGGATGTAATTATTTAAATTACAGAGTTATCGATGCTTTCTATAGTTAATGCCCATTAAAAAGACGTGGACATACACAATACAAATGTTTCACAAATAAATAGTTGACAAATGGTATTGCACAAATATTACCTAAGAACAAAAATAATAAATACAGCACTAACAAAAATTTAACATTACGCCTTACTCATGACTATGTTCTTTTCAGTAATAAGATACTGCACCAACATGTAAGTGATTAATATCCTCAATATGAGTATTTCCTGAAGACTTAAAATGGAAGAAAAACTGCTTAATTACATATTTTCGCAAAACAATAATTAGCCAATAGTGACATTTCTATTTCCTTCCCGATCGGTCCGTCATTTTAAATTCAACACAATTATTTAGGATTGACGAATTAAATTTTTGTCATTGATGTAAATGTTCATTTGAGATTTTTGAAAGAGGGCAATGAAGTACTTTATGGGCAAAACTAGAAGTAGGGAAAATGATAAGTTGTAAATATCCCCGTTATAACATGGGCCGGGAGAGAAAGGTTTGTAGAACCAGTCTTGTTGACAAAGCTGTCTTACAATTTTTTTGTTTATATTTTTCCGAATTTCATTTTAAGAATTAAGCTATTAGAGAAGGTTGATTAGAAGGACTTGAACAAAGATAACTTAAATAGATAAATAGATGTCTTCTCCTCGTGCTTAGATCTTTATCCTTAGGTCGTTATTTTGTGGGTTCATAATTATGTGTGTCGAACGGAATACCCATCAATCTTCTATTTCGGAATATAAACTTATTTTCAAATTATTACATCTATATCCTTCGACCAGCAAAATCACTTCTGTATGAAAAGTGGTTTAGAAAATAAAGGTGAAAATATTAAATGCCAGGTTCATTAAACAAGGGAAATCAACGTTAGAATCCAAGCAGGAATCAAGGCAGAATCCATTAGAATTTAGTGGTTTCAACTGTAAGCGTAGGGTACAGATTTTTATGTTAGTGATGTATTTATTTGGCAAATATCTGTATAAAGGCTTGAAATTCTATGGTTTTCTTCTTTTCCAGCGGAAATGAATATTTTCTTCAACTAGATCCTCCTGGCTGGTTGGAGTCTATGTATAAATCGATGGTTGAAAAAAAGTCCAACAGCTCCACTATGTCTTTATCATAGTCATAAATAATAGGCACTTATCTAATAAAATAATAGTATTGTATAACTGAACTTTATCAATTGTTCATACATTCATACAGAATAAATGGCATTGGGTAGGAAACAATATTTACAAAATTGAGGGAAAATACGAAATCAGCAACATGATTGATATTTATTAGTTTTATTTAAAGACATCTACAACCAATTGTGTATAGAATAAATGTTTCCTCATTTAGAATAAAATTCCACGTTTTTACAACAGACGCTCGTTGACCAATTAATATTTTTCACTAATATTACTCACAGAATGACTGAATAGGATGGATGGTTCAAAGATTTCGGACCGATGTGGCTTAGCTGCCTCGAATGAAACATTTAAGTTCAGGTTACCCAATTTTTCTACCATTATACTGCTGCGTTACAGGTAGTACTTCTTGGACTACAAAATCTCACCCAGACAACACAAAATAAATAAAAGATACAAAAACGTGAAACATTAATTCATTAAAAACTGACTACAAGAAACAAGTACTAGACACAAGGGCCTATGAACGTAAAAGAAAATATATACTATAATTGACAATTACGCCAAACTTGGAACAAAACTTGGCAGACCTGGGTACCTTCCAATTGACTATATATGATGTTGTTAAACAAGTTTAAAAATAAGTCTGGTTGAAGTGGGAAGAGAGTGGTTGTATGACTAATACAAAACTCTGAGAAATTAAAGCACACCTCCCGGGAATGTTCTCCAATTAACCAGAGTTTCAGAAGGGATGGAGTCGTACTTACATACTTATGCTATTAATTATCACAGAATAATCTCATGACTAGAACAGAACCACCAACTTGCAAGAAATGTAATAAAACATTGACATTTAAGCATATATTGATCTACTGCAGATGATAAATAGCCAACAAGTACTTTTAGACGGCAGAAGACCATATAAACTTTATCTTCAAATACTTCATTATAATAAACCTAATGAAAGAAATAGAATTGATAAATATTACAAAAAAAAACATACGAACAATCAAGGAGTGAACTGTCTTCTAGGGGGCAACCATTATTAATAATAATTATTATTTATTACTTAATCTTAATGTTTTTGACGTTATTAAAACTATTGGTGGTATTACCTATCTTTTTGAGTAGGGTGTGAATCGTTTTATCTCTGAAACAATATATAAATAATTTCTTGAATGGAAATCAACAGAGAAATTGAGTACTAATGCTAAATTAATAGACGATATTTGGAATGAAAATCATATTTATTTATAATGCACAAGGGGATATAATACAACTTGCACCAATACGGCCGAAACTACGTTTCAAACATAACGAGAGGTTTCATCAAGGGCCGAAATTAATTAATTTTTTTTTGAGAGTGGCTGAGCAGCCACTAATAGGCATCGCGCGACAGTGCCGCCACAAAAGCCGCGTCAACATATATTTTCCCCGGGTGAAGTGAATGTAAAAGAGCGGTCGAAGAACTAATCTAATAAATCACTTCCCATTAATGCCCTGTTAGAGTTATTAATATGCAAGATGATTAAATTTGAAAGGTTCGAGGGGATTTTGATGTAAATATTGGCCGATAGCAGTGCCCCTAGAGGCCGGCGTCGTCACTAAATAGAATGCTAACGAGGTAGGACGAACGGGCCCCGTAATTTTTACTCTTACCACAAATTATATGTGCGGTCTTCTTTCATCCTTCCGCCTCAATTTACACCACTCATTCTATATCTCGCTTATTTATTCAATCTATATATTTTACCCCTTGAATATCGAAATAAAGTTAAAATTCTTTATTAATTCCCAGTTGGAAGTGGACGATTATTATTCATTTAATAAAAAAGTGTTCGAGGAAGGTGACGTAAATGACAAAAAGAATGTACTCCTCAAATTTTCATTGGCTAGATTAAATAGTTGTAGAGAGGGCGGGTCTGGTTGATTAAGGGATTTAGGGCGTTGGTTTTAAATCATTTGGTAAATTGGGCAATAGGAATTTATTCAGTGATTATTTCATTAAATATAATCCTTAGTCCGTCCTATCTTGACTAAAAAAGGGTGGTAACATATTGGATAACCCGTCCCAATTAGTCAGGAGTTAATGAGTGGATGTTAATAAAAAAAAAAAAATTAAAACACAGTATTACAAGTGAACCTATTCCACATTCATTTCCGATTTTACTCATTACTTGTTCTATCCCCCCGCCCCCCCCCCCATAATTCTGGATTGATTTTGTTTTGTAACAGATTTGATAATTAATTTTACATAAAAAGTTTCAATACTCATCAATCAGCCATTCGATTAAACCAAAAATTACAAAAAAATTGCACAACACGCATACTTTTTTTTCCAAAATCTTGACATGAGTATAACATTACACAAAAAAAAAAACTGATTTAGAAATCTGCTCAAGTAACGTTTTTACAGAGTTACTGCGTTTGTGTCTAGTAGCTTATTAACTCCTAAACGTCGACAATTTATTGTCTCCTCAAACCATAGACTCAGGTTGTCTAGTTTTTACAGTTTTATGAGAGAGAAATATTGGAACATTTTCAGTTGTTTATTTTAATCAATTTATTTGATTGAAGTCGCGTCTAATCTCGTCTTACTCAATTGATAATTTTAACGATATTGTATAGTTCATTTTGAAATTATCAGTGAGAAATAATGTGCAACTTTTATTTAGTGTACTAGCAATAATGGGGATATAAAATGACATTCTTAGTCATTTGATACAAGAGATTCTTATTATGAACAGATTAAATGTATATCTATGGATGTAGTCAAAAAAATGACAAGGAAAAATATCGTTGGGTACAATATAAATTGCATTTTATAATAAATATTAGCTATTGGAAATATCTATAAAACTATAAAAGTTACCTGTAATTCTAAAAATATATTCATCCCAATAATGGTTACAATAAAAAAGAAAATAATACTGTTATAAAAATACCACTAAGAGGTGATTCATATGCAGTAATAAACTTTAAGATTCGAAAGTATATATTAAAATTCTGATTGGTCTATTAAACCGGAGGAGGGTTTGTTGTGTTCCTTTAAAGATGGTTTTGTCAGTCCAAAGATAGAATTCTATTTTTTATTAATTTTTTTGTAGTAGTTTTAGGAGTCTGGTGACCACCGTCCGTGAAAGCACCTTAACACTGGAGCCTGTTTACGTTCTGGCCTTTATGGCTTCCACTATCATCTGAGCCTGCTTACCTGAGCCCCTGGGATACTGTTAAAAGCAAGCTTTTTGTTTTACCTGCTGGAGGCTATAACTTTTGTAAATTTAATTAACGTAACATGGATTTGCAATTAAGGTCGGTCCAAAGATTTGGAGGCTCTGTCTCTGTCTAAACCACCTTTTCGTGGGCGTTTAAATTAAAATCATTGTTTTGTCTATGTTCCGCAAACTTTCAGAATTATTGGATTCACTGTTGGGCTGTGTAGGGGAAACTTTTTGAAAATTTGAGAAACCACAATATAGTTTCTTTTTATGCAATTTGACGTGCCAAAAAGTAAGTCTGCGTTCTCATAAATTCTTAACAATCTGGAGTTTTGGGGCACACTCTACAACATCCTACAATTATTGGGTATACTTTTGTATTAAACGATTCCTTGAAATAGGCCAATCAAGGTATATTGGTTATATAACTGGACAACAAAAACAAGCCTAGATGCTCCGACCCCAAGGAATACATTTTCACGATCAGGACATCACGATGCTTGAAGCAACACTACATCTTTACAGCTATACATCTCTCCTCAATGATCTTGCGAGCAAAGTGTAATCTATGTGCATCAGCGAATCTCGGTGCGAACAATCACTTTTTATAACTGTTATTTTACATAAACATGTACCCCATATTGGGGTAATTGTTGAACATCATTGTATTGTTAATCACGTCATTGCATTCCCCTTATTTTTGTTTCATTGGAACATTTAGTTATGTACGTACACACGTACTGAATGTTAACCTAGTTAGATGGTATAATTTCTTCTTAAAAACAAACACTTTAATGTAAATAGCTTTTGAAAAACATTTAAGCAAAATTGTTTCATTAATTAAAAAAAAAAAATTGTCGCCATCAACAGTCATATTAATGAAATTATATTTTAAGATTTTTTTTTATATTTTATTATATAATTATATTTTCTTTTACATCGCACTTCATACTTACCCAAAGGCGGAAGGTTTAAAGGGAATTTCGTATCTTCGTAAATAATTGTATTATTACGAGTCGGATATAATGCCATGTAACCAACGTTGTTGAAAAATTAGAGCTAATTATTTTTTTTTAGTTTTCCGCCTTATGTAAACTACATATTTCAGTTTACTAATGAAGTAATTTAGCACGTAACATTTTATTCTCAAACTAAATACCTTGTATATTTTTAATATGTGACGTACTGACAGACTAAGACAGACTGGCAGACCCACTTGCACACACTCCTTTGACGATAAGACATATACTGACAGAATGCCGAAAACGACAATATCAGGACTTCCCCTACGACTTACAAGAACTTTAGGTGGAAGGCAGTCATTATATTAACAACACATTCTCATGTCAGCACAAAATTCAAATATACGACAACATTTAATATACAAGTTGAGTTTGTGGTGTGCAACAAGTTTTCGAATTATATGCATTAATTGTATTATGTGCATTTGTACTCGTATTTACATACACAATACCTACCCTGATGGATGGCATTACGACAATAACGTCAAAAGTGCCATTTTCAGCCATTCATTTCCTATTAATCATTCATCTACTATGCTCATCACCATTATTTTTATTTATTTTTTGTTCAGAGTATAATTACTTGAATTTAGTACTATGTCCGTTTATAATTTTTTTTATTTATTTTACTTCTGTTATTGCTACTTGTCATTTATTTTACTTTTGTTATATGACTTTGTACAATTTTTGACTTTTTAATGAAAAACCATCTTTGATATGATGTCCATAAATAAATAAAATAAAAATATATGTTCATGAACATATCTACGGTTCTGACCTCAACATTCATTGTTCGGCAATTTTTTGGGTGAACAATACAATATTTCGTATTAATAGTTCCATGTGAAACTGAACATAATGTTCAATAGCGGCTGAAATGTGGCATTTACTGAAGATTTAGAGAAGAGTTAATCTAAATATCTCCATTATAGCTTGCCACAAAGTTATTTGTGTTTTGTGTTGTGTTAAACCCTCACGATTTGTCATGCCCCCTCCTTTACCACTCCATGTCTAGGTCAAATCTCGTCTTGTTTACATTGTGTACATTCCCACACACACACGCAACAAAGTTGCGTAACTCTCCTATACCTCGGTTGGAAACGTACTGAAAGCCCTTATTTCAGAGATAAACCAAGCTAGAATTATTTCATTCATAATATTGACCTTGCATTTGACAGTCACAATATTACTTTAATTTAATTTAACATTGTATTATAAGTGGATTATAATTATTACTTACCTAGGCTCCAGACAAACAGTGAGTAACCATAATTATTTTAATTGCTGCTCTGATATAGGCTTTAGTTTCTTATATAATTACAAATGACTTAGTTATAAGAGTATTTATTTTACATAGAAGAAATTCTTTAATAATTATATTTCAAAATCTCACGCAAATGTAAATTGGAAACTTCATATTTATTATTTTTTGCTCGTTTTCAATGATTTACTTAATTCAGATTTCTTGATTTTAAACCCCAATAAAATATCATGATACATGAACTATATTCTATTATATCCTAAAAATAAGAAGTTTTTTTTCTTTATTTTTTTTGGAAAAACACAACACTTTCTTTTTACAAATTACTCAAGTTATATGAAACCAAAAAAAAAAAAAATCTGGTTGTTGTTAATATATTTATGGAATTGATTTTAAATGGGAATTTTAAAATTTCTCTCAGGATACTGACACACATACTCTAGTGCGATTTTTGTTTGATCGTTACCAAACTCGATATTTAATCGTTTTATGTAAAAAGGAAGATTAAGTTCGTTAATGGCAGAAATCGGACCCATAGGAGGGGGCCTTTCGAAAAATCAAAATATTGCCGTTACTGTACGTCGGATTAAAAAATGGTATAGAACCAATACTATTGGAAATTAAATGTACTATTAATATTGTTAGATACATTTATTTTCATCTTGAATATTAACCGAGATATTTGCATTTTTCAGTTTTCAGCATTCCCAGCACCACTATTACTCATGTCACATAAACAATACTCTGTTATATAATAAACCACTTTATTCGAAGCTTATATACGAAATATTGCTTTCAAATATGTTCTGTTGACCCTCTCCCCGTCTTATAAGCTCTTGGACTACTAAAATTCAAGTGATTGAGATAAAAATTATTCTGATTTATTATAAATTACAGTAGTTGATATAGTAAATAGTTCACAATAAAATTTTATTTCAGTAATTGTTTTTATTTCTTGAGAATAATATATCTATCTATCTGTGTGAGGTTGACAGACCTGTTCGTTTACAACGAACGCCTCCTATTGGGAGGTTATTAAAATTGTCTGAATGATTTCTCATTACCGTTTGTATTTATTCACTGTGTGTTACGAGTGTATAGATTTATCTATTGTAAAACTTCATGAGGGAAATCTGCTTAGTTTATGCAGCCTCTGCGTGATGGACATTTTTACTTGTACAAGGAGTGGCCGCTTGAAATTTTGTAACTTTGTTCACAACTCCTACTGGCTTGCGCCGGCACTATCATTTTAAATGGAACTCAAAACGAAGAGGTTATGTCCCCTAACCAACTCCTCCATTTTGATTAGCATTGTCTACCATATCTGGTAATCTGTGCCTATTGCTTCCTCTCATCCCAGCCTACATGCCTTCCACTATATTCCTTATAGTATGAGGTGTTGTTTTACTTCGAGGCTTATAGTAATAGCTGTTTTATAGAGATTTATAATGTAATATGAATTGAAGTATAATTGATATTGATAAGTTAGAATGAGAGAAGCAGAGCTACCGGTTGCTCTATAAATACCTCGGTGGCCTCGGCTAATGTCGGAGCATTCATCTGCAAAACCGGATCTGCTCAGATGAAAAAACAGTCAGAGTCCGACCACCCAGATTGTCTGCTGCCACACCCAGCTGGGGTGCCAAGCAGTCTCCTAGTCCTATTACACTATCAGCCTACAATTGTATTCAAGTCACCTTCCTGGCGAGATTTCTCTAGGGCAGCGTAGATGCCTTTAGTGATCTACAATGAAGACCTTCTTAGCAATTGGAGTCTATCTGATGGCCATCTCTAATACCACAGACATTCGTTGTGTTTTCGGGTTTTAGCGTTGCCTATTCTCCGAACTTGTTTGAATTTGACTATTTGGAAGCCATGCATGTATTATAGTCATCCTGGAAATGAATTGCCTGAATTTGAGTTCATATATCTTCTGATTATAGGCTTATGGAGGTTGTCTCTTGAAAGCCAAATATTTGCTTATTCTCGTAGTGGCCTAGATTTGATCAAATATGAGCTCAAGCCTCTTCTCCTAGCGACTGAAGTATAAACTTATTGAAGTATTTCCTTAAATGTTTCCTTGTAATTGACGCACAAAAAAACACACTGGTGTTGAAGTATAAGATCATAAAAATTCTCCTGAACTCTTCAAGTTCGTATATTTGCCTCCCAAATTCAGTACCCCTGAAGCCAAGCAAGAGCTTAGGCCAATCATATGCATATGGAACTTCTCCTAGGCTCTTTAATCTCAATTATTCCTTGCGAAATGGTTTTCTTGAAGCTTAGGAAAACGACTGTCTATGCAAAATTTCATGTTACCCCTTGCTTTTAAAACCCAATTAATAACTAAATTGCGTTTTCATTGAAATCTTGCAAAATTCAGCCCTAGAGAGGCTCGTGGTCCTCCTAGAGTAAAAATTTACCTGCCCACTACCTTTATAGCCTAAGAACATTCTCAAAGAGATCTAGAAAAAAACTTTATGATTTATATTCTACCTATGATTTGACTGTTCCCTAACTTTTATCTCTAATAAGTTACCTTCTGCCTAATTTTTTCTGTGGGCTTTGTATTCAATTAGATTTCAGAAAATAATTCCCTAAATCGTTATTACTGTTGATAAAGTGTTGGCCCAAGCCAGAAAAGGATACAATCAATTTTATTCATACATTTTCGTGTAGTTGTGCCATTTTTTGATCCTAACCCCCCCCCCTCCACTACTTTACAAATATTCAGCATTTCTCATTCCTGCCACATCCACACTTTAATTCAATAAAAGTGCAGATGTATGATGAACAATAACTCTAATAATGATCAACATATTCAAATCATTTATCACAAATGTAGCTGTGGCTCCCGTAGTAAGTCGACTTATGTTTCCTTGAAATTGTGGGAAGATAGGTGTAATCATCAAAATTGAAACTATCCTACAAATAATCATTAATCGGTAGTGAATTCTACTACAGCATTAACGTTTTCGTTGAAGATCCTTTTCTTGAACTATGTACATATGTTCTCAAACAAATTAATTGCTCTCTGTTTATTAGACGTTCTGCATTTTTCGGAAACTATACTCATATTATTATTATTATTTATTAACGTCCACTTTTTGCAACTAAGGCTTATACTCATATTGACTTCTCGAGTTTAAATGGAATAATATGCAAAAAATAGTTAACCATACGAACTCAAGGCCAATTCCAAATGAAATTATTTTGATAAAGTTATTTTCATTTTGGGTAAAAAGTAAAAGCTGCTTGTATCATTGACATGAACGGGCGAAATATATTTGCACTGGCAGAGTGGGTGGGGGCAAGGAGCTTGTTGGCTGGTCTCAACCTGGGCGTGGACAGGCACTCCCTGCGGTGCCAAGCAGTCTACCTCCGTCTCTATCAGCTGACATACCATCGCTCCTCTGTAATTAGTCAGACATTCCGCCTCGCCATCAGTCTGTCCGTATCTCTTTAATTCCACACCATTAGCAAAGAAAAATGCTGTCTGGTTGATCAATATTAAGTAATTTGACCCGTATGTCTTCCAAGATGATTGAAGTCGACGTAGGAAAAAGCCCAAAGTAGTGTTGCAAAAAGAACTCAAAATTCCCAAACGATAATTCTTTACTTCTTATTTAGAGTAGGGTTTCAATTCTGGATGAAATGTTTATATAATATTAAAATAAGGCAAAAAGCTGCGCATGTTTTTTTATACGTGTTTCCTACTTTTTGTTTTTTTGGGGGCTCATTGTCAATAGTATCGTACTGTTTTAACCACCAACTTTTAATCCTTTATTTTCTCAGTTGCCGCTGTGGGGGTTACATAACATATGTTTTCGTTATAATATTTATAATATTACATAATCGTTTATTTGGGGCTCAGGTTAGCCATGTGAACTAAAGCGTTGGACTTAATCTCACATGGTAATCCTAGAGTGGCGAGTTCGATTCCCGCCTGGGCAAAGGAATTTATTTAGTGGCGGAATCCATTAAATAAAATCCTTAGTCCCCCCCCCTGGCTAGAAAAGGATGGTGACCTTTAGAAAACCCGCCCCAATTAGCCTTGTAAAAAGTGGTCATTAGTAAATAATTTAAAATATTGGTTAATTTGGTTTTACAGCCTTGGGAAAAGCTCATCAAATATATCCTTACAAAAGACACCAAATTATCACCTTATATAGAAAGAGATACTAATGAAGATGTTGGAACTCTGTTTCTAGGTGACACTTGCTTTAATGTACAGTAGAAATGCAAAGTTTTTGTATATCCCTAACAACTCCCTCCTGGCGACTTTCTATAAATTGTCTTGTCGTATTGGGCTACGTACGTTTCATTTTCTGGTCTCAGTTGTTTAATTTGTTGCAATTTTATTTACTCCTGTCATTTACTTAGTTTTTTTTTTAAATTTATAAAAATGTTGATCTTCATCGCTTTATCGCACCTGACCATTTTGTATGATAATAAAATTGAGTTTATAAGTCTTTCGTCTTCTAGCATTACTTATTTACTTGCATTTGATGGCCAGATATCTGTTGAAGCCTTATGAACTTCTATCCAGATCTTCCTTGAGGAACATGAGGCGTTATCCATTTCTGTTTGTCCCATCTGGGTAATTAGTGTGTGTTCTGGAGTTGGAGCCATGCAGTCTGGTCAACCCACATTTAGTTCTTTCCTCACAAGTTCAAATTATACTCTAATCAAACAGGCGGCACCATTCTACAAACTAGCTCATAATTATTTAATGATACTTCCTTTGGAGGTCCTTCAAATCAATCTGGCCAATCTCCCCCACCCCTTGTAGTTCCTTCTTATAATCGGTTCCTTTGAAGCCGATTTTCACCTTCCATCCCTCCAATAGCCTAAACTGGATTTTCAAGGCCACCTCCTTCCTAATCCTATTTTTGGAATCATTTTTTGTTTTTTTTTATTTTTTTTTTTTTTTTTTTTTTTTTTTTTTTTTGAGGCCCGTTGTTCCAAACTATGATCCTTAGAGTTTATCTATTAACTACGTCCGTACGTTCATCATACTAATATAACAATTGAACGCCAATTCACTAAATTTGGCACGTAACTTTACCTTGTTAATAAATGTATATCTTTACTTCTAATTGTACGAGATTTGAGTCCTTTTTGAGACCCATGAAGCGTTAACCATTGAAAAGCACTCATTAAAATTATAGGGCTCAAGTTAGCCATGTGAGTTAAGACGTTGGTCTTAGGATACAGGCATAGAACGAAATGCCAACAAACCTTTCTTAAAATAAATAACTTGTTTGCAATTTCGCTAATTTTCGGCTTTCGTGCTATTTATTTAATTGCTTAGAATGTTATTTCTTCTAGGTGGGGCTGTTAACTCGAGTGAAACTGACCAAATTATAACTCCACTATTTTCCCATTTAAATAGTTCTTTATTACATATAATCATTGGTTTTGTATGCAATGTTAGTTCCTTTTTTTCTAATTCTTTTTTTTAACTAAAATTGTTTAACTTTCTAAAACATAACTGGACATTCGATCAATATAATGACAAGGTAGGCTAACAAGATGATAGTGGTTTTCTGCTTATAAATCTCAGAATAGCCGAACCCTATTCGGTGTAAACGAGGACCCATTTATTTTCTATTTGATTTAAGGCACAATAAATTCGTAGGGAATAGTTATCTGAAAGAACACCTTCACCAAACATGGTCCTGGAGGAGATCAAAAGGATGCCGCTCCTTTCAGAACCTTCGCTCCCTTCAGAATAAACATATCAATAGTGAGTCGTATATTTTTATCTTCATCTTATTTCTTCCTCCCTGTCAAAATTCTTGGAGAGCCATCCCTCAGTTATATGCATAGACGTGCCTAATGATATGTGTTGGCTAGTATAACAAGCATGTGTGCGCGCGCGCACTTTGTTTGTGTGTATGTGTGTTCATGTACACACTCACACACCCACCATATAATTAATTTTATTGATAAAAATTTATTCCCAAAAGGTTTACTTTGTGCGCGCTAAGGACCTAATTATTGAATTATGTAAGGTATTCCCTCAATATTTTATTAGTTGGGAATACAAATATTTAACATTCTTCAATTTTATAATATGATATATAATATATGTCAGTATGAAATGGCCTGTAAACTACAAATGAGACAAGGTCCATTCTTCGACTTTCTAATACTGATTATTTGGATGAATGAAGTTGTTTTGTGGAAACACAAGTTACTATCAAAAAGTTTTAATCTTCTTATTTTATAGCCTAGCGGTGGTTTAGTTAGCCTTGGTTTTTATTTTAATATTTAGAGTTATTAGATAGAGTTATAAGTACCGTTTTTGATGATTTTTGTCAATTGATGCCTGATGCTATTTTCGAGAAAGAAGTGCATTTTTCTGTTTTTATTCTCCATCTGCGACTTCCTTTGTACGGCCAATCCCAAACGATTCATAAAACCCCCAATATCTTGTTTGGCAGAACCCGGAATCGGACTTGAAGCGTGAACTTAGAGAAAACGCAAAATAAACAAACAGAAACATCTCTGTTATTATAGCTCGAACCATAAAATTATACATGCCCAAGATTGGTAAAGATATGTACTAACATTATGCACATTGTCCTGCAACTTGACTATGAACGGATATTTTGGTGTTTTCAGCCTTCAATAATACACCTATTCTACTCATATCAATTTTCACACTAAACCACTATATCACAAAACATTTAATGTTCAGTTAATAATTCATCCTCACCTCCAGACTCACGAAATATTTCCATGTTTAATTTAAGCAGCAAGCCTGGTTTGCGTTGGGTACTTGGAAATGAGAGATATAGATATTAGATTACGGAGCCCTTGTGCGATGGATTTTTTTATTTATTTATATATTATATATGGCAGGGAGTAATTTCGATATTACTTTCTGCCAGAGACCAGTGATGCAACTAGGAATCGAAGACCACATGTTTATAATTATATTTGTGCTCAAAATAGTAGTATAAACCTCTTTGGATTAGCTCATTCGAAGTTCTGCTGGAAACTGGCATTTTTCTCATGGAATTAGTTTGAGAGTAGTATTTAGCTTGCACTGTAAATGATGTCATTCCTATTTCTACCGACGTCTAAATTATTTAAGCCTATAGAATTAAATGAAGCCTTTGCTTGGTCTTATAATGTGCTAAATTGCACCTTGACACATCTTTAGGACACTCATTTCGTGTGTGTGTGTGAGGTCTGCCAGAAAGGTGGCTGACGTCATTGGTACCCAGCCATTTCCGGCTGTGTCAAGAAAACTAGTCCTACCAGTCCGTTCTAATCAGAACGAGCGTTCCTCTCTGTCGTAATTATTCGCCCCTTCCCAACTGATGCCTTTATTAACATGTTATATGCCGCAGCGTCGGAGCTGTTCAACAGTATGAGAGGTTTGACTGGAAAATGTTTATCTGAAGCCAGTTTATTTTGATGTTAATCCTAATTGAAAAGTCCGTCACGCAGGTGCTGGGTAAACCAAGCAGATTTCCCAAATGGTGATATAGCATACTATTCATTTCTTCTCTCAATAACCGACATATTTCATATTTTCAATTATTCCTCCTCTGAACTCCCCCTTCCCCAAAACCGATTTCAGCCATTACCTAATATGATATTTAGTGATGGATCAAATGGTTAAATGCCGTGTATGGTATAGATAAAACAGTTTCTAGTCAAGAAGGTAAAAACCTTAATTGATGACGTCACCACTCAACGAATTTGCATGTATCTCCCCTAATAAAGGTATCTTGAAAAGAATATTTGGTATTTAAGATTAGATTAATGCACTCCATGACATAACAGCTTATTTGTAATATGCCATGAGTAGGAGTGAGTTTTACTGTACGCTGCAAATAAAAAAATCCAAATATCACCGTTTATATTCATGATACAGAGAACAAATACCTTTGTAAATAGTAATTAATAAATTAAAACGCTTATATACTGAGTTTGGTAACGATAAAAATAAATTTCCGCCGCATCAAGTATAGTATTGAATGGACCTCATTTTCGTCATCTCCTAGGATCAAAAATCGTGTCATAGCTGATTCTGCATAACGGAAAAGAATGGCACAAGCAGATGTGAAGGAAGAACTCCGGTTGTGGATTTATAGTCATTGCTGATAAAGTTCAAGTATAAGTTTTATCCCCTTTTGTGCTCATTCTAAGAACAATTTCGTCAAAATTGTAACTTTTGTCAGCCTGATTTTTTTATCCTCTTATCTTATACTGAATTGCTTAAATTTGTCTCTTGGGGACTTAGCCATGTGAGTGCCTTTAATCTAATATGGTAAATCTAGAGTGGCGAGTTCGAATCCCGCCTGGGCAATTGGATTTTATTCAGTGACGAACTCATTACATAAAATCCTCAGTCCCATTCTGGCTAGAAAAGGGCTGTAACCTGTAGATCAACCGTCCCAATTAGCCACAGTGGAAAAAAGGAGACGTTAATAAATAATATAATAATAATAAAATTGTCTTAAATAATTGGAGTGAACGAATATATTTTAAATATCAACTGCGACTTTGTACATTATAGGGCTACGAGATCTTGACTCAGCAACTAAAAGTCGTGGACTTGTAAGCCAAAACATACATTTTTCAATATCTCCGTTAATAATGGTTTTATAAAAAAAATATGTAAAAAATAATTGCTCTTTTAGGATACGTTATAATTAATTATGTTTTTTGTCCTATTATCAGGTTTGAAGTAAACAAAACAATTCCTTCGTTCCGTTTCAAAGTCTGAAACTGCGTAGCAATTCTTGTCCATCCTCATGTTATCTTGGAGTCTACCGTACGATAATTTCATTAATTTTTTTTTATAATACCTGTCATTACGTTTTATAATTCGTTTCCCATTAATAAAGAGTTATCTGTGGAAAATAGCTTGATTCGAGTTCATTTATGCCCGTCGTATTCCATTCATAATTTTTGTTTCGCTCTCAAATCTCCTTAAAAAACATAGCTGGAGCAATTTTTTATAACCTTTTTTGTGTAAGTGTTACAATTGAAAAAGAATGTTATAAAGAGTAAATACTACTGATTGCTAAGGGTAAATCTGTAGATATTTGTATCGGACGAGTAAGCTGGTGGGATAGAAATGGTCGACTTTGCTGCTATTTGTAGATCTATAAATAGCAAAGTCTGACACTACCCTACCTCCATTATAAGATAGATCTGTTGACATCATCTCCCACATCGCAAACATTTACATTCACGCCGAAAGGTCACGGGCTTATAATTCAACTTTATTGATTCACTTCTAATCTAACAACTCAGAAATAAAAATATGAATTTGTGTCCGCTTAAGAAGGGTTTCCATTCTTCTTCTTTTTTTTTTTTTATTTTTTAGATTTATGTTACTTAGTTTCCCACGTAATTTATTTGATACTACAAAGAAAGAATCCAATAGCTTGTATTTTTGATGTTAGGTATACTAAGGATTCTTGGTTTTCTTCCCTATTCCTGATAAAGATTTACTACATCTGTATAGGAAGTTTGGCTCAAGGTAGAGTGTCTAGTAACTCTTGATTTACAGAAATACAGTGGAGAAAATTATTCTGATTTTATATTATAATTCCTAATATATTGTGTAATAAATGCCGTGTTGAAATATTACAATTGTGTATTATAATGAAATGAATTATTCTTATAATGTAATGAATTCTAATGAATTATTAGAAGCCTATGATCCATTAACAAAAATATATTTATTTTATTTTTATATATATTCACAGAAATACGGAATCATTTGGGCCTTTTTTCCGGTGAATCTATTTCTGTCTATAGAAGAGTACTTTCAGTCTTGGTCTAAAGTTCGTGGTAACTTGTTCTGTTAGTAACATGACTTAGATCTGACAAAGCACGGATATGAGAAAGAATCAGATATTAAAGAAATATTTTCCAGCATACCTAAAAAGATTTTAAAGGGTTAACTTTTATTATATTCTTTGGACAAAGCACGGATATAATTATTATATTTTCCATAATATGTCACTCAAACATTAAGTGAGTTATTCATACTTTCTTGTTTAGTGTATTCAATAAACCTACTCAATTTTGGACTTAGAGGATTTATGGTGAGATGAGATCAGTAGTTTGTCATACCATTACGTGGGAAATTTGCTTAGTTTACTTAGCCCCTGCGTGGCGAAATTTTTCAAACTCCGCAAGGAGCTCTGTATCCAATTTCGCAACTCAATCTAAATTATTAATTTTAGTCTGAACTAAAGAAGTCGCAATACTGTTCAGCCCTAAAAACAAATAAGGATTCATAAATAAATGCTTTGAATAAAAAATTGCGATTTAAGATTCAATGTCAGTATTTTTTTTAACTTTTATCCTCGCAAGATACCTTGAGATTAAGGGGGGAAAAGAATATACTATTTATCAATTACCACGTTAAGCAACTATGGCTAATTAGGATGGGCTATCTACAGGTTGCCATCCATTTCTAGCCTGGGAGAGAGAATTTTATTTTGAATGAGTACGTCACTTAATAACTCCTGCTGCCCAGGTAGGAATCCAGCCATCGACTCTGAGGCGCCATAAATATTAGTAGTTAATTGAAATAGTCTTCTTTAAGATCACTGAAAATGGGAAATGTAATATACTTTAACTAGAAATATGGTTGAAGTCCTGTTAAAGCGACCGAATCCTGACGTCCTGGCAGTTGAAATGTTGAGTGTGTCGTGTCCTGATCCTTGCATGCTCCCGTTGTCCATTCATGCATATCACTACATATTGCGATACGCCTCTTACATTCCTTTCACCCTCATTAGCTATTCATCGTTTCCATTGACGTCCAACGTACAAGCTTCCCATCTCCGAGTTGTCACTACAAGACGAATCGACGGTCCGACCGAGTTGTCCAACTATCGCTATAAACTTCTCCCTTGACAAATCTCTGAAAACCCGCCTTTCGTTTTCTAAGCCACCGCCGTGATCAGAAGTTGGCAATCTCTGCAAGTCTCATTGTTCCGTTTACTGGTACATGCATGTTTTGTTGGCCTACTCTACAGCCCTCCCAATGGTTCTTGAACACCAACCAAGACTACCACATTTTACCAGATTTTCCTTAAGGGAAATCACCAATTAAGGTTGTACTCATGGCGCTATTTTCGAAAAATATCTTCAAATGGCCATCGATCCTACCTAGCAGATGACGAAAATGAGGTCGGTTCAAAATTATATGTATATAATTTTGAACGTACCTCATTTCCGTAATCTCCGGGGTAGGATCGATAGACACTTCAAGAAATTTTTCGAAAATCGCGTGATGAGCACGACCTCATATGCTAAAAGTGGACGTTAATAAACAATAATATATTAAATAAATAAATTAGTTTGATCGAACCGTTTAAATATTTTTTATTAATTATTTTTTTGTTACAGCTCCAGCGGTCGCAATATTTGTCTAATCGTTACCAAACCCGATATTTAATCATTTCATATAAAGATAGAAGAAGTTCATTAACGGCTGAAATCGGACCAGTAGAAGGGGGGGGGTAGATGAAAAGAATTTCGAAATATCTCCGTTATTATCCGGATCAAAAAAGTGTACCTATATAACTAATCTTATTGAAAACTACATGTTCTATAAATTTTGTTATGTATCATTAACCGAGATATATGGATTTTTTAGTTTTCGGCCGAAAGTAAACCCACTCCCTATTAATGGCATAGTAACTGTAAGCTATTATATCATGAACCACTTCATTCCAAGGTTAAATACAGAATATGGTCTTCATTGAAATTTTACTTTTTGAGATACATGCAAATATGTTGTGATGACTTAATCAATTAAGAGTTCGTTCTTTGCTCGAAAATGTTTATTTTATCAATAACATTCTCCTTATTTAACCGTTTCAGTCAACCCTAAAGATCGTATTTGTTATCTCCTGAAATAGGGGGGGGGGGTAGTGGGTGTTTAGAAAAGGGGAATTCCAAAATTCAAAATGTTTCTGTTGTTTTAAATCCGATCGTAAAATAACTAATTATGTTATGCTACTGATGTTCTACAATTGTTTTTCAATGCATTTTTTTCGTGACTCAAGTATTTACTGAGTTATTCTCGCTTTCTTGTTTCCAGCCTTCAGTAACCCCCCTCCCTTCGCCATCCTCTACTCACCGGTTTTTTTTTTTCTCTTTTTTTTTACATAGTAATAGAGAACGGATGGTGAGAGGATATCACAAGTGTGTCGTACCTGCACGTGGGAAATCTGCTCAGTTTACGCAGCCCCTGCGTGACGGAGGTTTAATGATTGTGTTGAAAACTTGGTTCTCAAGAATTCTGAACAAACATCTGAAAATAGCGACTGTTTTGGCGTTCTCAATCCTCATTTCTCAAGTTAAATAATCACTAATTATCCCATTAAAGAGCTCATAACAAAAATGATTGCTGTATTTTAGGAATAAATCACTGAATACAATAAAATCTAAATGAATATGCAAGAGGTAATTTAATTACGATAATATGCTAATTTCTGAGGTTAATTATTATGCTAATCGTAGCTCGTGATATAATGAACACTATTGCTGGAGGAAAATCTGAAAGATAACTTGAATAAGTTTGAAACGATTAATTGATGAATCCTTGCTATACGACAGTACTTACGTCCATTCATAATTATCGCCTTTGTGAAAGGGTAACTAACTTAGCGTACTCATTCGATAATCACAATCAATAGAATATTAATCAATTGTTGCTTTTAGAATATTTCCCATAAAGGAAATCAGCTATAGATGTCGTACTCATGACGCGATTATCGAAAACATTTCTTCAAGTGCCCATTAGTCCTACTCAGGAGATGACGAAAATGGGGTCCATTCAAAATTATATTTCCACACACACACACACACACACACATGTATATCCTATCTGTTAACGCTTTAGCGGTCACATTATTTTTATAATCGTTACCAAACTGGATATTTATTCGTTTTATGAAAAAAGAAAGATCAAGTTCGTTAATGGGTAAAATCGGACGGATGGGGGGAGAGTTAGGGGGGGATTTACGAATGTTCGAAATATCTCTGTTACCATATGTCGGACCGAAATATTGAATAAAACCAATCATATTGCAAATTGAATGTCCTATAAATATTGCTATATACATTTATTCTCTATTTTGAATATTAACCGAGATATTTACATTTATCACTTTTCAGCCTTTTGCAACCCCCTTGAACCACTTCATTCCATGGTTAAATACCAAATATTGTTTTCATTGAACTTCGACCTTGTGAAATATATGCAAATACGTTCAGGTTACCCTCCCTCCCCACTTCTTCTTTTGTTTTTGGAATACAAACATTTGAGTGATTGAGATAACATGTATTCTTATTCATTATAGAATACAGCACTCAATATATTAAATAGGTTTCAATAAAATTAATACGTTATATTCAGATACATTTCAATAACTGTTTTTCTTTCGGGTCTAGAATATTTCTATCTATTGAGCAGGGGTGGCTGACCTGTTTGTTTACAATTCTGAAAGATTTCTCATTACCTTTTGTATTTATTCACTTAATATTCACTGTGGCGTTGCCAGTTTGTAGATTTATTTATTGAAAACCTTCTCGTGGGAAATCTGCTTAGTTTACGTAGCCCCTTCGTGACAAATTTTATATATACTTAATTTTATAAGATAATATTTCTTAAAATTGTCATCTTAAAGACTTTGAGGTTGAGGAGGGCTGGGCCCACCCCCAGGATTACGCATGCTTAGAAGCCACCCTCGCTCCGCCTCCAACACACCCACATAGTGCTCCAGCTCATGGAACATTTCTGTATCTGAGGAAAGTTCACGCGAACAAGAAATTCGCCCCCACCCCCACACACATTCACAATTCCAGCAGAATCTCTTTGGCAAACACACACATACGTTCTATGCATTCAACCGCGTTTAGGAGTTACTATACTGTAATATAAAAGTTCGTCACGCAGGGCTGGAATATATATATATAAAATGTCGAACAGACCTCATCTTCTAGGTAGTATCGATGGACATTAGACGAGCTTTTTCGGAAATTGCGTCATTAGTACAACCTCAATAGCTGAGTTCCCTTAAAGAAAATCTGCTAATAATGGCAGGCTCATGCTTATTTTGCTAGTGACCTGGAGAAGGACTAGCGGGAGTTTGGAGATGCTTTCGTGGGAAACGCCAGGAATGGCCTCTGGCCTGGAGACCCATGGGAGTCGATATTACTCAACAACTATGAAAATAAACAAAATAAAAAATGAAAACAGTAACAGAAAAAATTAAACATTACTATTAGAACAGGACTAACTAAAAACAAAACGCAGCAAAAGCGAAATAAATAGTACGAATCAACAAATAAAATAAAAAATAAAGAAAAGCGAAAATGAAACATTAAATTCAAAAATCTAGTTGTAAAATAGTTAATGATCTAATTAAAATCTAGTTAGTGATGTAGTTAGTAAACAAATTTTATACAATTGTAATTTGGAAGGAGTGAGGGTTCGCTGGAGCTGAAAACCGATAAATGGAAATATCTCGGTTAATATTCAAAGTAGAGGGAAAGTTTATATAACAATATTTATATGAAATTTAATTTTCAAAACAAAAAAAAAGCGGTAAAAACGTAAAATAATAATAATGTGGAGATTCCGTCATTTGTACTGTTATCACACTCAGATGGCGTCTTCAGTGAGTCATTCGCCTTCCTTTCGTAAAGTTTAGTCTGACGTCGTTTAACGAACTGTTTTTTTTTTCTTCTACGACAAACAAATATAGTTATTTTTTTACATACTCTTAAACCCCCTAAAAATGTATTCTAGTAAAGCCACTGATCAAATAATAGAATGATTATGCTATTTCAAAAATCAATTCTCTTCATTATTGCTATTGAATAAATGGGGCTCAGGTTAGCCATGTGAGTTAAAGCGTTGGTCTAAATCTCATATGGCAAACTTAAGTGGCGATTCTATTCCCGCCTGGGTAATAGGAAGACGATTTAGTGACGAACCCATAAAATAAAATCCTTGGCCCCACCCAATTGGCCAATTAGCCATAGTAGCAAATTGTGGACGTTAATAAACAAGAATGTATTAAATAAATTAGTTTGACTGAACCATTTAAATATTTGTTGTTTATTATTATAGTAAGTATTCTAGTAGTGGCTTTTAAAAATAGCATTATTTTAATTTATTTATTTATTAACGTCCACTTTATGCAACTAAGGCTAATTGGGAGGGGTTATCTACAGGTTACCACACTTTCCTAGCCAGGGTGGTACTAAGGACTTTATTTAATGAATTTCGTCACTAAATAAATTCCTGTCGCCCTGGCGAGAATGGAACTCGCCACTCTAGGTTAACTGTGTTAGAAGAAAGTCAACGCTTTAACTCTCATAAATATCCTGAGTCCCCTCCCCCCATAAAAGGGGTGGTAACCTGTAGATAACCCGTCCCACTTAGCCAGCAAAAAGTGGAGGTTAATAAAAATAGCATTAGAATCATGAAATAAAGTTTGTGTTAGCCTAATCATTCAGAGTAATTATAGAAGGATTGGTGATACTGTAAAATAAAATTAATCATTGGTAGGTATGAGAATAAGAGAGGTAAGTTATAAATTTTACTGGACTTGAGAGAATTGATTTGGTCTGCAATTTTTTTTAAAGAAAGTTCAATGTGAACTATCCATTTATCGGACTCCATAAAACAATGATCCTGGTTTCTCCATTTTGAATTGTTGAAGAATCAGGATGGCAGGTTGTAACGCTTACTTCCGACTGATGAAGGAAGTAAGATACTGATATATGTGGTCCATCTATTTCAAAAGAGGAGTTCGGTTAGAAGGACGAAAACATAAAATTCAGGGCACACTTTGAATTAGTCACAGCACTGGCTCGTTGCCATCAACTGACTGCCCTTGAATACACGCTGAGTATTTCGGCCTTTTATTTGTTGAACTCTTTTTTAATCTTAAACGGTTGCGTAACACGCTCCAGCGACTAGTACGTGGGAAAGGTTTCTGTGGTCAGGAGCGATGCTTCCACTGAATACCAATATTGCTTCTGCAACGAGTCTTATTCCAAGGAGCTCTTATTATTATTTTTTTTTTATTCCATTCTATTTTTTACTTCTAGTACTTAAACACGTCTCCAGGAAGGCTATTTAAACATGCTTTGTTTTTAAATGAGGGGGTGGCGGCACCCAGCAATAAAACACTGGTCGTTAATGCTAGAGGGCCAAAATTGAAATACCGAGATCGTACCCTAAATTCTATTTACCTGTGCGTTCACTGGACCTTTTGAGTTCAGACTTTTGCCCGTTCCCCAGTGTGCTTGCCCAGCATCGTGATGAAATTGAATATCTAATTGAGTAAAGAAGTGCCTATATTTGGCCTGTAGAGCCACCACAATCTTGCAGGGAATGTGTCAAACTGACCACTTGCCTCTCACCATAGTTCCATGGAGGTGTTTCATAACTTGTTGAGCCTATGTTTTTTTTTCGTGTTTAAATAATTCTAAATTCTGTTTATAATTGTAATAAATTGCCTCTTCTTATTATTTTATTCTAAATACAAAACCTTTACCACTGCCTTATGTGGATGGTTTTTATAAAAAAAGGGGAATCAAGAATATAGAATGTTTTTAAATGTTTGATTCTTATATTATCCTCTACTTACTTAATATCTAGAATGTTTGAAGCACCTGCAATCACCATCATTGTTTCTCGCAGCTCTAGACCTGGTCAATACATCCTCCAAAAATCCTGTATTATCCTGTAATAATTTCCTGAATTTACCGTCCGTCTTCCCAACTTTCCCGTAGAACCCCATGCAAAGTTATCTTGGCCAACCTCTGACCTAGTCTTAGTGAAGCCGAAGAGTCGTAAGTCTTCAATCATACATTAAACATGCTAAAGGCTGTTATTTCTA
Organism: Riptortus pedestris; assembly: GCA_019009955.1. Lineage (NCBI taxonomy): Eukaryota > Metazoa > Arthropoda > Insecta > Hemiptera > Alydidae > Riptortus > Riptortus pedestris. Next base: position 78,219,575 of record CM032232.1, read on the forward strand.
TGTATTAATTGTTTCTTGCAGGGCGAGGCCGTATTTCTATTTCTGCTCCTGTTGCCTTTAAACAATGTTTGTAAACTTGGTGTACTTGTTTATCTGATATTTCTTTCTCCCACGACTACTGTAATCCTATTGGAGTTATTCCGTCTAGGATATTTTTACAGATTCTATTCTTATACTTCAGTTCTATTAAACACAAATTTTAGTTCTATACTTGTCAATTCATAAGATTTTAAGTAAATTCAGTGTAGATAAAATCTCTTCGGGAAAGTGATAAACCTATTTTTGTGAAGAAACAGTAATTAACCATCAGTACGATATAAAATACTATTGTATTTACCCATACTACTATAAAAAATACTTGTTCCCATTACGAAAACAGGAGATATATATTCAGCATTTTATTTATCATAAAAAGACTTAACAGCTTACAACTCCTTTCGACACAATTCATAAAGTTCCCTTACGATATCCCAGTATCTTCAGTAAAAGATTTCATGTCTTTTAGCAAATTTCCCTCGAGGGAAATAAACTATTAGATCGTACTTATGTCGCGATGCTTGAACAATTTTCTCAAATGTCCATCAATCCTACTCAGAAGTTGACGACAATGAGGTCCGTTCAAACTGTGTGTATATATATATATATATATATATATATATATATATATATATATTATATATATATATATATATATATATATATATATATATATATATGTCTGTTTACGCTTTAGGGGTCGCAGTTTTTCTTTGATCGTTACCAAACTCGAGATTTAAACGTTTTATGTAAAACTAAAGACCTAGTTCGCTAACTGCTGAAATCCGACCAGTGAGAGAGAAAATTTCGAAAAATTTTAATATCTCCGTTATTGTGCCTCGGATCGAAATATTGTACGGAACCAATCATATTATAAATGTAATGTTCTATATTGTTGTTATGTACGTTTTTTTTCCGCTGTGTTGATTAAAAACGGAGATATTTCCATTTTTTAGTTTTCGACCTTCAGTAAACCCCTACTTCTACTTATATTAGCAATAAGTTGTTTTATTATGAAGCACTTTATTTGAAGCACAAATACTAAATAATGTTCTCGCCGTGCTTTTAAGTTTTGAGATAAATCCAAATACATGACGCACATGGGAAATCTGCTTAGTTAGCGCAGCCTCTGCGTGACGGACTTTTATCAGTCTTGACGTGACAGCCTCAGTGGCAAGGTGGAAACATTTTGAGGGAACACACACATGTAGAGTGGAGAACAAATAATTGGAGCATAGTTCATGTCTTTTTTGACTATTGACCTTCAGCCGTTTTACCTTCAACAAGCAACTTGTACAAGTGGTCGTGACCTTCCGATCTACATAGTTAAACGCTGAGAATCAAAACGAGACCTTCCAATCCGTCATGTTCATCTCAGTTTGTCTTAAAATATCGTGCCTTTCTCTCTAATTTGACTTAACGGATCGGTTTGTGAAGCGGTCCTCAAGAGGGCCGATCGAGAAGTGATAAGCTGAGAGCACGACGACAGCTGGAGTGAGGACAGAGGTCGGCTGACAAGGCACAGGGTCCTTGGTGTGGCCTTCTAAATATAGCCACACTTACTATACCAGTAACGCTTCCTGTAGGGGCACTTGCTGGCTTCCCCCTGCAGGTGCAGCTGTAGCCACCTTCTTTCGCCATTAGGCAAACTAGCTCTAACTATGCAAACCAGGGCTTCGGGGAAATCTAGAAAAGTCCGTCACGCAGGGGCTGCGTAAACTAAGCAGATTTCCCACCTGCGGGTATGACACACTAGTGATATCTCACCACATATACTGACTGAAAACCAGAAAATACGAATTGCTCGCTTAATATTTGAGTTACGAAAAAAATATACAGAACAGCAATTGTAGATCATCAACTGTTTAACAAGATTGGTTCCATAACATTTTTCGATTCTACTCATAATACTGTAGATATTTTAAATTTTCGAATTCCTCCCCCTATAAGCCCCTTTTATTCCTGTTGTGATTTCTACCAATAACAGATATGATCTTTAGTGTTGACTGAAACAGTTAAATGTCGAGTATGGTATAGATCAAATAAGCATTTTAGAGAAAAGGAGGTTTTATATATATATATATATATATATATATATATATACTAGCTCAGATACCCTGCTTCGCCCGGGAATTCATTTGAGGCTGGATGGTGATGGTATTTTTTTGGCAAGGCTTTACTTTGCACAATATTTTGACATTTACCCTTCCCAGTGTTTAGGGTTTATACCCGTCGTTGCTGTCGATTTTTTAATAATAAAATTAATTTTTTATGTAAGGCTTCACTGCCCTCCATATTGTCATATTCCCCGTCTCCTGTGCATTATGCATAGCTTTGAATTATTAAGGTAAAAATATTAATATAGATATGAATTGATTTTTCCAGGTGAGGTACCTGGTAGTCCATATTGGAAAGAATTGTTGAGCATATCAATATTTCTACGCAAATTACTTGCTTCATTTATTGTTCCCGAAAAAATGTATAAAACAAAAGTTACTCTAAATAACAAAGTAAACAACTTTTGTTATATTGATATTTGCCGAAAAACCAATAGGAAACGAAAAATCGCTATTTTTATTTTCAGGCTTCCCTTATAACCCCCACTCCTGTTCGTCTCAGAGAATATTAATATAGCCTAAAGTCTAAGTTGGGTTAGTAGTAACATACATACCAAGTTTCATAAAATTCGGTTCAGCCGTTTATGCGTGAAAAGGTAACAAACAAATAAACAAACAATGAAACAAAATGCAGCTATGGTGTCTATGACATGTGAAACAAAAAGTTATCGTTAAATTTCGCAAAAAAAATCAATGTACAGACAGAGGTTACAATTATACATACATATATATATTTAGATATATATTGAGTTTCATACTTGCGATTTTTTTAAGGTGCTGTCTCTGATTATGTAGTATGTTGATATTCCAACTGAAGCCTTACCAGCCATATTATTCCACAGGAGTGTGCACAATCAGAGGCAGCACCTTCAGAAAAATAGCACTCTGAAGGTGGAGACAACAGTCTTTGAAAGACACTCAGCACTGAAATTAAAACCTTGTGGAGAATTGGGCGATTACTTCCCCAAAAATTCTGAATACCTCCGTTATTATACATCGGACCGAAAAAGAGAATAGGACCAATCTTATTGCAAATTTAATGTTCTGTAAATGTTTTTAATTTATTATTATTATTTTTTTTTTTTTACTATCTTGATTATTAAGCGCAATTTTTGGATTTGTTAGTTTTCAGCCTTTTGTAAACCCCCAATCCTACTCAAGTCATACTAACAATAAGCTCTTATTTTATGAAGTACTTTATTTGAAGCTGAAATTCCAAATATTGTTCTCATTGTACTTTTACTTTTCGAGATAAATACAAATACAACTATAGTACAAACCAATAATGGCAGCACACATGTTCTTGGTGTCTGTGCTCTTTATTTCCTTAAGGAAAAACTCATATTTAGTAATGAAAGAAAAAAAATTATTTAAAAATTCAATCAATAAAAATATAATAGTATTTTTTGGATAATTAATATTTTATTTCTTCTTTTTTTCAGAGAGGTGTGCAGATGGTGACAGGTGGTCTCCCATTCAGAATGGGGTTCCATCATACTTTCTTCTTGGTCCACAGGTATTCAAAAATTATTTATTCTTATTAGTAAAAATAAATCCTATTTTATTCTGAAAAGTGATTGAAATTGTAAAATTTATCAATAGGAACATTTTCATTATTTGCAGGGGTACATATTTCATAACTGTTGTTATACTAATCAGTAGGAGAACTGTCTCTTCCCTTTGTAAATGGACAAGATTTATCAATTCAAATTATAATTGAAGGGTTTAATAGCCAGTTGTTGCAACGGCATCATGCTTTATCAACATATGAGAAAACAAGGTTTTCTAATTGTGATAATCATCTTGAGTGTCTCTTCATGGCCTTTTGTGCTTTAGGCTCAAGTTAGCATCTCCAAAGCGGCCTCTTTGAAGGCATTGAGCTTCACCATCTTTACATACATTTGACCACTAATACAATTAGCTTCTGATAACTTGGCTCCAGCTGCATTTGGCCAATTGTACAATTGGCTTTTTATATTATTTACCGCAGATAAAATTGGCTCCTGTTACATTTGGAGGCAAATTGGGACAACTCTAGACTACAATGAACCCTTCAATGATTTACTTACATACTGATGAGATTTACATTCCTTGGAGGACCAATGTCTTATTTAACTCCAGTTCAATTCTTATCTTTCTTGGTCATATTTTCTTTAAATGGAGACCAAATCCTGGTCACTCAATCAATATCATCTAATGAGCAAATTCAGTGGATCCGGTATGTTCTGAACTATTTCTATCAGCTTTGTCATAAGGCAATATTAGTTTTCCCTAAAGTTCCTGCAGTTCTTAACTTCTTATTCCCTGTGTTTCTTCAACACTCAATGGAACAAAATGTATTCTAACTTCCTTTCCAATACAATTAATCTTCTTTTCTTTTTTTTTTTTTTTCTTTTTTTAACAAAATCTGTCAGTGGCCAGACTGTAGGCCTTTTTAATACTCTTGTAAAACACTTTTATGTACTTGTAGAGCTCAAGAGTATATTAGAAGTAGCATTACCATTCCATTAAATATTTACTTTCACTTGTTAGTATTCTGAAACTGGGAAGTTTTTACAATATTCTTTTACATGCGTCCTGATATCAGAAGAATGTTTGATTAGACCCAATCTAAAATTTTGCACCAAAATACTTACTATTGTCTATAATAGAATATTACAAGTTTCATTCATATAGCTAAATGTGATTTTGTGTGTGTGTAAACTAGGCTCTCAATAGACACATTTAATATCTGTTTTTCCATTTTTTTGTACCGGAAGCTAGGCACATTTAAATTTTCTGATAATCCCCTACTCATAAACCCTACCGGAAACTGTTTTCACTAAATTGTATAATTAAATTAATACTTCATATATTTGCATGCATTAATATTTGGAAGCACGGGTGGCAAATATGCTGTTTTACAGTGATGATTAATCTTATTTCAACTCAGCAGATAAAAGGCTATTGATATGAAGTTGTATCATTGACTTGCTTCATGGCCCATGATATCTTCATGCAATGTACTACAAATTTGTTGCCTGCTGATGTTTTATTTAAAGATTATTATTTTTTTTTTCTATAAATATTCTTAATCTCATTTTATACCATATGAAAAACTGACTTGGATTATTAACACCTCTCAGATGTATGACTAATTTTAATTTTTGTTATAATTATGATCTGTAATTAATTTAATTTTTTATAATCACTCAGTTTATTATTTTATTTTGCATTACTACCTGTTGAGTAATATATTAATTACCATTTCTAGCTTTGTTTTGTACTAGTGGAAATTAATAAAACACAGTTCGAGTTGACTGCTTGGGGACAAACTCTAATCTCTACTCATAAAAATTTTACTAAATTACTTTAAGAGCTTAATAGGCAAGAATACATCCTGTTTTTTCTCTTCTCTTTTTTCAAAAGGATGAAATATGCCACATATATCAGTAGGAAGTAACTATTTCGTTTACTAGACTAGAAACCAATAATCATGTCCATTCTCTCGAAGCACCCTCACCAGCTGCTTTTCTTACTAGCACAGATGTTATAAGGCATGTCACACAATTCCATCAGCTTGGCATTGCTTCATATAAATCTGACCTTGCTCATCTACGACAGCTCCAAGCATATTTCTCGTGTTCTTTTCTCGCCAAGACCATGAGAAATTTCTGACAGTTCTTGGCGGAGCTCACATCCCATATATAACTATTGTTGTGAGGACCATTTTGTATATTTCCACTTTTTCAACCATAAAGAGCAGAAAGGTTTTTACCATGATTAACATTGAGAAAATGTGACCCCCTACCCCAACCATCATTTCATTCTGTCTAGAGGTTCTTAAGTATTAGTTCTTTTCTAAACTCTGTACAGTTTGAGTTAGTTTATATCGTATGACCTCAGTTTATTCTTGTTTCTCAGAGTGTCATTTTCACATCATGATTGAACAGTATAGATGATAAAGGGTACCCTTTTCTTAAGACAGTGGTAACCTCAAATCCATCAGAGAACCCAACTCCTGTTTTGTCGTTTCCCAACAGCCTGATAAGCTTGCAGATGTAATGTCTCTATCAATTTTAGCCTGCATACACTGTCTTATGCTTGTTGGAAACCATTGATGAGGTGATTTAGAAACATAATCAAAAGCCAAGTTTTTGTTTAATAAAGAAGGGATGCTCTTTGGTTGACTGCCCTATGAGAAATCCACCTCTTCTCCCATTACCCTTTCAGCTTCATGCAGAAATGTGAAATGAGTGTTTGATGCTTAAAAAAAAGTAGTCTATTTCATTCTGAAATTGGTCATCCCGGCCATTTTTTTTTTGTGCCTGCTTGCAAGGGAGCCAACTGGTTATGACTTTATAACCCTAACTACAGCAATCTCTGCAACTCAAACTCCTGGCCACTGTCATTCAAACTCCTGGTGATGGAGGGTGAATGTTGCAGATCAGGAACACATAAAAAAGCCCTTAATCCACTCCATTTTTAGTAACTTCTTGCAAAGAAACAGTTTAGATTTTAATCTCCGTGTGGCTCACAAAGATCAAAAGGTGGTTTTTGGATGAAATGAGCACTCCTAAATTATAAAATAATTATATATATTCTAATTCTGGAGGTCCTATAATTAATACATCAGTATCTAATTAGTGCAGGCCAGAAACATTTCTTAATCATAAATCTTGCACCTTGCAGATTGCTCCTAATATCAATATTTATTATGATTTAATTTGTCAGATAGGCAATTATGCTCAGAATGTTCCAATATTGAGTTTTAATTTTTTGTGCGTGTGTGTGTTTTTTATTTTCCACTGAATTCTTGGCAAGACTTGTTATTATTTGAAACTCCAGTCTAATTGGAATAGTCCCCTCTGGGGAGACTATTTTCGCCCAATCATCATTTCAGCCCTTTCATAGGGATCCATGACATTTGCCACACTAACAATGAATGAGATTCTACTCCTTCTCTTAACAATAGAATTAGCAGCACCATACTATTGGCAGGGGCCCTGATAATCGCTTTTTAATAATAGGTAGGGCATACTTGGATGATTTCAACTCCCACCTAATTACGATTTATACTTAATGAGACTGCCAGTCTAAGCTGTTCACATGCTTCAAAGATAATATCACTGTCATTTCCTTTCTCTATTTATATTATTATCTTAGTTCGGTTATGATATTTATTGCCACTTGTTGTTGGAGTGTATAAAGCTTATGTGTGTGTGTTTCAGGTGAGACTAGGGTAGAGCTGTCGGGGGGATGCTGCGGGGGCTGGTCGCTCTGACCTTGTGGGCAAGCCTCTGTGTAGCGGCAGACTTCACCAAGGATCTCACCGTCGGCTACCTCACTGCTATCAAGGGGGACCTCAAGGACCGCCAGGGGCTTGCAATATCTGGTGCTATAGCTTTGGCCATAGAAAAGGTCACTATTTCATCTAAACCATTCCTGCACTTACTTTTACTGTTTTATTTATATCATTTTATATGTTTAGAAAGCTATTCAGTAGAAATGTTTATAAGTGATTTACATTATTAATTTAAGGTTGTAAGGGTAATATTCATATTAGTTTTATTTTGGGCACTAATTTGCTGAAAACTTCATTCTTGAAAGCCTTCAGTAAATGCTTTCTGACAGCATGCAAAGAATTTGGGGGGGGGGGGGAATAAACCCGTGGTTTTAATTTTGTACTATTTGAATAAAAACTAACATTTCATCTAAACCAACCACTAAAAGCTAAGAAAAGTCCTACACGCAGGGGCTGCGTTAACTAAGTAGATTTCCCACATGTGTCACGAATTTGCCTCAAAATGTAAAAGTTTAATGAGAACAATATTTGGTATTTAGGCTTCAAATAAAGTGCTAAGGGGCTCAGGTTAGCCATGTGAGTTAAAGGATTGACCTTTATCTCACATGGCAAACCTAGAGTGGCGAGTTCGATTCTCGCCTGGGCAAAGGAAATTATTTAGTGACGGAATTCATTAAATAACATCCTAAAATCCCACCCTGGCTAGAAAAGGGTGGTAACCTGTTGATAACCCGTCCCAATTAGCCTGAGTTGCAAAAAGTGGACGCTAGTAAATAATAATAATAATAATAATAAAGTGCTTCACAATATAACAGCATTTTGTTAATATTACATTAGTAGGAGGAGAGGTTTAGGAGGAGAGGACTTGGTTAATAGTCAAGATAATGAAAATGTATGCAACAACATTTACAGAACACTGAATTTACAATAAGATGGGTTCTATAAAATGTTTTCTATCTGACTCATAACAACAAAGATATTAAGAATTTTTGAAATTCCTCCCTCTAAGCCCCACCTCCAACTTATCAGATGTCAGCCATTAATGAACTTGACCTTTAGTTTTACATAAAATGTCGAGTTTGGTAATGATCGTATAATTGATTATACATATATGTATATTTTGAACAGACCTCATTTTTGTCATTCTCCAATCCTCATTACAAAAGTGGAACCATCCAAATAATGTGGAAATGGGCATGCTGAAAACTAGTAATTGCAGTATCAAATCAACAAAGATGTTTATCTTAATTTTCATTGCTGTGTGATTAGTATTATAAAGTTTACTCCAGCCTCAGATAACCAGGGGAATTCTCCACATTAGATTTTCTCCTGATGCACTCAGTGGCCTCAATGCTAGGTGTCTCCTCTTGATATCCTTAGCATGCTCACTTGCAACTTGTTTATTTAGCCTTAAAATATACGTTTCTTTATTTTTTTTCATCTCATTATACCCTGAAAATTGGCTGGTAAAAAAAGAAACCTGTGAATTGGTTATTATTGAACAAATTGTAATTATATCAGATAGTATAAGGACAATTTACAGAACAAAATATACAACAATTGAATATGTGAAGGAAGAGAACTTATATTATTAAAAGAAAGATTTAATTTTCTACATTATAATAATTTTGACTCTATTATTCAGATTACATTCTTGCATAGCCTAAAGTTCCATGTGTTAAACTTATGGCTTTGGTTATTGAATTATAATTATTTCAATAATACTTAGAATCAAAATTTTCTCACAAGCTTATTATAAGGCATATAATTACAAGTTGACTGGTTAAATACTGTATTACAAAGATATAGATGAAAAATCAAACCCTGGGATATCACTCTTAAATTTTATTTATTTGAGCACTCACCGTGCTTTTAGGTTAACTTTCATCTGTACCCCCCCCCCTCCCGCAAATAAACCTTTGGGCCTCCATAGGATTGTGTTAGGTTGACCTCCCATCAAAGTCATGTGGCAGGCCTTGACTCTTTATGGACTGTTGAGGCAAAGATTTTCGCAATAATTACAAATCCACAGTTTCTGAAGTCAGAAATTATTAAGGAAAATAAGAGTACTCTTAATGAATATTGTACCTATATATATTTTTTTTGCATTATTGTTGTGACTATTTATATTTAGAAATATTGATCCGTTGAGATAATGGATGCCATTTTAGTCAGTTATACTGTTATAAGAGTATTGCTGATAAAGAAAAGCAAAGAGTATTTGTGAATTGTACAAAGGGGAGAAGTCCTTTTGGTTGATGTATGCTAATGGGCGAATATGCTAACCTGTTTACAAACAGCTTTGTCCTAAACATAGACACTTATCCTGAGTCGCTTTCTATTTTAGATTCATAATTACAAATTGCCATGGTCCATATTCAAGCACCATTCTCTTAATCTCTTCTCTTTGTTTGACAGAAAGGAAAATACAATCTCAGGTATTAGTTCTATATGCTTATAAGTAAATGTAATATGCCCTATTTTTTCTATTGTTCTATTCTAACTTATATATATATCTAGGAGGCCATTTTTTCCTTTCTTACTTTGTTTATCATTGTAGCCAAATTAAACTATAAATATAATGAAATTATTTAATAATATTTTTATATTTCACTGTAATAATTTTTTTTTTTTTTTTTTAAGAAGGGCATAGAGATCATTAAACAAGGTTATACACTAGGTAATCTGAAGGTTTTGGATTATGTATGAAACACATCCAAATTTGTATATTCATTTATAGTGGAAGAAACGTGCCAAAGTCAAATTTCTAATTTTTTTATGAAAACTGACCACCAATTTTCTATTGCTAATTAAAAGATTTTAAAATTTAAAAACTTATGTTTCAATTGGAACAGTGATATTTTTTATTTAAAATCTTGTGTCTTTACTAAATTGCATAAATATAGGAAGGGCTTTAAATAATATTTTGAGAGACTCATTACTTTAGATTTTTTTTATTTCTTACGCTAGTATAAATTTGTTGTGTGTTTGTATCCTTTTTTTTTCTATTCTCTTTTAAAATGCATGGACTTCCCTTAATCAACAAGTACTTTGGAATAATTTTATTCAGATTTATAAACCTCTCAGCTCCCTTATTTATGCATATTTTTGCTTAGATCTTTTAATTAATAACTATATGAACATTTTAAAACACAGATTATCAATTAAATTTCAATTTATTCAGTAATATAATATAGTATTTTTAATGTCAAAAATTGTGATATCTCCTTAATGCTTTCTGTAATGTTTACTATTAATATTTACTTAAAGACCCATTCCTGTAATCATAATGTGGTTTGGAGATAATGAACTAGATAAAAAAAGAAACAAAATATATTATTTTATTCGAAGGGTGATTACTTTACATCTAGAAGAACTTACATATTACTTCTTAATCATAGGAAAATCAGACTTTTATTTAATGTGTTTTAATTAAATAGAGTCTTAAATACGTTTAAGGGGAAGCTGACATTTCTCATTAATTAATAGTTGGGAGAGGAAGGGGGCAGTATGTGTATGTAAGTGTTAAAAAACATTAACATTGATTTGAGTTATTTACGTAAAAAAATTAACATCGATTTGAATTATTATTACATTAAAAAATTAATATACTTAAATTTGAATTATTTATGTTAAAAAATTAACATAGATTTGAATAAATTTACCAAGGTGAGGTATTAGGTTGTACCTGTAAATGGTTCATACATTGGAAAGAATGTTTGAGTACAATAATATTTCCCAGCAAATTACTTGCTTTCTACATTGTTATATGTCAAAAAAGTATAAAATAAAAGTTACTCTAAATAATAAAGTAAGCAATTTTTCTTATGAGAATTTTGGAGAAAAATGAATGGGAAATAAAATAATGTGAATATTCATATTTGGCCTCCATTATAAAAATCCTCACTTTTGTTCACGCCTAAGAATATTAAAGCTCATAATCTAGCAAGGGTTGGTGATAACTCATTGAGTTTTGTGTAGCCAATTTTGCCCTTTAAATGATCAACCCCTTCTCTACTATTTAGAGTATATCTCATTAATATGGCTTCATAAAAAAAAAAGGTGTATATAATAAAAGTTACTTTAAATAACAAAAGAAACAACTTTTTTTACGTGCATGTTTGCCAAAAAACCCATAGGAAACAAAATATAATGATTTTTCATTTCAGGCCTTCCTTATAACACCCCACTTTTGTTGTCCCTGAGAATATTAGTATAGCATACAGTCTTAGTTGGGTTAATAGTAATGCACATATTAAGTTTCATAAAATTCGGTTCAGTAGTTAAGGCATTAAAAGGTAGCAGACAAACAAACAGATACCAAAGCCAAAAATTATTGATAACGTTTCAATAGCACGTGAAACGTAAAAGTATCATGAAAGGTTACAATTTTTTGTATGTATATTTAGACATTATTGTAATGAATTTGTATTTATTGATTTCTGTAGGTGAACAACGACCCGAAGCTACTCCCGAATGTAAGGCTCGTGATGAAGTGGAATGATACCCGTGGTGAAACAGTTCAAACTACTCGTGCTGTTACTGATATGGTCTGTACAGGAGTCTACGCTATCTTCGGCCCTGAAGGCTCTTGCCATGTTGAATCTATTATTGCTCAGGCCAGGAACATACCCATGATCAGCTATGTGCGTAATATGAACCTTATTTTAGGGCATCTTGAAGATTTTATTTATTCTAACACCAAGAACAGAAACAGATTTCTGTGTACTTTAATATTTATGTTGGGGCTCAGGTTAGCCATGTGAGTTAAGACGTTCTTGGTCCTAAAGTGGTGAGTTCAACTCTGACCTGGGCAATAGGAATTTATTTAGTGATGAAAACATTAAATAAAATTCTAGTCCCAACCTGGCTAGAAAACGATTAACCTATGGTTAACCTGTCCCAATTAGCCTTATTAGCACAAAGTGGATCCAAATAAGTAACAACAATATTTATGTTTAACGTTAAAAAGGAATGCAATTTCTGGCATCTGAAGAATTTTAATATGAAAACCTATAGTAGATTTTTCAAATTACTATTAAAAACTAAATACATATTTAAAACTAATTAAACTCCTTAAAAAAAATGTAAGAAAATATTAAATAAAGATTAAAAGTTAAACTGAACAGCAACGTACATTTTCTTAAAGAATGATTGAAATTTGTTGTATCACCTATTTTATACTTGATGTCTAATCATGTTTACAAGAATTTAATATATATATATATATATATATATATATATATATATATATATATAGAGAGAGAGAGAGAGAGAGAGAGAGAGAGAGAGAGAGAGAGAGAGAGAGAGTGAGAGAGAGATTAGTATGCTAGTTTTATAAAACAGCTGGCTTCCCTTAAGGGAAATCTACTAAAATAAAGCGAACATTGCCAAAATTTTATCCTCTTTAATAAGAATAATTTTCGATTTTATTATTGGTACATATTTGTTTTTACGACCTGTCTTAAATGCTTTTTTTATCTATTTACTTCCAGAAATGTTCAGATTATAGAGCCTCATCAGTTCCTACATTTGCCAGAACAGAACCTCCAAATACTCAGGTAATATTTTTCAATATCTTTCAAGTTAAAAAATTGTTTAAGCCTTTTAGTTGAATAAACAAAGGCTATTCCTAATAAAATATTTACAGGTTGGCAATGTTTATTTACTGGGGTGGTCATTGAAACATGTATATAAATAAAGTTCTATGTTCTTATTTTAGGTTCTGAGGTGTTATCAAACTCACATCTAAATGTTTGACACAGCATTTGTTATATTAAATTTAATGTATCAATTGATTTGTTCTGAAATATTTCGTACTCCAGAGGAAACAAACTGGAGTTACAAAGTTCTATAATTAAAATGGCGATTTGTTTTTCACATTTTGTTTAGTAATGACAATGCCCCTTATAAAAAAATCTGTTGTGAACATCTCACAACTTCCTTGTATTCTTAAGTGATCAAAATGTTTTGCTGAAATACATACAAATTTATTTCATTTGAAAGTGATGAACGACCCCATTTGTCCCCCATACAATGCATTGAATCAAAAAATGTCATGGTACGTATTTCATAGATCTTTTTATGAGAAAAAAAAAGGTTCTATACATATCTTCTGTACTTCTGGAAAAATTAATTTAATTAATATATTATCACAAAGGGGGTTTATATTATTCATATTTACTATGAAAATACTCCTCTTAAAATTTTGTGGGCTCTGGAAACACGAGGGAATTTTCTTCCCACAAATTTTAACTTTTGAAGAGTTTTTACATCTTTTTTATAGGTAACCAAGTCAGTCATCTCTCTTTTGGAGTATTATAATTGGCGAAAGTTTTCAATAATTTATGAGGATTCGTGGAAAACAGTAGGAAAGAGTCTTGAGGTTGAAGCAGCTAAAAAGAATATGACAGTAAACCATAAAATCTGGACAATGGACAGGCACAAATGCTGTGAGAACAATGAAAAGTGCTGCCATACTACCTTCTGGTATGACATTATACAGGGAACTAGGAATGGAACAAGAAGTAAGTATATGTAAGTAAAATGTTTTTAAAAATTTGGATAACTGATCTCCCTATTAAGAAGGAGTTTTTGATTATACCCATTGGAAACCAACATGCAAACTGGTTTTCATAGGTTTTTATTTTTTTTATTCCCTACTTCTCTTGTTCATGAAATTTAAATTTTTGAAGTGTCCAAGGCTTTGTATAAATAATACAATAACTACTTGTCATGTCACTGATGTCATTCAAAGAGCTCCTTAACAGCCTTATTATACTGATCATTCATCAAAAGAATTCCCATGATCAATCTGTTAATTCCATATTTATAGAAAATTGACATTAAATTTTTGTAAGAACTCTCATATTCTATTTTTGCATAATCTGGGGGGGGGTATTGATTTGTAAATAAATGCTGTATCAGATGCCAGTTATATGAACAAGAAGTCCTAAACTTAATAGAAATGATCTACGGGAGAGTATCATAAGGACTTGCTGTGGTGTCCCTTTATCTTCTGCAGTAGACTAACCAACAAAAGCATCAAGATGAGTGGGGTGACATGCCTCTCAACACCAACATTGTAAGATAGCCATTACTCAGTAGCCAGCATAACCCAACAGGTGATAGGAATTAGCCAGTTTGAGTTTTTAAATTGCAGTTGTAATTTTAATGACTCCAGGCTAGCCTTATTGATGTCATCAGTGGAATTCCAACAAGAAATGACAAAAAGATATAATACAGTAAACATTGATAATGGTAGATTTCTTCTTCCTTCTAATTTACATAATAAAAATCAATTTTTTTTTTTTTTTTCCTTTTAAGGGAAAGTTTAAATTCAAAGGCTAACATCTTCTAGTTTTCACAACTTTGATGACAAATCCACTTTTTATCCATTATTTATTCTGGGATACAAATTGCCTCTTCTATGCTCTAATTTATTACATTTTCTGTTTAAGGGATTTTTTTAAATATACCTAATTCATATGCAACAGTAAAAATATTAAACATTTTACACAAACTATGAAACATTTGTTATAGTATTTATAAAAGTTATAAATTTTCCATCTATTCATATTTTATTCATTAATAGGAGGCCCATAATAAGGTTATTGGACTTTAAATTTATTGTTAATTTTTATAGTAGGGGCTCAGGTTAGCCATGCGAGTTAAAGCGTTGACCTTTATCTCACATGGCAAACCTAGAGTGGCGAGTTCGATTCTTGCCTGGGCAAAGGAAATTATTTAGTGACGAAATTCATTAAATAACATCCAAAAATCCCACCCTGGCTAGAAATGGGTGGTAACCTGTAGATAACCCGTCCCAATTAGCCTGAGTTGCAAAAAGTGGACGTTAATAAATAATAATAATAATATAGTCATGTGTTTAACAATGAACAGCATGTTTTACGTAAAATGATATGTTGAATCTTACGAAACAAAGTCCTTATTTGGTCTATGCATAACAGTAAAGGAATTGAAAAATCCTCAAATCTTGATAATACAAATATTTATGGAAAAAAGGTTGATAATGTGTATTATTTTTTCATAGCTTCTCATATTATAGTATTTGTTACCTCTTTTTACAGTTTACGTGTTTTTTGGTACTCCGGTTTCTTTGATTGATATGATGACAACAATGCAAGCACTTCAACTGTTTGAGGCTGGTGAATATATTGTGATTTATGTCGACACTATGCCTTACTCTGCCCGTGAACCTATGAAGTATCTTTGGAGTAAGTTATTTTGTCTTGAATATGAAATTTTATATTCATGTTAATATTAAGTTAGACAGAAATCATGCAAAAAAACAAATATTTAGTGTTTTAACCATTATATATAGTGCTTCCTTCAAATATTACAATATAATCAACTTTTATTCAGAAAGATAAAACTTTCTATTCTGCAAGTTAAAAATTAAATATTGTGGTTGTGTTTTTAAAAAAAATAGAAAATAAATTTAGTTGACAGGAAAATACTGGCAATCCATTGAATGTGTGGCATGCATAGGCATGTAATAATTGATTAGTCTTTTTTGTGTTTGAAAGAATAATATTTGATTTTCATAAACGTAAATGACATGTATTTCCCACAATGTTCAATTGAAGAAACATTTCTATTCCATTAATGTGCAAGAGATCAAATAAGCCTAGATCTTACTAATTTTTGTTATGTTCCTCCAATGCCCATTCAGGATTGGAACTTGAATAAATAAGCAGTGATCTTTGGTCCATAATGTCACTAAAATTAATAGTACTATTATGCATTCTGTAATTATTCTTTATAAAATATTAACGTTTTATTTTTAAAAAAGTTGCTTTAATACTATACAAATATTTGACTTTCAGCTTTCTGGTTCTCCACAGGCTTCACTGCTAATTAGTTAGAATTATCATGTCTTTTGTCAAACCTGAAAAAAATATATATATTTTTCAATCTTTGAATTTCGTTTGAATTTTATATGAAAAAAAGTAAACTTTAATTATGTTAAAGATATATTCTTTCATAAAATAAGTAATTAAGAAAAATTAATTTCAGTATTTTGACTATTGACTTCTGGGCATTGTTAATAGTCATAAGGTAAAATGTTTTTTGCCATAATAAACGGGAGTAGATGTTCACTCTATAGTCAAAATAAAATTTCATGCCTTTCAAAATTGAAAGTTTAATTAAAAACTGCTGCCTAAAAGGATTCGATTTTGGGAAGTGTAGCTAGTTGTGCAATTTAGAAGTAGCCAAACTTTTATGGTTTAATATTCAATCTGGAAATTTATCAAATGGAAACTTCAATGGTAAAATTCACAATCATTTGAATAAATAAAGAGTCCACTCCAGTTAGATTAATCAAATTTCATTTACTTACAAAGTGCTATAGTCCTTGAAGAGCTTGAGCCTCTGTTTCCACCATATTTGCCCATTCCTCTGGGTTCCCTACCAGTATTCTTTAAGCACCAACCTTCGCAAGTCCTCACCCAGGTAATTAACCCACCTTTCCTACCTGGACCTACCTCTTTTCCCACTTCCTTGTTGTGTCTCATATAGTATCTTCTTGTGTATCCTGATGGTTTCCGTTCTTTGAAAATGCCTCAGTTACCGCAGTCTCTTTAATAGCATAGAAGATTCCCAGTTTGCCATAAAATTCCTTTTTGATGAATAAGCACAATAACTATGTCTCTCCATTCAACAGGATTTTTTTTCTCCATTCTTCATTAGATCTTTGGTAAGCCTAATCTATAATAGTATCCCCACAAATTGCAGCAGTTCTGCCCCAGGGGTTTATTCCTACAGCTTAATCCAATTTTATATTTTTCGATTAAAACACCAATGAATATTTCAGCTATTGCTGAATGTATTTTTTTAAGACACAAATTAATTTAAAAAAATATTACAAATATCTTATTAGTAACTGTAGTGTTCATCCATAGTATCTTTATGGAGTGAAAAATAATAAGGAATTTGCTATTTAAATGATCCAAAACCCTGAACTTTAATAATGCCTAAAATTGTTTTAATATTATCAAAGTTTAGATATGATCACCTTAAAATTTCTATGCTAATTTATAAAAAAGTCTTATGTTTGTAGAAACTGCAATGAACAACGAAGTGGGTGCTTGTGATGAACAAGTGCAGATTGGACTGGACAAGAGAGCAAGGTCGCTCCTTGTTGTGGTCTCTTCACCGCCAGGGAATGATTATGAAAATTTCACTAATGAAGTCCGATTGTACAACTCGAAGGAGCCATTTCTATTCCCAACGCCACCATTGTTCCTCAATGTCTCGTACGTGAAAGTAAGACAAATTTCCCTCTCATGAGCTCACATCATATGCTCTCAAATCATATATGTAATTATACACTATTATTATTTGTTTTATTAGGAGGGACAGGATATGCATTTTTTTTTTTTATTAGTAACAGTAATTTGTATAGGAATATTCAGTAAACTTACATGATATATTTAATGCTCTATGGAATGCTTTACCTTTTATTTCAACATCTGAATATAGATTAGTACTAGTTATAAGTAAATCATAATGAAACCTAAAGTTAAAAATAAACTCTACATTTTTACCAAATATATAGTTTTAAGAACCTAATGTGTAATATATTCCGTTGGTATTTTAGGATAGGGTCCAGTACCATATCTGTCTAGGCAAGGCCTAAAAATAAAAATCTTTGTCTGCCACTAAAAATTAGGTATTTAAAGTGTATATATAATTTAAGTATTGTATAAATGAGACAATTAACATTAATGTAATAATGTTGATGTTCACAACTTATTTTTTCTTATAGCTAACTTGATACAGTAGGTCTGAATAGAGGACACAGAATTAATGTTAGATAAAGATAATTGTTCTTGTTGTTGAATAACCAGTATGCGCCCACCAGTATATATTTTGTTGCAAAAATTACATACCTGAAAATTACACATAGTTAATCACATATTTAAGAAGTACGAAGGAAATGAAGGCATCCCTTCAGGAGCAGCACCAGGGTTGTCTAGAATCTTCTAGGCAATGAAGACGAGTCGTTGCCTGGGCCCTTCTTGAACTGTCTCCTGTCTATAAAGTTGGCCAGCTTGCCTGAAATTCTCAGTTTTCTTACTAGTGAATATTAGTGTATTCGGTCCAGCTTTTAGTGAACAGTGCTTTTTAGTTCAGTGCAGTACAGTGTTTTGTGAAGTTCAGTGCAGTGTCGTGTTTTGTGAACATCACTGATTCGCGTGATAGTGTGTTATTGTTCTGTGCAAGAAGAAGTGAAGTTATCAGTGCATACTGTTATTAATAATTTACCAAGTGTGTAGTGCATCATCAAATAAATTGTGCCATGATAAAAACGCTAAAGTTTTTGTGTTTAATGTTGCAATCCAAAAGATCCTTAATAATCAGTGTTAATTATTTATGTAATAAACGTAACAATACATTCATAAAGTTCTGCATAAATCATTAAGAAATATGTATGTAATCAATTTAATTAATAAGTCGAAAAGTACTTATAATATGTTTTTCCTTGGTTGGAGGAACTTTTTCCATATTCCAACATGCAAAAGTCTGCATTGCTATACTCATTTTAAATAAAATTGCTCTAAAAAATGAATAAAAGTTTATAATAACGTTTCTACGGCCCTGCCAACTATTTCCCAATGAACCCATTCATTTTTAAGCATATACAATTAATTTTTAAAGAGTCAATAGTTTTATACCCAGCTGTCAGGTTAAGGTGTTTTCTTTCTGACTCCTGCCTTAAAATACCTATTGAGTATACTACATATTATTGTAGTTCTGGGAAATTCAATCCTTTCTGTAGCATTCATTGAGAAAAAAAAGAGTCAAACCCTGATATTAATTTAATTTTGAATGGCTTCTTCAAGGCCATCATTTGAGTACATAACACAAATTCTTTTGGAAACAAATTAATAACCATATTTCAAATTGATTTAATTAGGTATGTAATTAGGTGCTGGTATTTAAAATTTAGAATGAAAATCTTGAAAGTTGATTTTCAAGGGAATGATGAGTATATAGAAGCAATATGAAGAGTAGATTTTTATTTTATTTTACTCTGTAAGTATATTCTGTGGGCTGAAGAATATATGTATTCTACATTTGGTAATAAGTATCACAATGTCAATATTATCATAATCATTACTTTTGGGGGGAAATAATAGACTATACATATGTAGTTTTTTTTTTTTTGCCTTTAAAATTATACACAAATATTATAAAATTATCAATAGACCTATTTTTTAAGTCAGAAATATGTGTCACTGTATATTTGAAGTAGACATTTCTTGGACTGAATGATCCTTTCAAAAATTTAAATTTTTTAAATAAATAAATTAGGGTAATTCCAAACATTAGTTCATGATCATGAATGAATTAGGAAACTGACACACAGGAAAGAGCCTGATTTGAGCACAATTAGTGTATTTATTTATATCAGATGTATTCTCACTATAGAGAATGAGGCATACAAGGAAGTCAACATTCTCTAAACCAATTACTCTTTGTTTCTCTTCATCTATATCATTTTTTAAGATCTAGATCCTATCCAAATGTGTGAAGCTAGGACTGTGCCAAAAATGAATCTGACAATTTGTGGTGTATTATAAGGAGCCATCAACAAATAGAGGCTTTTTTTTTCATAAGTGTATTAAGATTGGCATAAGGTTTAGATTGGCTGGTCATGCAACAAAATTGAATCAGGTAGTAAAATAGTTTCATTTAAGATGCTCAAGCCCTTCTGGATTAGGTGGTTAAAATTCAGTATTAGCATGCTAAGGTCATTATTATTCTATTAATGATTGCAGAAGAATGTTTTGTATAATTAATGTGTTTAACTTGTTTAAACATAAAATGTATTTCGAAGGGTTTATTTGTTTCTGTATACAAGGTCTTGGTACTGGGAATACAAGAGGAGGGAGCAGTGGCTCCAAATATTTAAATATAAAAGAAGCCAAAGATTTATATATATTTAAAAAAAAAAAAAAAAAAAAAAAAAAAAAAAAAAAAAAAAAAAAAAAAAAAAAAAAACATCACAGCTAAAATAAAATAAAATAGATGATCAGGGTCATATCTGAGCATTTGGCCAAAAAAATTCAAGCTCTGTTTATTATTCATACGATTACAAGCTGATAAAAATAAACAAACGTCTAAAAAATTGCAATTGACCTTCAATATTTAAAATTCTTATATAAAGATAGTCACAAAAGGAGTTCTGTATTCTAGGAGTAACATAATTGATTCTAAAACTATGATTTCAAATTAGTTTATTCTATGGTTAATTAAATTGAGTATGGAATGTATTAACAATTATTAAAATTCTTCTTTACAGTTTGTATCAATATATGCTGCATATTTGTATGACTCAGTAAGATTATATGCAGAAGCTCTTGATGAACTTTTGAAGTTGGAACCATTCCTTAACGAGACAATTATTGAACAGGTGGCAAGTAATGGGACTAAAATTGTTGAAACAATAATCAATAGAGGATCTTATAAAAGTAAGATCTGTTTTCATGATCATTCATTTAAAAATACTTCAAAGAATAATATGTTGTATATTTTGAGTTAAAAAGTATATTTGCTTCATAGGTATTACAGGAGCTAGAATAAAATTAGACAAAAATGGAGATTCAGAGGGAAATTTTTCTGTTCTTGCTTTTCTAAGAAATGAAGATAATCTGGAAAATAATAGTTTATGTGGATTTGATTTAACAACTGTTGGGCAGTTCCAGCAGCAGGCTGGTGATAATAATCCAGTGAGTAGTCATAACAACTTATTTTTTATTTTTTTTGTTAATTCTTATTTATTTTAAACACAATACACTAATTATCTCAATCTTCATTGTTTCTGGGCTGCTATTGTCCACTCTAAGCTTTCTGTTACATTTTATGATTTACATATGATTTTAGCTGGTTTGTTTTAACCAGAATGATTAGTTTGCTCCATTTTCTGGGGCTTAATGAAACCTAGCCCACCCCTCTAGAAATTAAGGGTAGTTTTAAATGGGATAAATGAATAAGTCACCCTGAGCAATACTACACCGCTTAGAGTAGATATATTCCAACTCCTAGAAGGTACAATGTATACTGCAAAACAAAAGGAATTACTTTTCGCTAGTTTTCATGCCAAAATTTAAAATTGTTGTTTCAGGAATTCAAACCATTCAGTCAAGTAGATTGGGTTAAAGGGTCAAAACCCGAAGATGAGCCTTCTTGTGGATTTAATAATGATAACTGTGGGAAGGATGGATCAGAAAAAGGGTCCATCATTGTTGCCATTGTTCTAGGGATTATGTTGTTCTGTGCGGCTGTGAGTACTATTAGTATTTATAGGAAATGGAAAATAGAGCAAGAAATTGAAGGTTTACTATGGAAAATCGAACCATCTGAACTCCATGGATACTTCGATAATATTGTTTCATCTCCTAGTAAGGTTAGTATGGGTTTGTTATACCAAAATTAGTTATGCTGTAAATTTGTTGTACAGTGTTATTCATTGGAGTATGCTGAAACCAGTTTTAACTGTTAGAATTGAATATTAACCTCAAAAAAAAAAAATACCTGTGGTCTAAAATTAAATTAAGTTTATTTCATACTTCATCTTCATATTACCTTTATGTATTATGTATTTTAACTTTGATTTGAATTTACTTGCAAATTCAGATTTTCCTAACTTACTACTAGATTTGCATGTTATCCTTCAACTGATGTATTTTATTACATGTATGTCAGAAATTAAAGATAATTTAAGCATGTTTGATAAATCTGTATGCCCGAGTACTGTAATTTAAGATAGTGTTATTTGGCTTTAATTTCAATTTTATTTTAACTCCCTTCAAATATTATTTGATGCATTTAAATTGAAAAATACCAATTACTTTAATTAAATAAATTGCAACAAGATAACAAAATGAAAAATGTATATTTTCAGATTAGTTTGGTGAGTGCTACATCTTTTGAGTCAAGGTGTGGGCCTCAAGTATTTGCTTCAACAGGAACATTCCGAGGTCTTGTTGTGAGGGTGAAGGAAATTAAATTTTCTCGGAAGAAAGATATTTCAAGAGAAATAATGAAGGAGATGCGCTTACTCAGGGATTTTCGCCATGATAACATTAACTCCTTCATTGGAGCAGTAGTTGAGCCTATGAGAACTCTAGTTGTTACAGACTACTGCTCTAAAGGAAGTCTTTATGTAAGTTTTTGTAATTTAATTGACATATCTGAAATTTAAAAATTGTCTAGTTTATTTTTAATCTAAGAGATGCATGGTTCTGTAATTACTGAGCAAAATATGTATGCTTAAATAACAATAATCTTATAAATAATATGTATTAATAAAGTATAACACTTTCAAGAGGAGTTTCATCTTGCTCAATTTGTATCTGATAGATTTGATTCTGATAGATTCAAAGCACACTTAGTTCAAATATATATAAAGTTTAGAGTTGCACTTAGATACTGTTGGTGCTCTTAAATGTTCACATATTAGCATGCGTATGCACACACACACACACACACACAAACATAGTCAGAATTTTAGCTGGAGTTAAAAAGATTTAATATAAGAAAAATTAAAAAGAACACACATACACACGTGTGTGTGCACCTGCACAGGTGTCCCATGAGACTTCCCCTTAACTTTCTAATTATTTGGGGAGAGTTGCTTCCAACGGCCCAGTCTCCGGAGAGACTCCTTTTTTCAGAGGATCTCAAATCCAGTTAGTTTTGATCTATGTAGACTAGAAATATGATTTCCAGTTTTTATTTTGTTCCTAATCTACACAAAATATCATGAAGAAGGAACCATTAATTGAAATTTTACAGAAAGTAAAACATACTGTTACGTTTTTATTACAAAACCAGTAATAAAACGTTGTTAATAAGAGTTCTTTTGGATTGCAAAATTAAACATACATAAGTTTCACGGTTTATCACTACACAATTTATTTCACAATGCACAATACTCTTGGTTAACTATTACTACTCACAGTATTACACTGATAGTGTCACTGTTCTTCGGATTTCACAGTCCAATAATTGACTCGCGGTCACTGAACTTCACATAAAACGACGGCTCAACACTGTTCTTCTTATAAAAACACTTTACCGCACTGCACTAAGTCACGCTGAACATCCCTCGAAGACCGTCGAGCAACCACTGAACTGTGGAGTACTGTGAGACTTCCTTTTAAATGCTTGTAGAAGTGTCTAGGCATAGAAGGTTCCAGTTGGAGAAAGGTCTAGAAGTTCCAGGAAGGTCTAATTAGATTGCTGTGGCCCTACTTAGATTGGTCCTAATTAGATTAGATTAGAACATGCAGCTCTCTCTCTCTTTCTCTGCTATTCTTTCACGCAACAATACTATAAAAGTCCACAATACTATAAAAGTCCGTCACACATGGGCTATGTAAACTAAGCAGATGTCCCACGTGAAGTTTTACAATAGATGAATTAATTACTTTTGGTTTTGGAGTTTGGTAAGGGATAAACAAAAATTCAGCTTCGTGCAAGATCGGTTTGAAAGGGTCACATTTTTGTCTTCTACTTGCTAGGATCAATGAGCATTTGAAGAAATTTTTTTCTGGTGAATATGACCTCAATAGCTGATTTCCTTTAGTGAAAATCTGCTAATAGAAAGAGGATTTTAGTTCTAAATTAATTACTGTACAAACCCCTCAATCTATGTTTTTCTCTTATTTTCATTTGGCTTGTGTTTAGCTAGCCTTTCACTGAAACCTCTAAATAATAACTTTCTAATGGTGTTACAGGAAAAATAAAAAATTAAAATCAGTTTGGTCCTCTAAGGTGTAAATTCATTAAATTTTATCATGATAATATTATAATGGTAGTTACTATTATTTATAACTTTTTCTTCTGTTAGAGAAAATATGTTTACTTGGGGAATAAATGCTGTCAGAAGATAATAAAATGCTAACTCTTCTTCTTTGACCACATTTTATTAAAAGCTCTACATATTTCCCAATCCTTAATGCCATCTTCAAGGGTAGAGGTAGACATACAACTAACATTATATGAAAGAGAACTTCCTGCCCAAAGAACCATTTGTGATGTTCTAATTGATGTGATGTTAGTATGCTTAGCCCTGAAGAAGCTGAGGATAAGGAAATATCTAGTTTTTAATAAAGTGGAAGAATATTGGTTAAGAACTTCTCCCAGCAACTATTCTATTAGTGAATGAGTCATAACATTACAATATGAAAACTTATTAGATTTGACTGGGATTCAACCTGGGTTCTCCCCTACTTTAGAGTAATCTCTTTTAGCCACCACAATGCTCAACTCCAAGGTGGTTTATTTTTACATTTAAAAGTATGTCTTGTGCACTTTTTTCCTTGCTTACAGTTATAATTTCCTTAATTTATTTATTAAGTAAAAAATACTCTTTTACATATTTTTTTTAAAAACTTCTGTTGGTTTCAGGACATTGTTGAAAATGAAGATATTAAACTAGATAAAATGTTTATTGCATCACTTGTCCATGATCTCATAAAGGTAATATTATTTTATTTGTGTACATTTCATTATGTGCATCACACTTCACAAACCAATAAATAACTGACAATTTTTAGTACTTTTACTCATCAAAATAACATATCGAATTCCAAAGTTTTTATTTTATCCACAATGTCTGAAATAGTGCCTGAAAATATGGATTTATATTTGACCTTTTTTTTTTTTTCAAATTAAACATTGTCAGATAAAAAAGTTGAACTTATTTCACGTTTAATGCTTTTCTTTCTTTTTTTTCTTTTTTTTATAGATTATTCCCATTATTTATTTCTGTCAACCTAGGTGTTAACCTCAGTTTTAATTAATTTAATGATATTTAGGAGGAAAAAATAGCAGACTATCAGAAATTAATATTGCGACTATATACTATTTCTATTATTGAAATCATTAAAATGAGATAAACACGTGGTTTTAGGGAATGATGTTCCTTCATAACTCCCCCCTTGGTGTCCACGGGAACCTAAAATCTTCCAACTGTGTTGTAACTTCTCGTTGGGTTCTTCAAGTATCTGACTTTGGGCTTCATGAACTCCGTCACTGCCCAGAGAACGAGAGCATAGGAGAACACCAATACTACAGAAGTAGGTATTATATTTAACCATTAATTAGTATTGTAGGATTTATAGAGACAGAATTAGTATGCTTTTGGCCATAGGAAGTTTTTGCACGGAACATCTTCTGATTTTCCGTTTAATGTGATACCAGCCTCAAAATTTATATATTTTTAGCATAACATTTAACAGTTCTGTGGGTGACTGTGAACTTCTTTGCAGTACATATTTTAGGATTTTTTTTCCTTTCGAAACACCATATTAATATATTATATTCATTTTATAAAACAATATAATAACATAGAATAAAAAATGTTCAAATGTTCTGTGTGACTGCTCAGAAGATGAAGGGTCCATTGTACAATCATTCAAGAAATGAGCATAACTTCCTTTTGCAATATTGAACTATTAATTATCGAGATGCTATTAAAAATTGAGACACTCCTATACTGATAGGCATGGAGGGGAAAGATAAAGAAGAAGAACCGCATAATTATATATATATATATATATATATATATATATATATATATATATATATATATAGAGAGAGAGAGAGAGAGAGAGAGAGAGAGGGGGGGGGAGGAGAAAAGAGATTTAAAAATAATATACTCCAGCAGAGTTCTCCATAAATGTTAGTATTAAAATGTACTTACTATTAAATTAAAAGCTCACAAACTTACCACTGAAGTAACCAGGCCATAGGAAAGTTAAGGGAAGGAAGAGAGAATGATTCGTCTTGCCGTAGATTATTCTCTCTGAAGATAAACTTAGTCTTCTGGTACAAAATGGGCAAAATTTCTCTTAATTTTTTATTTAATCTCAAATCAGTATAAAACACAAATCCACACTGAAAACAATAAAAATTTGATCAAAATCAAATGTTTTCTTTGTTTTTGTAAATTCACAAAAACATTGTTTCCTAGGATAAGAGGGAGAGTACCAGCTATTTTTCTACCTATCATCTATTACAAAAATTTTCAATTGTTCTGATATCACCAGAACTACATTTGAAATATTGTAATGAGTAAAGAGGTGATTGTTTACTAAATGATTATTAGAATTAATAACAGTTACATACAAATGTTTTCATTATCCATTTATTTTAAGTTTCATACATTGTATTATGAAATATCAATTTTTATAAAATGAAGTGTTATATTACTAAGTTAGCCTATCAGTCCAACTTTCATATGATCTACAGGTCTTCTATGGACTGCACCAGAGCTGCTAAGGAATGGTTCTAAAGCTCGTGGGACCCCTAAAGCTGATGTATATGCCTTCGCAATCATACTTCATGAAATCATTGCAAGGCGAGGACCCTTTGGCGGTTGTGGCCTTGATGAGCCAAAAGGTAGTTCATTGTCAATCAACACTATAAATATATGTAATATTTTGAATTCTATATGTTGTAGAGATTTGTTGCCTTTCTATAGACAAGAAGTCGATAATTCAAGTATGGAGATTGTTTTTAATCATTTAAACATATAATATACACTCTTAAATCCTGTATGCACCTCATTAACTAAGTGCTATAACCTCATAAAGAGCCACTGATTATTAATTCTTAAAGTTTGATTATCATACATTCTGGTAAAGAAACAATGCTAATTGTTAATCATTTTAATGCCTGTTTACTCTTTTTAGTTAAAAATCCTAAATAAGGTTTAGTGAATTCCAACGTATTTCAGTAACTTTAAGCACCATTAGCTAAACACAAAAGGGCAATAACTTATGATGCATTTGTCTCCTTAGGCAATAATAAATTTTAAAAATAAAGAATATGAATCTTTACCAAAATTCTATCACCAATTATATTATTTGTATTTTTTTTATTAGATAAACTTACTAAAACTATTTTAATGCACAATACTCCTCTAAACACCATGAAACGTTATGCATAAAGTTTTTAAGAATTGCCATATTAAATTATTTTTATTAAAGTTCTTAAACATTTAAATACACTTAAGATTACAAGAATGACTTTAAAATTAGTATATATTAAAACGTACAAAACTAAAGTCTCAGTTGCAAGATAATGTTAACAGAAATTAGTTTACAATGTGAATATATTCCATCATAGGTCTATAAGGAAAGACTGTAGACTCATGCCTGGAAGTCTGTTGGTTATATGTTTCATTCTAATAGATTTTTCAAAATGAGAATAAAACCTGATACGTCTCATTTCAATGCTTGATTAAAGAAGACTTTAATTCGGTTTCAGAAGCAGAATTCCTTTTATTTAATTCTTAGGCTGAAATTTTGAATTGGAAATCTCAATCAATTTATATTATTCACTATGTTTAATTATCTTCTTAACCTTTCCTGATTACTTGTTATGTAAATATTCTTGTTTCCGCATATATTGTGAAACAAATTTTATTCTATAGATCTTGTCCTTATAAAAATTAAAATAAAGTCTGTCATGCAGGGGCTGCGTGTTAACTAGCCAGATTTCCCATGTGTGTCACTTATTTGCATTTATCTCAAAACATAAACGTTCAATGAGAGTAATATTTGGTATTTAAGCTTCAAATAAACTTCTTCATAATATAACTGCTTATTGTTAATATGACATGAATAGGAGTGCGGGTTTACTGAAGGTGGAAAACTATAAAATTGAAATATCTGTGTTAATAATCAAGATATAGCACATTTATCGATACAGATAAACATTTATAGAACATTACATTTGCAATAAGATTGGTTCATTACAAGTTTTCGATCCAATGCATAATAATGGAGGTATGAAGTATTTTTGAAATTCCCCACTCTAAACTCCCTTTCCCACTTGTCGGATTTTAGCCATTAATCAACTTGATCTTTAGTTTTACATAAAATGCTTAAATGTTGGCCATGATCAAACAAAAATTGTGCCTACTATAGGGTTAACAGACATATATATATATATATATATATATATATATATATATATATATATATATATATATAGTTTTGAACAGACTTCATTTTCACCATTTCCTAAGTAAGATCGATGGACATTTGAGGAAATTTTTCAAAAGTTGCGTCATGAGTACGACTTCAGTAGCTGATTATCCTTGAAGGGAAATCTGCAAATATACTTTCTGTATCGTGATAATTGATTCCCGATTTACGTTTAAGGGTCCTCAGGTTAAACTTTTTTCATAGCAAGTATGCTTGAAAATAATTGTTGGGTTGGTCTATTTGATAGAGGCACATCTGAATACTTTGTTCCGTTGACGCAGTAACACAGCTGGTCACAAATATTTTAAAAATTTATTGGATATTCTACAAATTCTTCGGATTTGGCTGTATTCAAGCATATATATGAATATTACATAATTTTTTCCAGAAATAATCCGAATGGTGAAGTACTGCCCTGGACCGGATGATGCACCATTCCGGCCAGCAATATCTGTGATAAGAGACAGCGAGGTCGGATCTGACCTAGTCATAGATGTAATGACAGACGCTTGGTCTGAGGAACCAGAACTTAGGCCAGACTTTGGCACCATCAGAGCCAAGTTAAAAAGCATGCGTGATGGAAAGTAAGTTCATAAATAAATATATAAATATACATGCAATTGCTCATATTAAGTAGTAGGTTGGTTCCTCTAGTATATAAATACTATTGTCAAAACTACATTTGGAGGATCTGATTACTGTCTGATTGTTGAGTAGACCAGGTTAGTCCTTTAAAATCAAGGTTACCATTTCCAAGGCTATTAAATGTTGTATGGACTAGTGGCTAACTATATATTTGGCACTAGTGAATGGATGTAATAAAGTATTTTGAATAACATAAAGTAGTGTTAAATAAGAAAACTCTTTTATCAATGATAAAAATCATATTTTTGTTTAAAAGTTAACAAAAATTAAAAAAATAATATTGAGTTTGAAACTAATAATTAGTATGTTGATTAGATGTAATAGTGACTGTGCTTGTTATATATTTAATTTTCAACTAATCAATGATTCTTCTACAATTGATTTTCCAGAAGTCAATATAATCCAATAAATAAATTTTAAAAAAATCTTAGAGAATATTTCACTCTTTATGATTCTGTATTATTGTAAATATTGCCTTATAAATATAGACAAAGAAACATTATGGACCAAATGATGGAAATGATGGAGAAATATGCAAATAATTTGGAAGAACTGGTGAACCAAAGAACACTTGAAGTCTTCGAAGAGAAAAGAAAAACCGAAGATCTCTTACATAGAATGCTACCTGCGTAAGTTTAGCTTTTACATAATAAAAAATGTATTCATATTTTTCATAAACTGAATTTTAGTTATGTTTGGATAATTGAACAGAGAACAAACTGATCTTTGTCATATTAACTTTAATGACACATGGGACTATTCACGAGGGACACAAATAACAGACTGAGGCAATGGCCTTCATGATCAATCCATAGCTAACTAAGCATGTAATAACTATCTCCCCAACAAGTTATTAATTGTTTTTAAAATCACTTTTGGGGATTTTGGGCATTGACTAATAAAGTGGGGGTTGGTATTTTATATATATGTATATAATAAAGCAGTAAATTTTATTGGGGGGGGGGGTATATTAAATTTTCATAAAATACATAATTGATTGAACATCACTCTTTCTATAAAATAAAAAATGTATAAATCGTGAAAAATATGTCATGACTTTACTGACAACCTGTTAGCTGTGAAGTGAGAGCAGATCCCAGAAATGGGATATAAACAAGCTGACTGTATAATTTTATAATGTTTCTTCTGAATTTAAAGAGATGTTTAACTAACTAAGTAACTAACTGCAATACTTTGTGGGCTACTTATATCATTATTTGATCTAGGAACTGTTATCTTAATGCACTAATTCAGGAAATAAATATCTCTATTTCTTATGAATGCTTAAATCATTCTTTATTATTTATTAACGTCCATTTTTTGCAACTAAGGCTAATTGGGATCTAATCGTTCAGGAACTAATTTTAAATTTAAATATACATTACAGGCCTGTGGCAAAGAGACTCACGAGCGGATTTGGAGTAGAACCTGAGTCATTTGATCTAGTCACTATATACTTCAGCGATATTGTTGGTTTTACTGCCATGTCTGCAGAGAGCACTCCTCTACAGGTAACGTTTATTATTATTTTATAGAGTGATTGGTTTTTACTAAGTTCACTCTGAAATATTTAATCCTTTAATAAAGTCAAATTTCACTATGGGTTTTACATACATCATTAACATAATATTATAAGATCTTGTTTCATTCTTTCTGGAAGTAATTTGGATAATCGTCCAATATTATTTAGGAGCAATCCATGCATTTTGTTATATCTATATATATATAAAATTGTAACCTCTGTCTGTACATTGATTTTTTTCGCGAAATTTCACGATAACTTTTCGTTTCACATGCCATAGACACCATATCTGCATTTTGTTTCTTTCGTGTATGTTTGTTTGTTTGTTACCTTTTCACGCTTAAACGGCAGAACCGAATTTTATAAAACTTGGTATGTATATTACTACTAACCCAACTTAGACTTTAGGCTATATTAATTTTCTCTGAGACGAACAGGAGGGGGGGTTATAAGGGAAGCCTGAAATTAAAAATAGCGATATTTCGTTTTCTATTGGTTTTTCGGCAAATATGCACATAACAAAAGTTGTTTATTTTGTTATTTAGAGTAACTTTTGTTATTTACACTTTTGTCATATACCGAAGATTAAATGTGTTATACGCTAAAAATTAAAGCGGGAGTCAACAATATAATTTGCCAAAAAAGACTCAACCGAACTAAATAAAACTCGGTATGTGTATTAGCAGTGAGGCCTTCATTATAATAAGCCATACCAACATTTCTATGGACGGGCAGGAGTAGGGGTTATAAGGAAAGTATGAAATTAAAAATAGCGATATTTCGTTTCCTATTGGTTTTTCCGCAAATATAAACATATTAAAAGTTGTTTATTTTGTTATTTAGAGTAACTTTTATTATATGCACTTTTGCCGTATACGGAAGTATAAATGAGTTATACGCTAAAAACTATTGCGGGAGTCCACAATTTTATTTGGCACAAAAGACTCAACCGAACTAAATCAAACTCGCTATGTGAATTAATACTAACGTTTTCCTTATAATAAGCCATACTAACATTTCTAGGGACGGGCAGAAGGGGGGGTTATAAGGGAAGCCTGAAATTAAAAATAGCGATATTTCGTTTCCTATTGCTTTTTCAGCAAATATGCACATAACAAAAGTTGTTTATTTTTTTATTTAGAGTAACGTTTGTTATATGCACTTTTGCCATATACCTAAGTATAAATGAGTTATACGTTAAAACTTTTGCGGGCACTAACGGCTGAACCGAACTTCACAAAACTCGGTATGTCAATTAGCATTAATTCTTCCAAGATTATAAGTTATATTAAAATTTTTAGGTTCGAACGGGAGGAGGATTATAAGGGAGGTCTGAAATAAAAATTCACCATATTTACATGTATGAGACGGGAAATATAAAAATATCGAAGACTGTGAAGAATTATCGAACAAATAATTCTATTATTAGCAAATCACCGGCAACGACGGGTATCAATCCTAAACACTGGGACGGGTAAATGTCAAAATATTGTGCAATGTAAAGCCTGCTAAAAAATACCATCACCATTCAGCCTCAAATGAATTCCCGGGCGAAGCCGGGTATCTGAGCTAGTATATATATTTATATATATATATATATATATATATATATATATATATATATATATATATATATATATATATATAAAAGAAAGTCGTATTAGTTACACTATTTATAACTCAAGAACGGCTTTACCGATATGGCTGAAAATTGGTGAGGAGGTAGCTTAGAGCCAGGAGACGGACATAGGATGCTATTTATTTCTCTGAGACGAACAGGAGTGGGGGTTGTAAGGGAGGCCTGAAATTAAAAATAGCAATATTTCGTTTCCTATTGGGTTTTCAGCAAATATGCATATAACAAATGTTGTTTATTTCGTTATTTAGAGTAACATTTGTTATATACACTTTTTTCGTATACCGAATTATGAGATATAGACTAAAACCTATAGTGGAAGTGAACAATTTTATTTGGCACACAAGAGACTCAACCGAAATGAATAAAACTTGGTATTTGTATTAGCACTAACGCCTTTATTATCATAAGCCTACCAACATTTCTAGGAACGGGCAGGAGTGGGGGTTGTAAGGGAGGCCAGAAATTAAAAATAGTGGTATTTCGTTTTCTATTGGTTTTTCTGCAAATATGCACATGACAAAAGTTGTTTAGTTTGTTATTTAAAGTAACTTTTGTTATATTCACTTTTGTTGTATAACAATTTATAAACGAGATATACACTAAAAGCTAAAGCGGTAGTCAACTATTTTATTGGACACCAACTGTTGATTCCAACAAAACTCGGAATATATAAATTAGCATTGATTCTTACATGGTTATAAGCTATATTAAAATGTTTAGGTTAGAACGGGATTGGGGGTTATAAGGGAGGCCTGAAATAAAAAGTCGTGATATTTCATTTTCTATTCCAAACCAACCACGGGTACTAATCCTAAACACTGAAACGGGGAAATGTCAAAATATTGTGCAAAGTAAAGTCTTGCCAAAAAAATACCATCATCATTCCGGCTCAAATGAATTCCCGGGCGAAGCCGGGTACCTTAGCTTATATATATATATATATTCCCTTAATGGGTCATTGTATTTATAGTGTGAGAATAGCAAATTCTAATATTTTTTTGGAATTAAAATGAAGGGAATGTGTTAGGAACAATTGTAAGGAATATTAAAAATACCCTTTTTTCATCATGCACTGAACTGGTTAATAAATGGTATTCTATATGATGGTTAATAATGTAAATATAACTCTAATGGAGACACACAATTAAAAGGTTTATTCAACAATAACGAGGATATCTCTGGAATATGCTGGATGGTAGAGGAACAAATGTATAAGGATCAATAAGAAGGCCAAGTCCTCTACTGGTTTTTTAATATAATGCAGAGTGCACTTTCGGAGTCAACGCTCCATCCTCAGTGCCTGCTGATTAAAGCGGCGTTGCCTATACAACGACTGCCGGGCAACACCGGGGGGGAGGCGTCCGGAATTCTTGGTCCAGGCAACGCATCTTTAATCAGCAGGAACTGAGGAGGGAGCGTTTACTCCGAAAGTGCACTCTGCATTATATTAAAAAACCAGTAGAGGACTTGGCCTTCTTATTGATCCTTAATAACGAGGATGTTCAATTTTTTGGAGGTGGGTGGGGGGGGGCTCAGGGAGGGGGGACAAAGGGATTTTATTCAGTGAGGAACTCAGTAAATCAATCTTAAGTCGTCCCACCCCAGCTACTCTAGGCTGGTTACCTGCACTTAACCAATCCCAATCAACCTTATATTCATAAAATTGATGTTAATTTTAATAATAATAATTTTTTATATATTTCAGGTTGTAAACTTCTTGAATGACCTCTACACTATGTTTGACAGTATCATCAGAGGTTATGACGTCTATAAAGTTGAAACTATTGGAGATGCATATATGGTGGTAAGTAAATATTAACTTCTATCTTTGTTCGTTTACACAATTCAAACAAATAATTATATTCCATTCTTTTATTTTTATATTCTATTCAAAAGAGTTACAGAGAGGAGATTGCTTTTTTTCACTTTTTACTTCTTCGTACAAAGCAAAGGAAGTATGGATGTTATTTACAGTTCATCACCCTTTTCTTGCTAGGATGGGAATAAGGACATTATTTACTGAATTTGTCACTAAATCAATTCCCTTTGTCCTCATGGAAATCGAATCCACGACTCTAGATTTACCAAGTGTAATAAGACCAACACCTTATCTCACATGATTAACTTGAGCTTCTAATGAAATTTTAGTTAGATTATATTGTTTGCTTACTTCAGTCAAACCCGTATATTTAAACACAAAAAAACAACATATATTTAATTTAATATAGTTTAAATAGATAGGCCTATTGTAAAGAAATCACTTGAAAAATATTATACTGTCTAGTTTTATCAAAGAATGTTTCATTGAAATTGGTAACCCC
The DNA here is from genome assembly GCA_019009955.1 of Riptortus pedestris. Taxonomy (NCBI): domain Eukaryota; kingdom Metazoa; phylum Arthropoda; class Insecta; order Hemiptera; family Alydidae; genus Riptortus; species Riptortus pedestris. The sequence goes on from CM032232.1 coordinate 78,254,171, forward strand.
AAAAACTAATGTTTTAGCAGATTTCCCTTAAGGGAAATCAGCTATTGAGGTCGTAATCATGACGCGAGTTTTGAAAAATTTCCTCAAATGTCCATCGATCCTACCCAGGAGATGACGAAAATGAGGTCCGTTCAAAATTATATATATATATATATATATATATATATATATATATATATATATATATTTGTCTGGTCGCAATTTTTGTTTGATCATTACCAAAACTCATATTTAATCGTTTTATGTAAAAAGAAAGATCAAGTTCGTTAATGGCTGAAATCGGACCAGTGGGAGGGGGGTTTAGAGGGGGGATTTTTGAAAATTAGAAATATCTCCGTTATTATGCGTCGGATCGAAAAATTGTAAAGAATCAATCTTATTGTAAATTAAATTTACTATAAATATTGTTCTATACATTTTTTTTGTATCTAGAATATTAACCGAGATATTTGCATTTGTATTGTGTGTGTGGTCGGCAGGAGTCGGCTATGCTCGGCACTTTCCGAGGAGAGCTAGTGCTGCCGTTTTCGTTACTATTCGTCCCTCGTGAATAGGTTTAGATTCTTTACTATTGCTGCCGTTATTAGGCAGATTTCTCTATTGTAAAACTTCACGTGGGAAATCTGCTTAGTTTACGTAGCCCCTGTGTGACGGACTTTTAAATTATTTTTCTGCAAATTTATCTTTATTCCGTATAAAAAAAATTATACTCATTAAAATCAAGAAATGGGTTATGTTTAAGTTACTGATTAAGATTAATTTCAGGTTTCAGGATTACCATTGAGAAATGGAGGGTGCCATGCAGGAGAAATAGCATCTATGAGTTTGGACCTTCTGAAAGCCGTAAAGAACTATCAGATTGCACATCGCCCTGGTGAAACTCTCAAGCTAAGGATTGGCATACACACTGGTTAATATCCTGACTTTGTTATAAAATATTTATGTATACATTTTTCAATGACTTCATTTTTGAGAGCCTTCCAAACTCCATAAAGAAATAGCAATGAATATTTATAAGGTTTAAAGATTCTAGTGGTATTCTATCAATGAAATAATTAAGAGGGCATTATACATCTCAACCGTTTACATTTTATGAAAATGTAATTTTCATGTTCAGTTCATGAAACTGCTAAATAGCTTCAAAGATATTCGGTGATTGGCTGATTTTACTTTTTAAACCAGAATCACAGGTTCTCCCACGGCAAAGTAAATGAAGGGAAGATATGAGAAGAAATTCATAGGTAAAAATATATATCTTGATATATATTTTTCATATTGCTCTAACTACTACCAATCAGGATTTCAAGGTTGACATCTTCAAAGTCGTATTACAATAGAACGAAAAATAAAAGAAAAGTGAGTATAAAGCGATTGAATTAATTCACTTAATATGCTTTGATGCTGTCTATTAATGTCCACTTTATGCTGCTGAGGCTAATTGGGATTGGCTATCTACAGGTTACCACCCTTTTCTAGCCAGGGCGGGCCTACAAATTTTATTTAATGAGTTTGCCACTAACTAATTTCATATGAGAGAGTCAAACTCATGTCTTTTGGTTTAGATAGACTTTAATAGGCAGGAAGAAGTGTACAAGCTTTCAAAAACTGAAGATGTGTTAAAAAATGTGAGCAGCAAATGAGAGGGAGATGTACTCTTGAAAAACCAGGTGGTAAAACATTCAACAAAATAAGTCTTTGGGATATAGGTATCCAATTTATTCTGCTTGTTCATATAATTCAACCAAAGCGTTCATATTTTAAGCTACTATGGATGCAGGTATAACCAAAGCTGAAAAAATGAAAACTATCTTTGATGCATAACATGTAACAAAAAGTGCATTGTATTTAATATCAATTGGTGTTTCTAAGGGTCTGTCGGAGGTAAAAAAATAATTAATTTAGTAATATTAGAACTTTAGTTTTTATTATGGGAATCAACTCATTTCAAAAAGCACTATATCTTTCACAAATTTTTAGTTATGAATGCCTAGCGGAAAACAGAAAGAAACTCAAAACTAAAACAATGTAGCATATCCATGATTGATCTTCTATATGTCAGTATTGTTTAAACTTCAAATTTTCCTATATTCACATAGCATAAGGTTCTCTGTTGAACACAGCAAAGCTCTATTGTAAGACAATAATAGAAATAGAGGTTATAAATCATATGTATGAGATGATAATGGTGGGATTATATGCTCTTCATGACTTGGTCCGAGGAAGATTTGTATGTTGTCATGCAGATAAAATTGATTTTCTAAAAGATAACACTGTTTGTAAAGGAACACATTATTATGTATTCCTCTATGGTTGGTTAGGTCAAGAGTATATCCTGAATACAATTGTAAAATTAAACTAGTTTCAACTCTAGTGGTAAGTTACTCATTTTTAATTCTCTCTTAATGTGTACCTCATTAATGTAATAAAATGTTTCAAACAACTTGAAACCAATAAACACCACTTCTTAATAGATGTTCATGGTTTGAATGAAGCAGATTTATCACAAATTACTTTTTGAAGTGGATAAAAAAACTATCGTACTGCAAATAATTTATTTTATCTCAATTATTAATATGTATTTGGAATCTTCAGTAGTTAGAAATCAAACAGTACTCCTGATGAACCTAGAGTTATGGGTTTGATGCCTGCTTGCGCAAGTGAATTTATTTGGTGATGAACTCATAAATCAAACATTTATAACTACTCTAGTTACAAAAAAGTGGTATTCTGTCCCAGTTAGCTTTTGTAGTATAAATTAGGTATTAATTAAGGAAATATGTAATATCTATTGCTCATGGATTAATATTTTTTTTTCCTTTTGAAGGTCCAGTTGTTGCCGGTGTGGTTGGGCTGACAATGCCTAGATACTGTTTATTTGGTGATACCGTGAATACAGCTTCAAGAATGGAAAGCAATGGGGAGCCTTTGAAAATCCATATTTCTGCTACATGCAAGGAGGCGCTGGAGAAACTTGGAGGCTATATCATAGAGCCCAGAGGAGAAGTGAACATGAAAGGGAAAGGCCTAGTCCATACATACTGGCTTGTTGGTGCCACTGAAAAAGCTATCAAACCAAAAGAAGTTGGTATTTTTTATTCATTTTTAATATATCTAAGTACTTTTTTTTTTGTATTTTAATAGACATTCTCTAATTTAATAGTTAAAATAGAAAATCCCAATGAAACAAGTTTAAGCTTCAGAATTCTCATATGCTAGGCCTAAACACACTCTCTGATATTTCTAAAGATTTAGAATAGCAAGTGGTCCGTTCTGATCATTCTTTGGGACTTTCTATTATGACGATAACAACCAGTATTTATAGTATGTTATTCAATACATGATAACTTCTGAGAGGTCTTACATAACAACATATATATTTGTCATGGGAAAACAAGGCAAGAAAACCAAGGAATTGGAAGAGAAACAAGACAATATATTCTATTGGTTTCTTCCAAAAATAATGCAGGATTATGGCTTTAAATAAAAAAAAAAAATATTTATACCTGTTTTTAATTATCAAAGTAGTCTCCATTACTTTCAATACATTTCTACCAATGTTTTGGCAGATTTTCCATACCCTCTGAATAGAATTTTCAATTCTCAGATTTTATAAGGTTCTTTGATCAATAAATTTTTCATTTTGTAAAAAATGGTGCACACACGCACTCACGGTAGATAGGATTGATACACATTTGAAGAAATTATTTAAAAATCATGTCGTGATTACAACCTCAGTCTGATAAGAAAATCTGCTAAAATTTCAATGGATATCTAACAGATCGTGAAGTAATAACACTTTATATGGCTCATAGCTAGAATTATCTTTTAATTTGAAACGCTGTACTTAAATAATTAAATATCACAAATTTAATAATTTCTTATTACAATGTTTGTAGGTTGATTTAACAGACATCCCACCCTTATTCTGTCGTCCCAGAAAAAGTCCACGGTTGATTCAAACAGACAGTAGACGTCAGAGCAATGCAATGAAAACCCTACCTCCTACTATCATGGAGACTGTGCGGTGTGCTAAATCTTTGGAACTATTTCCTCCAATAATCAAGCAGAACCTTGTAAAGAGGAGTTGTCATTCACTTCAGGTAAGCAAAAAGAACTGAATAATCTAAGACATTTTCATAGTACATGGTAGGAGGTTATATATATATATATATATATATATATATATATATATATATATATATATATATATATAAAATTGTAACCTCTGTCTGTACATTGATTTTTTTCGCGAAATTTCACGATAACTTTTCGTTTCACATGTCATAGACACCATAACTGCTTTTTGTTTCTTTCGTGTATGTTTGTTTGTTACCTTTTCACGCATAAACGGCTGAACCGAATTTTATGAAACTTGGTATGTATATTACTACTAGCCCAACTTAGACTTTACGCTATACTAATAAATAATACCGGGAAAAATTAATTCAAATGTATGTTAATAGTTTTGTCCTTAATAATTCAAATCTATGCATAATGCACAGGAAACGGGAAATATGACAATATGGAGGACAGTGAAGTCTTACATAAAAAAATAATTTTATTATTAACAAATCCACAGAAACGACGGGTATTAACCTCAAACACTGGGACGGGTAAATGTCAAAATATTGTGCAATGTAAAGCCTTGCCAAAAAAATACCATCACCATTCAGCTTCAAATGAATTCCCGAGCGAAGCCGGGTATCTGAGCTAGAACAAACATAAACCTACCAATGTGTAGGTCTTAATATAAATATAATAGCACTGAAATTACCACTTTATAACATGCTATATATAGTACAGTAGTTATATGATTTTGGGTTATCTAGAAATATAGTCTACATATTTTTTCTCTGTCTTTAATATTAATCGAGATATTTGGATTATTTTTGTTGAGCCCCCTACTCCGACTCATCAGATTTTTACTTTGAATAATTGAGTCAATGATACATCTTACTCCTAGCTTAATTATCAAATATGTTTTTTAACAAATCTATACAATGTGATACATGCAAATTTGTTTGATGTAACTAATAAAGATTATATTTTCTAGAGACCTTAATATTTACTCAGTGAATACCATACTTAATTCAAAAAACTAAAGATAAAATTTGTTAGCTTTTGTAATCGGACCAGAAGGAGGAAGAGGTTAGATAACAAATTTGAAATATTTTCATTATTTTACGATCAAGAAATGTTATAGAATCAATCTTTTTAATCACTTAATGTCCTATAACTATTATTTTATATACTGCTTCTCTCATACGAATTTTAAGAAAGATACTTTTATTTTCAGCAATCAGTTAACCTCCTCATTTGTAATTTTAATTCGAAAAAATTTTAATTCATTTGTAATTTGACATCCCACACTATTTTTAAAACTTTTCAAAATGGGAGCAAAAAAAACACTTATTCTAGATTTTTAGTATGTCAATAAGTTACCAAGAGCTAAAAACTCAATTCACATCTTTGTGGAATTAGTTTTGCCTGTTTCCTATTTGTTGCACACAAATACTGAACTATAAATATCAATAGCTTATTCTTATTAGTGGTTTAATTATCTGAATGTTCAACACTTTTCCGTAACTATTTTTTTAAGTTTGTATCTCATTATTTCATTTAATTTTCTTTAATAGGAAGAGAAGGGTGGTGTATGTGGGAATGGTGCTTTGGTGAATGACCCTTTAATTCCAGAAGAAAAACGGTGGCACTCCCTTGAGACGGTACCTCCTGAGCCATGCTCGAAGAAAGGTACTCGATCATCTCTCCGTTCGTGGCTTTTCGGCCTTTTCAACAACAATAATAGTTACAGGAGCAGCGATGGGTCACTACGTCGAGGTGGTTATCAGGACCTGCAACCTGAGAGAGAAAGCATAGTCTGAACCTTCATCTCATACTTGCCACACTCTTGGCTTTATTATATAAATAACGGAAGCAGCTAAATATTAGCAGTGGGTCCTGAGGTCACGTGGTTGCAAGGACCATCAGCCCACGAGACAGAGCTCAGCTTAACTACGCTCCTGTAAATTCTCTCTGTGTCTTTTTGAAGCCAGAAATATTTTTCTGTTGTGAGAATTCCAGTATATTGAGAGAATAATTTCTGATTCACTGGTCTCTTCAAAAATATCTTAATGGGTGGATCAAATATCCAAAGGGCAAAGGACCTCAATCAAATGAGCTAGAAAATGTCCCGAACATAATTTCTAACCTCTCCATGAATCATTCTTCTCGGAGGTCTATGCATATATATTTCCAGTTGCAAGTTGTGAGAATAAGGAGAAAAATTGAAAATTTTGATTACTATTGTATCTGAGGTTAATTAAACTGACCTCATGTAAGCTGGAATGGTTGCCATTGGGTCGGAAAATAGATATATCCTTCAAGGCCCTTCTTTATCAAGATCTCACACGTTAGAACAGATAAATGAAACGTATCGTTAGTTGTAAATGTTGCAATTTTGTTTTAAATATGATGTGACAGCCTGAGTACTATGGACTGCTTACTCTGGACTGTAGTGCCTTTCCAGTGCCTCTGTAAATATGTGAATCGTGCTGTGCTCCAATGAACCTCTATTACAATTTTTAGGATTTTAGAATTTGTAAATATTTATAATATTGAATAAGTGTAAATTTTAGTTGTATAGATGTAGTATATATATTGTTGTTATCTTTAATATATGTTTTTGAATTGTACATATGATAAACATGAAGGTGGTTATATATTAGCCTTAATGCTTCTAAAGAGCCATAATTTATTGTTTTAAAAATTAGTTACCTAATTTGTTGATATAGTATAATAATATTATACCCATTGAGATATCATTTTTAATAAGGAACTTGTTTGAGTCTTATCATCAACGATGGAGCCCATTTAAGAAGGCTATAATTTAAACATGTGCAATAACTTTATTTAAAAAAAAATTCCTTTATCCCATCTTAAAAAGTTATATTTATTCTTGTTTGGATATTTTCAGAGTTTATTTATAATTCCATCCATTATTTATTTTACTAACAGACATGTATAAATATGAATCAATACCAAAGTATGAAGCACAAGGTATCAAGTTACTACATACTATCAATATAATTATACCTTTAATGAAATTGCCATAAACATGTATATTCAATTTTATTTTATAATAATATGTCAGCGAACTTAGTTTATAGAAGAACAAGAATGTAGTAATTTAAGTCTGCCGAATATAAACGATGAAAAAGCGCTTTTAAGTATATGTTGTTGAGTATTGTTGCCTGATATTGTTTATATATAATGAAAGTTGCCATACTTCTTAGTTATATGGGACAATTGTGAGTGTATGTATATTTGAGTGTGTATGTGCATGCATATGTCCAGTGGTTAAGTAAAAATATTAGAAACTCTAAACAACAAATATTAGTCAAATAAATATTTCATCTCGTGACTATATTTGACTCAAAAATTGTTAAAATTATTTTTTGCTAATTTTATTGTTCTTTAAGAGGGTTCATATCTCCAAGCAAAATATTGTATTATACTAAACCATTTACATATATTTCAATGAGCAAAAGTAGAAGTATTCCGAAGAATTTCTCTTTAGACCTGCACAAGTTTGATCCTAAAACTGCAGATTAATTTATATAAGTGCATATAGGATTTTTGTTGAGATTAAAATACCATTGCCAACTGTGTTTTCAATATGCTTTTTCAAATATTGAAAGTGGGCCAAAAATTGTTTGCAGTGTTCTCATCAGAACCATATTTTTAGCAGTAATTTGGGTCTTTATTGCCATTAGAAGCTTGCTATTATTGAATTTTTGTTTATATTTTATTTATTAAAAAATGGGTTCACACAAACTACATAAATAAATATACTTTGAGGTCCTTATGGTGGTTTTCATCAAGTTTGGAGAATGAAAAGAATAAAATATGTTGTGCATTACATTATTCTACTTTGAGGTGAATGAACTATGTACTTGAAACAATATTTTAGTTGGCTGGCATGAATTCCTCTTTTTGTTTTCTTTAAATAAAAAAAAGTCTATTATATGAATCGAATATAGGAACAAGATTTAATAAAGATATAATTATTTTTCTAATATTTCTTAGTCTCTTACTTTTTACCCACTCTTTGTATGCTTGCTTATTTGTAAACAACTGATACAATTACTTTGTATTACACCTCATTATTTTAGTTGTGCTAGAACAAAAATGGTTTTAAATTTATTATATAGAAGTCTTGTACGTTAATGGTAATTTTGTAAAACGATTGTACTTGGGTATTTTTTATCTGTTATATCTATTCTTCAGCAAAAACCATGAACAAAAACATGGTTATTATTGCTAAGCAATGCATAAATCGAGTATTGCATTTTATTTTCTTACCAAATATAAAATAAATCAAGCTAAATGAAAGGCTGTGAAAACAAAAGAAAACATATATTTACAGAAGAAAAAAAAAAACATTTTAGATTTAGACTTACAGTTGGAGAAAGCCTGGTAAGAAGTGCCAAGTATTAGAAAAGGTTTTTTTTTTTTTTCCCCCCAGCAAAATGAGTCCCATCAATTGTAAAGTATCCTAATAAAATTGTATTTTAATGATGTGTTATGTTTATTTGAATCCAAATTACATAGTAATATCCAGCACTGCCTTCATTAAATTTACAGTTTAATTAATGGGAGCAATAGTCTACATAATTTACTAGATGACATAATAGGTTATGTATTGAGATAAATCAATTGTTTCGATTCAATACAAAGTTAACAAATATGCTGCATTCTCCTTTAAAATAAATATTTTATAAGTTCGTTAAGTATGCTTGTTATGGAGATGATGTACCGGTTATGGTCAGAACACTAAAAAATTATAAAATAATTGTTTTGTATTATTTGCCAATTGTAAAATTACTCTATACTATAATTAAAATAGGTTTAAATATGAAATCGCCTAATTTACACATTTACAAACTTAAGGAAAAAGGTTTTCCCCCCATAATTATGCCTTCATTTGGTTGTAAACATCTGCTGGTTGAATAACATCAGTCAGTTATTCTTGAGGCATTTTGGTATAATGATATGAAAATTTATTTTAACTGAAATATAAGATGGATTATTTGCTCCGTTATTTTTAGCCCATCCATTTGTATAAGAATTAATGGTTGTTCAATATTTCCAAAAACAAAATAAAAATATTTATGCATTAAAAACACTTTTGCCATCATCCTTCTATCATCACTTCTTCCAACTTCCTAGTCTAGATAGCTTTAAAAATATGTCACCTCTTATGTATGGGTGGATCATCAGTATTTTCAAGAAGCATCTTCTAGGGAAAAATTGGAAAACAATATTGGACTAGTTGCCCAATGTTGTGAAAAAGATAAAAGCCTGCTCATAATAATTACCAGAACTCATGATTATCCCTTTTAATAGTTTAACTGGATGCATTAATTAGTGTGTTAAATGAAAAATTCTATCACACAGGTGGAGTGAAAACTAAGAAGATTTCCCACATTATTGCCTGACGCACAGATTTCATCATATTAAACTATTTTCTCTATCCCTTCCTAATTAGAACCTAATATAAAAATATTTGAAATTAAACTTGATTTGAGGTGTTTAGTGATGAAGCCAAATTTGAATGGATCTAAATCAAAGGACATTAGAAAAAATCTCTTCAAAATTGCATCATAATTATAAATAACCGTAATAGTTGATTTCCCCAAGATTAAAATCTGGGCTAAAGTGTAGTTTCGTCCCCCCTCTACGCCGCCATCCTGTTTCGTTATAATCCCCACTCTCGCTTAAAACCACCGATGGCGTATTTGGTAATATTAAAGTGTTAAAAAATATAAAGTTAGAACAACAAAACCCCCACCCTCGGTGTAAACCGCCGATGGCGTATTTGGTAATATTAAAGTGTTAAAAAATATAAAGTTAGAACAACAAAACCCCCACCCTCGGTGTAAACCACCGATGGCGTATTTGGTAATATTAAAGTGTTAAAAAATATAAAGTTAGAACAACAAAACCCCCACCCTCGGTGTAAACCGCCGATGGCGTATTTGGTAATATTAAAGTGTTAAAAAATATAAAGTTAGAACAACAAAACGCCCACCCTCGGTGTAAACCGCCGATGGCGTATTTTGGAAATATTAAAGTGTTAAAAAATATAAAGTTAGAACAACAAAACCCCCACCCTTGGTGTAAACCACCGATGGCGTATTTTGGAAATTTTAAAGTGTTACAAAAGATAAAATTAGAAAAACAAAATGGCCGTCATCGTCATCGTGCGCCACCAAGGGGGGGACTAAAATACATTTTCACCAAAATCTGTTAAAAGGCTATCGCACGCTGTATAAACAAAGCAGATTTGCCATATAAGAATGTCATTTCAGCAAGTATGGTGACAACTGCACATTATATTCCCTAGTCCTTTCTAAACAAGGCTTCAGACTTGTACTAGGGAAAGTCAATGGAAGTTAGATGGCATTTTTTGGAAAACAGGTCATGAATTAAGTATGAATAGCCTATCTCCCAAAACAGAAATCTCCTAAAAGGAGTACATCGTGTTCAATGAAAGAAAATTAATTTCCCCAAATAATAAAGGCAAATGCAGTAAAAGTTATACCTGGGTTAGAAAAGTGAAAGGGGATAGGAGAATTATGAAATAAATAAAAGGTGATTGCAATACTTGCCACACAAAAAAAATTAAACAAATTTCCATCATAGAAACAAATTCCCAAGTAAGAAGATGTGGCTACATTGAGGTGAGGTAGTTCAAGGAAATAATAATTTATAAGTGATATGACAAATAAAACACTCCGAGTATTTTACAGTCAATTTATTAATTTCAGCAGAGAGAACATTCACCATCTTCAAGATGGTGAATGTTCTCTCTGCTGTCTGTTCACTGATTCAATTTCACACTATTGATGTTATGTTATTCTCTATTTCACCTGTAATAAGAAGTCCATGTAAATATGATTTGAAATTTCAAATTTAGTTTTACATCAGATGTTTACTGATTACTTTATACGAACATCACAGACTACATATAACTGGGGTTTAAGTAATGACTGGAACCAAAAAAATACTAATACCTCCTCAACTAATATTTGACCACCTGGGTAAACCAAGTTGTGGGTTCAATTCTTACCTGAGCAATCAGAATTTATGTAGTGAAGAGCTCATTAAATAAAATCCTTAGTCCCACCCTGGCTAGAAAAGGGTGGTAACCTGTAGATAGCCCATCCCGATTAACTTTATTCACAAAAGGTGGAGGTAAATAAATAAAATAAAAGTATTTCAAATAGTCAGAAGTAGTTAAATTTTTTCAAATTCAAATTATACTAAAATTTACCATTTTAGAAAGGTAGGTAGCTCTTGCATAGGGGTAAAAATGTCATTTCAGGCTTAGCGGATGGACTCATTGTTTAATATCATGAGTGATTAATTTAAGAACACCATTTGATTTCCCTAAGGTCATGGGAGTGTCTTGTGATGGGAACACCCAATAAAATCCTTTATCCCACTGGCTAAAATGTTAAACTGTAGAAACCTCATCTTGATTAAGCATTTGTACCACAAAGTGGAAATAAATATTCATGAAATAAGAACTTGCTGTACATAATAACACATAATGTTCCTCACAATCACTCTATAGGTCTGTTTATAGTCAAAACAAAACTTCGAAAAAAGAAATTTGTAGTTCTGGGTGCAATATGTCTGATCTAAAAAATGCTAGTTTATTACTATTTACATTTCTATATTTGATAATAATACACGACCAATTTTATTAATTATTTAACTTCCCAATTACTTAAGTCATATTTTGAGAGATCTTCATTTTCCTCCATCTCTGATCCACTTCCAGAGTGTCCCTCTTCACTTATTATTTTTTCACAACACTTGCCTTCGGACTCCTTGTTAGTTTTTCTCCGTTTTCTTCTCCCAAATTCATCATAATCACTCTCATCCTCGCTCCGTTCTATGTACTCAACAGGACCACGGTCATCATATCCCCCAGCATTTCCAGTCCGCTCTTCAACATCACCAAACTTAGGAGTGTTGCACATGTTGCATTGGTGCCGCCTTGCCCAGTTTACATTTGCACATTTAACGCACTGCCAGTCATCAGCACTAATAGCCCCAGACTTTTGCCAGTAAATACTCTGCCTATCTCTTGCCCCAGCTTCTTCTTGTCTCTAAGTGTTACCTCGCCTTTCATTTTCCCACACTGGAAACACTTGCTTCTTCGAGCAAAGTTAATTGTCCCACACTTCATATCACTGCAGAGCCAATCCCCTTTGCTAAATTTAACTTTCCCCAATGAAGAGGCCATCTCACATTAAAAGTATAATCATCATGGTCACTGATAGTTTGTTATCAATAGCACAGCCACTATAATCACGTTGTAACTTAGATATTGTATTATATGAATGCAATATATAATTTTCATTTTATATAGTCATATTATCAAAATTATTTTTGAATATTCCAACATAACTCCCAAAATATTTTTTAACAATTCAAAAATGAAAAATATACTAATTATTCATTCTAAATATATCGCAGCCAACATGATCATGTATCTTCTATTACAACCATTTCCGCCAAAGACGAAAACAAAGAGATTAGTCAGAGCATAGTTAACCAAATATTTATTAGACAGGAAACCATTATGAATTTAATTCTCCAATTGCCACATTTTACTTCACAAGTATTAAAACTAAATGACTGTACAATTATTCTACTTGATGATTTCTTCATAACATAATTCAACCTTTATATTTACACGGGAAACCATTTTTATTTGTATTCGTTAGCGATGGGTAATACGGCTAGAATGTGATGGGAAGGTTGTGTTTTTCCAGTCCTTTATTTTTACACGGGAAACAATTTCTATATTATCCAGTCCACGACAAGTAACTCTGGTAGTTCTCAATAAATTTCAGTTTTCAGGGACCTAGTAACTTTTTGCTATGGGAGGTACATTACCTTAGTTTTTTTTCCTCATGTTAAACCTTTAATTATGGGTAGCGGTAACATTTTATGATAGGGCAGCAGTAGGATTTTATTAGTACTTGTAATATTTGTAGTGGCGACTCGCTCGTAAGTGAGTCCTTCACTATAAAGAGGGCGCAGGTAACCTCATCTCAAAAAATACTATGCTTTGAATGTATAGAGAGAAAAGGTTATTAGAAGTCCGAGTGCACAAGTTTTATCTTGTGTTAGCTGCTGGTGTTGACTGGGTGTTTCATGTGACCTTTGAATCTTTTGTCTCCTGTAAACACACTCTCAGTCAAAATTATCGCAACACCTAGGAATTTCTGGTATTTAAATTAAAATAGAGAGTGCCTCTCCTAATTCCATTACAGGGTGAAGTATGATAAGCATTCGGATTATCTAAAATTTATGAAAGTAAGGTATTTTTTCAGTGATATTTCACACATTTCGTTCTGTGCTATTATGCATTTCATTGTTTGACTGTGAATACAGTCATATTGTGAATAATTTTGGTCTAGTGACTGTATCCAGTCATTAAAATGAACAGACCTTTGCATCTCAGTTCAGAGGAATCCATCAGTTTGGCCACTTGACGAGGGCCTTTCTGTACGTCAGATCGCGTTGCGTTTAGATGTCCATTATTCTACACTCCCCAGATTCATCATACGGCACAGAGAGACGAGAAGGCATTCAAGAAGACCAACTGAAGGACGACCACGGGCCACCAGCGCCATCGACTACCGTTTTCTGAGGGTTCAAGCACTCCGGACACGGAAATCGACGAATCCACAGGTACCATATCTACTTCAGGCGCTTTAACTTACGCATATCAAGGAGATCCTTAGGGGAGGAGGGCCTTAGCTCGAGAAGGGCCCACGGCTCACCAGGCAACATTGTGTAGCGAGGCTTGCATTTGCAAGTGAACATGTTAATTGGACCACGGAATCCAATCGGAAGCGCTTACTCTTCAATGACGAGACGAGTGTCTCTCTTCATAGTTCAGACTGTCGAGGCAGAGTCTGGAGAAGGGCTCAGGAACGGTTCAGCCAATGCTGCATCAGTGTGCCTTATGGAGGAGGCTCTTTAATGTTCTGGGAATGCATCTCCTGGGGAGCTCGTACACATCTTGTTGTGGTGCGTGGTGGGGCTCTGCAGGCCCCAGGTATGTGGAGGAAATCATTCATAAACATGTCATGGCTTTCATGCATTTCATTGGCCCAGGCGCACTGTTAATGCTGTGAGCTGCGTCACGGACTACCTTGATTACGGTGAAACCGAAAGACTTGAATGGCCTGGAATGAGTCTGATATAAATCGCATTGAGCACCTGTGGGACACACTAAAGAGTAGTGATACAGCCCGAAATCCTGCACACACGACATTGGCAGAGGGGACAATTTCCACAGAAGGCGATTCAATACCTCATTGAAGCATGCCGAGGCGCATGGAAGCTATAATCAGAGCTAGAGGAGGAAATACATTTAAGAACATTCTGCGTACAATCCAAGGTTATTTACTTCAATAGTTCTAATTTGATTTAAGTGGGTATTTAGCTTTGTTCATTTTTTTGTGGAACATTTTTTTTATTAGCCCAATTTAATTAAGAAACTTTGTTTTCTTCTTCTATCTTGTTTTCATAATTGGCCCAAATCCCTAGTAGCCAATTTTTTCAATTGAATTAAGAATGTGCAGATGTTACGGTACTTTTGAACTGGAGTGTAGTACTTTTGATGTCCCTTGTAAATATTCTCATAAGAAGAAGTAATTGTTTTAATATTTAACTTGAAAGTGAACAGGAATTTTTATTTTCTCTAGTCCAAAAAATATTCATATAAATATTTATGATTTCTGGGAGGGCATTGTTATTTATTCATTTGGCGCAATATCATCAATACAAATCACCATTTTGTGCCTATCAGAAATCCTGCCATTTCCACCTTGTATTTTAGCAGATTTCCCTTAAGGGAAATCAGCTATTGAGGTTGTACTCATGACGGAATTTTCGACATTTTTCTTCAAATGTCCATCGATCCTACTTAGTAGATGACGAAAATGAGGTCCGTTCAAAACTGTATATATATCTATATATATATCTATATATATATATATATATATATATATATATATATATATATATATATAAAATTGTAACCTCTGTCTGTACATTGATTTTTTTCGTGAAATTTCACGATAACTTTTCGTTTCACATGTCATAGACACCATGTCTGCATTTTGTTTCTTTCGTGTATGTTTGTTTGTTTGTTACCTTTTCACGCATAAACGGCTGAACCGAATTTTATGAAACTTGGTATGTATATTACTACTAACCCAACTTAGACTTTAGGCTATATTAATTTTCTCTGAGACGAACAGGAGTGGGGGTTATAAGGGAAGCCTGAAATTAAAAATAGTGATATTTCGTTTTCTATTGGTTTTTCCGTAAATATGCACATAACAAAAGTTGTTTATTTTGTTATTTAGAGTAACTTTTGTTATATACACTTTTGTCGTATAAGGAAGTATAAATATGTTGTCCGCTATAAACTAAAGCGGGAGTCCACAATTTTATTTGGCACTAAAGACTCAACCGCATTAAACCAAACTCGGTATGTGAATTAGTACTAACGCCTTCATTATAATAAGCTATACTAACATTTCTATGGACGGGCAGGAGTGGGGGTGATAAGGGAATCCTGAAATTAAAAATGGCGATACTTCGTTTCCTATTGGTTTTTCCGCAAATATAAACATATTAAAAGTTGTTTATTTTGTTATTTGGAGTAACTTTTGTTATATACGCTTTTGTCGTATACCTAAGTATAAATGAGTTATACGTTAAAACTTTAGCGGGCACTAACGGCTGAACCGAACTTAACAAAACTCGGTATGTCAATTAGCATTAATTCTTCCATGATTATAAGTTATATTAAAATTTTTAGGTTCGAACGGGAGGGGGGTTAAAAGGGAGGCCTGAAATACAAATTCACCATATTTACATGTATAAGAGACGGGAAATATAAAAATATCGAAGACTGTGAAGCCTTATCGAACAAATAATTCTATTATTAGCAAATCCACGGCAAAGACGGGTATCAATCCTAAACACTGGGACGGGTAAATGTCAAAATATTGTGCAATGTAAAGCCTGCTAAAAAATACCATCACCATTCAGCCTCAAATGAATTCCCGGGCGAAGCCGGGTATCTGAGCTAGTATATATATATGTCTGTTACATCTCTAGCAGTCGCAATTTTTGTTTGATCGTTACGAAACTCGAAATTTAGTCGTTTTATGTAAAAAGAAAGATCAAGTTCGTTAACGGCTGAAATCGGACCAGTGGGAGGGGGGGGGTTTAGAGGGGAGGATTTTCGAAAATTCGAAATATCTCCGTTACTATACGTTGGATCGAAAAATTGTATAGAATCAATCTTATTGAAAATTACATTTACTATAAATATTGTTTTATACATATTTTGCGTATAATGAGTATTAACCGAGATACTTGTATTTTTTGTAATGAGTTCCGCTTCCAGTAAACCCCCACTCCTACTAGGAACATATTAATAATAAGCTGATATCTCATGAACCACCTCATTATTAGGTTAAATACAAAATATTGGTTTCAACAAAGCTTTATTTTACGAGGTACAAACAAATACGTTCTGTTGAACCCCCCCTCCCCTTTTTTTTCTTGGACTACAAAAATCTGAGTGATTGAGATAGAAATTATTTTGATTCATTTCAAATCACTCCAGTAACTATAGTAAATAGTTTCCAATAAAATTAATATTTTATATTCAGATATATTTCTTTTATTGTTTGTTTTTCCGGTCTATCTATCGATACTGCGCTACAAGGTTGGCTAACCTGTTTGTTTACAATCCAGCCGTATTATGTTGTAGGGACTATTAACGTATATTGTAAATTCACTGAAAGATTTCTCATTGCCGTTTGTAGTTATTCACTAATATTCACGGAAGTATTACCTGTATGAATATTTATCTATTGTAAACCTTAGCTGGCTAACCTGCTTGTTCCTTAATCATGTAAAAATCTCATAACCATCTGAATCGTATTTTGCCCCCCCCCTCCTTTCTATTTTCTTCCCGGATTCCTAAATTTAGAATGGTTGTCATTAAAATTATTCTGGTTTATTATTAATTACAGTACTAGATATAATAAATAGTTATGAATAAAATTTATAACTTATATTCAAATATATTTCCGTAATTACTTTTATTTCCGGTAAAAGCTGGCTAACCTGATTGATTACAACTCAGACTGTTTGCTATCAGGAAGATTCTTACCATTTAACTTGTCCTTTATTTGTTTACTTAATATTCACAGCAGTATTAAGTCTTACACATAATAGATATTCTGTGGTACTATTTAGTGTTGGTGTAATAAGTGTTCAGAGCGCTGCTATCATTAAAGGTAAGTCCATCTTTTGTGTTCTTGTTCTTTTTTTGAGATTGAATTGTTTTTAATTTTAATCTCGGAGCCTAACGGACGAGAGTTACTTTCCCGCCAAAAGCTAGTTCGGCCGATTCCTTGACTGGCTTGGCTCTTGTGAAATTTCTCTATTGTAAAACTTCACGTGGGAAATCTGCTTAGTTTACGCAGCCCCTGCGTGACGGACTTTTTTGTACGTGCAAGGTCGGCAGTAAGTGGCGGGGCGGTGATTGGCACGTGGACCAGTTACACATATAATAACAGAGATATTATGAATTTTCGAACTCACCCCCCCCCCCTTTACATTCCTGGTCTGATTTCACCCATTAATTAATATGAACTTTTGTGTTGAATGAAATGTTTAAATATCGAGTGCAGCATAGATCAAATTAACATTTTCGAGTCCCAAAAGTAGAATCTTAAATAATGACGTCATCAGACAATCCTTAAATCTTAAAATAAAAAATCCTTATATCTGTGTTAATATTCATGGTACAGAAAATATGTAAAGAAGAACATTTATTGGGCTTTAAATTTACAATAACATTGATTCTATACAATTTTTCGATTCGATCCATAATATCGGGCGTATTTTGAATTTTTAAACTTTACCCTCCCACTAGTTCGATTTCAGCCATTAACGAACTCTATTTTTATTTTTACATAAAACGTTTAAATATGGAGTTTGGCAATGAACAAACAAAAATTTCTACCGCCAGGTAAGCCATGCGAGTTAAAGCGTTAACCTTTATCTCACATGGTAAACCTAGAGTGGCGAGTTCGATTCTTGCCTGGGCAAAGGAAATTATTTAGTGACGAAATTCATTAAATATCATCCTAAAATCCCACTTGTGTATTATATCCACCACATTTTACTTCCACTAGTTCCACGGTAGAGTGCGCTACTGAAGTGCGACGCTAGCTCTCCCAGGCTAATGAGGTTATCTTTTGTTATAGTTGCGTTTACTGTTTATTTGAGTTTGCTGTTTAGTGTTTGTTAGTCCTTTAAAAATGCCTCTTTGGGATTTGCCAACGACTGAAGAAGACGCTGTGAAATATTTACAGGAGAGGAATATTTTGGCAATCAGAAGAAAGTGTTCTAATTATCATTGTATGAAACTTTATATTGAAAAAAAAAAGCATTTTTTGGAAGTGTAATGTAAGAAAGTGTGGTGAGCAAGTCGGCGTTCGCATTGGCACTTGGTTCGAAGGAAGTAAAATTCCATTTTGTAATTCATTGAAGTTCATGTACTGCTGGTGCGAAGAATTGACATCTGTCAATTACTGCAAAAAAAGAACTCAAAATTTCAAATAAGACTGCTATTGATTGGAATAGTTACATGAGGGAGTTGTGTCTCTTAGATATGGAAAGCCAACCTCAAAAGAAGATAGATGGACCAAACTGCATTGTCGAAATAGATGAGAGTCTATTTACTAGAAGAAAAAATAATTGTGGATGATTTTACCCCAACAGTGGGCGTTTGGAGGAATTTGTCGAGAGACAAAAGATTCGTTTATCGTGACAGTTCCTGACAGAAATGCCTCTACTCTTCTAGAGAAAATAATTCAGAATATAGCAAATGGTAGCACAATATATTCTGATTGCTGGAAAGGCTACCAAACGAATATATTAGAAACACAAGGATTCAAACAAGCGAAAGTGAATCATAAATATAATTGACCCCAACACTGGAGCACATACTCAGACAGTGGAGAGAATGTGGGGAAGTGCAAAGTGGCGAAATAAAAAACATCGTGGGACAGCCAGAAATCATATTTGGTAGAATTCATTCAGTGCATTTTAAATTGTATTTCCAAACATTTCCCTCCTAAATATTAATAAAATGTTTTATTGTTAAAAATTGTGTTCTCTTTTATTTATCATTATAATTCCGTAGAAGGTTATAAGGTAAGTATAACCTCCCTTGCGGGCTATGAATCGTACTACTTAAAACAGTAGCGCATTCTAGCGTGGAACTAGTGGAAGTAAAATGTGGTGGATATAATACACAAGTACCCAAATTAAATTTACTATAAATATTGTTATATACATTTATTCTCTATCTTGAATATTAACCGAGATATTAGCATTTTTATGAAGTCTGTGGTCGGGTATAGTTCCGATTAGGTCGGCCAGTTTCGTAACTGCTCGGCTCTGGTGGAAGCTTCTTCTAACCTTATCTGTCGTTTCTAACCTTACCTTACATTCGTTACTTTGTGAGATTTATGCAAATACATTCTGTTCATCCGCCACCCCCCCCCTTCTTTAGTTCTTGGACTACTAAAATTTGAGTTATTAAAATATAAATTATTCTTGCAATTCAAAAACCAGTTTCAGTTGGGAATTTATTTTAATTAACTGAAAGATTTCTCATTACCGTTTGTATTTAATAACGGTGGTGTTGTGTTACCAGTATGCAGATTTCTCTATTGTAAAGCTTCACATGGGAAATCTTCTTAGTTTACGCAGCCCCTGCGTGACGGACTTTTTTAGAGTGCTTCCGTCCAGATACTTGGTATTCGGTGTATTGCAGGTACCTTTGCTCCGTGACAATCCTTGAAGGAACAAGCCGAAATTGTCTAATATTGAAGACTGGGGCGATTCCTGTAAACAATAGAAGCCTAGTGTAGAAAGTTTAGTTTCTGTGCTTTCTGTACATCTTATGCAGTTGTTTGGGAGATACCTTTTCTCCTGCTCTGAGGGGATCCGTACAGGCTGGAGTTGTCTATTATTTGAGAGTGGTGAGAATATCTAAATTCCTTTCTTAATCTTTTCCTTTATCCTCTATTCCTCTCTCTCTCACCAACGTCTTGTCGTTTTAGCTGAGGGAAATCAGCTTTTGAGGTTGTACTCATGACACAATTTTTGGAAAATTTCCTCAAATGTATATCGATCCAACCCAGGAGATGAAGAAAATGAGGTCCGTTCAAAACTATATATACTAGCGGAGCCGACAGACGTTGTCCTGCATGATATTTCAATCGATTAAAATATTCAATTTAATAATATTATGTTTAAAACAAAAGCTACTTTTAATAACACAAAAAACAACTTTTGTTATGTGGCACGTTTGCCAAATCTAAAAAAACAGAAAATGAAATATCGCAATTTTTTTATTCAGGCCTCCCTTATAACCCCCACTCCCGTTCGAACCTAAAAAATTTAATTTAGCTTATAATCATGGAAGAAATTATGCTAATTGGCATACTGAGTTTTGTTAAGTTCGGTTCAATCGTTGGTGCCAAATAAAATTGTTGGCTCCTACTTTACTTTTTTAGTGTATATCTCGTTTATACTTTGTTATACGACAAAAGTGAATAAGTATAACAAAAGTTACTCTAAAGAACGACATAAACAACTTTTAACTTGTGCATATTTGCCGAAAAACCAATAGGAAACGACATATCGCTATTTTTAATTTTAGGCGTCCCTTATGACCCCCACTCCTGCTCCATCTGCCGGGCTGATTTGTGTCCGTTATAATGCGTCGGATCGAAATATTGTATAGAACCAATCTTATGGTCACCAATTTTATTTATAAATTGCAAATGTAATGTTCCATAAATGTTCTTTTGTGCGTTTTTTCGCTATGTTGATTATTAATGTTATAATCGCATTTTTCAGTTGTCGACCTTAAGTATACCCCCAATCCTACTCATACCTCCACTCAAGCACTTTAATTGAATCCTAAATACTAAATATTGTTCTCATTGAACGTTTACGTTTTGAGATAAATGCAAATACGTGATGCACTTGGGAAATCTGCTTAGTCAACGGAACCTTTTTGACGGACATTTTTATTCGGCATAGTTACTTTCAGGACCTACGCCTCGTCATCAGTGTCCTGCTGTAATTGGCTAGAGTGGACTTAAGTCTCCCTTCCCAGTGCAGACTCTACACTCTAGATGTATTTTAGCAGATTTCCCTTAAGGGAATCTATATATTTGTCTGTTGTCAAATCTATATATTTGTCTGTTACCGGTCTAGCGGTCGCAATTTTTGTTTAATCGTTACCAAACTCGATATTTAGTCTTTTTATGTAAAAAAAAAGATCAAGTTCGTTAACGGCTGAAATCGGATCTGTGGAAGGGGGGGGGGTTTAGAGAGGAGGATTTTCGAAAATCCGAAATATCTCCGTTACTATACGTCGGATCGAAAAATTGTACAGAATCAATCTTATTGCAAATTACATTTACTATAAATATTGTTATATACGTTTATTCAATATCTTGAATATTAACCGAGATATTTGCATTTTTTAGTTTTCAGCCACCAGCAAACCGCCACTTCTACTCATGTTACATAAACAATACTCTGCTACAAAATAAATTACATTATTTGAAGTTTAAATACCAAAAATTGTATTGAAGAGACCTTTATTATACGAGATGCATCCAAATATGTCCCGGTGCCCCCCCCTCACGTCTTAAGGTTTTGGACTACTAAAATTTGATTGATTGAGTTAACAATTATTCTGACTCATTATTAAGATCTCCAGTAGAGTACTGGATATAGTAAATAGTTCTCAATAAAATTAATATGTTATATTCTGATATATTTCGGTAATTGTTTTCCTTTCCGGTGTGAGGCGGGCAGACCCGTTTGTTTACATTTCTAACCTAACGCTCCCTGTCGGCAGTTTATTGAAATTGGATGAAACATTTCTTATTTCCGTTTGTATTTATTCATGGTGGTGTTGTGTTACCAGTATGTATATTTATCTATTACTAAACTTCACGTGGGAAATCTGCTTAGTTTACGCAGCCCCTGCGTGACGGACTTTTATTCTAGCCAGGGTGGGATTTTAGGATATTATTTAATGAATTTCGTCACTAAATAATTTCCTTTGCCCAGGCAAGAATCGAACTCGCCACTCTAGGTTTGCCATGTGAGATAAAGGTCAACGCTTTAACACGCATGGCTAACCTGAGCCCCAATACAAATTCACTAATATGTAAAGAATAATTGTTATTAATTGCTATTAAATTCCAATAGTCATGTATCTTAAATAACATTCATCATCTGGGATCTAGAAGTTATTTAGGAAGGGAGATAACAACATGAAATGGTCTGTTCTTATTTTAACCATGACTGTCCAATGAGAGTGGCAAATAGAATCATATTGTATTCAATGTTTGACGAATTACAAGATGCTCCTCTTAATGAAAATAAATAGAACGGATTCATCCTTTGAAATTAGTTTAAACCGTTCTGCACAATAATCATTGTCAGCTGTATTGACAATGGCAGACCAAATCACGCCATGTTACCACTAGTATGCGTCAATTAATTTATTGAGCTCTTTATGGAGTTATCTCCGCTCTCACCATCGGATGTTCATTTCAATCAACGAATAGTGGGGCTAAACTCGAAAAGTTAGTTAAGAAGCTGATCTGTTTTTGTCAGTTGGCATATTTACTTTTTAATAGTATATCTATATAATTGGATTTTATTTAAATTGCTAGCCATTACTTCTGCAGCTGTATTGTATAGGAAAATGAGTTATAATTCCGTAGTGCAAATTAAATGTACGGTTCTAGGCATGCTTAGGGCGACATTATTATGGCTGAGGATTTCGTGGGTGTCGGTTAAGACCAGAAGGGATAGAGGGGCACGATACGACAAATATTGTGACCCATAGGGCTCCAAAAAAAAAAAAAACTGTTAAAGATGTGCCCGAAAGTCTTGAGTTGTTGCGAAGATGAATATTTCAAAAAGTTTCATTGGCCTATTTGGTAGAATTCACTATTTGTAACTCCAAGATCTCGAGATCGAATTTCGCCGGGAGTGACTTTCTTTTATTTGGTATTTATTTTTGTTTCTAGGTCGTTTATTTAATATTAATAAATAAATAGATTTTTTAAATTATTGGTATTTCATTTTTATGTTGTTCCATATATTTTAAGAAAATTCGAACGCTTTCAGTAAAAAAATATAATAGGTATAAGGAAATATTTAATATTATACAAAAAGCATATTACTATTAATTGAACACAAACAAATTTAACATGTAATATTAATTAGTGAAATCAGGGGTGACTTTGCAAGATGCTGGATGATTTTTATTAATGTTAAAAGAAATTAAAACATATATTTATGCCGCATCTAATAAATGCAGCTTTTTTTCCACGTACAGGGCGTTTTCAAAACGTCTGTATGAAAGCAAAATTGATTTTAAAAAAAGTCCGTCACGCAGGGGCTGCGTAAACTAAGCAGATTTCCCATGTGAACTTTTACAATAGAGAAATCTGCATACTGATAACACAACACCACCGTGAATAAATACAAACGGTAATGAGAAATCTTTCAGTTAATTAAAATAAATTCCCAACTTCGGGGGGGCGGCGGATGAACTGAACGTATTTGCATAAATCTCACAAAGTAAGGAAGGTAAGGTAAGGTTAGAAACGACAGGTAAGGTTAGAAGAAGCTTCCACCTGAGCCGATCATTTACGTAAACGGCCGACCTAATCCGAACTATACCCGACCACAGACTTCATAAAAATGCAAATATATAGGTTAATATTCAAGATAGAGAATAAATGTATAAAACAATATTTATAGTAAATTTTATGTGCAAAAAGATTGGTTCTATACAATATTTTGATCCGACGTATGGTAACGGAGATATTACGAATTTTCGAAAATCCCCCCTCTAACCCCCCCCCCCCCTCCCACTGGTCCGATTTCTGCCATTAACGAACTTGATCTGTCTTTTTGCAAAAAAAGGTTTAAATATCGAGTTTTGTAAAGATCAAACAAAAATTGAGACCGCTAGAGAGTTAACAGACAAATATATATATATATATATATATATATATATATATATATATATATATATATATATATATAATTTTGAACGGACCTCATTTTCGTCATCTCCTGGGTAAGATCGATGGACATTTGAAGAAATTTTTCGAAAATCGCGTCATGAGTACCACCTCAATAGCTGATTTCCTTTAAGGGAAATCTGCTAAAAAGAAATTAAAGTTGTACAAAGTAGAATATGTTTCCAGGTGCACTTAGGATGAAGGGGCAGTTTCTTTCTGCCCCTGTCTAAGGGGAGTTAGTATTGGGGGGCGAAGGAGTTGGCTGCCCTGAGGGGGGTTGTCGTATGTTGGCGAACCTGTAGGAGGGGCTGGCCAGCGAGCTCTTCTCAGTAGGTGCGCGGCTACAGCCGGCGATGGAGCTATGGGGAGTGTTTATCTCTCTGTCCCGAATCTACTCGCGTATTTATTCTGCATACTACACTTCATATCAACAACTCACTCCCAACAACAGATCAACTACAAAGCGATAATAGCTAAAGAAACCACCGACAGGTTAGTCCTTTTTGCATTTCTCATCAATTTAAAAAAAATAAATAAATAAAAGAGACAATGCACAAATTAAATACTGTTTCAATTTTAACATATAGGTATTTATTTTAGTATAAATTTCTTCAACGTTTTAATCCAGGTAGTGGGAGTTCTTACCATGAATTCGTTAAAAAATCTTCAATATCTACTTTTTCCTAAATAGTTATACCAAGTGAATGTCTCAGGACATACCTATGGTTGACGAGATTACGAAGTGTATAAATTAATCCAATCATTATATTATCATCGCAAAGCACTTAACCCGTCAACGACTGGTAAAACAGCTAGTTTATAAATAATTATAGTTTTTTTTTTTATCACGTGAAATCCTGGTCTGTTTTTTCTTTCAGAATTTTTATTTACTAACCATATCATGACCAAGTAATTTCCCTTACCATAAGTGGGCTACATATTATATAATTTAAACATGGAATAAAGCTTTTCTTAAGGTTTATATATTTTCCCGCGCAGAAATAGCTTGATACAATCCCTGGAATACTATATGTAATATAAGAAAGAAGACAGATTTATTCAATATTTAACTGGAATCACCGATTGGCAGTAGTTCTGTTTTATTTATATTCCCATATTCAAAATTATTTCAATTTACAATCAAACCTTAACTTCAATATTATATATATAGTCGATCATTAGTTATTTCTTAGTAAATCTTCAAAAATTTCTTTCTAGTCAATGTATAGCTCTATAAAACATTAAAAAACAACAACAATAATTTTAATTCAATATATAATTTTGGATTCATTATTATAAATGGAAATCATTAGATTATAATGGAAATATAAAATATTTCTTAGCGAATCTGGTATCATGGTTATTACTATATTTTTATAGAAATAAACCAAAAATTATATAGATATTTCAAAAATCCAGGTTTAGTTTAGTAACCCATCTTTTTTGTTTTCGTGGGAGAACATTTGGTCATATTCCCTCTATTGCTTCATGATGCTGAGCATGCACCGGAAGAATAGGCTCTTATCACGTTAGGCTTGACTAAAATTTAGAACCTTATGGAAATTTAATACAACTGCAGCCCTGAGGGAATGCTGTGTTGAAGAAGCACCAAGAATTTCGAGTCAATATTGCACTGTCACTAATTACCTTCCATTTTTCCATAAACACCTCTAGAAAAATCCTGTTATTTTTATCTCGAAATATCAAAATTTAATTGACTCTAAAAATGAAACTTCATATAAAGCCTGTTCCATTCAGGTAGCAGGAGTTTTCCACATTTCGAAGTTTTTATGTTCTATCTTATCTTTTTCAAGAACAGAAAACAAATAAAACATTTATTTTTTTTATTATTATATGAAGAATTATTGTTTTCTGAACTTGTTTCATCAGGGTAAAGGGTATGTTTGAGTAAAAAATAATATTATATATAAACCAAGAAAGTAATCAGAAATTCCCGCAATTAAGGCTAAAAGTAATTTATTTGTCGTTCGAAATTGGTTTATTGATTTCGAATGGAACTCATTATAAATAATTATGGGTTTAAAGTCGTAGCTCAACATTTTAAAAACCGAGTAAAACAAAGATATAATTATTACCCCAGGGTATACATCCAATAACAAAGATACAAATTTTCTTGGATAGAGTAAAATGAGCCCCTCCAACAAAAAAAAAAAAAAAAAAAAAAATCACGGTTGGCATCTGTATTCTACATCCACTTTTTGGTACTTTGGCTAAATGGGACAGGTTATCTAAAGATTACCACCATTTTCCAGCCAAGATGGGACTAAGGATATTACTTAACGAATCCGTAATTAACTAAATTCCTACTGATCAGAAGGTGATCGAATTTAGGTTTACGAAATCATTAAGACCAATGCCTTAATTCACTTGTCTAACCTGAGCCCCGTAGCCCTAATTTGCTAAACCTTTTAGAAGTTCGCAGATTTCTCTTACGAGGTTTACCTATTGTAGTTGTACTCGTAGATTTGATGTGAAAACATTCTTCAAAAATCAACTGATTTAAACCTAGTAGGAGAAAATGAGGCCCGGTCAAATTACATATATCTGCTAATGCATACAAATATCGTTGTCTATCTATCATTCCTGCTTGAGAGAAAAAATTATGAATATATATATGGTGTTGTTTTTTTTGGAGGTTTGGTCAACGTTGGTGAAAGGAACTTCTTAGTTTATACCGATATTTCGAGAATTTTATTTTCTCTTCTTCAGGCTGTAAAAATGCAGTTGCATACAGTTCACCAACTTTGACCAAATCTCCAAAAAAAACAACAATATCATATATAAATATAACCTTGTCGAAAATATCATATATATATATATATATATATATATATATATATATATATATATATATATATTCAATGATTCAATTACATATAAAAACAAATACCTAAATATGCGCATATGACAGCAATTCTTTTTTTTTTTTCATCGTTATTATACTTGGCATTTTAGTGTTTCATGTAAAATTAAACATCAAGATTGTTTATAGTGTATATGGAAACAATAAAGTAAAAGTATACCATTTTTCTCGTAATTAGAAATGCTTTTTTAAACTCTGCCAAACATGGACTCTCCCACCTTCGTGAATTTGTTGAACGCACACTTTAAAAACAAAATTATTGTGTTACACATCTGAAATTATAATTTATGAACTTATTTTATTTTTATTTATTTATTCACGTCCACTTTATGCTACTATGGCTAATTGGGGCGGGTTATCTACAGGTTACCACGCATTTCTAGCCAGGGTGGGACTAAGGATTTTATTTAATGAGTTCGTCACTAAATAAAGTCCTATTTGCCCAGGCGAGAATCGAACTCGCAACTCTAGGTTTACCAAACTTATTGATAAAAAATTAAATTGATCAATGGGGCTCAAGTTAGCCATGTGAGTTAAAGCGTTGACCTGAATGCCACATGGTAAACCTAGAGTGACGAGTTCGATTCTCACCTGGGCAAAGGAAATTATTTAGTTACGGAATTCATTAAATAACATTCTAAGTCCCTCCCTGGCTAGGGAAGGGTGGCAAGGTGTAGATAACACACCCCAATTAGCATTGCTTGCAAAAAGTGGTTGTCAATAAATAATAATAATAATAATAAAAAATTAGATTATTCGAATTTATAAACTGGCCATCTGCTATGCGTCTATTGGAGAGAACAAATCTTCTTTGACTATTTACCATTAGTAGATTTCATAACACTGGTCGAATATTAGTTGCGTTGACGAATAATAGAAGTTCTTGATTTTTTAATATCACTTATAAATTTCCCCCCGATTCATGGGCATTTATGTTGTATGAAAAGTTATCTCCATATTGAAGTGCGTTGTTCCCAAATAAGGATTCAATTATTTTATCCTGCTTTCTCTATCTTATTTTTGTTCTACAAATAAATATATTAAAAAAAATAGACCAGTATTGAAATAAACGTCAGTTCCTGTTCTTGAGTTTTTATCAGTAACCCTGCTCAGTAGAGTCAGCTCTGGCAATGGAGTCCACACTAGCCCATTACAGTAGGGCACTGATGATGGGGCGACGACCCTGAAAGTACTATGCCGAATAAAAATGAAGTTTAGGTACAGCATTTTATTTCAAACTAAAAATTAATAGGAGGCTCCACCAGCCAAATGTCATATGAATAAACTAAATATTATAATAAAATTGTCTTTACCGTGCAGCGAGAAAAGGTATCCGGCACGCAGGAGCAGCGTTGACTCAGCAGATTTCCCAAGTGCATCACATATTTGCATATATCTCAAATCGTAAATTTTTAACGAGAACAATATTTGGCATTTAGGCTTAGAATAAAGGGGTTCATATTATAACAGCTTATTGTTAATATCACATGAGTAGGAGTGGGGGGTTACTGATGGCCAAAAACTAAAAAAATGCAAATATCTTGATTAATAATCAAGATATTGAAAAACCGTACATAACAACACTTATAGAACATTAAATTTGCAATAAGATTGGTTCTATAGAATATTTCGATCAGAGGCAAAACAACGGTGATATTAAATAAATTCCCCCTTCTAAAACACCCCTTGCCGGATTTTAGCCGACGATAAAACGATATTTAAAGAGTTTTATAATAAGCCTGAATATCACGTATTGTTCTCATTGAACTTTTACGTTTTAATGTAAATGCAAATACGTGTCGCACGTAGGAAATCTGTTTCAAAAACGCAGCCCCTGCGTGACGGACTTAAATTAGTCCAAAATTAATTTACGTCAAAGGATATGTCGAGGAATACACTATAGTGGCCTAATTACTGAGATCCGTCTTTTTATGTCTGATTAGCAGCTATTAGTTTTTGATGCGCAAGATTCCCTAATATTGATGTATCTTTGTAATTATCTATCTAAATATTACGCAGCCTTTTGCATATTAATAAGATATTTAGTTTAATTATTCATATGGTTGTTAGATTACTAAAATAAGTTAAATATGACAAAGTATTTTATTACAATGTTCAATGGTGTAACTCATATTATAACTTTAAGCAAGCAAAATTCGAGTTTTTGATGCTACGAATTAATTGGCTATAAAACTTTGATGCTTCAACTTCTGCAAGGTTGTGGCAGCCTCTCCGCATTGATGTGTCAGATCATTTAATGGCCAATTTCGGCGTGACAAGGAAAAATATCGTACCTACCTATAAAAAGGAGCAAAAAGTATATTCAACCTTAAATCTTCGGTAAAGGGTTATCCAATGATATACTACAACTTTAATTTAACTGTATTAAAAATACTTAACGATGCAAAATCTGTGATAATAAGCAACACACTTCTTATCTTTAAACTCATTTATTGTTTGCTGAATAAGACATTTTGGATTTAAAATTTTACACTTTTCTCGTGACTCTTAGTCAGAAAAGTTACAAAATTTTCAAATGCCAATTTCGTGTCTTGAATCATTGAAAAGAGCTTTAAATAACCACACAGTATACATAAATAAAAATGTTTGCTAAAGAACTTATGATAAATTATGCTTCACATATCGTCACTTTGAAATCGTAATTATTTAACTTATGGTAATTATTTTACAGTAATTACTGTAGATCAAATATGATACAATTACAAACACAAGTGAAAAATCAATATCTGTAACAGCTATTAAGGCTTGTATCCTTCAGGTTAATCAGAAACATTTTTGTGGCTCCTCACAATTTATTTTTACAAACACATAGCGCTTTCGGAAATTACATTCCCATCCTCAGAGCTACAAACAATAAAGCACCATAATTAAGGAGTCAAAACTATTGTTAAAAAAATGTACATAATTGGTCACAAACCCTTCAATAAAACAATAGGGGCTCAGAATAATAATAATAAAACAATAACATATGTCTATATCAAAATATTTATAATTAAGATATATTAAATTAATAATGGCTTACTTACTATCTAAACTTTAAAATTACAAAGAAAAAAAATTCCGGTCAAAGCGTAGGACCTATAGAGATGCTATGAACTCTGCCGATGCACTTAGGCCGAAGGGGTCCGTCCAAGTCACTATTGTTTGTAGCTCTGTGGATAGTAATGTAATTCCCGAAAGCGCTAAGCTTTTGTGAGTTACAAAAGTTTTTCTGATTAACCTGATTCATCTCCCTCATCACCAGCACAAAATAAAAATGGGCTTCTATCTTTGTTGTTTTATTTATATTATGTATGAAAATATAATAAATACAGCGTCGAAAGGATTTTCCAATTGTTTTATCTAAAATATAAAAGGTTTGTGCCAAAGCTTCCTCAGTTACTTCTCTCCTTATCTTGGTTATAGATCCTTCCTTTTCTAACTAACTGAATGCTATTGTTTTTTTTTGTTTTTTGTTTTTTAAGAACAGTTGTGTTACTCCTCTTCATCAGGACTGGCTTCTTTTATGCTCTTAAGTCAGCTGGTCCTCATTGATGCTCTCTAACCAGATTCGAAGGAAGGAGTTTAATTTCTGAGTGGCGACCTGTGTCTTAATTACTTACCACCGGCAATACAATACGGAATCCTTCTTTCTAAGTATCGGCGATGATACTGGTTTCGGTTAAGTAAATGCTAAATTTTATTGAATAAAATAAATATCGAAATTGAACAAGCTACTGTCAGATTCTAATGCAATACAGCAGCCAGGCTGGTAAGCCAAATTAGACATACACAAAATAAGCAGCTAAACTAAGATACGTTAGAAGCCAGGAAAAGTTGCCGAAATGGTCTTTACCCGACAGATTTTACAGACTGGAGTGATCATGGAGTTACTGTACAGATCTAAGCGTAAAAGTCAACAATAAAAAGATATTTAGTCACTGTTTATCGAGATCTTTTGTGCCAACGTTGACACGTGTACAAGGTTTTTGTAATATTCGTACTGCAGGCTTCTTCAGTGTATCTCAGCAGAGAACCCCTGAAGGGTAACTGTTGGTACGCTGAAGAAACTTGCAGCATGTCACTTGAAATATTGGTGCAAAATACCATTACACGGCCAATACCAGACCTCGATTATCTTGACATGAACCGTGGTAGTCTAAGAGGACACATTTAGTTACTATTTCTTTTGATCTTTCTTTGTAAATTACAGTATAGTTTTGTCCATCACGTCCGTTCACTTAAACTACTGAAATTAGACTTTCATTTGTACTTGTTTTTACTTGACGTTTTGCTTGACTTCATCAACTTGGGGAGACTGAAAGTGGGAGACTTGGGAAATTTGTCGAAAGTCCCATGCTTTAATACTCTCTTGTTGGCCATTCCCTGTTTGAGAGTTTTAAATATACAACGACAGACACATGGAAGCCCGAAATTGGCATTATGCTGCTCATAATTTACGTTATTATTCTTTGTGATGAAATTAAATTACAATTACATTCCACCAAAGTATTTTGATTTTTTTTTTTAGCTTTGTTATTTTTTGTAATTATCTGGACTACAATGGAGTTATCTCACAGTAAAGAAAATGTACTGGGAACGCAATTTCTATCCTATGTAAATAGGCTATCCATTTGGATAAGGATCATTCATTTAAATGTGGATAATCATGCAAATATGTATTTCATTTTACCTTCACAACTTTCATCATACGATATATAATTTCATATTTATAAATATTCACATTAGTATAATAAATTATAAACTTAATGAATAATTTAATGACCTAACAGGTAGCGCCATATAAAGAGATCTAATGCTAAAAAGTGATTTTTGCACTTAATGAACGTATATAATTATTTATACTTCAATAATGCTTCAGTATGTGTAAAGGTACTTTAGTTTGTACGTTAGAATTTTCGCGGTTTGACGTGTTTTAGCACCTCCGTATTTGGACTGTCGACTATGAACTTTTAAATATGTCATATTTATCATATTTAAATGGTTTGCTCTATGGGCAGAAGGTTTTATAGTCAGATTTCTATACAACGCTGGTTGTGACTTGTCTAATGACAATTGGAGACGTGATATGTATTTGATTTCTAAGAATTTGCGTCTCGAGAATTAAGCTAAAGTGCAACGTATTGTAGCCGTCAAAATGGACTCTTCATTAGAACACTAAGTCTAAATTCCTTGACTGGGGAAATCTTTTTGATAGAAAATAATATATTTTCTTTTTACATCTATAATAATCTCATTTGATGATGATGATGTCCTGAGTAAACGAATTTAATTCATTACTAATTGCGGTAATCTTTACTTACAGATTGATATAAGTCAGAGTTAGGCAAAAATTATTCATGGTGGCGGATAACGCTTAAACAATCAAAAATATTAAGAAGTTATTTTTTTTATTCATTACCTTATGTGTTAAAAAAATGTCTAAACAGTTTTCCATCCTTCGGATGAAAATTGTATCCTGTAGATAAATATTTTATCCAGAAAATAAATGTTCAAAATTCTCATCCGCTCCATAAATAAAGTCCGTCACGCACGGGCAGCGTTAATTAGCAGATTTCCAGATTTCAATACATTAAAGTAAAATGAGAACAATATTTGGTATTTAGGCTTCAAAAAAGTACTTCTTAATATAACAGCTTATTGTGAATAAGACTTGACTAGGAGTGGAGAGGTTAACTGAAGGCCGAAAACTAAAAAATGCTAATATCTCGGTTAATAATCAATATGGTGAATAAACGTACATAAAAACATTGGATAGAACATTAAATTTCCAATGAAATTTGATTATACTCTTTTTCGATCCGACGTATAATAACGAAGATATTTCGAATTTTCGAAGCCCCCTTGCCAATGCCCGATTTCAGCCGTTAACGAACTTGACCTTTATTTTTACATAATACGCTTATATATCGAGTTTGGTATCGATTGAACAAAAATTGCGACCGCCAGAGTGGTAACAGACATATATATATATATATATATATATATATATATATATATATATATATATATAATTTTGAAAGGACCTCATTTTCGTCATCTCCTACGTAGGATCAAAGGACATTTGAGACATTTTTTTTAAAAAATCACTCCATGAGTACAACCTCAATAGCTGATTTCCTTAAGGGAGATCTGCTAAAATTGTATACGACGGATAGTTTTTATTTGTTGAAAAAGAGTCATAGGGTAAACACACAGTGTTAATCTATATGCCGGGCCCAGAAAAAATGAGGATGTGGGAAATCAGCTATTGAGGTTGTACTCATGACGCGATTTTTGAAAAGTTTCTACAAATGTCCATCAATCATACCCAGGAGATGACGAAAATGAAGTCCGCGCAAAACTACATATATATTTGTCTGTTAACGCTCTAGTGGTCGTAATTTTTGTTTAATTGTTATCAAACTAGATATTTAGTCGTTCTATATAAAAAGAAAGATCGAGTTCGTTAATGATTGAACTCAGGCCAGTTGGAGGAAGCGGCGGGGGGGGGATTAGGGGGCGGAATTTCGGAAATTCAAAATATTTCCATTATTATGCGTCTGATTGAGAAATTTGGAAATCAAATTTTTTGAAAATGTACTGTTATATAAATGTTGTTATGGACGTTTATTTACTATTTTGATTATTAACCGAGATATTGGTATTTTTCAGTTTTCGGCCTTCAGTAAACCCCCACTCCTTGTCATGTCATGTGAACAATAAGCTCTTATATTATAAAGCACTTTATTTGATCCTAATTACCAAATATTGTTCTCATTGAACTTTTACGTTTTGAGATAAATGCAAATTTTGAGGTGACGTATTTGGGAAATCTGCTTAGTTAACGCAACCCCTCGTGACGGCCTTTTACAATTTTACCATGGATACGTAAAGCGCCCTGATCGACAGTGCTCCCAGCTTCTGCGGAGTATCTAGAGGCTTTAGTTCTTAGGATTTAACATACTTATTCTATGCCTAAGTTCTTTTGAAGCTCAATGAATCAATTCGATTTGTCAGTAATCTGTTAAAAAAAAAAAGATCCTACGAGAGTATACATTGTTAACAAAATTGATAAAGTAAACATATCAGTTATAATGTAAATTCTCATCTGATAAGATGTTTTGCACTAGAGCAATTCGAGAATTGCATTGAAGTGCGTCCTGTTCCGAGAACTACTGTCATTGAGTCAGCTGATATTTTACTGCGTGATCCACTTTCTGGCGCCACGCTCGATTAAGTGGCCAATTATCTGTTTGTGAAGACTGCGGACCTTTAACATCGTGAAATATTTCACACCTCGCGGGGAACACATTGCTGAGTTGACGAGTCTATATTCGGATAGTTGTGTGAGTCATGACTTCCCTCCTATACTTCCTGAATCGAATTTATACCATAGTTTATAAAACTGTAGTAACCAGATAGATCAAGTGAGACAAATTAAGTTGTCTGGCAATTTATTGGTCTAGATCAGATTCTTCATCAAGTATGTGATTCAGATAATTTTCCTAACACTAAAACTAAAATATAGTCCCAACTCATTCGAGTTCCTATTTTCTAACGAAAAATTATTCAATAAAAACAAATTTCGATGTGTAAATTGGTAGAATAGTTTTTTTTTTCTGAGGGCTTAGGTATTGTTATTTACAAATCTAATGTTTTCTGCCGACTAATCCAGATGACTACCGAAACAATAGATTTCAAGAGTGTTTTTGAAAAGCGTTGTAAACAGTGATTAGCAAGCGTAAACAACGATAGGATTCTAGTTTTATATAACCACATTTCACTAGAAAATTGTCGTTCCCGAAATAGAGTTTGAAACTATGGGGAAAAGTATGAGCAACGAGGAAATCCTGTATGAACTAGTCTAAATGGTCACGCCCATGGATATCTTAGTGGACTCAAAAACCAGGGTGAAGATAGAAAAGTCCGTGCACAAACTAAGCAGATTTCCCACGTGCTGGCATGGCACACACCCCATCTCATGTTCCCATAAATTCTCTATTTCTTCTGTAGTAAGAAGCCTATGTCAATAGAATTTGGAATGTACTCAGTTACTTATAGTAATAATCAGACGATTATAAGGGGGGGGGGAGGTATTTTCAGGACGAAAATATGAAAATACATATAATATGCTTAATATTCGAGATTACAAAAAGAATTATTTAAATTAAATTAAATTATTTATTAACGTCCACTTTTGGCAACTAATGCTAATTGGGAGGGGTTATCTACAGGTTACCCCCCTTTTTTAGCCAGGGTAGGTCTAAGAATTTTATTTAATGAATTCCTTGCCTAGGCGGGAATCGAACTCGTCAATCTAATTTTACCTAAAAATTCATTTAAGAAGTTTTTTATAAAATTAAAATTCGGATAACATTGGTTATATCAACTTTATCGTTCCTACTCCGTTGAAACAATATTCGGTTTTTTAGCTTCGAATTAAGTAATTCATTATATAGAGCAGGTATGGGCAACCTTTGACATGTTGCGGCCAACTTTTAGTGTGCCAAAACGTTGGAGGGCCGCTTTTAAAAGTAGTGCATTTTAAAGTAGTGTTCATAATTTTTAACGATAGATATCATACATGAAATTATACGACAATGTATTATAATAAAATGTATTAACATAACTAAATAAAATGGAAAAAACAGATGCAACATTATAATTAAATCGTAAAATGTTGGAATTATTACAAACATCGAAAGTTAAATAGCTAAACCGAAATCAATGAGACACGAGCTTGAATTTGGGAATCTATTCCATCGATGTGTGGATTAATTCCACTGATACAAAGACGTAAAGAATTTTCCAAAATACCATCAGTCATCCTTGTACGATGTTGTGATTTATTAACTTTCATCATTGAAAAGAACTGTTCGCATTTATAAGTACTGCCAAACGCACAAATCTCTCCTCATTTGGAGTAAGTAGTGTAATATTTTTGTTTAATTGGGTTTTCAAAATGTCTTGGTTGTTGTCGCGTACAATCTCAATAGCTGATTTTGCTTGAGGAAAAACTGGTAAAAATTACCGTTTCAATAACTGTATTTATTTAACAAATGTTTCGTCCTTTCGGGAGAAACCACCAGTTATCCTCTGTGCACAATTGACTCCCTTAAAGCTGCGCGCAGAATGGCTGCTTACAGCCAGTATATATTTGGGGTTTATATAGCTCTCGAAAGTTCTCAAGATTTGTTAAATAAATGCTATTGTGGAAGTGATGGACTGCTGTATCTATTTTATCCTGATTATTGACGATTAACCTTCGCAACATTTTTAGAACACATTATACGCCTGGTATCTATTTTCAAGATATGAAATATTTTCAGAAGTCATGGATTTATTGTTATTATTTCTAATACTGTTTTGACTAGGTTGCCGCTAAAAGTGGAACGGCATTTTGAGATAAGAACGGGAGATTTTCGCATGTTTCTCGAATTTTAGGAATCCTTGAAGAGTATTGTCTGTAATGGAAATATTTCTAAACTGGAAATTGATGGTTTATTCTGCGAAACAGGCATAGAAATTCCTTGTAGATCACAAACGAGCCGCTCAGCTCGCAGCTGCCCGAAAGGGTCACCTCATTGACACTGCCCTAGCCAATCATATGGCATTGAATGGAGTCACAAGTTGAATCAGCCAAATTGGCGTCTCACTGCTTATATATTGGTACTAATATCTTTTAAACAGTCTCTAGGAAATTAGGCAATGGAACATTTGCAGAGTATCTGTACAGTAAGACTATTTTTATATGGATATTGTTTAATTTTTCTTTTTTGGAAATAATTAAGACACCATTTTTGTAATATTTTGGGGAATATAATGTCTTTTTTAAATGAAAATGATGATGATCATTTCTTCTGTGATCTCAAATGTCGGTTTTTGTCCTCACTCAAATACAGCGTGGTTTTGATGGTAGAATGAAAAACAAAAGGAGACTCATTAAGTAGTTTCTTAATTTTACCAGATTTCCCTTGAGGGAAATCAGCTTTGAGGTCGTACTCATGACGTGATTTCCGAAAAATTTATTCAAATGCCCATCGATCCTACCCAGGAGATGACGAAAATGAGGTCCGTTCAAAATTATATGTATATATATATATATTTCTTAACGCTCTAGCGGTCGCAATGTTTGGTTGATCGTAATAAACTCGATATTTAAACATTTATGCAATAAGACAGATCAAGTTCGTTAATGGCTGAAATTGGACAAGTGGGAGGGGGGGGGTTTAGAGGGGGGATTTTCGAAAATTCGGAATATCTCCGTTACCGTACGTCGGATCACAAAATTGTGTAGAATCAATCTTATTGCAAATTAAATTTACTATAAATATTGTTCTATACATTTATTCTCTATCTTGAATATTAACCGAGATATTTGCATTTTTATTAAATGTAGGCGAATAACGTACTTGTGAGTTTCCAGCCAAAACCTAGTTCGGCCGTTTCCGTAATTGTTCGGCTCTCGTAAGGAGATTTCTCTATTGTATAACTTCACTTGGGAAATCTGCTTAGTTTACGCAGCCCCTGCGTGGCGGTCTTTATGTGCTATCACGACAAGGAATTTCTATGATTTTCTTTATTCACGATCTGAACTTAGTGATTACGGGCCCAATACTTCTAGGTCATAGTCACCGTTCTTCAATAAGCTGTTGTAGTTCATCCAGTGACCACCGCATGTTCACAATGTAGCAAGAGTGGCTTGAGGTTTGATTTTAAATGGTTTTAACAGAATATTTATACTCATTTTGCCGATCTGTTGGGTAGGTCGTTATGAACTGTGTCCACTAGATGGAATATTGTAATAGAATTTTCAGCCTATGCGGGTCAGGAGTGGAGATATTTTACGTTATTCTTTCAATTCGTGATAACCTGAACCTGTGATAACTCAGTTCATGAAGGTTTCTAACCACCTACATGAGAAGGCTTATTACTGTTATTACACTAGCCCCCTCTACGATGTTCTTCACAGTTCATTGCATTATTCTCTTTCTAATTGCCTTTTTGTTGGACAGTCTCATGCAGAAGACAACGGGATGTCCTTGTAACTGTCTACCCACGTTTACGTCCTTGTTAAATTAGCGGCTCATTCTAGATGGAAACAGTTGAAAGGTTTAGTCTTTAGTCCCATACCAAAACGTAATTCCTGTCCATCTCTCCAATTATTCTTAAACATTTAAAATTTTAAATACAATGCCTTCTACTTTAGAAAGCGATTCAACAGGACAAGTAACTGTTTGTCCACAAGGCTGGTAATCACGTTGAAAAGCATTGTTGAATCTGCACCACTCACGCGTTCAATTAGGGCAAAAAGGAGTTCAGATATTGAACTGTGCCTGAGTGAACAATGCCAGTGTGTTATTGGGGCTGTTTGCATTCGCATGTATCTCAATGCAATAGGCACTAGGTGTTATATCACAAGAAGCCCCAGTAATGCAGATCAATCCAATGCAGCTCTTAGTCCAAAATACAACCACGTAAATACATTTATATCTCTTTGCAACTTAATGAAATGAAACGTATTAAATAACTTATGTTTATTATTTGCGAATGTTCTGATACGAATTACGCTTTTGAGCTTGTTAACAAGTAAAAAAAAATCGTTTAAAAATTCTTTTATATCTTGGCAAACTGTAGTAAATGATTTCTGAAGATCCAAGGGCAAGTTGTAAAATCCTTTGTATTGGTATATTTCTGTAATTCGTGGAGTGAGTAGTAAATTTCATATCGCTCATATAGTGGAACAATGACGTTACTGCAAATTACTGCAATTTTACTGGAGCGACATAAAACTTAATTGAGAATAATATAGTAGAACAACATAAACATTTTTATGACATTAACTAGTCTATGGCGGAAGGTCAACAAAAAATGAAAACATCAAATGATTAGTCAAATCATTTTTATCTCTCAACTAGTTTAGTTTCGCGTCCATACGACGCCTCATCAGGAGAATTTCTACTACACAATGGAACTAAACTAACTGCTACATCTTTCTCTGCCATCTTCCACTAGCAGTACCAATCGGAGAATGGCTTACAAAGTATGGCGCGTCAAGTCAGCTTGCTTCGATACGTCACGAAATAAATATATATCGATTATCCACAATGAAGATAAGTCTAAATTTCTTTTGATGACTCATCATATGGACGGGAAACTGGTTGATAAAAAAAACTTATGATTTCAAATAAAAATGATTTGAATAATCATTTGAACTTTTTTGTTGATCTTCCGCCATAGTCTATTTAAGTATGTTAAATAGGTCATATCTGCACGAACAACTTTTAAGACAGTTTTTTATAAAGGGCTTCAGAGGTAACGTATTTGAAATACATCATTCAACGATATTATTTCTAATACAATTTTATTTTAGGTATTGTATTTTTCCTCGAGCCACCATTACCAGCCTTCCCTATCATGGACGATGGCTTCGGGTGATGTGTGCTTAAATGAAGACATTTTTCATAGCTCGATTTAAAACAAATTCTCCATTTACTAGGTATCTTTAGAAATTCGCAAAGTGTCTACACATCATGTTTTGAAATAATAATTGTCATTTATATTATTTTTATTATTTATTAACGTCCACGTTTTGCAACTCAGGCTAATTGGGACGGGTTATCTACAGGTGACCACCCTTTTCTAGCCAGGGTGTGGCTTAGGAAGTCCCACCCTGGAGTATTTATAAAGATATATAAATTACAAATAAAAATACCCTATCGCTACTTTATGATTACTGTTACTAATCGTAAATAATAAATGTTCGTGGAAAATAATTCATAAAAGGCATATGATGTGAAGTCAAAAAGCCCTGGACACTGGCTGAGGTAATTCTGGCACAACGGTATCCTTTGATAAGAAATGTTTATAATAAGTCACACGCAGTTTATATCAACGTTACTCTGACTCAATATGATAAAATTCGCGAGTATGTTTATTTCCAGACAAGGTTCTATATTCATTGACGCAATTTGATATTCATCATTCATTCATGGAAATAACAGATAAGGTTCTTATCAGTAAAGCTATCCTTCTTTTCTCGGATTTCATAATTAGGGAATACATTTTTTCTGATCTGTGAAATAATGGTTTCCTGAGAAATGACAATCTAATGAAGAAGATATTCTTAAATTTTGTAATTACTATCTGGCAAACATTCGGCATGAAGAGTTTATTTCAATAATAAACTGGAGTCTTTTTCAATTCTTAATAACACCTCTTTTCAGGAACCAGCAAATAAATTAAAATGAATAAAAATTGCCAAAAAGTTGGAGCAACATAACGTTTATAATTGGATAGCTTTACATTTGGATAACAGATGCAAATATAGAATATTTTATTCTTAATATGAATTTGCCTAATAAATTATTATTGCTCTTTTGGTTCAGAAAACATTAAGGCTAAGAAAGACAAACTGGGACTCAAAAAAAAAATGTTTAATTGTTTTAAAAAGCATTTAAAATAATTAAGTGTTCTTACATTCTAAAAATAGGTTAATTTTGAGCTTTTACTTTTTATATATTATAAACATTTGAAGAAGAGAATCAAAGAATAGAGAATATGGAATAAACAATTTATCTTCCCATGTAACGTATAAATTCCAAATAAATTTGAACTAGCCTAATAAAGAAAGTGTTCTCCCGACAAAAGCAAACTAAACTTTTACGCGAACGTGTTGAGGTGTTAAAAAATATAAGTTTTGTGCTTTATTAGCAATAAACGTGATCAACAAATGAGTTATTAAAATTTTTAAAAAATAGGCGATATTATGTATTATTACCGACCTTGATTACCATTCTTTTTTATGACGGGTCTGACTATTTAATGAGTTCGTCTCCTGAGTCTCCAATAAATGATAATAAGAGTCTATAGAGCATGGTCTGAAGTAATCCAATTTGAAAATGTCATATTGTTATTAAGTCATGCGCGATTTGAAAAATAGGAACGCTTTATGTATAAAATTGCATAAACACTTTAGCGAGTTATAAATAAACTGTTGAGATTATACAAGTGTTCTTATTTCTGACCTTCAGTCTTGGTAAATAGTTATCAATGGTTTGAGTATCGGTCATACGGCTACATAAATATATAATTATTTCTGTATTATGCAGGTGAAGTTATTAGGTGAATGCAATTTACTGCTGACAAGTTATTAGTTCGGACTGGAACTAGGATATCCAATTGAAAATATTATTCACTAAGTAAGATTAAGACATCCGCTTTATACTCTTCCTAAATTATAACTTCTGTGATATTAAGCGGCGTTTTTATCAGTTTTAAGATATTTCCTGCGTACTAACATAGATTTATCGTACACAATTTATTATAATGCATAAAAATTTAAAAATTCTAGTACACTACAGTCACAAAATTTAAAAAAATCTGATACGCTATCCAAATTCCATTACAGAACACAGATCAGCGAATTTCTATTGGGAAAACAGAAACACATTGAGTGGTATACTGATAGGTCTAAAACGAAAAGGGAGTCTGCTCAGCTACAGTAACAGAGGGGAAGGTTATCACGCAGACTCTGCCTTCATGTTACAGCATTCTAGGAGCCGAACTCCAGGGTATCCTATTGGCTCTCAGGAATACTCACAAACCACAGAACAAGCACATTATTTGCATTGATTCTATATGCTCCTCTAAAAACATTACAACATATTTTCATAAATCACCTGTTAGCCCCTCCCCCCCCCAAATAAAAAGAGCTGATGAGAATAGATGAACAACCTACATTCTATTGGTTGCCAAGACAAGAAATATTAGCACTAAGTGAAATTAAGGACTTAAGGAAGGCAAAAAAATAAACCCCAGCTGAAAAACTTGAATTTGAACAAATAGACGTACTACATGAAGACATTTCAAGACAAACAAAACACCTCATCTTAGATGCATGGCAAACAGACTGGACTAAAACCAGTAGAACTACAAACTATTAAGAACACTATTAGCATGTGGCCATCAGGTTTCAGAAACTCTAGGAGAGAATAAGTTGTTCTCTCGAGACACAGAATTAGCGAAACCAATTTAACACACTCATACTTAATAAAAAAAGACAAACACATTTGCTGAACTTGTAACATTCACTCGACGATAAGACATACTGACAGAATTCCGTAAAAGATGACATCAGAACTTGTCGAAAGACTTACATGAACTTTGAACGGAAGGCAGCCTATACATTAACAACGCATTCTCTTACCTCTACAAAATTAAAATATTTTTAAAATTTTTACTTAAAATTAATTCTGCGGTGTACAAGTAAATTTCAAATTATATGCATTAATTGACACATTTTGGTGTTATATGTGTGTGTGTGTGTGTGTGCGTGGGTGCGTGTGTGTGCGTGTGCGCGTGTGCGTGTACGTGTGCGTGTGCGTGTATACCTTGAAGGATGACATTACGACAAAAATAAGCAAAAGCACTATTTCCAACCATTTAATTCCTAATGATCATTTACCAACTAAGCTCAACACCTTTTGCAAAACAATGGCGTCAGCCTAATTTTTTTTTTAGATTTTATATTCTCTGAGCAAGCCAGATGGAGTATTGGTAGCTGTTTCTGATTATTATTATTTATTATCGTCTACTTTTTTCTACTATGGCTAATCGGGACAAGTTGTGTACAGTTTACTACCCTTTTCTAGCTCGGGTGTAACTAAGAATGTTTTGTAATGAGTTCACCACTGAGTAAAATGCTCTTGTCCTGGCTGGAATCGAACTCGCCACTCTAGGTTTACCATGTGAACGCTTTACCTCGCAAGGCTAACCTGAGCCCCAAAAATAGTATTATAATTAATTTAATTCAGTACTATGTTTATTTATAAAATGTTTCTTTATAAATTTTACTTCTGTTATTTGACATTGTATGATTTGGGATTTTTTTTGAAAGCCAAATCACCTTTGATGTGATATCCATAAGTAAATAAATGTTCCAAAATTATTCTTATATATCTCAGGTAAGAAGAAAAAAAGTCTCGTTCCTTTACAGCAGTTTAATCTATGTGGCAGAGCGCTTTCAGAACATACGCTCCAAACCTTGGTTCCAGTAACATCTTTTGGAGACGGCACTGATGATAGAGCGTATGCTTTGAAAGAACTCTGTCGCATAGAATAAACTACTGTGAAGGAACGAGGCCTTTCTTTTCTTACCTGAGATAATAATTCTTTCGCCATCCAACACCTCAAAAATGAATTCTTATATATGGTCATGTTAAAAAAGTTCTCATGAAGTCATAAATGTAACTGTAAGTGAAATAGTTAAAGGTGTGAAAGTTTGTATTGAGTATTGAGAGGAGTGGTAGCCCTATTTGTAGTAACTAACCCAAGATAGGATGGAGTCCCTCAGGGCAGCCTCCGTTAATAGGCCCTATGTTGTCTTACATAGATATACATAAGAGAGCCAACTCTACACAACCAACCAATTAAAATATCTCTCTAGGATAGGTTAGGTGTGTTCTTTATCGACTCCTACAATCTGGGGACGGTATGGCTCTCTGTTGTCGCACTCTAAACCCATCCGTTCATCTGTCTTATTGCTGACATCTTCTCCTGGTTTGTCTCTGCGTCTAGAAGAATTTGTTGTAAATTCCTATTCAGAAAGGAAGAGTTGAAGGCAAAAAACAGGGTGTTACAGCCTTTTATTCAGGTATTTTTCCTGACTGCTGCCTCCGTGAGCTGTAAGTTTTGAGTTCCATATGTTGCATTTGCAGCTTCTCATCTACAA
The DNA here is from genome assembly GCA_019009955.1 of Riptortus pedestris. Taxonomy (NCBI): domain Eukaryota; kingdom Metazoa; phylum Arthropoda; class Insecta; order Hemiptera; family Alydidae; genus Riptortus; species Riptortus pedestris. The sequence goes on from CM032232.1 coordinate 78,298,053, forward strand.
GTTAAGACAAACTGTATTTGGTAATTTGTTTTTAAATTAATGATCGTCAAACAACAAATATTGCTTCACGCAGCGTACAACATTTTTACTAGTAAGGTACTTTCATCAGTTAGATATACTTTAAATATCAGAGCTCAAAAATATACCACCAGTTTCTCTTAATAGTAGACGTCGCAAGCGATTTAGCTCTAATACATTATAAGCTATGAGGAAACATTCAAAAACACTTTGTCACTCAAGTATATTTCACGAGCACTCTACTAATTATAACTCTGTCAGTGCTACCTCTTATGAGATGCCATAAGAAGACAGGTTTAAAATCAATATTATTGTTTGGTTTGGTGTCGCATTGGGTGTTCGGTGAGTGGACAAATTTTCTCATGAAGTTCCTTGCAGTCTTTGTGGAAATTAAAGTTTATTAGCTACTTTTAAATTTAATTTTCTTTGCAATTGCCGTACGTTTTGAATCGGTACCGGAAATACGACCAGGTGTCTTGCACTTAGTAATAGCTCAGCTAAATCGAATTTAGTAAGCTCTGCTGCGATCACACTTCTTGTTACAGAAATGCACCATGCTATTATATATACTTATATATAATACTATATATTTGTTACCCATGTGAAAATTTACACCTCTTTTATGATCCCCGTTTACTGATTAAAGCTAGACAATTTCTTAGGATTGACATTCAACATTGGCCTTTAGAGGAACATGCTTTCTTCTCCATTTTTTTTAAAAGAGCTAGATCAATTTGCTAAGAAAATTAACTTCTCGGGGTTTATCTAATCTCCGTTTGCTATGCCTTTATTTTAATTTCACTTAAATTGTTATACATTTTTTTAGAAATTATTTTCATGTATTTACTTTTTTGTTATCCTACTATTTCATTTATTGATTTTATATTCTCATTAATTTATTTAAATTATTCTAGCCTATGGTAAATCAAGTAAAGGTTTGGAAATAGATTATATTTACTCCAACCCCTTCCTTTAACCATATGTTAACAATTTATAAAGACATATAAGAATAAACATAAATAGCTAAATAAATTCCAGGATTAATGGAGGTGAAAACTAAAGGAACTAGGTAAAGGTCTAACGAAAACTGTTGACGCTAGGGTATTTAAACTCACAAACTATATAAGTGTGAGAGTGTGCGTATCATCTCCTACGTTGGATTCGTGGATATATGAAGAGGGAAATCGGCTAAAATAGAAAATGTTCGAGAAACCAGTTGGATTTTTATAGCGTAGCTATTATAAATTTACTCGTTGATGAGACCAAAGGATAATGCTATAAAAATCGACTACATGGTTGACAATCATGGTTGATTTGTGAGAATCGATTGTCCTAACAAGAAATATATTATTAGTTTTATAAAAGAAGAAAATCAATTGGAAAGTTAAAGAATTGAATAAATCGGAGGAGAAAGAACTGCGTTTCTTGAAAGACTTTAACGTATGGCTTCAAGTCACCCTTGGACTTCGGAGTTACTAATACCTCTAGCATCATTAAGTGCTAATTCTGGTAAAAATAAAAAAAAGTAATGCTTATCCAAGATCTGTTACCATATTTTGTACTCTGTAATGTAAATGTCTTGGTCTTCCTTCAAATTATCATTCGCCTTTATTTATCTTGCGTTCTGTAAATGCTTTGGGGATCTATTTCCATTTCTGACTTATTAATCGCAACGTACTTTTCATCATGGTTAAGACTCTTGTCGCATATACGCTGTTTCAATAACTTTTACAGTGAATGGAAATAAGTTCAAAATTATTATGAGCTTTTGCAGGCTATGTGTGTGTGTATGTATATTAGACCTTTACACATATGTATTTTCATATTTGTGTTTACTAATTTTCACGGTCCTCATTTATTTTAGTATAAATGGTTGATCTTTGAATATAATAATTCTCGTCATGTGGAAAACATCAGCAGCATATTGAGGGAAATTTATCCCTTACAACACTTTTACAATACTTTTTAAATGATAGCTATTGAAATAAATTGTTTTGAAAGCAGCTCTCTCTCTAGTAGTAGGGCTGGTTAGGAAGGTATTTAGGGCCAGTTTGAATCATGAATGGGAGCACAGTACCAAGGAGTGGATAGGAATGGAGGTGGAGATGAAGGGACTGCCGATGGTTAACGAACTAATGACTAGCGATACGATCGGCTATCTTCGGAGATAGCTTCAACTCTGCCCCTGGAGTTATAACTCTTCAGACGTCAGTGGCATAAGAGAGATTAGGCTACAGCTTCAGCCCGCTAATGCTCTACTACGTTGAAAAAATAGTATAAAATGCTTTATATGGAATGATTGCCTAGAGGTAGTGCTCTAGACGAGTACAATGATTGAATTATGACCATAAAACATACATTTATAGCAAATGTCTTGTGTAACCACTGTAAAACTGTGTAACCATGTACTGGTTGCTTTTTTTTAAATATTCTTACAACAGGTGCTGCATAAACTAAACGAGAATGTCATAGGTAAACATTTGTTCATTTACTTCAAACCATATGTACACGATTTTAAATTGAAGCTGTACATATAATTAACACTGTCACTTTCAACAGTTATACTTCCAAGATAAGAGCTCTCCAAATATGGTAGAAGTCGTTAGCTTCTTTATTATTATTAGATATTAACCACATTTAGTTTCAATGGCTAATTGGGGTGGGTTATCTATAGGTTACCACCCTTTTCTAGCCAAGGCGGGACTAAGGAGGCATTTAATGAGTTTGTCACTAAGGAAATTCCTATTGCTCAGGCGGGAATCGAACTCGCCTTTCTAGATATACCATGTGAGACTAAGGCAAAGGCTTTAACTCACATGGCTGCCCTGAGCCCCGTTAGCTTTTTAGGTCTAATAATATTATAAGTTGTGAGAAAACTTTCAAAAACTTCGTTGCCCAATTATTTTTACCAGGTACTTGAGATAGGTCACTACAGTCATCTGTGTCATAAGTTGAATGGCTTAAACACTTTAGCATAGGAGTTCCCAGGTTATGGCGTTGTGGGAGGAAATTGAACTATATTGACTATTTCTGAATTTAATTTGCTAAAAACGCTCTGAATCGTCACCGGCGGAACAACCAGATTGGATCATGAGAATAACATGTACATTTATAGTCAATTTTCCATAACTGTATAACCATGATATTCAATGTTCTTTAAAAAAATACGGGACGGATGCTGCAAAAACTAATCAGTTTAAAAGTGCTGGAATGTCAGAGGTAACATGACTCACTTTGCCATCCACAAGGCTTGAAATATAAGCTCTAGTTGAGATGTTAACAAGGCACAAGTAAGACGTGAACGCAAAAGGGAAGTAGTTATAATGGTTTGTTGTGAGGGTTTCCTGTTGGCTGATAAGCATTACCACATACACAAAAAAAATCGCGCATTTTTATGCCAGTTAAAGGAAAATATAAAAAAGGATAATTGTAGAGCATTACTTAATCAACAATGTTAGTTGCATTGCGTTTTACTGCGGAAATACTTGTGCATGTAAGTTTTACTCAATCACGAATATTGCACTCCTCTGAGTAAAATTTTGCACATTGATCTACAATGCCGTCACTTGAATTAGAAATTCCATGCTGCTCTGAAATTACATTGGCGCCGGCTTAGAAAGGTGGCGAAAGGGAGCAATTTCAAAATGCAACCAAAGCATTCCAAGGAAGATTAGTGTTCTCTTAAGATTTTATCTCTTTGTTAGTGGTTGGGTATACGTTTACAAGATTAATCTCAGTTCAACAATTCCAAAATGTCAAACAAACTTTCATCTGTTGCCATACCTGTCGGTGGAGACCGTCGTCAGTGGCTGATGGTCGAGTACAGCTGGCAAGCTTGAAGATGGTGCCATCGCATCGAAAGCGCTTGCTAACTGTATGACAGGTATGGCAACAGTATCATTTATACTGGCCCTTTATTTGATTCACCAAACTTTCATCTATTTAGATACTTATTAATTAACGGCTGAAACCGGACCAGTGGGTGGGGGGTTTAGAGGGGTCGATTTTCGTAAATTCGAAATATCTCCGTTACTGTACGTCGGATCAAAATATTGTAGAGTACCAACTTATTTGCAAATTAAATTCCTATAAATATTGTTCTATACACTTATTCTCTATCTTGAATATTAACCGAGGTATTTGCATTTGTATTGTGTGTAGGGTCGGCAAGAGTCGGCTATGTTCGGGACTTTCCCGCTGAGCGATAGTGCAGCCATTTCCGTATCTGTTCGTCCCTCGTGAGTAGGTTTAGAGATTCCTTACTACTACTGTTATTGTTAGGCAGATTTCTCTACTGTAAAACTTCGCGTGGGAAATCTGCTTAGTTTACGCAGCCACTGCGTGACAGACTTTTTATGTAATATCCTACAGCTAAAATTAGGAAATTACAATTAAAAATTTCTGATTACTGCATTTATTCCTGATAAAAAGAGACTATGGAAAATTACTAAATTTGCATGTCCCGGGAGGAAGTTCTAAATGAATCCAAATTTGGTCTACGAAATGACTATCGATATAGATTTTTACTGGCCATACTGCGCGCCTACCACCTACAAACATAATATGCCAAGTATTTTGGCTCAACTTATTGTCCAGTCGCACAGTCTGTGTGACCAAACAAGCCCATGATTTATGCGTTGGAAGCATAATATATTCCCCACATTGCAATCTAAACCTTGATTTTGGGAATAGGAAGCTTCAATTATCTTGGAAACATTTTCAACAGCCGTACGTACCTCATTCCTGACAATTTTCCTTACAAGATTAAAATGTTCATATTCAACGGCTAAATGTATTACTCAACCCAGAGTAAATTACTTAACGTAACTTTATGAGTTTTTTTTTTTTTTTTTTTTTTTGCATTAAACAAATATAAGGAATTTCGGAGACAGAGAATTGTCATGATGATGATGAATACATAAACCTTCTTGGATTTTGACTGTATTTAAAATGGGATTTTGAATATCATACTTCTGTGGGCATTTCTGGCTCTAGCTCCAATATTGATCTGCTTCTCTCCATCATGTCCGATAGGTCTGTCGAACCACTTGCCACGTCTTCAGCGTCCCCTTTCAACTCCTTCCGGTTCCTCTTGAGATAAACGAAAGCATCCACAAAGTCCTTCTTCAGCTTGGCTTTCTTCTTCCTTGAGTCTTTGACCCATGTGTCGAGTGGTTTCCGGACACTTCCGTTGGGCCCCTCCACCGTCCAGGCGTTCACTTCCTTCTCGTGGGAGTAGTTTATGTCTTCCCACTCTAGCTCAGAGAGGTCGACTGAACTCTCAAAAGACGAAGCCCCTGACGTCTCGTTCTCCATTTCCTCTTTATATTTCCTAATCTTCTTAAGCAAAGAGTCGAATTTTTCATTCTCCTTTTTCCATTTATCGATACGATTCTGCGAGGGTAGTTTTATCTCGGAGTATGAACCCATAGGTATTTCGTCAGAAGCTATACTCGACAGGTTTTCTTCATCTTCTTCAGTTAATGATGATACTGCTTCATTGCTAGCCCTAGGTTCGTCGGTTTCACTTCCTGAGATATACGCCATTAGAATATTCTTGTTAAAAACAGATGAGAATGTGAAAAACAATGTTATAACATATTTTGACTAAACTTCCGTCAGTGAATATTGTATTAAAATTTTCCCATAATAGGATCCTTGGATGCTTTTAAAATCTTTGAATGAATTAGAATTAATTATTTTTTTATTGTTTTATTTTTCGAAACATAATTTTACCATGGTAACCAACTAGTACAATTTTTCAGATTCTTAGGTCACCTGACTTGAAAATTTTGTCTACTTTACACTGCTAAGATACAATACAAGTTGTGTTTCTGCTTTTCCAGATAGGTCTCAATCCATTTAATTTGATGGTTAGCCATTTAATTTTAACTGGGGCTCAGGTTAGCCATGCGCTGACCTTTATCTCACATGGTAAACCTAGAGAGTAGCGAGTTCGATTCTCGCTTGGGCAAAGGAAATTATTTAGTATAAATCATTAAATAACGTCCTAAAATCCCACCCAGGCTAGAAAAGGGTGGTAACCTGTAGATAACCCGTTCCGATTATTATTATTATTTATTAACGTCCACGTTTTGCAACTTAGGCTAATCGGGACGGGTTATCTACAGGTTACCACCCTATTCTAGCCAGGGTGGGATTTTAGGACGTTATTTAATGATAACGTTCCGATTAGCCTAAGTTGCAAAAAGTGGATGTTAATAAATAAATAATAATATTCATATATCATTTTTAACTCCAATTATAAATAAAAAAAAAACATTCCGCAACGATACACATATGTCGTCATCTTATATTCTAATCCCAATTTCTCTCTCCCTCACTAAGACCCTCATGTAAAAGTGATTTGAAACAAAAGCTGGGGTTGAGATGTTTATTTCAAAATATCAAATGTATTTTGTTGAAAGAGCAGAAGGTAATTCATAAATACTCGTCTAACCAGAGAACTCGTATTTTTGTTTCACATTTCCAACGATGCCTCTTCGGGAGCTTATAAATAAAAATAGAACCATAGCAATTTAAACCAGACGGATTACTTTACACCAGAGTGGTGACTCTATGACTTTTCTTATTCCAACATATCACGAGTTGTACCTATTCAAATGTGATAACAGGACGAAAATTGTTAGACATTTATTTATCAGCAAGTTATATAACGTAATACAACAATTTTGTAGACGACGAATAATAAAGGAGATATTTAATACTATTCCCGAACTTTTCTGGTAGGATTAACAATCTTCATCCTTGTACATTAGTTGATATCAAGTTTACGTTTCATAAAAGGGGACTGGTATACCCATAGATATACACCCTTACCTAAACGCTAAATATAATTTTAGCAATCCATGGAGTTTTAGTTATTTAACTGAAAAATATTGATTTACGCTTGGTTGCAGTCAAACGTACGATAAGAGTTCTTTTTGGAAACAATGGCTCCTAATAATAGTATGAACAAATCAAAGAATCAGCTCTTACTTTTCTTTTTGAGCTAGAGTTACCTTCTGGTTGGAGGCTTATCGTTTTATCTCTTTGTAATTGCATCTGATGATTTGAGTGATTCTTGAATGATTGATCAAACTTTTTCAGTTTGATTAATGTTCTGAGGGAGCTGTTAACCATATCGGAATTTCAACTCATAATTTATCTGGATCTTGTTATTTGTCTATTACTGGCCCCATTATCGACGTATTCATTTCCTCAAGTCAAGTTGATTTATTGTATTTTTAGTACGATAAAGTTTCCAAAGAGTCTGGAGCATCATCCAGTACTTCTTTCTGTTCCGCTACTGGTCAATTCTTTTTTTTTTTTTCCCTTTTTAGCAGATTTCCCTTATCAGCTATTGAGGTCGTACTCATGATGCGATTTTCGAAAACTTTCTTCAAATGTCCATCGATCCTACCCAGGAGATGACGAAAATGGGGTCCGTTCAAAATTTTATATATATTTAAGTTAACGCTCTAGCGGTCGCAAATTTTATTTGATCGTTACCAAACTCAATTTTTAAATGTTTTATGCAAAAAGACAGATCAAGTTCGTTAACTGCTGAAATCGGACCAGTGGGAGGGGGGGGGGTTAGAGGGGGGATTTTCGAAAATTCGAAATATCTCCGTTATTATGCATGGATCAAAAAATTGTACATAACCAATATTATTGCAAATTAAATTTACTATAAATAGTATTCTATACATTTATTCTTTATCTTGAATATTAACCGAGATATTTGTATTGTGTGTGTGGCAGGAGTCGGCTATGTTCGGGCATTTCCGCCGAGAGCTAGCGCGGCCATTTCCATAACTGTTCGTCCCTCGTGAATAGGTTTAGAGATTCCTTACTAATACTGTTGTTATTAGGCAGATTTCTCTATTGTAAAACTTCACATGGGAAATCTGCTTAGTTTACACAGCCCCTGCGTGACGGACTTTTCATGAAATTCCCCTTAAGGGAAAACAGCTATTGAGGTCGTACTCATGCGTACGTCAGCTACTCGAAAAATTTCTACAAATGTCCATCGATCCTACCCAGGAGATGACGAAAATGAGGTCCGTTCAAAATTTTATATATATATATATATATATATATATATATGTCTGTTAACGCTCTAGCGGTCGCAATTTTTGTTTGATCGTTACGAAACTCGATATTTAACCGTTTTATGTAAAAAGACAGATCAAGTTCGTTGACGTTCTGGTACTGAAATCGTACCAGAGGTAGGGGGGGGGGTTTAGAGGGGGGATTTTCGAAAATTCGAAGTATCTCCGTTACTATGCATTAGATCAAAACATTGTACATAACCAATATCATTGCAAATTAAATTTACTATAAATAGTGTTCTATACACTTATTCCCTATCTTGAATATTAACCGAGATATTTGCATTTTTATGAAGTCTGTGGTCGGGTGTTGTTCGGGTTAGTTCAGCCGTTTTCGTACGTCTCGGTCTGGCGGAAGCTTCTAACCTAACCTGTCGTTTCTAACCTTCGTTACTTTGTGAGATTTATGCAAATACGTTCTGTTCATCCGCCCCCCCCCTTCTTTACTTCTTGGACTACTAAAATTTGAGTTAGTAAAATATAAATTATTCTTACAATTCAGAAGCCGTTTCAGTTGGGCGTTTATTAAAATTAACTGAAAGATTTCTCATTACCGTTTGTATTTACTCATGGTGGTGTTGTGTTTCCAGTATGCAGATTTTTCTATTGCTAAACTTCTCATAGGAAATCTGCTTAGTTTACGCAGCCCCTGCGTGACGGACTTTTTTGATTTGCTTTTTCACGGTATCCCTGGGATAGGTACTGGTAGGTCGCAGATTCTCCATACCATACCGGCCTATTAATTAGGATTTTAATTTCATTCCCTTTTATTGTATATGGCTAAAGTAATAATTAAAAATTGAAATTCAGTAATTAAAAAAAAAAAAAGTTTGAATAAATCTTCAATTCAGCTGAAAAATGTGTTTCGGAATTTTAATGAAGTGCAAAGAAACTCTTCAAGATTTAAATCAATTTCAGTACGTGGACACTTTAATAATAAAACCAACCACAAAATATGATCGAAATCGGTGGTGCATATAAATTGATTAAAGTATTAAAATAGTCCCGAAAACATTTCTGGATATTCAGGTCACATATCTCCCGTCATACTGTAGAAGTTAAGTATGACATCTTTTATCAGTGGATATTCCTAATTGACAGTTAAATATTGTGTAGGCGTATAGCATATGGAAGAATGTTTTTGTTGTACGTCCGTCACATTTGCCTTTGTTGTTGTCTGTATTATGAAAGCGTAAGTATTTTTTGACGTACATGTCCTGTCAAAAACGGTATTAGTTTTTTATCTGTGGGTTTTGCTGTTAAGTATTGAGATACTTTTTCTGATTATTTTCACGCCCTTACATTACTTGTAATAATAACTTTTATGTTGAAACTTGCTCTACTTTGAATGAACTATACATGCTTTTACCAGGTGTAATTAGCTATTGGCTTTTTTTTCTTTTCATAAATTAATTTGGAGTCTAGCATCCGTTATTTCGAAGTTAAGAAAATAATTGCTGGAAACTATGTAGAAATAATACTTGTGACAGCAGGGGTCTAGGTGCTTCAAGGACTGTAGCGCCTGCTCTGCGAGTGATTAATGTATGCCAATAACTGTTAATAATCATAGTCTATAAACATAATATGAATCCAAGTAAACAGTTAAACTGAAATAATTCTTGTAGTCTTTGTCACCTCGATACGGACATTATTGGACAATAGAGGCGCTAGTTCATTAAACAATCAACATTCGTCGAAAGTGTTGCAAGATGTTCCAATAACTGTCGACTCAGTACATTCCTTCATCAAAACAGTTTACTAGCTCGTTCATAATTCATTTCAGTAGCCAACATACGACTTGCACAACTTTAAAAAATAATTATTGACGAAATAAATCACATGATCCAATTTATTTACTTGTACATTGACCTTAAACTATGCTCTTCAGTGTATTTATTTTTAGTTATTCAAATAAAGGATTAGAACCGCCAGTATAAATGATATTGTTGTCATACCTTTCGATGGAGACCGTCGTCACTGGCTGATGATCGAGTACAGCTGGCAAGCGCTTTCGATGCGATGGCACCATCTTCAAGCCCGTCAAAAAGTTGTACTTAACTTTTGATAAGCTTGAAGATGGTGCCATCGCATCTAAAGCACAATGCCAGCTGTATTCGACCATCAGCCAGTGACGACGGTCTCCACCGAAAGGTATGACAACAGTATTTATTTTTACATTTTTGGTCTGGTAAAATCGGGTTCTTTTTTGATGCAATACCGGCGGGAAACTCACTCTCATCCGTTATCCGCCCCAATTTCATAAAAATGCAAATATCTCGGCTAATATTCAAGGTAGAGAATAAACGTATATATCAATATTTATAGTAAATTTAATTTCCAATAAGATTGATTCTATAAAATTTTTCGATCCGACGTATAGTAACGGAAATTCATATTTTAGAAAACCCTCCCCTTTAAACCCCCGGTCCCACTGGTCCGATTTCAGCCATTAACAAACTTGATCTTTCTTTTTACATAAAACGACTAAATATCGAGTTTGGTAACGATCAAACAAAAATTGCGATCGCTAGAGCGGTAACAGACAAATATATATATATATATATATATATATATATATATATATATATATATATATATATATAGATAGATAGATAGATAGATAGATATATACAGTTTTGAAAGGACCTCATTTTCGTCATCTACTAGGTAGGATCGATGGACATTTGAAGAAAAATTTCGAAAATCCCGTCAAGAGTACAACCTCAATAGCTGATTTCCCTGAAGGGAAATCTGCTAATTATTTAAGGAAATAAGAAGGAATTCCCCTTTAGGAAAGTTTTAGAATATTTTGATGTAAGGAAGAATTACGGAATTTTCCCTTAGGAAAATTTCCGTTTGAGGAAGTATATCTGTTTAGAGAAGCATCAACCACATGCGGCATTAACTACTAGGGTAAGGCCTTGAAAAAGTTTCATATTGATGCACATATATGTTTAATTAATACAAAGGTTCACATCCCTATTTTCGTGGTTCTAAAATTGTTAATGTTTAATTTAAATGGTTTATTTATCAAAATAATGTTCAGTGCTTCGGCAGAGTTCAGTCCGGTAGCAACTCTATAGGCATACCCTACGCTCTGACACTCAGAGGATGGGTATTTAATTGCCAAAAGCGCTAAGCAATTGCTATTTTAAGAAATATATTGTGACGAGCCACAAAAAAAGTATTTCTGATCAAAATATTGTTATTTTTAATATCCATTTTGTGCTACTAATGCTAATTTATTGTCATCCCTTGTCTAGCCATGGTGGAACTAAGGTTATCATTTAAAGAGTTCGTTACTAAATAAATTCCTTGTTGCCCAGGCGGGATCGAACTCGCCACTACTGAAAATGCGATAGGACAGTAAGTTAACGTTCCACAACGTGTTTTTTTTTTTTTTAAATCTCTTAAAATATATAAAGATGGGAGCTCAAGACATTGTGAAATAGACTGGAGATTAAGAATCTTTCCCCGTCTAAAGGAGGAAGACATTGCCAAAGAACAATAATAATACTATAAAGGGGAAGAAAAAAATAAGAGAAAAAGTGCCAAACATTGCTTGTAAAGAGAAAGGCACCCAATTAACGACACAATCTCCTCTACAAATATTTAACTGGAACAGCTACTCCAGGCTTCTGGAAAAAATTAATCTGCTTCCAGAGGATGTTGGTTCAGCACCACTTAGCAACCCCTCCCCCCTCTCACCTTCACTCTGTCTCTCTCATCCAGGAAGTATCTCTCTCTCGCACGACTCCCTTCTTACTCGGTCGCTTTGTTTAGACTCTAGCTCCTTCTAAGGGAGATCAGCCAGCCGTGGTCTTCGCTTCTCAAAGGCGCAAATCTCTTTAAAATCTTTCGATTTGATAAATCCCGCATGTGAATTTTATTATTCTAGATAATATGAAATTTGCACACACAATTGAACGTTATTCGTAAATCTGTTTTTATTGTAAAACCAGCTAAACTTCCCGTCAAAGCAGGTCTTCTTAATCGTTTGAATTGTTGCTAAAGTATTCCATACTACCTAAAATAAAAAAGTCTTCACGCGTGACGTCGAAGCAGTTTATGAGAAAGTACTTATTATAAAAATTTATTTATTTATTCCCTGATAAAAGTTTGTCTGGTCAAATAATGCCTTTCATATCCACCGTGTGCTATAATAGTTTTTAAAATTTGCAAAATTATGAACTTAAGTATTTTTTTTTTCTTTTTTCTGTAGCCCACTCCATATATCAAGGCACTTAACTATCGGATCTACACTAAAACAAAGTCATGTTCCCTTAACTTTCAATAAATTTTATATAAACGGTATTGTTTTATATTTTACGTCTAAAAGTTTTACTTTACAAAGGGATAAGATTCTATATTCCAGAAGTGGAAAAAGGTTTCTTCAACAAAGCTGAGACAATATTTAATTGAGACTATGCTTTGTTAAATAAACGGCACATTTCATTTATGCAATTAATTATTAATTATTTTCTAAAGTAACTGGAATTTTCAAGAATTTTTCTTTTTCATTATGCAAAAGAAAAACTCTTTTAAAGATTATAAAATAATAAATCACTGTAGAGGACAAGATGCATTTTTTTATGCCAAGAAAAATGAAGAATTAGGAGGAAATCAAACACAAAATGTTTCCATTTTGATATTTAATTAAATTAGTAACAAACACCCTTTCTGAATCTTGTCATAATTTTGAGGGAATAGTGTTATTTGTTATAACTATTATGTTCGCAAACGTTCGGAGATACTTCTAATACATACATGAGTTAATAGAATTATATTAGGCAGTAATAATGATTTAAAACAAACCTATTTCATATTTCCGGCATTAATTTGATTATCCACATTTTGGTTTGTTCTTAAATTCTTATTTTGATAATATGACCCTTTGTTGAAAGTCATACCAGTAACACCTAGTTTTTCTATGGAGACAGTTGTTCGTAGCTATTAGAACCAAAAGATACTTTGGTTTAATGCTTAACTTATATTTAGCATGCTTCCCCTTCCACAGCTCATCCTCTTTCTGCAGAATAAATAAAAATAGGAATGATTGAAAGTACATGTATATTTTTTATATTGAAATCCTATTTTCTACTATTACATAATTCACCTATTCCGCTTTTAAATAAACAATATTGTCTCGGTGTCTACCATTTGGATTTAATGGAAATCAGCTGACTTCTTAAAGGGTTTTTGGTGCAACAGGTGTGCTAGAGAGAATCGGGGACAGGGATCGCTACTGGAAAGTGGTTCTTAGGAATACGCAATTGGACATTTGTTGGTCAACTATTTGCAGAGTATTCACTATCTTTACTACCCTGTCACGTTGAATAAATAATCAACCACCTTGTAATACCAATTATATATTATAACCACCTTTATAAGCCTCTGCAGCATCCAGACATCGAATTTCCTGGAGACTTATGATTGATTCCATTGGTTGATCATGATATCTGATGAACAGAAGTTGGTTTTTCAAATTTATAAACGTCCACTTTGAGCTACTGAGCCTTGGTATTTAGTCGTTTTATGTAAAAAGAAAGATCAAGTTCGTTAACGGTTGAAATCGTACCAGTGGAAGGGGGGGTTTAGAGTGGGGATTTTCAAAATTTCAGAATATCTCCGTTACTATACGTCCGATCGAAGAACTGTAAAGAACCAGTCTTATTGTAAATTAAATTTACTATAAATATAGCTATATACATTTATTCTCTATCTTGAATAATAACCGAGATATACGCATTTTTATTAAATGTGGGCGGTTAACGGACGAGAGTGAGTTTCCCACCAAAAGCTAGTTCGGCCGTTTTCGTAACTGTTCGACTCTAGTGAAATTTCTCTATTGTAAAACATCACGCGGGAAATCTGCTTAGTTTACGCAGCCCCTGACTTTTTGTAGTCAGAATGGGACTAAGGATATTATTTTGTGAGGCCCCAAAAAAATCACATTGCAAACATGGCAATCGAACCCAAAACCTCAGTGTTACCATGCTCATTAATGTGATAACTCTCACTCGATTAACACGAGCCTCCTCTGAGATAAAAGCAAGGAGTTGTGAACGTCGAGGGGATTGATTGTTGGATACGAGTAGCTGCCATGGATAGGAAAACCATCATAGTATACCTTGGAGAGGTATTGGCACCCCTGCCAACGTCTCAAGCAGTCTGGCCAACCCCGTTGACAGTATCCTTTATCGGTATTCTATTAACCTGTTAGAGGATCTTAAACACTTGGACAGTTTCCCAAAGTCTTCTCAGTGTTACGGGAAAATACACCGAGTGAAAAGTCCGCAATGACATTTGGTACCGTATGTTTGCTGGTTAGTGGGTACTGTTTATAAACACATAAATAGTAAAGTTTAGTGAAATTTAGATTTCCCTTAAAGAAAAGCAGGTATTGAGGATGTACTTCTTGTGTGATTCTCGAAAAATGTGTACAAATAGCCATCCTGCCTACTACCAGGGACATGACAGTGGAGGTCCGTTCAAATTTATATATATAAGGATATAAAAATGCGTATACTTCTATATTTTTAGAATAGATGGGTAAAATACAAAATCAAGAATGTTTCCATCTCCAAATTTTTAAAAAGTAATGTACTAAAATTGTTGTTCTACATATTTCTCTCAAACATGAATATTAACGGAGTTATTTGCATTTTTTTAAAGCCTTCAGTTAACCCTCCACTAGGATTTTCGCTCAAAGCAACCCAACGTTTTATTTTAAAATTAAAATTTAGAATGCTCTTTACTTGCATTTCTTATTGTAGAAATAATAGAGAACAGAGTATGAGATGATCTGCTTTTCAGACTTAGTTGTACATGATGTAATGTATACATAACGACATATAGGTGCACTAATTTATTAGTCATTCTACAATTTTTACAAATTTATAATTATCATATTTGCCATCACGGTCACATAATAACGTATTGTAACATCAAATCATAGGTTTGGTAAGTCATTACATTCCTCTGAGTAATTTCATTATTCCCATTTGTGAAACATACATCAAACATTTAATTTTTAATTTTTGGCGATGGCCATTTTTAAGATATAGTCGATGTTCATTACGGCAGATTGTATTTGTGATAATACTGATAAAGATTGTCATGAAGGTATTGGTGATAATATGTGCGGTACAACAATGCCCGAACACTGATGGTCAAAATAATAATAACCGTGATGATGAACGATTTGATGGAGGAACTGAAGGTTGTTTCGGATGTGGACATGTCTATAATGAAGATTGTTGGAATCAATGGGATGGTTTATAAATGGTGCAGATGACGATGAGGAAAATGATAATTTTGAATTCATGAAAATGATGATATTTATTCCTTTATTTTAACATTATTAGTCACTAAAATGTTAGAATCGTGCTGAATAGACACAGATGATCTAGAATCAAATTCTATTCTTACTGCATCACGCCACTGTGAATGTTTTCTTTATTTAGAACGCTAAGTAAACATGAAAAATTTGCCAGATGAAATAACATTATTATTGAATAACAGCTTGATGTTTAAATCTCAAGACTAAAAATGTTATTCTTTTTGTTGTTTTTTTTTGAGGTTTGAAAAATATAAGTAGTTCTATTAAAATTCGAGTTAAAAGAAAAATGTTTCACGTGCATTTTTCAATACGACCCATAATTACAAAGCTATACATGATTTGTCTTTTACTCTTACACTACATTTGAGCGCGTTGAAAATTAATTCTGGGAGCCCCAAGGCAATTCATACCTCGAATGTGGGTTAATTACAGGCTTACAAACGATTTGCCCTCAAATACCAGACGCCTTGAGACGGTCGGCTTCCGCCGGAAGAAACGAAAGTTATGTCTACTTCCTTACTCAGGTGCTACCATTCCTGCTCGTATCGCTATTCACAGGTGGCATTGGAGCTGGTCGCTAATTTACAAAACAGGTACTCGACAGTAAATGGGATGTATGTTACCTTCGGGCTGAATGATTGCAGTATCATCAGCATATAATGCACACATGTAATTTGATGAGTGTGCCTTTCCCACACACCGCCATATGAATGGTATCATTGATTAGCATAAATAGAATACCTTATTTTGACACCTCTGCCAACACTTAGTATTCCATTCAATCCCATATGAAATGCATTCAGGGACTCTTCCTACAGGATTACTGACTTCCAATGACATTGATTTTACTATTTAGAGACATTATTGTTATGCATTTATGGATTCGTGAGTTGGATTCTGCTGGGTAGTAGGAATTTATTTAGTGACGACCTCATTATTAAATAAAACCCTTAATCCAACACGTCATAATATATAAATATAAGGAAGATTTTAGCGAATACTTTTAGGTATGAGTTTTTATTTTTAAGTTCCAAAATGGCTGTGGTAGTGGTGATGATCTTGTCATTTTATTTTCCGGCCTATCATAGGTTTGATAATTTGTATACTTGTAAGTATAATTTTTTTTTGAAAATCTCACAACTACTATAACATTTCTGAACTGTCAAAATCGTTTTGTTGGCACCTTCAGTTTACTCACTTGTTAAAGAGTTTTATTAAAACGTCTTCCCAAACGTTCGATGTTATCCCACACGTGCTTTTATTTCTTACTTACATTGTACACACATATGTGTGTTTGTTTGTGTGAGGGGGTGGTGGTATCCCCGGAGGGTTATGGTTTCCCCAGGTTACTTATATTCAATATTTTCTATACTCTACCATAGCCAAGTATGAATACATTTTAGTAAAATGTTGAAAAATGTCTAGTATGTTAACTTTGCTGGTTTTTATGATACATCAACATGATTAGGACTTCCTATTTAATTTTTTTTTTAAATATTAAAATAAAATAGTAAGGTCCTTTTTTTTGGACAACTACGGGCTCACCATTTGAGGTGCATTTGAATTTGTTACATCTTCGATATTATTTTATATAGTTTGTAACACTGCCAAATAAGAATTATTCCACCTTTCTATAGTTATACTTACAAATTATTATTTAAACACTTTGAAAACCTAATAGTTTCATTTTCTATGTTCTTTTGAGAGGACTATGAATGCAATTTTGCATGAAAAAAAAACCTTTTTGTGGTACATCAAAGAGTTTTTTTATTTAGGCGCTTAGTGAATTCGGGATCTAGTTCTAATGGCTGAACAGAGCCAGTTATATGAGAGTTGTATAGAATGTCCTATAGTTTCGAGAATTTCTCCACGTTTGTTGTCTACGCTGGCAAGGTTCTAATCTTCAGCATTTATCTAGAGATCTGATGATGGCTGCATAGCTGCCAAAAGTGACACACGCCGAAAGAACCACAAAAAAGGTGCTACTGAAGTACGTTCATCCTGAGTCCAATAATTTTTGGATCATTAACCATTTTTGAACGTGTTTGTGCACTAATTGAAAAGCGTGAAGAAAGTGAATTATATAAAGTGAGAGAAAAAATGAAGGTTAAGATAAGGAAAGCAGAGTTCACGCCGATATGTGGGTTATCCTTGGTTAAACTACTCTCATATCTAAATTGCGTTAGCAATATGCAATAAGTTTTTATTAAAAACATCTTCAGTGGAGCTTCCACGTGTTGATCATGGAAATTACTATTGCTCAATATCTTTGACATTGACGCAATAATAAAAACAATAATTATTTTCATTAATTACTAGGAATTTTAGAATTATTAATAATTATCAAATTTGATTTACATAAACAACAAAAGGAAAGATTAAATTAGTTTTTCGTTGTTTTTCTTCTGCGTGTAATTTTAATTCTCAGGTTAGCCATGTGAGTTAAAGCGTTGACCTTAATCTCACATGGTAAAGCTAGAGTGTTCAGAGTGGCAAAGGAAATTATTCAGTGACGAAATTCTTTAAATAACATCCTAAGTCCACCCTGTCTAGAATAGGGTGGTAACCTGTAGATAACCCGTCCCAATTAGCCTTAGTCGCAAAAAGTAGACGTTAATAAATAATTAATAATTTTAACAACTTTTAAACCACTTAAATAGTATAATTAATCTGTTGGGATTTTGTGGAAAAAGTGCAATATAAAAAGTCCGTCACGCAGTGGCTGCGTAAACTAAGCAGATATCCCACGTGGTTTTACAATTGAGAAATCTGGCTAATAATAACAGTAGTAGGCAGGTATCTCTAGACCTATTCACGAGGGACGAATAGTTACGGAAACGGCCGCACTAGCTCTCGGTGGATAGTCCCAAGCATAGCCGACTCCTGCCGACCACACACACAATACAAACGAAAACATCTCGGTTAATATTCAAAATACAGAATAAATGTATAGAACAATATTTATAGTAAATTTAATTTGCAATACGATAATTCTATACAATTTTTCGATCCGACGCATAATAACGGAGATATTTCGAATTTTCAAGAATTCTCCCCTCTAAACTCCCCCCCCTCCCATTGGTCCGATTTCAGCAATTAACGAACTTGATCTTTCTTTTTACATAAAACGCTTCAATATGAAGTTTGGTAACGATCAAACAATAATTGCGACCGCTAGAGCGTTAACAGACAAATATATATATATATATACACTATATATATATATATATATACACTATATATATATATATATATATATATATATATATATATATATATATATATAATTTTGAACGGACCTCATTTTCGTCATCTCCTGGGTAGGATCGATGGACATTTGAGGACATTTTTCAAAACTCGCCATGAGTACGACCTCATTAGCTGATTTCCCTTAGGGGAAATCTGCTAAAATCAAAATCTTTCTTTGGTTTATTGATTATTTTGGTAATATGATTAGCGTTTGTATAATCGCTCTTCAGGGAAGGAAATGGAAAACTAACTATTTAAACATACTACTTGTCCAACAGAATCCAAAACGCAACATAATAGGAAACCATTTATGTCATTAAAATAATAAATTGTTAGATATTCCAGTAAAAGTTGCCATTATGATTGTTAGAACTAAATGAAGTTCTATTCACCCAATTTAATATCCTATACATGCCTACATGTTTCCCACTTAAGAGTGTCTTTTCACAGCATAAAATTTGCAATAGATACATTTTTTCCAGAGATGATAGGTAATTATACTTTTTTGAGATTAATTAACTGCATACAATCAAAGTATTGAAATAAATGATATGGAAATGATGTCTGGCAATTTTAAGACAGTCCCTGCTGATGTAGTTTGGGAATAGGAACTGATAGTTTTCAGATCATCCACATCATATTCATTCGTTCATTTCCGATGATGTAGGCTTCATCCTGTCGAGTTTGTGTACCTGGACAAGGTATCTCGGGGATTCCTTGCCCATGATACTGTATAATAGTACCGTCGGAATGATGTCACACCCTTCACTTGCGATTGTCTTGCATGCTAATTCCTCGTCCTACGGATCTTGACTGCAGGAACCAATTATGTGACAGCTTATTACTGCCTTTGTATTCTTGGATGGTGTGTCTCAGAAATTCTTATGTGATTGCAACAGACACATTTTTTTTTTTATGGTCTATTTTTGAAACAGTACGTAATTTTAAAACAGTCGTAAGCCAATAAGCATTCCAATGAGTCATATTATGAGAACCTGGTGTAACTCATCAAAACATATTTCATCGTATTTTTGGTACTGAGAGCATAATTTTAGTTAAAGCAGTTAACTTTTGAGGTTTCGTCACATTTACAAATAATAATAGAGTTAAATAATAATAAAATAAACACATTTTAGTAAGTGAGATACGAAATTTAAGATGATTGAACTTATTAACATATTTTACCTTAGTTTTCCTTAATAATTCTATTTACAGATTAGATATGTCATATAATGGGATGTAAAAACTCATATTATTTTCAATTGAGTCTTTAGGTGTATGTTACTATAAAAGGTCTAAAACGTCAACACTCAACGGTGTGTGTTTATATATATATATATATATATATATATATATATATATATATATACATATATATATATATATATTATTCTTATTATATAAAATTATTTCTTAATTTTTTCTTGCAGGGGCTACAATCCTTGTAGACACCACCTAATACCATTCAGTACGGCATATTTCTAGCATCTTCCACTTTCGGACCATGGCCTTCGCAAGAACTCCCACCCACTTCTGTCCTGCCATAACTTTGTTTGTCACCCCACATACTGTAGCATATAAAAATTTTTCTGGGCAATCTTTTGGGGCCCATTTTCCATTATATGCGCCTTTGCTGATGGAACGTATGGCATCAAGGGCGCCACTAAAGTCCGTAAGTTCATCGTTACTTCTGATTTTTAGCAGATTTCCCTTAAGGGAAATCAGCTATAGAGGTCGTATTTCTAAGCGTGCTGCTCTCTCACTGACCGAAATACCTTATTCTCTTCCCAACCGAGTGCTATTCTCGAGTCCTTGGTGGGAACCTACACCCATATGTTACTATCCTGGACTTACTGCTGAAAGCTTTATGAAGGGAGTAGAAGCTGGCTATAATATGTGTTACCATTCTAGTACTCTCCGGAACTATCCTTCCCGGGCATTTAAAACTGATGCTGCTAGGAAACATCACCTCCCCCAATTTGAGAGGACCAACAAACTCCCCTGCCCGTCTAATGGTTCTCATGTACTTGATCTTTTCCATAATTATCCCAAGCTCCTAGATCTTGTTTGGCCAGCTGATGCCGCGAAATTTCGGACAGTTATAATTACATTGTCAAGAAGCGCCCCGCGGTTTGTCAATCTGCTGAATGACTTTACTATCTGAGTTTGTCCTTATTTGCCGCATGCCAATTCCAGAGCAAGGTTAAACCGTACAGGTGATAATGGGTTTCCAGTCTTTATTCTCGGTGTTGCGTGCTTTCTTTTGGAGCATTTTCAGTGGATATTGTTTTCATTTTCGGAATCTGTTGTGTGGTGGGTTGGGGAATTCACACAAATCATGTTATTCGTATCATATGACGTGACTGCGTCCTAACTATGAGTGTGATGTTGATGTTCGAGGGAATCGTATTTGCTACCTGTTCCAGGCTCTGCGTTAAAACAGGTGAGTTGATTCCTCTCCTCTGTAAAAACAAGTTGCTAGTCAGGCAGATTTTATTAGTATAACGATTATATAATCTTAGTACAACAAACCATTGCAAACTTGTATTACTTTTTTTTCCTTTTGAGCAACGTATACAAGGTGTCCCAAGTTCCACCCCCCTTAAAATCGCCAATTATATTAATATGAGACTGATAATTGTGATCCATAAGTAATCTTTTCAGCCGTTATTCAACGTCTTAACCTTCTCCAGCGACCATTACTTTGGAACTTCCAATGGAATGCCAAACGTTTCAAGACGGATTCTTGTAGAAACTCAAATTCTAAAAAGAGTTTATTTCGGTCAATTTTTCAATTTGATGTGTCCTTTAGCCGTAAAATGCACAAATATTTATTTCAGAAACGGCACATTTTATAGAAAAATGCTTAGTGTGTTAGATTCTATGACCCTTATATCTTCGTTTTTATAATTGAATAGCCAGTCATTATTATTGTTATGTTACACTATTTCGCAACTCGGTTTATTTATTACAATATCAGTCTCAGATCCTGATATTCTATTGTTGATGCACTGGCTGGTTTCCTGTATTACCACATTAGAATTTCCTTACGGGGAAGCATTAATGCTGTATCACGTGTTGATTAAATATTTGTATATATATTGGATATATTGTTGTAAATTTATGGGAGTCGCTTGCGTTAAGTGCTGTCATAAGGGAGAGGAAACAGTAGGACAATGTAAATATGTGTGTACGGTATGTGAGGGAGAGGAAAATGAGGTGAAAAGGAGGAGGAGGTGGACAGAGAAAGAGAGAGTAAAGGAGGACGGACATAGAAATGAGTCTGAGCGAGTGAGATGGAGAAAAAGGGGACTTGGATAAAAAGTTTGAAGCCTATAATGCCTGCCTATATTATTATTTGATGCAAAATAACATTGGAAGCGTTATAGAGCTTATGGTGCGTTGACAATTATATGTACAAGTATGTATTGAGACAGACAATACATCCAAGCCATTGAATGTTGATTGTTGATACTTGGATAGGCAGTCTGGGTTCCTAGACATAGCTGATTGGTGGAATTAGAAGCGTGCTGGGATGAAAGGGCGGTGATAGAGACAGAGGCTGTCATCCTTAACTGCCCTGGTAATCCTATAGTCTTGAGAGAGGTCTAGACCCAGGTACTCCAGACCAGATGTTGTTCTGCAGCAGGTACTCCACTGGTACTTCCAGGACATCCTATTTCAGCTGTGGCCCTATTGCAAAACTCTGACCCTCGACCTCATTCCAGTCATTAATGAGTCAAATACCTTCTACCTCTTTGTGTCTTTGTACAAATGTTATTCTTGGGACTATCACCTAGACAAGGATGGATAGAAATAAACTAATTTTAGAAAATAGTGATCGTGCAATGTCATTCTATTGCCCAGATACAAAACTTATTTCTGTGGTTTAGAGAATTCCTTTATTGTTTTATTTATGGGCATCACTCAATGGTGATTTGCCCTTTCCAAAGTCAAAAATTGTACAAAGTTAAATAACAAAAGTAAAATAGATAACAACAAGTAACAATACAAATAATAGAAAAACATTTTGTAAATGAACATAAAAAAAACATTGGTGATGATTATAGTTAGTTGGTGGATGATCAATAGGAAATGAATGGCTGAAAATAGTACTTTTGCTAATAATTATCGTAATTTCCTCCTTAAGGGTAAACTTATAAATGTGTATAAACGCATAATATACAATTAATGCGTATAATTTGAAATCCTGGTGCACACCACAGACTTAGTTTGTATGTAAAATTTTGTCTTATATTTCAATTTTGTGTATGTATAAGAATATGTTGTTAATGTATGGGTTGCCTTCCGTTAAAAGTTCTTGTAAGTCCTGGTGTTGTCGTAATTGGCATTCTGTCAGAATATGTCTTATCGTCAAGGGAATGTTTCAAGTTGAGCAAGTATGTAGGTCTGTCAGTCTTTGTCAGACTTTAGTGTAACATAATTTGAAAAGCGTTTTCTGCCTCAGGTTTTACTTTTCGAAATTGTTGAAAGAATGTCGGGGTGAGCTTTGGACTTAAAATGAACTTTGATTTTGGGTGTGATATACGACCTGACTTTTGATTCGGGGTGTAGAACGACCTTGGAGACTCTTTGATGAAAATTTGGGATTCGGGGCATTCTATTTTGGAATCATAGATCCAAGGCAAATTTTCCATAATAAAATAAAAATGGTTATAAATCAAGAATGTACGCCAATCAACAAATACGCCAATTCTTCTGCCTTCCAAGCTTATAATAGACGACTCGACTTCTGAAGATGTATGTGATATCTCCTCACTGTTGTTAAAGGTGAACTGAAAAGAAAGTATACCCCAATTCTCCATATAGATCTTATTTTTTTTTCTTTTAAATAATAGTGGAGTCTTCATCATCCGTTGGACATTGTTTTTAGCAGATTTCCCTTAAGGGAAATCAACTATTGAGGTCGTACTCATGACGCGATTTTCAAAAAATTTCTTCAAATGTCCATCGATCCTACCCAGAAGATGAGGTCCGTTCAAAACTATATATATATATATATATATATATATATATATATATATATATATATATATATATATATATATGTCTGTTAACACTCTAGCGGTCACTATTTTTGTTTGAGCGTTACGAAACTCGTTATTTAATCGTTTCATGTAAAAAGGAAGACCAAGTTCGTTAACGGCTGAAATCGTACCAGAGGGAGGGGGGGTTTAGAGGGGGGATTTTAGAAAATTCGAAATATCTCCGTTATTATGCATCGCATCGAAAAATTGTATAGAACCAATCTTATTGCAAATTAAATTTACTTTAAATATTGTCATATACATTTATTCTCTATCTTGAATATTAACCGAGATATTTGCATTTTTATGAAGTCTGTTGTCGGGTATAGTTCGGATTAGATCGGCCATTTTCGTCAGTACTCGGCTCAAGTGGAAGCTTCTTCTAACCTTGCCGGTCGTTTCTAACCTTACCTTACCTTCATTACTTTGTGTGATTTATGCAAATACGGTCTGTTCATCCGCCGCCCCCCCCCCTTCTTTAGCTCTTGTACTACTATAATTTAAGTTATTAAAATATAAATTATTTTTACAATTCAGAAGCCGTTTCAGTTGGGAATTTATTAAAATTAACTGAAGGTTTTCTTATTACCGTTTGTATTTATTCATGGTGGGTTTTTATTACCAGTATGCAGATTTCTCTATTGTAAAACTTCACATGGGAAATCTGCTTAGTTTACGCAGCCCCTGCGTGACGGACTTTTTAAAGTTTATATTCATTTTTTGTGTCATAAAAGAAGACGTAGAAATTTAATTTTTAAACTTAACTCACTACATAGCCTTTTCCAAGACAGATTAAGGGCAAGGGAAAAGGCTATTCTTATGTAAACTCTCGACCCAATCATTAATAAAATAAAAGTATTATTTTTAACGTACGAAGTCTTAAAATGAATATTTTAGAAATGCATTGATAGGGAAAATTAATTTAGTTTCAGTTATTAAGATACGAGTTTTATCAAATGAAACAAATAATTCTTTACCATCTATAATGTTTTATTTTCATTTCACTGCTTTCTAAAAAAAAAACAGATAAATAAAAAATTAATGTATTTGTATAAATAAGTATCATTGGTCAAGGTTTTTATTATCAGTTATGAGAAATAGATTACAATTGTGTATATAAGAATTAAATCTAAACATATATCCGATTGTGGTTTGAAAAAAAAAAAAAACTATTATGCGCCTTAACCGTGGGAGAATTTTAAATTACAGTAGAAATGCATTCTATTTTCCTAATAAAGCAAAGATTTATAGTGAAAGTCGGTTGATCTCTGACACTTTGATGGATATGCTTAGATTTATAGCAATTTTACGATTCACTACAGGAATGGTAATTTATTTCTTCAGGTCCTTACCTTAAGTACTGAAGACGAAGAAAGGGTTTCGTTTCTTGGGAGTTTATTTTAAATGTGTTCAACGATTTTCTCGTCGCCTACAGATATGTGATTTACAAAATTGTATACCTACTTATTTGCACGTATTTGTGTATAAGCATATAATGTATGATTGTTTACTTTCTAGTAGTGGGTATTTTTGTCTCTTTGACATAAAATTCGGTCTTTAAATGTACCATTTAAAATAAGGAAGAAGTAGATCAATGGTTGAAATTGAAAGGAAAAGTAGGGCGTACAGAAGTGGTAAAATGTAAATTCGTAAATATCTTCGTTTTGTGAGGGAGATAACTGATGATTTAGTCTTACCTTAACCCCCCTAGTTTCAACAGGTACCGCAGCTCTTAATTTGTTTGTATTGGGCCATCCCTGAAATGTTTTAATGTTTTTGTTTTTTTAAAGGCGTACTGGTCCAGATTCAGAAAGTAGTAAGACAAAAGATTAGACATGACAGGGACAATGACAAATACGCCAGATAAGTCCCATTCAGAATGCTTCGACTGACCAATGACAGACTTGGATAGTGCACGTTTAAAAATTATAACTTTAAATTACCACTAGTCACTTGGTAAACTAACTAACGTTGAGGTTGGTTTCATGATAATGTTTTATATAACCTAGGCCGAAAAAGGGAACACTCAACTTTAGTTCAAAAAATAATTTCTTCCGGTATTTCAGCTACTCCTTTTTAATTTGACTTTCTTCAATTTTTAATTTCATTTACAGTGAATGGGTGTATTAACACTCAATCAGAACATTTGTGAAGAAGAAGCTTTAGCTTTTTCTTTTAAAAAAATACATCCGACCAAGTCAGGTTTCCTTCTTCATTCGCCACTATTTGATTAGTGGAAACTGTCTTTGAATAACCTTTAGAAATATGTGTTCAAAATTTAGTATTCCAGAGTGAGTGATATATATCTGTTAAACAGAGGTATGTTTAAATATTGATTAACCAACTTGTGTGGAAATTAAAGAAGAGAATCATAATATATCAGCCAGTTATATAAAACGTTTTACAGAATTAGAAATTTATTAATTATTTTTCCATTCAACCCTTTTCTACCCCTACTTATTAAAATATCACAAAGACAGATTCTTCTGGGTTTCGTGACTCTAAAATATGGTCAGAAGAAGAAAAGGTGTCATTAGTAACAAAAAACAAAGTATAGAAAAAGGCAAACAAAAAGAAAATAAGATTTGTGATTGTTGCCACCCCCAGCTGATGCGGGGGTGATAAGACCGGAGGGGCGGAGAGCTATCGAGGATGGGTAGTCGTGGTTCAGGGTGGCTTTTTTAGCCGGGTCCACCTCTACAGGTACATGGTACAATAGGACCTCTGGGACTCTGTTTGTCTGTCTGTATGTCGGCTTTCTGACTCTAGTCCGATGCTATCTCAATTCGTTCGCCTATTCATCTCGGGATTCGGTTATTAACTCTTTCATTAGTGCAATAGGCGTGGTTGGAGTTCCCAGGCCAACCTGACCGGGAGCTGTTCCCTTTGATTGTGTGGGTTGGGAGACCACGAAGTTCTTTCCGTATTAATTTAATGACTTGTGGGTTTTGTAGTACATATGATATTGTCACTGGTATAGACTCAATCAAATAATTCTTCGAGGGAAGCTGGGTGGTAGAAGTACGAATCTGTCTGGATGTACACAGTAGACCTGTTTTCCTCTACAATGCGTTTTATTTAGGCAAAATACACTTTCAGAGTAACAGGTCCATCTTCAGCGCCTTTGAAGAGCATCAAAAAGCACTCTGAGCTGGGCGACTCTAGACGACTTTGCCTAAATAAAACACATTGTAGAGGAAAACAGGCCTACTGTTTACATCCAGACATTCAAATATGTTTTGAATGATTAAAATGTAGCGAATTTCTACTACTTTATTTGAATAGCTCAAGTAACCAGGCTGCCGTAGCCCTAATAGCAATAGAAATGCTTTTGTCTAGCTCAGGAAACATAAATATCAAACAGCTAACATTTATAAAATAATTCATTATTCCTAGATTCCAAGAAAAATTATTGAAATAAAAACTCTTTGTCTACTAAGGTAATAAATCTAATTAACATTTAATTTAACCGTTCCAGTATTGAAAGTAACAAGCACTTATTTATTGTTATGAAGTTTTCTCTGATATTCAAATTGCCATCAGGAAATGTTATGTAAAACATCTTCAGGATTTATACAGTATCACAAAGCACTAACGAAATTATTTATGAACACGTATTTTTACGTTTTTTAATACAGTGTATTAGCTGTTAATTTTTTTAGAAAGTGTTTATGTTCATTTTTTTTTCTCCTCATAGTAACCCTGTGAGAAGTTATTTATTCGAATACATGTTCCATTGCTAGATGGGATATAACATGTATTATTATGTTTAAATACATCATTATTTTACAATAAATATTTGTTTATCAACTGTCTATTCAAATATTCAAGAAATAAAAAAAAATAAAAATAAAATACAATATTAAAATAAGTATGCTAATTACAAACAAAATTAATAAATGAAATGAAATGTAAATAAATAAATACAATAAGAACAAAAGCATATCAATTAAAATTAAACTTAAACTCAACGATGTTTAATTTGAGAGTCTATGTAAGATAAATATATTGAATTATGATTCCCATTCCTCATAATCAACTTCACATTCTAATGAATTTTTGCTACATCCATATCTATACTTTTGATAAACTTTATAAATTCTTTATTATATTTGTTAAATATAATATGAGGTGGTTCTGGTCAATTACCTCCTTTTAAAATTATGTTCATTATTAAATTTGATCTATTTTGACTAAATGTTGTGCAGTCATAAAGTATATGTAAAAACGTTTGTGTTGTCCGTAAGTCGCAAGTTCATTTAGACAATGGTCTTGAATTTTAAATCTTGTTAAATAAAGTCTTGTCTGTCCATGTTCCGTTAGAAATTGTGTGCATTTGTGATGGTGAATCTTAATTGTGTTGTAGTTGTTGTGAGTTATGTTTGGTATGTATTGATGTAAACTGTAAAATTTGTTACATGTCGTCCATTCTCTGTTCCACTTTTGTATTGTGTCGGTACGTAAGTCTTTTTTAATGTATGAGAGTGGTACGAGGGCAAATTCTGGGTTTATGTTGGTTTCCTGGGCTGCTTCCTTTGCTAACGAGTCGGCTTGTTCGTTTCCAATATTTCCTGAGTGGGCTTTTACCGTGTTTATGTACATGCATATGCCAAAATTTGCCATTTTGGAATCTGTGTTATTTTTGTTTGATATTAATCGAGAGGAAGTTTCGTAGGTCCGACAAAACCTATAATATTAGAGGCATTATGAAATTCAATAATACCGCATTTTCCGAAATGACACTTCAAGAAGACAGTTCCGATTAGTTCATTGACAATAGTAACCTTTACCAAATTTAATAAACAATATCAGCTTCTTACTTTACCCTCCTCCTAGTCGTCGCATATAGACATTTCTTCGTATAATAGAGAGATATTAAATTAATTTTATGATAATACCCGACTATGGTTGTTATGGACAGCAAGTTAAGACCGGTGATAAATTGATAAATGTGCGCTAATTAAACACAGCTAAATATAAATTGGCATTGACCTCTGTATTAAAATTGACATGGTGGTCGAGGGGATCCGGACAGATGTCACGGCTGTCTTGAATCTGATAACAAGAAGTAATTTCTTTTGAAAGACAGAGGCAATTCTTTTGTTTTAATAATTTTCTTTATGAAATAAAACAGTAAAATACAGTCAATATTCGTTAATTTAGCTTCGGCACTACATAGTTCGTTCAATTTTCCTAAGGATGGCAATTTTGTTTAAAGGTATCTTAGATATTTATCCAACATTCTATTAAAAATACTCATTTATGAACTTGAGGCAGACAGTTATAGTTAATATTGCTAAGAGAAACTAAGAACTTTACTGAATGAAGGATTAAACAATACTTAAATTATAACAGGCTTCTCATCATAGAATTTAGGTGAATGTTTTGGTCTAATGCGTTCAGAAAGATGACTCATGTTTAAAAATAGGTTCTAATATTAACAAATTGCAACATTTAAGTATTAACTTGCTCTATTTCGCGAGCGTGTGTGTACATAAACATGGATGTATATGTATTTTTATATGACTATATTAAGGACTGTCATAAGGAAAGCTTTTTATGGCTTAAGTTACTCAAAAATGTCAAAAAAGAGGATATATTCCGAATTTCAAGAATAGTGGTATTCACCATTAAAGCGAATCTCTCACGAACTTCTGCACAGTTTGTTTAGATGCAGTGTAATTAAAATAAAAGCTTCAACTTAATAATCGTTTTTATATGAAGTTCTTTTTTAGACCATTTATGAGGTCCATATTTTGGGTCTCTGTTAAATCTACTGCAATGAATCCCATAAAAAGTGACGTCATATTGTGAAGTGCGGTGTGAAGCAGAGGAAAAGTAAAATCCGAGGTTTATGAGATACCTGAAGATGAGAAGGTCCTGGGAGAAGTGGTTTGTGAAAATAAAAACATTATGTAGGTTTTGGGTGTTATTTTCCGTGGCACATTCTCCAATAGTGAGAAAATATCTACAGGCGGAAAATAAAATGAGTGATAAAATCTATTAAGGAAACGATGAACAAAAAATTATTTAATGCAAATTAATGAAAAAAAAAGAGTAATGGGATTTCTTAAATGCTTCAGTATACAAATAATTACGCTTTACAATTGATATATAAAATAATCACCGCAATATAAATAATGACTTCAGACGGAACAGCTGCTTATTATGTACTATTTTCATTATTTAACTATGCTTATTGTTTACTATACCGCACTATATATGAGTAAGGAGATAGTGAACACAGCCACGTGCTGTGATTATCTCATTTTACAGCGGATGTGATATTCAGGGGGGGCCATAAAACAGCTGGGGAAATATGGTTCCTTAGCAAAAACTTTAAGAGAACGTTTTATCACTAACCTGAAACTGCTATGCTCGTAGAAATATCTAAGAGGCAAACAGTTCTCCTGCAATGTAACTCCTCTGAAGGAACTCAAATTAAACTTGTGCTTAACCTTTGTAAAAAAACAATCAGCCATCCAGGCTGCCTAAACTAGCCAAATTTCACACATGCTGGTAGCACACACTAATGATCTTATCTCACAATATATTCTGTATTTCGAAATAAAAATATGATATACTATGAGTAGAAGTGGGGGTCAGTTGAAGGCTGAAAATACGAATGTCAAGAAAGTCAGTCACGCAGGGGCTGCCTAAACTAAGCAGATTTCCCACGTGAAGTTTTACAATTGAGAAATCTGCCTAATAACAACAGTTGTAGTAAGGAATCTCTAAACCTATTCACGAGGGACGTACAGTTACAGAAACGGCCTCACTGCCTCATTTTCGTCATCTCCTGGGTAGAATGGATGGACATTTGAAGAAATTTTTCGAAAATCGCGACAAGAGTTCGACCTCAATAGCTGATTTTCCTTAAGTGAAATCTGCTAAAAAAAGAATGTGTACTCGTACATTCGATGAATATCAGAGTTACGAAAAAGTTCATAGAACATTATTGTACAGCATTAATTGTTTAACAGCATTGGTTTTACAACACTTTTCGATTCGACTCATAAAAGAAACGCTGACGCGGTCTTTGGAATGATATTAAAATGCCACCTCCGATAAAGACAAAATCGCTAAAATCATTCCTGCAGATTTCCATAAAGATATTAGCTTCTGAGGTTGAACTCAAGGCACGATTTTCGATCGATTTAATCCTTCGATCCTACCTAGGAGCTCTCTCTCTTTTATACTTTTCTACTTACATACATGTTGTATTTACATTAAATGAGAAATAAGCCAATATATCAGGAATAATCTTATTTCATGCTTAAATATTATTCTCAGGACAATTAGGTTGAGATTTTAGAGCAGGGGTAAATTAAAAAAAGTCCGTCACGCAGGGGCTGCGTAAACTAAGCAGATTTCCCACGTGAAGTTATACAATAGAGAAATCTCCATAGCAGAGCCAAACGGTTACGACAAAGGGCGGAACTAGCTTTTCGCGGGAAATTCAAAAATCCGTTATCGGCCCCTGATCTTCCTTTTTACATAAAACGATTAAATTCCGAGTTTGGTAACGATCAAACAAAAATTGCGACCGCTAGAGCGTTAACAGACAAATATATATATAATTTTGAACGGACCTCATTTTTAGCAGATTTCCCTTAAGGGAAATCAGCTATTGAGGTCGTACTCATGACGCGAGTTCCGAAAAATTTCCTCAAATGTCCATCGATCCTACCCAGGAGATGACGAAAATGAGGTCCGTTCAAAATTATATATATATATATATATATATATATATATATATATATATATATATATATATATTTATATATATATTGGTCTGTTAACGCTCTAGTGGTCTCAATTTTTGTTTGATCGTTATCAAACTCGGAGTTTAATCGTTTTATGTAAAAAGGAAGATCAAGTTCGTTAATGGCTGAAATCGGACCAGTGGGAGGGGGAGTTTAGAGGGGGATTTTCGAAAATTCGAAATATCATACGTCGGATTAAAAAATTGTATAGAACCAATCTTATTGCATTGCAAATTAAATTTACTATAAATAGTGTTCTATACATTTATTCTGTATCTTTAATATTAACCGAGATATTTGCATTTGTATTGTGAGTGTGGTCGGCTACGTTCGGGAGTTTCCGCCGAGCGCTAGTGTGGCCGTTTCACTAACTATTCGTCCTCGTGAGAATAGGTTACTACAACTGTTATTATTAGGCAGATTTCTCTATTGTAAAACTTCACGTGGGAAATCTGCTTAGTTTACGCAGCCTCTGCGTGACGGACTTTATTTCGTCATCTCCTTGGTAGGATCGATGGACATTTGAAGAAATTTTTCGAAACTCGCATCATGAGTACGACCTCAATAGCTGATTTCCCTTAAGGGAAATCTGCTAAAAAAAAAAGTTGGTCACGCAGGGGCTGCGTAAACTAAGCAGTTTTCCCATGTGAAGTTTTACAATAGAGAAATCTGCATACTGGTAACACAATAGCACCGTGATTATATACAAACGGTAATGAGAAATCTTTCAGTTCCTTCCCCCCCATTCCCAAATGAAACGGCTTCTGAATTGTAAGATTAATTTATATTTTAATAACTCAAATTTTAGTAGTCCAAGAACTAAAGAAGGAGGGCGGATCAACAGAACGTATTTGCATAAATCTCACAAAGTAGTGAAGGTTAGGTAAGGTTAGAAACGACAGGTAAGGTTAGAAGAAGCTTCCACCTGAGCCGAGTACTGACGGAAATGGCCTATCTAATCCGAACTATTTCCCGAGCACAGACTTCATAAAAATGCAAATATCTCGGTTAATATTCAAGATAGAGAATAAATTTTTATAACAATATTTACAGTAAATTTAATGTGCAATAAGATTGATTCTGCAAAAATTTTCGATCCGACGTACTGTAACGGAGATATTTCGAATTGTCGAAAATCCTCCCCTCTAACCCCCCCCCCTCCCACTGGTCCGATTTCAGCCGTTAACGAACTTGATCTTTCTTTTTACATAAAACGACTAAATATTGAGTTTGGTAGCGATCAAACAAAAACCACAAAAAAAAATTGCGACCGCTAGAGCGGTAACAGACAAATATATATATATATATATATATATATATATATATATATATATATATATATAGATTACAGCGGTCATCATTTTCGTCATCTACTAGGTAGGATCGATGGATATTTGAAGAAAAATTTCGAAAATTCCGTCATGAGTACAACCTCAATAGCTGATTTCCCTTAAGGGAAATCTGCTAAAAACTTACATAATTTATAGTTCGAAAAATGTGATATACTCTGTCTTGTTGGAAATGCTGGCGTTGTAGTTTTCCTTCTATTCGAGTATAAGCCAGGTTATTTGTATTACTTTTCTTTTGAAGCATATAGTTAACCCCTCCTCTATACAGACGATTTTCACTTAAGAAACTATATCAATAGTCAACTCTTGAATTTCAACTTCTTTGTATATAAGCTTCATATCATAGATGGAACAGAGAATAGTTTGTGTGATGACGTTATCGACATCCAGGGAACCTGCTTAGTTTATGGAGCATATGCCTGATGGAGTTTTTATGATTTTAAAATTACGTACTGTATAAGAAAGCCTTTACGAGTGACCTACTAACAGCGTCAGCAGAAAACGTGTCCAGTAAATTGACTAAAACCAATAAGAGAATTAATTAGTCCTTCGTTTGAGAGAGTGGATATCAGTACCCAACACCAGATAGGCTATATTGAAAAGATCGATTAAACCAGTTTAAGCAACTGATCGCCTGATCACCTATAATTTTATGAGTGACAAGTTATCCTTGAAAGGCTCCAGTGGCGTGATCCTAATCTTTCCACGATTAGTTCTCGTCACACAACTAGAAGTATCTTGTCCAGAGCCTCGAAATGTCTGCTGAAGTCTCAAGACAGAATCGTTATTTCTCGCTTCAAAATGGTGTCTCTTCAGGTCCTAATATAGTAATCCAATATAGAATTTAGCGGTTAACCTCATAGTGGGTACTTACACAGTTATGGAATAAAGCATTTACCTACATCCACATTATTCGGAACATATCAATCAATAACTGTACTTTCGACTAAAACGAATTTATTACTTTATTTATTACTTTACTTGAGAAAGGAGGAGTCCCAATGTACCAGACTTCACAGTTTGAAAATTATGGTGTCATTCCAATTATTTAATATTAATATATGACCTAACTAACGATTATTTAATATCTCTGTCGGTTACACTTCAAAATCATTTTAATTGTATCATTAAACGTTTGTAAAGGACCTGTTGTGCAAAACTGTGAGGATTAAGCCAATTCATCTCAGGGTTTGTTTTTTTTAGAAATACTAGTTGTCGCTCTCGGAACCAAAGAATCCTATAGTCCTCAGTAGCCTATTAGCCAACTAAAATATTTCAATATTCAATGGATTATCCTTTTTTCTACCATACTTCATTTTAATTTTATTTGATATCTGTGTTTTATCTGTCTTTTAACAGTCCTTGAAGAGATGAGGCCTGTCACTTTGGTGGGAACATTCCCAGGATAGTGTTTGGAGGCATTACAGATCAAATGTCGTCAGTTCCTTATTAAATGAGCTAATCATTTACCTCACGATCCTGAGCGGGTAGATCGGAAACTGACTGGTATCAATCGTCTAAGATTGCTAATCGCCTAGTTATATGAAATAAATTTTGAAATCTCAGAGTTTGAACCTGGCACCTTTAGTACCGTATGGCAGGACATCGCTCACTGGTCAAACGTTACTCTCTCATATATAAATATTACTTTATATAGAAATACGTGCATATAGAAATAGAATATGTTCACATAGGGTTACTAAATGGTGTTAACAGGTAAATCTATTGAGAAGGCCCCAGCATAGCTTTGCATTATAGTTTTATTTAATTTAGGTAATTTTCCTTGGATAATCATCTTCCCTCACCCTCCAAGATCAATCCTTAAATCGGTCACCAAAGATTTCATAAGGAAGTGGATGTATACTCGTTTTCCCAAACTGTAAGGAGCTTCTCACCAAAAAGCACTGTATCCCTTCAGCTCCATTTCTAAATTCCTGAACAATTAAATATCGTGATAAGGACAGTAAGGAGTTGTCCTGTGGTGAACAAATATTCCGTGCTGGGTTCTTCGAGCTTTCATGAGTTACCAAACTCAATTACAAACGCTTCTTGTTAAATTAATGGTCTGATATTTTGATAACCGAAATCGGACTAGAAGAGTACTGGAAAATACTAAATATCTCAGTTATAAACCTTTCCATCGTCGAGTGTTACGTAACTAATCTTGTAGCTCAAGATAATTCATAAATTACTTTTCTATTATTTCTTTTTGTAAGTCGAATAATAATGAAGTTAAATGCCTTCGCAAAAGCTGTATACAATAATTATATTATTATCCTAGAAATTTGCATTTTCTTTAGTTTCCAGCGATCTCAAATAAGCAATTAGTGGATATGTTGTGAAATGTCTTATTTCAATCATAAATATCAAATTTGCTTTTCAAAGAATCTTTATTATGAATATATTATGCTATACGAATACACCATACTATATTATGCATGTAATTATTTACGATGTGACGTAATCATTAATGTTTTAATTTTATATTAACGTCCACTTTTTGCTACTACGGCTAATTGGGACGGGTTATTTACTGGTTATCACCCTCTTCTTGCCAGAGTGGGACCAAGGATTTTATTTAGTGAGTCCGCCACTAAATTAATTCCTATTGCCCAGGTGGGAATCGAACCTGCCACTCTAGCTTTACCAAGTGAGATTAAAGCCAACGCTTTAACTCATATGGCTAACCTGAGCCCCTAATAAAGATTATTATTATTTATTAACGTCCACTTCTCGCTACTGTGCCTAATTCGGACGGGTTATCTAAACGTTACCACCCTTTTCTAGCCAGGGTGGGACTAAGGATTTTATTTAATGAGTTCGTCACTAAATAAATTCCTATTTCCCAGGCGGAAATCGAATTCGTCACTCTAGGTTTACCATGTGAAAAACCTCAATACATACTTATATTTTATAGAAACCTCAATACTTACTTGATCGGTAACGTACTCAAATTCCTCTAGAGTTTAATATACATTTTTTTAATGGCATTAATTGGACCAAGGGGAAGAGGGTTCAGAAGGGTTTAACTTACAAAATTCGAAATATCTTCACTATTTTGAATCGGATCGAAAAACGATAAATAATCAATCATGGTAATCATTTTGCTCCAATTGTTGCTTTGTTTGCTATTTCTATAATTTTAGCATTAAAGTAGTTATTTTAATTTTTTAACTCTTACTCCTGCTCATTCGGTTTTCAATTTTTAGGGAATTACATCACTGATCATCAGATGTCCAACAAAAATTTGAAGCTGTGATTGCGCGGGCTCCTTATTATTGTAGAAATAGAAACTAAAAGTTGAAATTACAATACTAGCCTAGCATTTTTCCAGCAGGATGAAAATCTGCTTGGTTTACGCTCAACTTTCCAGAATGACTTTTATTTGAGGCTGCTCATTGACAACATCGGTAATGTTTGTACTTGCAAGTCTCATAGTTCGAACTAGCTGACTGATCGCACTCAGACTAGCAGGAATGCATGAGTGGCGTGATCCACCTAACAACAACTACAGGTTCTTGGTTTATTTCTGTTTTCCCCCAAGAACCGGATCAGCAGACAACTCTCATAAAGGCGGCTTTTTCCCCCCTTGATAATTTCTTTTTCACTACACCTCACATTGGAAACCTGTTCAAATAATCATAATAACCACTTCTGTAATTGGTGACGCCCGATAGGAACGTGCTATTAAAATAATCACCCGTGACTTAAGAGGTATCAGGCGTAGTTTGCTGGTGATAATTATGCTAAATGTAGGCCAAACGAATTTAGTAATGTTTTAATTTTATTTGCATTGTGCGATTTTCCGATAATTTATCATTTATTACTCTATATTGAGCAACAGGCTTCACTCATGAAAATTCGATCTATTTGATAAATCCGCCACAAATATAGATTTTACCCACTTGCACCACATAGTTTCATTTATCTCAAAAAGTAAAACTTCAGTGAGAACAAATAAAGTGATTCATGATATAACTGCTTACTGTTAATGTGATATGAGTGGAATTGGGACCTTACCGCAAGCCGAAAACTTAAAAATGCAAACATATCTGTTAAAAATCAAGTTAATAAATAAAAAAAAAACATTATTTAATTAAACATTTAATGTGCAAGAAGATTTGTTCTATACATTTTTTTCAATCAATGATAATGATCAAACAAAAATTATGGCTGCTAGAGCGTTAAATATATATATTAACATTTTGAGCGGACCTCATTTTCGACATCTCCTATGTAGGATCGATGGACATTTGAGACATTTTTTTTAACACGACATGAATACGAACTCAATAGCTGATTTCCCTTAAGGCAAATCTGCTAAAATATTATGTGCGTATCACGATACACTCCAATTAGATTAGATGAGCAAAATGTTTGGTTGTGATTCATTTAAAATTATTATATTATATTTTATATATTATTGGAAAGTGATATACGACAAACTATCCTTCTAATGGGTAGGTTCGAAAAAAGGTGTAGGACATAATGCATCGTTCAGATACAAGAGAACTAAAGAGATCCTATACTGATGATTTGTATCTCCAATACTTATGGAGAAATTTGCAATTTTTTAAAATTTTATTTTCTCCTGCCTTTAACCCCCAGATAATTCGGTTCAAACCTGAAATTGTCGCGATTACAATGTCCACTTCCTTTACTTTATACAAGGAAATAAAAACCAGTTGAGGGTCACACACCTAAGAATCAACATTGCCTATAAGCATTACGACCCACGCACATAAAGCTACTAGGTTCCTTAAGCCTCCGAAGTAAGTAATTTTTTTATTTATTAATTAGCATAACCGGCAGGCGTCGACCAGACTTTAATATTGCTTCGATTAAAATAATGATTAAGGTATTTTTGTATTGAGATTAATATAAAGGTATGTCAAGATAACAAAGAACGATATCAATGTAACTTAAAAAGCATTCACAACAGGCTTATATAGATGTGACTCTGAAGATAACAAACACATGGAACGGATATCAGCTCTGTAGGAAAATTGGTGCAAATGTTTTAAAAATCATCATTTATGCACATTTGTAGTATATATGAGCAACGATATGACAATTCAAATCTGTACGTGTATACGAAATAATATACTCTTTAACATCAGGAAACAACCATTGATAATAAACAATAGATAACCCGTCCCGATTAGCCTTAGTTGCAAAAAGTGGACGTTAATAAATAAATAACATCAGGTATAAGTAAATCTTGTTGTGAACTTAAGGATCATGTAATGGGAATATTTGACTAAGTGGTCCGACAGGTTTAAATGTTTGCCCAGACATATTCTCAATATTTATATTCCACTATTGAATTAATTTGTTTTATTGAGTACTATAAATTCCTATTATGTATTTCATAATTTAACAATTTTTATTGAACTATTAGGTGAGAAACATATACAATTCCTTTCCGCTCATTTTATATAAGTAAATGTTTGAAAGTTAATAGTGCGTATAATTATTTTTATTAGACGTGTTAGATAGTCTCATTAACTCTCAAAGTGGTTAGTTGAGACTAGAAAAATGCTAGAGCATTTTTTCATTTTAGTCGCTGTCATTGTACCAACTTGTGTTCAACTTTATATATTCAACATTTGCAATGTTTTAGAAATTCGGATGGTTTCTTCCCTAGCAGATATTTAATCGTCCATCAGTTGTTATTATTTTTGGAATTGAGAATGTCAAGTTAAATAGACTTAATTTATTTTTTACTTTAATTTGATTTCGGCTAATTTTTGACGGATCCAACTTTATGAATGCAATTTTATTCATAGAATGAATGCCTATAAAGTAAGTTAAGGAAACACAATGAAAATAACTTCACGATTTTATCGTAAAGCCTTGCCGATCAGGGTATTGAAGCTTACTCGTGTAAGTTCTATTTTAATTCAGCCCTTGCATTAATAAATAATTGGAAAAAAGGAGATATAGAAATGGTTAACACCTTACGTGTTGAAGCATTTGTACTAGCGGTTCTCGTTCTTATTCTAGTAACAGCCGCTGTCGCTAGATGGAGCTGTTATTCATCTTTTGGTGTCTACAATTCATTATGGTAGAGCAGCACTTCAAGAGTGTCTAGTATGTTTTTCAAGAAATCTATAATTAAACAAAATAAGTGGTGAGTATCCCATTCTCATTAAAAGTCCTTCTTTGGGACACCAATGACCCTTGTGGATGTCTACATTTCTCACTCAGAGTCTAATATGTAAACAATATATAAAATAAATAAACAATTTATTATATTGTATGTTTTGCGTATTAGTAATACGTAGTGGATCTCAATATATTAATTTACAAACTCATTAAATAAAATCCTTCGTCACACTCTGGCTAGAAAAGGGTGTTATACTGAAGACAACCCGTCCCGATTAGCCGTGATTGCATAAAGTGGACGTAAATCTACCAAAAAAATTGGGCTTTGTTTATGACTTTGCAATATTTGTTTTCCTGTAATCACTAGTTAAAAAAAACAAAACTTTTTTTATCTCTCCCTTTCTGATGATGCCTTCACATTGAGTAATTTGTATTCTATTTGTCTTTATTGAGTTCTACCTGAGAACGTTGGTGGGAAAGGAATCCTTGGAAGACTTCTAGAGATAGAAATCTTTGGTGATAGATTTAAAATAGATATGCTAAGAGATTCAAATTGGGAGTGTTAGACAAAACGATCTCCAACAACCATCATAAGATTGTGAGGAAACGAGGAGAAGAGAATATTGAGTGAGAGAGAGAGAGAAATGATGGAGTGAGAAGGAGAGAGAAGATGAGAGAGGGAGAGAGAGAGAGAGAGAGAGAGAGAGAGAGAGGGGGGGAGAGTGTGTGTGTTTGTGTGTGTGTGTGTGAGAGAGAGAGAGAGAGAGAGAGAGAGAGAGAGAGAGAGAGAGAGAGAGAGAGAGAGAGAGAGAGAATCACTGGGATGCAAGTGCCTATTCCCTTCAGCTATTTTTTGCCGGTTAGATTCCTCTTCGATCTATCTTCTCCCCAGGAATGAGATAAGGTGCCGCATCCTGCAGATTCTAACGTGTCTAAAAGGAGAACTTGGAGATAGAACTTGGTTTTATTGACCGCTAGCTGTCATCTTTGACATTGACACACAAGACAAATTTTCCTTTTGACTATTAAGATTGGAGTCATTTAAATTTTTTATTCTAAACATTTAACGTTGATGGTTGTTGTTCGCTTGGAATCTACATATGGATGAAGAATAACGTTGTCAAGCTTTTTTTAACGCTTTTTTACTATAGAAGAAATCGAGGGAAACAATGTAAGATCATCTTTGAGCATTTCAAGCGCGTGGAAAATCTGCTTAGTTTACGTATTTGATCAGATTACAGACACTACTTAAAGGACACTTTGTCCTGTTGGCTTAAAGAGCCCTTTCTCAGCAGGAGCCGGCCTGTTTGAATGACCTTCAGTATGAATGGAGCAAACGGCTCTCCTCTCATTCAGAAACATTTCATTCATACGATTGATTTACCGAGAAAGTCTATTATTAATGAACTACTTGTGTATCTAGGTCCGTGATTTAATGAAAGAAAATGGGAGCGGAGGTTTCGATCGGATGTCAATTATATTGTGGCTACAAGATTTACACCGTGGATTTCAAATTGTCTTTTTTGATTGTTCATAATAGTCTCTCCTTCTAAAAACACTCTACAAGTGTGTTCCTGTCATCTCCTTAAAATGCATTGATTGTAATATATAACTAAAAGTGAGGTATCCCTGGTTTATTTTTCTAATAATTGTAAGAATGCGAGATGGGAACTTAGTATTTAGAGGTAGATCACCAATACTTTTCTTGACCCTAATTGGGGAGTGGGGATTAAAAGCTTAATGTTTCGAAAATTTAGACGACCCAACATTCTGACTGGAAAGTATATATATATATAGAAGTATTATCGAATTAGGCTTATATTATTATGTCATGTATTTATTTGTTTATTAGGTGTCACGCAGTTGGAGGGATTTACATCCGTGATTAAATAGAGAAATGGTAAAAATAATCCAAGTTTTTGAATGTAATTGAATTTTATATGTACGGTT
Source organism: Riptortus pedestris (assembly GCA_019009955.1). Classification (NCBI taxonomy): domain Eukaryota; kingdom Metazoa; phylum Arthropoda; class Insecta; order Hemiptera; family Alydidae; genus Riptortus; species Riptortus pedestris. The sequence continues at coordinate 78,338,997 of CM032232.1, forward strand.
GCTGCTAGGAGGAACTGCTCTTGAAAAAAAATAAATAAAATATAAAGAGTAACGAGAACTCATTAAACACCAAATATTAAAACAGTTAAAACTAGGAATGGGAACAGAAAACTAATAATAATAATAAAGAGAAAAAACAAAGCATAAGCGTAACATTAAATTCAAAAACAGAAAATATCTTATTAAAAAACAAGATAATTGAAAACTAATGAGTAATAATTATAATATTAAAGAGTATAAATATTATTCTCCCCACAGAATAGCAGTGATAGTCCAAAGTTTAATATGGACGTTACAGATCTTTGATGACAGATCAAACATACGCCACACATAGGCCGTCTGAACTAAGTGGATTTACCTCTCATTCTCTCTCTATCTCTCCCTTAATGAAACTCTTATGCAAACATGTTTTAAAACTAAATTGAACATGGGTTTTCTAGCGGTGTAATAATTATAAAATGTTAAGAGTAGGAGCGCAGGTAAAAAATTGAGTATTCAACAAATTTTTTAGGTTCCAGTTAAAACGAAATCAATCATCACTTTGTTATTTGTTTCTAATGAATAGAATAAGCATCGCATTTGTTGTGCTATAATAATCATTCCGTCCTTTCGAGCGTTACGTAACTCAAATCTTCTTTGATAACGTCGCATATTACATTCAGTTCCATCGTTCTCTTATCTTTGTTCAATTTGGTATAATAAGTGTGGAATAAAACGTTTCGTGATATATTAGATGAAATCAGGTGTCTGGGAATTGGGTTTACTTCAAGCTGAAAACTAAGAAATCTGATATGGGCTTCAATATGAACGATTTTATTTGTTGAATTGCATCAGTCATCAATATAAAAGGCCTGGTGCCGGTTAATCTTGGGTAATTTTTAATCCTATTAAATATAATTAATTAAATGTTTGGATGAAATTCATTTCAAATTATGTCATATGAAAGTGATTTATGTTTTTTCCTTTCTGATACATCGGATCAAAAAATGTCATAAAACATAAATTAGAGAGCTTTGAATGACAGAAAAAAAAAGAATTTATGGAAATGTTTTAATATCTAAACATAAGGAGAGATTTTTAAAATCCTCTAAAACCCCTTCCTACTTTGATTTCGATAAAGAAATGTAGATTACAGCTTTCTAAGGCTATTGGTTTTTTTTAGTTACGTGACATTCGTACAAATCTACAGACGTCACTCAGAAACTAGTCAAATGGTTTTAGGTAGGGTCAAAACAAGTACTTCCGTTGAAATCTAAAAACTGAAAACTTTCACGGTTATAATACTTCGTACAAGAAAGGAACCATCAAATTATTCAGTTAATATTTGAGTTCCGAAAGAATGTAGGCATTGGCGAATGTGCTCTTCACAATCAGACATGCTTACGTAATTTGAGGTCAAATTACTTATACTGTTATTATTTATTTAAGTTGTATTCTTATTGTTAATTTTGTTCGTTTAATATTTGTGTTTTATCTATGTTTTTTTTTTATTTTATGGAAGACAAATCGTCTTAGGCACAACAGCCATAAGATGAGAAACTCCCAGATGAGAGTTGTAGCACGTCAAATTGGCATAACTATGTTGGCTCAAATAGAAACGAGCCTTGGCGTTGAGTGTTCCCTGAGCCTTCCACCCCTGAAGGATGCAATAACAGCTTGCCCTGCATAAAGATGTCCACTGCAGACATTGCACCGGTGACTAAATGGCCATAACCTGTGGGGAGGGAGGTTTAGGGGAGGTTACAGTGACGTCAGCAAAGTGGCTCTCGTTAAGCAGACACCTTCCCCTAACAAGTGCCCTGCAATCGACAGCCCCGGAGTCTGTCCTTAACTGCCACTCAAACCCCTCCCTAGCGTCCAAATACCATAATATCTCCTCCGACATCTAGTGGTCACATATACAACTAATAAAACTAGGTCATTATTTCAACTTTCAAACCTTCAATTGCAATTCAAATTCAATTATATTACAGTTCGTTACATACATGAATTCCTATTCAACAGAAGTTCAAAAAATCAAACATCAATCCCACAACATAACTAACTTGTTCTAATACTTCCGTTGATACCTTGCATTTGGCTTTAATACATGGGAGTAAATATTATTGATAATATGGCAATTGAGATAAACAATTACAAATTGAATCATTTAATTCATTAGCAAGTTTTCAGGAGCATCTCGCCCTACTTTGATTTAATGCCTTATAGGATAACTATTTGTAAATATATGTATAATCTGGGAATTCACAAATTGGATACATTTTGGGGTTCCCTTATATTCACAATGACTAAAATTTAATAAGAAAACACTTAAAAATTCGCCACTGAATAGAGAAGTTTTAATATTTTATCCATAGTAATCACTACGGTTTTAGTAATGTAAAAGTTACTTTTTGAGTAACTTTGAAAAAAGCGAATTCGACCTCAAAGGTGGAATTGGCTTTGCACGCCGAGCCTATGTCCGGACCCACTGTTCATTACTTCCCTGTAAGCTTTCAAATTTCATGAAAATCAGTCACAATATGTCCTGAAAGCCTGTTATATCAGTATACATAAGTCTTGCTTAAATTACAAGTTTCATTTGTTAAATTTCTTACTAGGGGATAAATAGTGCTTATGCATAACATAATAAAATGCAATTTATTATCGTCCATTTTTTGCTACTAAGGCTAATTAGGACGGGTTGTTAGCAAGATACCACCCTTTTATAGCCAGGATGGGACTAAGAATTCTATTTACTGAATTCGTCACTAATACAATGATTGTTTTGATAATCATTAAAATATAATTTATATAAACGTTGGATAGTAATTTGATTTATATAAAATATAGCTAATGATTGATTAATTTATTGTCTCTACATTCCGAATAATATTTTTTCCATTGTTTAGTTCAAATAATTTTAGTTCAAAATCTAAACATAAAGTATTTCCTTAAGTTTCCAAAGAATAAATAAATCATAAATTTTATTTAAAGTATGTTTTTGCGTTTGTAAATTTCTTTTGTAGCCGAAATTTCGGAATAGTAAATTATATGCGCAGCCTCATATATATTTTCTGAAATCATTTGATACTATTTTGAGTACTTTCTCATAACACATCATGCGTAATCTTCAATAATGGCCTGTTTTGACAGAAAAACTAAACATATATATGTGAATTAATCATCCTCCAAAATTTCGAAATAACATTCCTATATAACGAGAGCAAAAATATCCGAATTCAGATACCATTCAAGTTAGAGACAAATTTAGCGTGGACGTTGAGCGACTTATAGAAAACGTTACGTAATTCGAAAACGAGGTGTCTTGACAAAATAAGTATTTTTTTACGCAAGTAAACAATAAATAAGTGACAATTGTCATAAAAATCTGAGATACTGAGGTAAATGTCTTTATAACATTGTGTCGATTTTTATGAAGATCTCTAACCCTGAAGAGAGAGGTTGGTAACCAGAGGATAACCCCAAGAAATAAATAATGACACAAACTCTAAATAAATAAACAAATGCGACATATTTAGTATAAATTATAGGTTTGAGGTGAATGCTCTTATAGAATATGCTTGTGAAAATGCTTTCACTATAGCATTGTGAAAAATCTATAAGCAAGCATATAAACGAAGTAACATTTAATATGAATTATTCATTAAAATATCAATGATGCGAACGACCATATTCACAAATTATTTTGAAATAATGTTTCTATTAGCGGAAAATATTATAATTTTTTTCTGTGGAAGCCGTTTAAAGATCATACAACATTTTATATATATATATATATATATATATATATATATATATATACCTCAATTTATTAAACCCATGTGTATGGGTGTATACGCTACTAAAAAAATTGTTTGTGGCCTATAGTGAAGAATATCGTGTTGTACAGTTTGCATAAGAATATTTTGCTGAGAAGAAGAATGAAGTTGGAATAATAGATTAAGTAAATTAACAAAAATGTTTTATTTTTGTACTTAACTTATTTGTTTTATTTTTTGTTTATTGGTATAAAACAAAATCGTTTAAATTGTAAATAATAAAAAGTGACTATTTATTAGTGTAAAAAAAAAGGCCGTCACGCAGGGGCTGTGTTACCTACGCTCTACACTACATGCTAATATTTTTTTTTTGCTTGCAAGCTTATTATTTATTTTTTAACCATAACAAATAGACAACTTTATATGGATGGCAGCGTTTAGGAAGTTTACGTTTATTTTAAAACATGTATGGCTATAAATTTTGAAAGAACTAATATTTTTGTATTATTTCATTGGAAACAGTTGTCCTTTTATATCGAACTAGCTAAGTACCAGGCTTCTCCCGTGAAATCATTTGAGGCTGAATGATGATGTTATTTTTTTGGGAGGCTTTACTTTGTATGATACTTTTACATTTTCCCGTCTCAATGCTATGTGAAGCCCGTTTACGAACAAACGTTCATTTCCTCAAAAGTTGTCCAAAGCACTACTTGTATGGCAGCTGTTTTACATTCGTATTAACCACTATTAAAAATTCTCTTTTGTATGTTTGAAAAGTGGACTAACTATAACATTTTTGACTCCCACTATAGTTTTTAGTGTTTAACTCATTTATAATTCAATATAAGACAAACGTGTATATAACAAAAGCTACTGTAAATAACAAAATAAACTACATACTTTTGTTATGAGCATATTTGCCGAAAAACCAATAGGAAACGAAATATCGTTATTTTTAATTTCAAGCCTCCTTATCACCTTGCACTCCTGTTCGTCTCAGAGAATATTAATATAGCCTAAATCCTAAGTTGGGTTAGTAGTGTTATAAATACCAAGTTTCATGAAATTTGGTTCAGCCGTTTACGATTCTATAAAGGGCATACTGACAAACATTCATTTACACACATACATACACACACACACACACACACACACACACACACACACACACACACATATATATATATATATATATATATATATATATATAGACAAAATAAATGATTCTCCCAGTCAACTTATATTTGTCGTACCATTCGCCCGAGACCGTCGTCACTATGTTCTACTGGAGGAGGGCATGCCGCTTTCAAACCTGTCAAGTGCCCTATTTATAATACTCCAAAGGATACAAAGTGTCAGTGTTTGACGTTAAGCCGGTGCAGGTAAGACTGTAGTTACCCTTATAGCGAATTTCCTTTCTAAAGAAAAGCCGCTTTTGAGATCGGACTCATTAAGTGATTCTATACACATTTGATCAGTAACCTGTAGAACCGAGTATATCGCTCTTTCAAATGCACTTTTATCAATCTAAAGATTGATATTGTTGTCACCACAGGAGATTTGTTATCTTTAAAAGAATAATATAACAAATTTATTTACTTCTATTTCTATTTTTATTTTTTATTTTTGACCATTTTATGAATTTGTATATATGTTATCTGTAAATTTTCATTTTTATTTTTTCTGATTATTTATCCAATTTTTTATATACATTCTTTGTAATCATTCATTTCATTAGTAATTATTCATTCATTGTAAATATTCATTGAGACCCTAATTTTTTATTCTTTTTATAGTTTTATGTTTTGAACGATATAATTTTCCTTTTATATATATATATATATATATATATATATATATATATATATATATATATATATTTAAATCATAACTTAGCTTTAATGGTTATGTATTTATAATGGTTGTTTTTTCCCACCTGCGTACTGATGATGTAGTGTGTGCTCCAAATTGGATCTGCAGCTTCCAATAAATAATTGCCTTTTCGTGTTCATTCTTACCTGTGATCAGCTTCCTTTGCCATCCAGCGCCTCAAAAATGAATACTATAAGCTTTGTTAGTGATTTTTAGCTATGGTCCCCAAGGTGGAAATGGGTTTGAAGGGGTTCTCCTGATCTATTGTAGGGTACGACGAAATGAGCCTTTTGTATTCGTTATAACAAACCCTATAAATTATTAGATTACACTTTCCTTTGTGGCAGAATAAGGACAGAAAAATTGATGATTTTGTTATGTAACCCCCTCCAAAAAAAAAAAAAAAAAAAAAAAAAGAAAATAATTACATATGCTATAGTCAGTGCAATATAGTTGACAAAGTGCATATACATGATTTTCCTCCTAGTGTTATGATATCGTATTATATTTATTAATTATCAGTGAATTACTTTTTACGATGTGATTCGATGTTAACATTGCTATAGGAACGAAGCTGTTAGTTGTTGTAGAGGTTTGCCGCCTGCTAAACGTTGTCTGAATATTACATTTTATGCGCTGAACGTGTCGGATGAGTCGGTGTAGTAATTCATGTGTATTAGCGGTGGCTTTAAATAACTTGCAAGTGCCGACAATCAATATGTAATGGGTGCCTGGGTTTTATGGCCCTATTTCCGTTTGACCATTCTTCCGAGAACCATGAAATAACCTTAATGATGAATAGCCTGCTGACTCTTAGGTGGTTCATCAGTGTAAAATAACATCATTAGGTGAATCTGAATCTTCAAAATCAAATCACGAAATCCAAAATATGAGTATTTATTCTTAATATAGGCATCCTTAGTTAGTTAACTTAACTCAAAATACAATCCCATTTATAGACTATACTGTAACTTTATTTGTATAAGTGACTATTAATCATTACCATACTCTAATCACAAATTCTCAGCTAGGGGCTCAGGTTAGCCATGTGAGTTGAAGCGTCGATCTTAATCTCACATGGTTAACCTAGAGTGGCGAGTTCGATTCCCGCCTGGGCAATAGGAGTTTATTTAGCTACGCAATTCACTAAATAAAATCCTTAGTCCCGCCATGGCTAGAAAAGAATGGTAACCTGTAGATAGCCCGTCCCAATTAGCCTTAGTTGCAAAAAGTGGACGTTAATAAATAATTTAATTTTAATCATAAATGCATGCCTCATAACGTGATCATATGATTATTTGTGTAATAAATGGCGGCGTGAGTTGCGGGCATATTTTCGAGACTAAAAGAATTCTACTTAGTGACAACGGACCCTAATGTAATGGGGATATATGAAGGAGATAAGAAAAATGATATAATGCATCCTTGATTTACATATTACATTTGTAACTTTAATTATTGGAGTCTTTCAAAGAGCGTTTTTTCCTTCAACTATTTTTACGGTAGCTACTGTAAAACTTCCATTTCCTGAGGTTTCTTATTGATAATATATCAGGGTTTACCATACAGAAACTATATTTTCTTAATCAACACGATATGCCACATGTAAACATATTCTTCCTAATTAATGTGGTCAAAGGAAAAGAGAACATGTTGGTTCGGCGAACCGGACGGGCCAAAACTAGAACCGATACCCTTATGTAGAAACTATCGTAGTGTGATGGAAGGGGGGAGATTTAGTGGGAGCAAGATGGACGGTGTCGCCGCTAACAAGCTACAAGATCGTAGGGCAGTCGTAAACTATCGCAGGACAGTGTCGTAAAGGGTGGATCAACCTCCTACACGATCCAACGAGATTAAAGCACAGCCTGCTTTCCTTTACTATATCTATCTACCTCTCTTCCTATCTATTTCTCACTCTATTCGAAGGAACCGTCTAGAAAATTAAGAAAATGTCTGTCAGAAGCTGCCCAAACCGATCACATTTCGAACCAGCTGGTATGTGACATGCTGATGATCATATCTCACCATCTATTCTCTATTTCTCCCGCAGAATGAAGCCTGTATAAACTGGAACCGATATGTCAGCCGAGATGTGAGATGTTGGAGTAAATCATTTACTCAAAGCGATAACCGCATGTATAGAGGTAACTTAAGGCTGAAAACAGAAACAATACAGATATGTAGCCTAATGTTCTAGATACAGGAAATATACATCCAACGACAATTATATGCTCTTGAAACATTTTTTTTCACGGAAACTTTATTCATGAGGAAGGAACTGTCGTAACGAAAGAAAGAGGGAACGAGTACTTCAGAAATGGTGGCCCCTGAAGAGGTGGTATTTATGCTACGAAACTTGTAGGGCAATATGAAAAACGTTTACGTGGAATAAATGTTTTTTTATTGTTGACCCGTGCCATAAAACTATGAGGGCATATAAAAATATTGGGTACAACAATTATATTCAATTCAAAGATTGCCTAATTACAATTTTTTTATAAGATTTTTAATAACTGAGATATTACAAACTTTGCTTTCCAGCTCTCAAAACCCCCTTGTCTGTGGTCGGATTGCATCCTTTAGCAGATATAATCATTATCTTTGCATGAAATGGTTAAATATTGAATATGGAATTGATATATAAAAAAAAAAATCATATAGTATAGAACCTAAAATCTTACTTATACTAAATAGTAGAAGTTAAATGGAAATACAATTTAATGTTTATCGTTAGAATAGATCGTTTCGTGATTATCAGCTTATAGTTAGTACGAGATAAGTAGAAATGTGGGCTTATTGAGGACTGATTACTCAAAAATGCCAATATCTCCTTTAGTATTTGAGATACGGAAAAAATGTTTTGAACAACATTTATTAAAAATTGAATTTGAAAGAAGATTGCTTCTATCGATTTTTCGATCAGTCCAATAAAAATATACTTAATTAATTAAATTAAACCGCTCCCCCTAGTCCGATTTCAGACATTGACAAAAGTCAGCTTTAGTTTTGCATAAAAGGTGTGAATATAGATTTTAATAACTGTCAAACGAAAATTACGACCACCAGAGCATTAGACAAATATGTGTATGCATGTATATATATATATATATATATATATATATATATATATATATACATATTAGCAGATTTCCCTTAAGGGAAATCAGCTATTGAGGTCGTACTCATGCTGAAATCGGACCAGGGGGCGGGGGGGTTTAGAGGAGGGGATTTTCGAAAATTAGAAATATCTCCGTTACTATACGTCGGATCGAAAAATAGTATAGAATCACTCTTATTGCAAATTAAATTTACTATAAATATTGTTATATACATTTATTCTCTATCTTGAATATTAACCGAGATATTTGCATTTTTTCAGTTTTCAGCCGTCAGCAAACCGCCACTTCTACTCATGTTACATAAACAATACTCTGCTACATAATAAATCACATTATTCGAAGTTTAAATACTAAAAATTGTATTCAATAGACCTTTATTATGCGAGATACATGCAAATATGTCCCGGTGACCCCCCCCCCCCCCCCTCCCGTCTTAAGGTTTTGGACTACTAAAATTTGATTGATTGAGATAACAATTATTCTGACTCATTATTAATTACAGTACTCGGTATAGTAAATAGTTCTCAATAAAATTAATATGTTATATTCTGATATATTTCAGAAATTGTTATTCTTTCCGGTGTGAAACGGGTAGTCCCGATTGTTTACATTTCTAACCTAACGCTTCCTGTCGGCAGGTTATTGAAATTGGATGAAATATTTCCGTTAGTATTTATTCACGGTGCTGTTGTGTTACCAGTATGTAGATATATCTATTACTAAACTTCACGAGGGAAATCTGCTTAGTTTACGCAGCCCCTGCGTGACGGACTTATATATTTAGTTTTGAGGGGAACTCATTTTTGTCATCTTGGTAGGATCAATAAGCATTTGAAGACACTTTTCGAGAATCGCGCCATAATGAGTAACACCTCAATAGCTGATTCTCTTAAGGGACATTTTCTTTAAATAAAATGTAATTTAATAGCTTAAATTAATAAGTCTCTTTAATTAACAATTAAGGAATAAGTATGCTTAAAACACTTATAACCTCATCATCCTAGTGATAAATATCCTAAATTTCCGAAGAGAACTTTCCCCATGCCTCCAAAAGATGCCTAAAATCGAACTTAAACCACTGGTGGATACGCTATCAGCTGGTGAATATTCAACGACCATTCTACACTTTACCCAAAATTAATTTTTGAAATCGAAGCTGTGAGATATAGAATATTTGGTCTTTTCTGGAGTTAAGCTATTTAGATTTGCTGTTTCAGGTATTACAGAAAAAAAATAATAAATAAATAAAATATTATATAAGAATTCGTAATTCTTTACCAAAATCGTGGCATCAAAGTTTATATATTCATGTTCCATTTCCAGTGTCAGTACTTGAAAATAGGACACATTCCTGGCTATACTCTAACTAAATATATTTAAATGATTGATGAGAAATGATAAACAGAATCTACGGTCGAATATATTGTCAATATCTTACCAACTGGACCTATGAGAAACTTTTATGGGGTAATTTTGTATTTAATGGGAGATATATATGATAAAAGATATGGCCTCATTGAAATTAAATTCATTATTCACCACAAATGGTTGAAATAAATTATTCTCCCAACTTGAATGTCAGTGCGGTAACCCCAGTCTTACTTTACAGGTGTAGTTTGCAAACTCATACTGGCAACAAACTCATACTCAACCTTATACCTGTCACTAGCACACCTTCTACTATGGCTGCAAGTGGAGTGCTCTTCATTTTTTTTTTTTTTTACACTTTTATTGTTTTACAGATTCATGAAAAAGGCCACGAATAAACCATTACTTGTCCTTTGTGTTCCTCTTCATTTTAATTAGATTGTTTCCAAGGGAGCCATCGCTAACTGATCTTGGAAACGATAACCTGGTGTCTACACTCTAGACTCCAACAATAGTAAAAGTCCGTCACGCAGGCGCTAAGCAGATTTCCATTGTGCTGATATAACACTCATCAGAGCACAAATATCCGATGAGTAGAAGGGAGAGGGGGGAGGGGGTTCCTGAAGGGAGAATTCAAGAAAGTACGAATAACTGGCATTATACTTGAGTTACGAAATAATGCATAGAACAATTGTAGAACTACAATAGTTTAACAAAATTGGATCTATTACATTTTACGATCCCACTCCTAACAACTCAGATACTTTGCATTTTCGAATCCCTCCCCCTAAACCTCAGTTCCGATTTCCGCCAATAACAAATATGATCTTTAGTGTTGACTGAAACGGCTAAATATCGAGTATGGTATAGATCAAATAAATATTTGCGAGTTATGAAAAAGAAAGTCTTAATTTATGATGTCATCACATAACATGTTTGCATTTATCTCACAAAATAAAAGTTCAATGATAACCATATTTGTCATTTAACATTGAAATGAAAAAGTTCATGACATAACAGCTTATTGTTGATTTAAGATAGAGTGGGTGTCTACTGATGGCCGAAAACCAAAATATGGAAATAGCTCAGTTAATATTTAATATAAAGAAACATAAGTTTCGAATGGACCTCATTTTCGTCATCTCCTGGGTAGGATTGATTGACATTTGAGAAAAGTTTTTTTCGAAAATCTCGTCATGAATACAACCTCAATTGCTGTTTTCCCATTAAGGCCTACAGTGAAGAGCGTCTTTCACAGTTTATAGTTAACTATAATATTGCTCTATTATTTTCTCTTTGTTTATTCCAAAATTACTCATGTTGATGCTGTATGTTAGTCAAGTATTTTGCACTTCATTGACAAAACATTTATATAAACTTCACTGCTGCTATTAATTGCTAAGACGAACGCTTGCCGGCTATCGAAAGGCCAATATCCTTGAGAGATGTGCTAGCAAAACTCATCGACCGGCGCTCCTCCTTTATTCACGCCACCGTAATCCAGAACCTCAACAACACCATTCATTTGTGTAATTTAACCATGCATTATGTAGGGTTGGCCTCGCTCTTGTTTCTTCCAACTTTTACTTGGAAAATTGTTCATATTGATTGTGTACCAAATCAGAACTCGGCGAGAGGGAAATAGAAATATCTTTATTGTTCAGTAAATAGATCGATATCTTGTAAATACTTAAATGAGTGTTTTGGCCAGTAACCTTCCCTTTAACGAATTAACTATTTATTTAAGACGCTTAAACCTAAAGAACTTCGAAACATTTCTAAAGGAGCATTTCCTCATCCATTGACCCGCTATTTGAATTTCCTTGTTGTGCTAATAATAAATCCAACTCTATAATATTCCTAACAATTTTTTGAACTCTATCCCTTCTGCACTATTAACTATTTAAAAAAAATTCTGAACTCTAGAATTTAAATTTAATAATTATTTGGTGGTGAAGAACATATGAAAAAATAATAATTTATTTTTTGGGGACTTGTTGTTTCCCTTAGTCATCATTTATCAAAGACTCCAGAGCGTGTAAGGAAGTAATTCCAGATACCTTCCAAAGGAGATAAGAAGTACAGTTTCATCTAGATTCCACTAGAGGGGGCTTATACTTATCCCAAATCCCTCCTGGCATTGCATAAGGGCTGCCAACCTTAGAATAAAACTGTTTACTTTGTAGCCGAGTATAAGCGGAATAGAGAAGAAGTCTCATGGAAAAGTAGGGGTGGTGAGGGAGGGGGGGGTGGCAGATCGGCTTTGAAAATAAATGGAGTATTATTCCGGTTATTTAACAGAGTTGGCACACCTGCCGATTCTCGCGGGGATTTTAGTGGCAACCCTGCTACAGCTTCCCGTCCAATCTAGCCTTCAATCATTCCTCTTCCTTCCTGGTCTATTCTATTGCTTTCTTTACGTCATGTGAGTACCTCAGTTTTTTTGCTGTTATTCTAGGAATAAGGATTTATTTATCGAGTCCGTCAACGGGCTACGGCATTTATTTTAACTTGACTAAGTATAAATTTGACTATATAAATTCATTGCTCAAGTTATAATCTATAATTTAATTTACTATATTAGAGTGGCGAGTTCGATTCCCCTCCGGGGCATTAGGAGATTATTTAGTGAGGGAATACACTAAATAAAATCCTTAGCCCACCCAGGCTAAAAAAGGGTGGTAACCTGTAGATAACCCGCCAAATTAGCCTAAGTTGCAAAAAGTGGACGTTAATAAATAATATTATATTATTTACTATATTTCATATGAAAAATGAAAAAAAAATATTAGGTAAATGTTTTATCCACTTTTAGTCAGTGGGGCTATTCGAGAAAGGTCGCCAGTGGGTTGGATTTTTTCTAGCAACACCAACCCTCCAAAAAATCCAACTACTTAACGATTGATTAAAATCTGTCACGCAGGACTGAGTTAACTAACCAAATTTTGCACTAATGATTTCATCTCACCACAACTTCTTTATTTCTAAAGAAAATCCGATGAGTAGAAGTGGGGTTTCACTGAAAGCTCAAAAGAAGAGAGAATGAATGACTCGCTTAATATTTGAGTTATGAAAAAGTATAAAACACCAATTGTAGAGTATCAATAGTTTAACAAGATTGGTCCCATAACATTTTTTTATCCGACTCGTAATATCCGAGACCTTTTATATTTTGCGAATTTCATCTTTCCCGAAGGGAAATTTTACTTTGAATAATAAAAGGATAATCTTCAGAGAAATAAGCTTAATTGGACCGTTAAAAAGTAGGTAAGTTTATATGTTACTATAGCATTATTTCAGGGGACATACAGAACTCTATTGAGTTCGAATTTTGGCATGTCAAGATTCCATGAGGAATCAATAGAGGTGTAATACTCGGGTTGTACTAACCATCTAAAACAAGGCAAAAGGCTGTGAATAAGCCTATGTAGCACAATAAAAGCCCTCGAATGAATAAACTAGGCATTCCTCGGAATGCCGGGCGGGAGTGTAGATTTTATTTTGGTAGTACGTCTGTTCTATATTCAAGAAAGGCTTGGCATGTTTCTCTTGCCTACAAATACTATAATCTTGTTTGCCCATGTTTCACCAATAGGGGGACTTTTATAGACAGAACAAAGGCTGCAAACTAAAATAGCTGGATACACACACCAAACTTATCCTCAACTATTTTCATTTGCAAGCTGTTTTTTTCCAAACGCTCTAAAACTCTCAATTAGAATTCAATCGACTAAATTAGATACCTATTAATGCCTCAACAATGGAAGGACAAAAAGGTCAAACCACCTCCACTCTTAACAATTCTTTATTAATTGCAGAGCACTTTCGGAACGAACCCCCCGGCCCCCCATCTTCAGTGCTCTAGTTCTCGCACTGAAGATGGGGTGGTTTGCGCCGAAAGTACTCTGCAATTAATAAAGAATTGTTAAGACAGGAGGTGGTTTGACCTTGATATCCTTCCATTGATGATGGATCTCCACCAACCAGCCCAAATCCCGAGGAGTTATTTATTTCTGTTGCATTTCATTATAAATATTTAAGGAGAGATTCTACTTGTTGGTAAAATATTCATTCCATGATAATTTAAATTATAATTTATTAACGTCCACATTTTACAACTAAGACTAATTGGGACGGGTTATCTACAGGTTACCACGATTTTCTAGCGAGGGTGGGACTAAGGATTTATTTAAGGGATTCCGCCATTAAATAAAATTTGCCCAGGCGGGAATCAAACTCGCCACTTAAGATTTACCATGTGAGATTAAATTTAACGCTATAACTGGAATGGCTAACCTGAACCCCTCATTAGTTTTAGTACCGTGAATTTAAACCACTGGTATCACTTAGATGTTGCTCAGCTGTGGGATTAACCTTTTTAAGTTCAGATTTGAAATATGTCTGACCGAACACTAACACCGTTCAACAAAACATGCTATGACCATAGCAATCAGCCCTTGCATTTACATGTACCAAAAAGGTCCAAATGTTTTGGGCAATTCAATACTATTGAAGTTGTTTGATAAGAATGGGACGTTCATTGTATAGTTTTTGGTGCATTGTGACATTAAGTTATTGCCCCTCTGATAAAAGTTCTACCATTAATTGCAAGGAACCGTTTGAAGTTGCACGTTGGGAAGGTTTATTACGTAAACTAGAACTGCTCATTGATAAACTATAGTACTCTAAAACGCAGGAAGAACCTATTCCTGTTCTTCCTAAGATTGTGCTAGGGGTCCCCTTATCCATGCCGTTTTCAAAGTTGAACCTACGCTTCACTTCATATTTCATGAAATAGGAACGCTACAAACAATAAAGAATTGCTTTGTCCTAAGCATGGGACTGTGGACATGATTGTCATTAAGAACAGACCTGCAAAAGCACATAATGAGACTGTTGTTCGGTAGGAGAATCTTTATCAAGTCCATTACAGCAGTAAGTTTCCGGTATAGAGATGAGCTATTTGTTAAGAATCGGCAGATCCTTGTAGCTGTTGTTGATGGGGCCGCCACGAGCCGCTGTCCCCACTGTAAGGACTACTCGAGGATACGCCCCTTGACAGCTTTGTGCGTCGAGAGCAAGCTGGAGTATTGTGTGAGGCCACTTAGCTACCCTCGATGCCTCTCAACACTCCCTCCGGGTCGGGGTCACACATGTGACCTTCCTACCTGCCACTGCCCTCAGTCTGCTATGTCGAACCTCTTCCAATTCTCCCCTTTCAGAAGGAAACACCACCCCCACCCCTTTAAAGTCACTAGGTTTTTACGGTAAGTATCAAATTGTTATCACTTCGTAAAAATAATGCAGTTTTGTGCCTTTGAAATTGTTTAAAACCGATTCACAACTTTACAAATCCTTCCATATATTTCATAATGACCCTTTTCATCATTGTCCTTTCTTTCGTCAAAAACTCAAACAATTTTGTTTAGCCTGTTTAATAGCAATGATAAGAAAATACCAAAACACGAATGTCGTTGAATTTAGATTTACTAGACAAACTAGAACAGGGTGCTGCTAAAATTGCCTGTGATACCAATGGAGTGCGTTGACAGGGATTAATGATTCCACTGTACAGTGTTATTTTCAAAGTCTCCAGTTGAAAGACAAGGAAGATAGTGGATAAAATTCTAAATTCGACAATCAACTGAGATATCAGTGGAAGCATATTCATCCATAATCAGAAGAGAAATGACGAAGAGCCAATCCTACATTGTATACCACACGAGTAAACGAGCGGGGAAACAATTTCGCTTTTTAGTTCCACTTCCATAAATTTAACACGGGATAAAAATGATTTGTTTCCCGATCGCAAAGTGGCATGAAGTCTACGTGAAATCTGAAGGCTTCCATGGTAAGACAAATCCTAGGCCGGGCGCGAAGGGGGTCATTGTCACATTATGGCAGCCTACTGCTCGAATTATCAACTGCAGCTTCCCGATAGAAGTGAAGTCACCACTTTCTACACTTACTGACAAGAAATTGATTTCATGAATCGGAAGCTGCAAAGTCTTTGCCCAGGATTAATTGGTCCAATCATGGAGGAGCCGATCCTTGTCACTGATCATTCCCGGCGGTTACCTCAACTACAACCACCCTTCGCTTCTCACATCTTACATTTTATCAAGCTTATGGACATTTTTTCCCCAGAAAAACTTCGAACTGAAGCTGAAAGTGCTTTTCGTAGTTCACTTTCCCTAAGCATCCGGGTTTCTTTCCTATTGAAATATATCAGTCTGTTGTATGTTCGCCAAAGTATGGATATTCTGATCTAAATTACTTTGAATATATATATATATATATATATATATATATATATATATATATATATATATATATATATATATATATATATATATAAATTTCAAACACCTGCAGTATTTCTGCATCATTAATAATCAATTGTGAAAATAAGACCTATTTAACTTTACTTAACTAGTATATGGTGAACGGTCAACAAAAAAATGAACGCTTCAAATGATTATTCAAATCATTTTTATTTCTCAACTAGTTTCGCGTCCATATGACACCTCATCAGGAGAAGTTCTACAAAGGTACTAAACTAACAGCTACATCTTTCTCTACGACCTTCCACTACCCATACTAGCCAGAGGTTTATAAAGTATGGCGGGTCAAGTCAGCTGATTTATATCGATACGACACGCAATAAAAATAAATCGATTATCTCTAATGAATGTAGACTAAATCGTAAAGGATAAATATATAATTGATTGGCCAACTCTTGAAAGTTTCTACCTTTGTGTAGTAGAACTTTTCCTGATGAAGCGTCATATGGAGGTGAAACTAGTAGAAAATAAAAATGATTTGACGTGTTCATTTTTCGTTGACCTTCCACCATAGACTAGTTGAGTAAATAATAAATGTAATGACGGTGTAATGGGAGAATGAAAAGAACAGAAATGGAATATTTCAAAGATCACAGTTTCTGTGAATTGCTTGTTGAAATTAATAAGTAAGTAAATTATGGTAAAAATAATTATATTGTACTTAGGATACTTCATTTGCTTCCTTACACTGATAAATATTTAGTTTCATTTCTGTGCTATGATACTTCAATAATATTTGTCGAATTATTTGACATTCAAAAATGTAAGTTCTTTGAATTTTAAAGTACATTATCCGGTCATTCATAATTTTGATGTCCCTGTGAAATTGAATATAAAGTTTTCGTTGTTTTAAAGCAACCAAATGAAAAGGCGTTGATAATTTAGAAAATTTTCTATGCTAGCCTTAAGATGTAGAAATTCATCAAGTCGATTATCAAAAGTCATTCGCCGCCTTTCACTCTTCTGACTAATTAGCAGTGTAAGAGTATCGATTCACGACATAATCTTGATTAATCGATGAAAGTGACGTAACCGTCAGAGTAAACAGGGTTGCTACTGAATGAGCTGAGAAAGAGACGGAAAACTAGGTAGTTGTCGTAGGAACCTGTTTGGTGCCCCCAGTAGTGGATGTTCCAGGAACCCGCCAGTCTTCCTGGAACAATAACTCCCATCTAGGCCACCGAAATTCGCCCATAGCCCAGTCACAACCGTTCTTCTATACAGAATTTTATTATACACTAATTTTAGTCATTTGTGTTTAAAGATTTAAATGTTTGTAAGCGTTTTTACAATGAATCTTAACAATGGTGGATTCAAATAATGGTTTTTACAATGGTGCACGAAAGTCCAAAATAACTCATCGCAGGACTCTTCAGACGTCACGCAGGGGCTACAATAACTAAGCAGATTTCCCACGCGTGATACGTATTTACATTTACTTCAAAACGTAAAGTTCAATAAGAACAATATTTGGTATTTAGGCTTTAAATAAAGTGCTTCATAATATAACAGCTTCTTTTAATATGACATGAGAAAGAGTGATGGTTTACTGATGGCCGAAAACTAAATTATGGAAATATCTGAATTAAAATTCAATTTAGAGAAAATATTTATATAACAATATTTATAGAACATCACATTTGCAATAAGATTTACACCATCTATGCAATTTTTCGATCCGACACACAACAACGGAGATAATTCAAACTTTCGAAATTCTTCGTCTCTTAACCCCCTCTCCCACTGGTCCAATTTTAGTTGTTAACGAACTTGTTCTTCATTTTTACATAAAATATTTAATATCGAGTTTAGTAACGATCCGACAAAAATTACGACCGCGTTAACTATATATATAGTTTTGAACGGACCTCATTTTCGTCATCTCATGGGTAGGATCGATGGACATTTGAGGAAATTTTTCCTCCTCGCTGAAAATCGCGTCATGAGCCCCACAATAGATTAGGGGGATATCTTCTAAAACAGAAAGGAGTCCACCACCCAAGAGCTTAAGGTCCTTACCTGAATTTCCGCAATAGTGGTTAAGGGCTTCGCATACATTTATTTTCTTCTAAATGAAACTTTAATTAATAGTTAAAGGGTTAATAATTATTTATTATTAGTATATGGAGAAGGAGTTAGTTATCATAAATATAAGAAGAATTCGACTGATAATGTTTTTATTCAATTATCTGAGACTTCTTTGGATCCATATATCACGTTTAGCTTGGAGTTCAATGGACCACATGCGATAATTGCATGCATTCATTAATTTTTTTTTTGTTTTGTTTTTTTATATCTCGGCAATTTGTTTTAGTAGTTTAGTTAATTAATGGAAAAATTATATAAAAAGTGAACAATATTATACTTCAGTCTCTTTGATATTTTTGCACTTTAAGAGTCTCACAACATACATGATTCCCTGGATCAAATTACTGAAAATTAGTAATACAATGTTTAGTACTATGGAACGTTTATATATATTTTAATGTAGCATGTCACATTTTATTATGTTGAATCATAAAACTGGTATTATTAATTTGCATTTATAATGTTTCTAAGAGTTTACATATTAATCCAATGTTTAATTTGATTGTGTCAGTAAATGTCATGGTATATTCCAAGAATAATTTATGATTATTAGTTTTTACTTCATCTTCTTGTTTGTCTGTGTTTGTGCACATCACAAGTCTGTAGAAGCCGGTCCTAAAAAGATGATATACGATGAATGTTTTATTATATTTTCATGCCCAATAAACAAGCTTGGCCCATTCGCATCATTATAAAATATAGGATCACGAATTTTGTTGCCAGGAGAAATCTGTTGCCGACAGTCAAGCTAAAATCAAATTTGAGCGAATATAAAAAATGTTATTACATAAAGCATTATACATTTTTCTGCAAAACTAATTCATTGGCTTTGATTAAGATAACTTCCTGTTCTGTTTTAGTGTTCAACAACAGATATCAATTAAATAATCAAACCTAAATCACGCATTCTACCTAAGTGTTCTAACGTTAACCGAATGGATTCTTGTTTTATTTTTTTTTACTTGGCAATAGAGATTATTTCTACTCAGACTTAGAAAGAATAATGGCAAAGTCTATTTAATAAAATATAGATATAAAACGAAAAACATTAGGATGTCTATATAATTGTCATAGGAATGAATGAACCCACAGTCTTCCATTGATAAAGTACACTCCCTCTAGTGATCAATTTTCCGTGCCTTAGCTAATATTTCGTTTGACGAATTTCCGGACATTATTTTTATACTTGACTTACGTTTGTATTCATGTTTTAACCATTTTTCACTCTTCGATTAGCGTAGTTTTTTTTTCTATTTAAGGGTATCAGTAATTTTTTTCAAAGGTTAGATTTTCTCTCGGACAATATGAATTTATTTAGAGAGAAACTCGCCAATGTTTTGTTCCATTCTGGCTAGTAGATAACCTCGCCCAATCCGCCGTTTTAGCATAAGTTACAAATTATGTTAATGAATTTTATTTTTATTTATCTCTAATTAACGTTTTGTTAATTTATTATTAGAGTTAGTAACACAAATACATACATTGATATATATGTATATATAAAATGGTGTTAATGACGAATTTTCCTCTAGGAAGTTTGCTATTACATTAGGTTAAGACTGCATAAGTGATTGCGCTGGAACGTCTATAACTTTCCATTTTTATACCTCAAGATCACAAATGTTGCCAAGTTACTCTTTCCGATCCGTTGCTTAGAAGCCAATATATATCAACTATATTAATTTTTGTTTCCCCCTACAATCCTTCTTAGAATGTTTCTTTATGTTAGGCAGATTGGAAATATTTTACAGGTCCTCCAAAAAAGTTGAAATACCGGTTACAGGGTTTATAGAGTATTAATAATAATCCAATGCCATTCTTCCTGATAATTTAAGTACTGAAAATAGTAATATGAGTTTATAATCATATTCTATGTGTTTCCAAGTTTTTGGACCGTATCCAACGTTAGTCCGGCATTGGTCAGGGTTTCCGGCAGTTCCTATACTTATTTATTTACTTATTTTAGAAGCACCCTCAGCTAGAGCGATTTGGCTTAAATTTTAAGGATAAAATTAAGATATTTATATATGTTTATATATATATATATATATATATATATATATATATATTTCTATATACTTCAACATATAAAATCCTTTGTCCCATCCTGGCTAGAAAAGAGTGGAAACTGTTGATAACCCATCCCAGTTAGCCATAGTAGCAAAAAGTGGACTTTAAGAAATAATTAAGTAGCATGAGAGTATGTGTTATACGGGTATACTATTCCCAAATTACTTCCCATACTTCTTATTTAAATAACTCCTCAAATGTTTCACATTGATTTATCCTGTGCACTATAGATATCCATAATTTACTATTATTAAATTATAAAAGTAATATTACCATTAATTTAGTTGAC
Source organism: Riptortus pedestris (assembly GCA_019009955.1). Classification (NCBI taxonomy): domain Eukaryota; kingdom Metazoa; phylum Arthropoda; class Insecta; order Hemiptera; family Alydidae; genus Riptortus; species Riptortus pedestris. The sequence goes on from CM032232.1 coordinate 78,359,911, forward strand.
AATTTCTAAAAGTGCTGGTGTCAATGTAACATTTGTCCTTTTATTTCTTTTTACCCCTGTCTCAAAATAATATAATGATTTTACTGATCTACGGATTTCAGGGCCGGCTCAAGGCAAAATACTGACTCGGGCAAACAACCGTTTTGTCGCCCGCCCCCTAGAAAAGGGGGGTCCGGGGGCCCTCCCCCGGAAATTTGTTCAAAATAGGGTTTATAATACTGAGTTTTGAGGCATCTTAAGTGGTAGTTATCAATCAAAATATTATAATATTTTCAAGTGAAAAGATAAGATGACTGAAAAAGTATGTAGGCCATCACCTTTTTGCATACATTATAGTAGGCTATGCGTTTTTCCTTGAAAAGGGTAAGTTAAAGAGTTGAAAAGGGGTTTAACAAATGAAGATTTTAGTCCAAGTAGTTTTACATATACGTATATTTTTCGAAAACGAAAAACAAAATTTTTCACTACTTGGGCGTTTGGTCGCCCCCCTGGCTACGTCGCCCCGGGCAGTCGCCCGGGTTGCCCGGCCCTTAAGCCAGTGCTGACGGTATTAGCAATTGAAATAAGCTACATATAAAGGTATTAGCTATTGAAATCAGTTGCTCATTATTGTAAAGTAGAACTTAGAAATTTCGTATGTGGATGGACTTTATAACTCTTTAGCTCGAAGCAGGCTTTGTCAGGGCATTGCAAATCCTCAAAGAATGCTTTGGGAAAAAAAAAATTGCAAGAATTCACGGAATCAAAGGCGCTCGTGGTTCGTATAAGGAATACTGAATAGGACATTCGTCCGACTTCCTCTGACAGTTGTTGGCAGACGTTCCAGTCATATATACTTCTTGGCTACTATAAACTGGTTTCAGGAGACTTAATGAGCACATAATTGTCAATAATGTTTCAGTTTTTGTTCCTTTTTACGGCCGTTGTCCACAAGAGTCAAGGACTCTTATATTCTAACCAATTTTTACGGCTGTCACATACTTTATTTATATAATGAGTTAGATTAAAATTCACGAAATATAGAATTCATTTGTTAGTTTATAGCCAGTCTATAACTTTTAACTATTTTATTTTAATGAAATGGTAAATAAGGCTGTTAACTCGTTAAGATTTAAAGGTTGAAGGTGGCACTTCTAAAATTTTCAGGATTATGAGCCTTCTAACCACCACCTATGGTGGTGAAAACATGTAGTATGCGTTTATATCCATTAAATGTTATCATAAAAAAATAGTACCTGATCATAAATTATTTTAGACCGATGTTTATGACAAATATTTAGTAGTTATATTTAATAACTGAACATTTTGGAAAGTATTCATCTTGTGTTTAAAAACATCCACCATTCACGAAGTTCTTTAGTTTATTTTTAAACAAATTTTTAGTTTATTTTTTTTAATGGATTTGATACATTCGTTAAAGAGTTTTACTCCTGAAAATGATACACTTTTCTCGAAATATTTATGTTTTTCGTTGTATTGTTTGTGATTTGAGAATTTTCCTGAGTTTTTAAATCGATTTTCTAATAACATATGATTGTTACTAGTGAGGTATAATGGTCGAATTCATTGAAAAACATAATGAGCAATGTTTATGTTTGAAAAACAATCAATCCTAGATATAACAGTCTCGAAAGTTTACGGCAATAGATTGAGGTATTATCATTACCGATTATAGATCTATGCAGATGATGTAGAATGAAGAAATATTCTGATACCTCACAAATAAAGATTTTCAAATTTTGAAACGGGAGATAAAGTAAGCCCGTGGAGTTAAAGCATATGAATCTCACTTGGTAAACCTAGTAGTTCGATTCTCACCAGGACTCTAGGAATTTGTAAACTGACGAACTCATTGAACAAAATACACTCTAGATAACTCGCCCTAAATTGCGTTAGTAACACAAAGTGGACTTTAATAAACAAATAACAATAAATTTTAAAACCACCTGCCTGATACGATACTACACATTAGAAATGTGTTTTTTGTATTTTTAGCGAATTACTTTTAGAAAAACTGCTATTTGCATAGGTCGCATGGAAAAACCTAAGTTCGGGACGAAGATCCCTTTTCATTTTGATGCATCTTAATGCCCAACACTATTCATCCAAAGTGATTGCTGACTTTGCAGTAAAAGAGAAATAGTTAAGTCCCTACTGGGAGTATTAGAACAACAGATCAAATTTTGATCGTTTTTACTCAAAATTCACTTTTTTTTCCATAATCATTTGATATTATGTCAATAGAATTAGTGTTTAACCCAAGTAAGCTGGACCAAGTCTGGTCTTCTTTGGCATATCCCTGTTTCAAACATTTCCATCAGTCTAGTTTTGCTCTGAAAGCTTAATGGCCTGTCCAGTTACCGCACGTCTAATGTATTCGTCTACTAGCCTATAAAGAGGTCTAATGATGTCATTGCGTCAGACCTAAGTGGTTTTGCAAGAACTTCATTAGTTTTGCTACCAACTTCGCAAGGGCATGTACTGAAATGCAGTTTTCATTTCGAATTTAAAGATTATATTAATTTGTAATCCTTCTCCAACGCAGAAAAATGCTTTTGTCATTAGTTTACTTGAACATTGATTGTCATGTAAGCCACATTAACAAATCACTGTAAACATAGCATATCCGTATACATAAAATGAAATGTTCTTTAGGAAATTATAAAATTAATATGTTTGAATTGTTCTTATTAGTCAAAAATGAGATCTTTAACGTAATATTGAAATATAAACAGAACTTAAAATAAAAACCGTCCTAAAGAATAAAAAAATAACATTCAGCATTTGTTTTTTCTTAGGCTTTTAGGGCTAAAAACCAACTAGGTTATCATTGCCCGGTAATAAATCGTGTTTATATATATTGTAAATATTGCTATATCCCCATTTATATCGCGGTGTATATGATCTTTAGGTGTTGGTACTTTTTTATTGTATTAATGAATGTTTCCTTTATGTTCCAGTAGTTGATATCTTGGGATGATCATTTGTTTATGAGTTTGGTGATTTGTGTAACTATAGAAAGGTCCAATCACACTTACAAATTTAAATTAATGAATATATATTCTCACTTCAGCAGAGAAAGCTTATTATTTCATTGGATTTGGGCTGGCTGTTAAACAGTTCTGGGGAACATTTTGGCACCCTTTTATACGTCTGGGTTCAATTCGATGAAATAAGGGATACGAGTTTATTGATTTTTATTTGATGCAGTTAAAATTGATTTTAAATTTATAATAAATTTAGTTTTAACTAATATTTGTTATAACTAATATTTGTCATTGCTTATTCGTTTTCGTAGTCATGAAAACAATGATTCTTTTGGTTCCTAGACGTTCTCTTTTCTCAATGGATATTTTTATTTCTAGATTATGTTTTTAACCACAAGGGATTCGCACGTCTTGAAATACCACAGCACGTAGTCAATACTTGAAGGTCACCATAATTCCCCGTAAAACTGGAAAATCAGGAAAGATCTTGTTGGGTTGAAAGAAAAGATGACAAGATCGTCACATGAATTGCGACAGCTTTCCACTTTTGATATTCTGTGTGACATCCAGAAATGGAATGAAGGAAGATAACAGTTACTGCGAGTGTACACATCAAAGGCCAAGAGCCGCTGAACATTTGCCAAGAAACTGGAGAACAATGTCAGCTAACGAACATACCAAAAATGATCAATGAGAAACGAAGACGGAATCTCTAATCACTGTACGTCTCATTCCATTATCATCACCGATGGAATTTGAATCATTCCAAGAGAGAATACCATTGGACATCATTCTTGAATGAATGAAGGATCTGCATCTAGTTGATCTTTAATGGATATAAAGATTCTTAGCGAATAGAAGCAGCTGGATTGCTGCGAATCATCTCGTTCAAAAGGAAATGAACTGTCTGCTCAAAAAAGCATTATAACAGGATGCTTCAGCTGACAGTCTTATGCTGAAATGAAAAAAAAAAACATGTAAACATAGTTAAACAAGGCAACATTTAATATTGCCATAGCTACATATTTAAACTAATTTATGTCTATATTCACATTTCAAGGGGGGCTCAGGTTAGCCATGCGAGTTAAAGCGTTGACCTTTATCTCACATGGTAAACCTAGAGTGGCGAGTTCGATTCTTGCCTGGGAGAAGGAATTTATTTAGTGACGAAATTCATTAAATAACGTCCTAAAATCCCACCCTGGCTAGAAAAGGGTGGTAACCTGTAGATAACCCGTCCCGATTAGCCTCAGTTGCAAAAAGTGGACGTTAATAAATAATAATAATAATAATAATAACATTTCAAGAAAAAATGAAAACTAAAATATAAGGATGCTGTAATAGACTAAGAGATAAATAGTTCTTACATAAAAAATAAAATAAAAAAGTTCCATCTAATATTTTCAATATATAAAGTAAGTATACAGGGAGACTAAAACGGAGAGTCTACATTAGAATTGAGTCTGAAAAAAGAATTGGTGGGACACAATTTACAAGAAAATCTTGTTGCCTTTATTAACTTGGTAAAGGGTATATAGCCAGAAACTTAAACTTAAATTGTTGTTCTATAATCTAAAAACTAACCTAAAACCTTATACTTCAAGATGAAGGATTCTCTCTCACAAGATAACACAACTCTCATTGTCTACGTGGCGCTGTATAATACATCCCCATGGTGTTATACATTGGGGTGGTACACAGAAAATGTTCAAAAGTGAAGCCTCGCACAATCTTAACATACTAAGCAATGACACTAAAAGGACTGCTAAGCGCGAGTCACAGAAAATCAAATCATCGTTAAACACAAAAAAAACAGTCCGTCATGCAGGGGCTGCGAAAACTAATCAGATTTCCCACGTGACGTTTTACAATAGAGAAATTTCACGAGAGCCGAGGAGTTAAGGAAACGGCCAAACTAGCTTTTGGAGGGAAAGTCACTTGTCCGTTAACCGCCAAGATTTCATAAAAATGCAAATATCTCGGTTAATATTCAAGATAGAGAATAAATGTATATACCAATATTTATAGTAAATTTAATTTGCAATAAGATTGATTCTGTTTTCGATCCGATGTATATTAACGGAGATATGTCGAATTTTCTAAAATCCTCCCCTCTAAACCCACTGGTCCGATTTCAGTCGTTAACGAACTTGATCTTTTTTTTTTTACATAAAATGACTAAATGTCGAGTTTGGTAACGATCAAACAAAAATTGCGACCGCTAGAGCGGTAACAGACAAATATATATATATATATATATATATATATATATATATATATATACAGTTTTGAAAGGACCTCATTTTCGTCATCTACTAGGTAGGATCGATGGACAATTGAAGAAAAATTTCGAAAATTCCGTCATGAGTACAACCTCAATAGCTGATTTCCCTTAAGGGAAATCTGCTAAAAGGTTTAGCATGTTTAATCTGAATATAAGTTTTTATTCATCTCATAACACTAAAACAAAAGCATATAACCTATGAATCACACCTAACCTATATCTTACAATTAGCCAAAGAGATAAAATATAACAATCATTAGTTAAAATGTTCACTCCCTAACAACAATAAAGTCCCGTCACGCAGTAGTCACTTATTTGGCGTAATTTCTTACTTTCACACTGCCAACCTTAGAGCCTCTATCTCCAACCTCATGTTTCCACATTTTGTCCCCCCCCCCCCCCGTTTCCCATACCATGTACCTTACCTACGTTGGTATTGTCTGTCATCCTTCCTATTCGCCTCCATAGACTCTCTTTGGGTATATGACTATTTTATTTATTATATAATACACTAGAATAATTTAGTTTTTTTTTTACTTAATGTTTTTTTTCATTATTATATTATTAGGCTATTGTTTGGAATTAAAATATTGTATTTAAAGTCTTATTTGGAGAGTAATTTAATAAATAAATTAGCTTAACAGTTATTTCAAACAACCTCCTTTCTAAACGAGGTATAATGTTTTTGATGCTGGACGTATGTGCAATGACGCGTTACTACCATCCAAAACATAAATATTCCCTCCTGGAAGGTAACATAATACCCTGCCTGGTAAGGTAGTGTAAGAAATCATATTATGTAAGTTAAGAAATACTCAAAGAACGAATGTAACTTCACTTAATTTCTTTTCGTGTTATTATCTGAAAATTAATTAATTATTGCAATATCACACTGCAGAGCTTGTATTTTAAGTCTAATTTATACCATATTGGCACAAGCAAAGAACCTTTTTTTATCTGAAAAACACATAAAAAACCGTGTTATCACTTTTATTGATTATACATCCAATTATAAAGGGATATTTCTTTATTTTACAGTTTCCAAGAAATTATATTACGAATATATTGCGAACTGGAGCGCATAAATTAAACTATTCGGCTGAGGCGATATTTTTTCGAAGAATCCTACCCCCGACGAAGCCATAAAAGAGAGATAATAAAGAGAATGTGTTGAGGAATATTATGGCTTGTGATCGGCGCGTCCTGTTTTACGATGTCCAGGGTTTTGCGGGAGTAGAACCCCAAGCGGCAAATAAAGACATAAACCCAAGGCGGCCACGCCCACTCCCTGCTCCTACTCTCTCTAATCCTAGCTTATACAATTTATCACTCCCGACGTTTTTCTCTGTCTTTTATCATATGTTTGTTTTGGGAATTAATGGAAATTATATAGACACAGTCACTTTGATTGAGGATTGTCATATTTTTTTCTTAAATATATCCATTATAAGCAGCTTTGAAAGATTTGTATCCCATGATATATGTTTCTTTTCTTCGCAATGTCCATTTATTAATGCTCCCTGAACATTCGTTCCCATTAGGATATCTATCACTCTGTCCTCTTCCTTTCAAAAACCTACTTTCGTAACACTCCATTCAGTATCACTTATAAATTTGGAATTGGATTAACCTCTACGCCAGACAGTAACCTTTAACACTTATTTTCAGTATTCCTAATATTTGAGGTCGGATAAAGGTACTTAATTATTTATAACTTTTATTTCTGAGTAATGAAAAAAAAAACTCTAGCTCGTCTTCATTTAGGAGTTCAAAGCTACTAATTCTTCGGATAGAAATAAGACTTAAATTTTAAAACTATTAAGATTTAATTTGATATTCTCCTTTTAATTTCTTTATTTTTTATACGTGTATTCATGTTAGTAGTTCATACTCCATTATTTCATATTTATGGAATCAGTTTGTTGGAGACTCCTGTGGCCGTGCAGGTTACGGCACTGACCGACGCACTAAATGAGTTAACTATTATATTTGAAAGCTCCTCTTTTAAAATCATGTCAATGTTTGGTTGGAAGTAAGGGATTTGTCTTAATACACTTGGCTACCCTATACAATAGACGGGAGCCGTGTCCGTGCTCCACGTGACCAATAGAAATTCATTGATGACAAAGTCACTATAAGATGTTTAGTCCTACTCCTGTCCAAATTAGCCATAGCTGCATAAAGTGGACGTTTAAATTGTCTAAAATATAGTAAATTGATATTTCTGTACCAACTTTGACATTAACCCAAAAAAGAAGTAATTAAAGTTTATCGTCAACAATCATCTGAAATTCTGCTATCTTTTTGGCCTCTGAGTAAGTGGGAAGTTAGGTAATCTCAGCATACAATTTGGCAACTCACCTGTATTTGCACAACTAGTGAGATTATTATCAAAATAATGAAAATCTTATTTTCAAGAGCCCATTACGGGCCAATTACTGCTACAGGGTGGTGGTGTAGCTAAATAATATAAGGATAGAAAGAAAATAAAAATGAGTCTAATGGGAGAAATAATACCATTATAGCACTTGCAGTATTTCTGCAACTTTACTGTATTTTGGGAGCCACTTTATGTTACAGGGGTAATCAAGACGAACGCTACCTACAGGTTGGCACCGTTTTCTGAACGTCGGACGTGAACTTCATAGAATGGCTGTGGGATTTTCTGACTCGCGAGGGGCTAGTAAATGGCGCCCCGAGCACTGATGTAGCTAGAAGTCATGCCTACATAAATATAATATTGTCTGTTACTCTTTATAGTTCGTCAGTCGTTGTTGAAGGTTTGTCCATGTTGTTAGTCCCTTTTACTCTAGTTAAAGGGAACCATGTCAAAACATCCAACATAAATATGTGATATAATTAGACAGAAGTTCACTATTCAAGAAAATATCACAAATATTTCAGGGGTTGATATTTCTGAGTAAGAAAACCAGTGAATTGGATATCAATTCCAGTACTTTGGAAATGATTTGTCATTGAAACCGATCTTCAATGGAGCCTACCATTTATGATGAAATTACATTTTTTGATTTTCGAAATAATGTTTCAGGGATTCTTATTTTTTGTTTTTTTTTTAGGTTTGGGCTGAGCCTGCGAGAGGTCTGGGACGGTGACCGATTCCTCCAGATCCTCTACTCTGAAGATGATGATGAAGTGCTAGCTTGTGAGGAAAGTCCTGCCCCACCGGAAGACTTGTCCTCTAATAGCACCTTCACACTTACTCCAGACTTTGCATGGCTCAATATAACTACCCTCCGGAAAGACTGCGATACCGCTGAGCGGGCACATTCCAGATCCAGGTATTGCCTTCATAAATTTTATTTAAATGATTTATTTATTTATTTTTTATATGTCGCGAGTCACACTTTTTCTAATTATAAAACTAAAATAGTTTTGGTAAAGTCACTTTATTATAAAAAAATATGTTAAAATATCTAGAATCGCAGGAAAAATCACTGTTACATTTTCTACAGTGGATTATTATTACTATCAGAAATCCAATTCTTTAAGTCTAAAGTTCAATCTTTTAGTGTTAAATCTGGTTGTATAGTTGTTTCTGTTGGAGGTGTTTCATGATTGTCTCAATGTATGGACTGTTGTCGTGTAGTAGTTCCGTAGATCGTACTAGCGTTCTAAACCAAGCTATCTCCTTAAACACACAATAATTACACTGGTCAACACAATTTTTGTTTCCTTAATTTTTTAACTTTTATTGGGTATTTCAAAGGCCCTGACGATGAAAACAATACTGGGAGATTGCTGACAGCTTTATTTTCTGAAATATAAATTTTGACTGTTTTGACTTTAAACACTCAAGGTAAGTAATTAATAAAGTTATAAAAAATTTATTGAACACAATCAAATGATCTTTTATAGGATTTCCTTGAATAAACGACCTTAGGTAGATCTCGTTGCAAACTCCAACAATAGTCAGCCATCATATGCGTGTCCCACCTTCCCTGATAACGCTCTTCTATAATTCGAATGTCCTGGTGAAATCTTTCACCCTGCTCCTCACTAAAATCGCCCAGAATTTTTGAGAATCGGTCTCAATGCGAGTGCAGGAAGTGGATTTTTATGCTCATGTTGCACCCCAGCTGTTGCATGCTCAATAGCATTCACTCAACAAGTTGTTCATAGTCTTCAGATTTATTGTTTCCTAGAAAATTATTCATAACTGAAACAAATGAGTTCCAGGCTTTGGATTCAACCTCAGTCATTGATTTGACAAACCCAGGATCCTTCACAAGTTGCCTAATTTGTGGTCCATCAAAAATACCGGATTTTAATTTTTCTGTGCTTAATCCGGGGAACTTCTGTAAAAGAAAATTGAAACATCCTCCACTTTTGTCAAGCGTTTTCACAAATTGTTTCATTATGCCGAGTTTAATATGAAGTGGTGGAAGTATGATGCGGTCTCGGTTAACTAAAGGCACGTTTATAACATTTTTATACCAATTTTCAGCTCTTCCCTCACCGGCCAAACCTTTTGTGACCAATGGTGTTGCTTGTCACGGCTGTTGACCTAGAAGGAAGTTAACCATTTTTAAATCAACGCAAATGACCCAGTTGTGGTCTTGATATTTAATTGTTTTCATAACCTTTGAAATATTTGCGTATTCTTCTTTCAAAGTCGTCGAATGTGCAATAGGTGTGGAACCGTACTCGTTACCATTATGGAGCAAAACACACTAAACTTCTTTTGCTGCTGTCCATAAAAAGACGCCAATCCCCAGGATTGTAGTTCTTCAAACCCATCTGTTGCAAAAGACCACCAACATCGTGACAAAACACCAAATCCTTCTCTTCAGAAAAATATGGTAACAGATTCTTTTCTCGGGAACGATAAAAAGTGATGTTGCATTCGGGAGTAAGCAAATTTTTTTCTTTTAAACGAGATGCTAAAATTTCAGAAGATTCTTTCGGTAAGTTCAGATCCCTCACTAAGTCATTTAGTTCTTTCTGATTAAATGGTTGAGGTTCTGAAAGGCTACATTTGTAGTCTGGATCAGAGTCATCACTTGATATATTTTGTTCGCAGTGATTTGGATCATCTGAAAATTTAGATGTACTAGGTTGTACATCTCGTGATTTTAATTGAGGTAGTTGAGCAGAAGATAAGTTAGGATAAGACCAATTACTTCGATTTCCTGGGTTAATTCCATTTATTTTCACAACGCAGAAGTAGCAGTCGTCATGATGGTTTTGAGGTTCTCTCCAAATCATGGGAGTTTCGAACTTCACTGCGTCTCTTTTCCCACTGGACCATAACCGTAGACACACAACACATTTCTGGCAAACGATATGAGGAACCCATCGCTTGTCCTGATTATTCAAATCTATTTTAAAGTATTGATGATATGCAGTTTTTACAAAGTCTGATATAGGTTTCCGGTATTTTTCAAATATATATTCGCCACAAATATAGCAAAAACAATCTGGATTGAGCACACAACACCGTCTGGACGAAGGCATATCTAAAACAACAAAAGAATATATTTTAGTGTCCAACAAAAAACAAAAATCTGAGTAAAAACACTAATTAAGGTTAATAAGCTGTATATCAAAAACAAAAGCTGTTAGACAAACATTGTTTTCATGTTCAAAACATATGTTTCAAATTGAGAAAGAAACAATAAAAAAATCTTAGGAAACAAATAATTTCTTTTAATTTGTTGACCAGTGTTATTAATTGCAATTGTTAATAACATCTTAAAGTAGGATACACGAAGATGTGTGATCGCTATATTTTATTTTAAACAAAACATTTTTATTTCCTGATCCAATGTTAAATTCTTTCTATACTCAAAATTTGAAACGAGTGTTAATTAGTTGATTCTCCGAATTGGGTGTTATCACTTCGGCTTTAAAAATGTACTGCCCTATGTTTCTGAAAATGCGGATGAAAAGACTCAATATCAATCTATATTTCCTACCACGCATTTCTCAAAGCCCACTTGATAAGTATGAATTAAAACATTGCGAGCCCCTTAATAGTACAGACGCAGTCAGCAAAGATGTTGTTCTGAAGACGGTTGAAGAAGCTTTTAGCACCAAAGGAAGGAGAAAGTCCTGTTTTCTACCTACCTCTTTGGCTTTTTGGTTTGGAAAATGAAAACAAACCTCGGCTAAATGGGGCACTCATAGCCTTTGTAATATTAAAGAGGGAAGCTAACAAATCCAGTGGACAAACTGCTGTCTATCTGTAATCGATATACGGGGATTATGTAAAGAAGATCGATAGCTAATTGAAGGGTTCACTCTCGAAGATTAGTATCTCAGTGGTCTTGTAGCTCTAGCATCTCAGGCCATTACCTCATAGTTTACATAGGAAATCATTTAATCAGCAAACACTCCCGTGTTTTATTCCTCTTTAACATAATATCTATCTAAGTTTTTTTGTTCGTCCACGTAGCTCATCGTATAAATTAGAATTACTTTTAGTAATATTTTAATAGTGCCCTTATTGAATTTAAAATGGCCACCTTGACTACTGGACGCTTAAGTCATTTGTTTTTTGAATAAAATATAGCTAATAAGCACAGAGAATCAAATGTCGTAGGGCTTAAACATAATCGCTGCATGTACCTCATTTAATATAATACGCTGAACCTAAGAGTTTGAGAAGATTCCAGTTATCTCCATTTTTTTTTATTCTGTACAAGACAACGGAAATCCACTACATGTGATTGATAGGGACTCACGGAAACGGCTACATGTCTTATATTTAAGAACAGTTCAACACAACCTTTATGTACAAGTTGTGGCTTTTTATTTATATCGCCAAAAGGACTAACTAAATTCTTGACAGTTAAAAGAAAGCGGACCAATAATGAAAAAAAAACTTCACTAAAACTGGTATTTCTATGGCCCTTTATCAATTACAAAGGCCCTCATAGATTCAACATTCTTTCTATTGATGTGCCCGTCCTTCAAAATCGATATATCTATTGCAAAGTGACAAAAATGTATAGAATTCAGTATTCATTTATACATAGAAACTCTTCATCGATAATCACTTAGGTAAAATTCATCTTATTCTTTAAGCTACAAGGAAAATGTTTTCTTGATGGTCAATTTTTTTTTTAAATTTTCAAATTCACAAATGGCTGTTCGGTAACCAGGTTGGCTTGTAATGAATACTTACCAATTTCTTATTATTTTTTTTTTTCATTTCTAAAATAAGCTATAAAGTAATAAAATTGGCTTGTGTAAACCAGTAGTACATATCTGGGCACGTTATGTTAAGATTTTAAAAGAAATGTTGCTAGTTTTGAAATATAATTGAAGGCATTATATTTGCCTCCAAGGATACCGATTCATTGTAATTGCCGTTTTGAATTCTCTTAGTTAATTGTATAAGGAAATACTTTGGTTTAACGTATAAGTATCCTTAATCACAATGGATTCATCTCAGTTAAAAATGAATCGGTTTATAAAGGAAAACTGCCGATTTACTTTGCCAACGTTTTGTCCTATATAAAACAATGGTAAACAAATATTGGGACGAAAAGTGTCAAATAGCTGAATTTATGTTAAATTAGTGTCCTAAGTGTGTGCTGTTTTTTATATATGTTCTAACTCAAATATTAGCAGATATATTTCCAATTTTGAATTTTTAGTCTTCAATAAGCCTCTACTCCAACTCATAGATTTTCATAGTAAAGTATTATATCACTAATTATGTTATGCCCACGTTAAATTTCGTCATTTTTTATAAAATAAAAAAAAATAGAGACTAGGCTGTGAAATGTTGTCATTTGTGAGTCCAGCATGGAGTAGAATTGCTTCGTTTACTTTGATCCTTTGTAACGGTAACACAAATAAACCAACACATTTCTTTATTTCTAAAGTAATGTTAGGCAATTTGGTACCAAATAACCTCCAAAACATAAGGAAAATTTAGCGATTTAAACAACCCCCTCTGACTCGCGAAACTATTTACATATCACTTCTTGGAAATGAGGCAAGTATGCGAAATGAAAGGTAGATTGGTTTGCAGCTAGCGAATTGGGTTCGGCATTGTATTTTCCGCTTATTTAACGCCAATCCCTGCTGTTATTACCCCGTAATTATAAACGACGTGAAGAAAATCAATTCCTAAACAAGTTAATTTCACGTTAAAAGATGTAATTTCCACTGCCACTTCATTCCGGGATCAGATTCAAGTAGCTTGTTTATCTCATAAAAGTCTGCGGCACGAATTTTATTTTTAACCTTGTGAGCTACTATTGCATAAGAGTTTTTCTTAAGGTAAAAATAGAAACAAACGAAATGTAATCCTTTCACAATTTTCATTCGCTATGTTCAATAGTTTACTGTTTTTATTCACATAAGTAAAGAGAGGGAAAAGGGGGTTTCTGGAACACTTTAAAATCCCTCAAAAAAATTAAATGAAATTTATATATAAATTTTTCATTCCTGATATATTTCTTCCGGAGTTTTTAGAAAAGATAAAACAAGTTGGTAAATGTCAAAATATGCCAATATTTAAACTGGCATCGTTGACTTTAGATCATCCATATCCAACTAATGAATTCAAAGAAATTAATACTTAATTTGGAAAACGAATAGTTGTTATATTAATGGATGTGGAAAATAAATTTAAAGTTTTCCTCCCTCATAGATTTAATGAGAAATTAACTAAAAAAGATATTCAAACATTAAATACACAAAAAATATCATTTGTTTATTATGAATTAAAATACATAGCTGATGACAAGAAGATTCATATTATTGACTTTATAGAAAACAAAGATGTAATAAATAAAAAGGTGCGCAAATCTAAAAAGAGTGAAAGTGATAATGATGATTAAATTAATTCCACAATTTTTCTTATTTCAATGTTTTTACCTTACTTTTTAAGATTTGTTTATACATTTTTATATTTAAATTTCGTTTCCTTTTTTGAGGGATTTTAAAGTGTTCCAGAACCCCCCTTTTCCCTCTTCACATACTCGGATTCTGTGTACATCCAGCTATTTGAAATCTTTTGTGTCTGGAAAAGACTTTTACTTCTCAAAATGTTATTAACAGTTTTATGGGATGACGTATTTAGAAGTGTGGACTCTGGATGTAATTTTCAAATGGGCATGGCCTTTTCGCCTTTCGTTAATAGATGCTGATTGAATGAATGATATCAATTGTAAAATGTTTCTAAAAACAATTTTTTTACAGAACTAATTTTAAACTCTCAAATCTTCAAAAAAAAAAAAAAAATACAAATAATCATTAATTTATCTCACAGTAGTGTCGTTCGAAGTGAAGAATGGTTTATACTTGGATAATAAAACGTTCAATACTTCATATTTTACTTAAAAAAACTTTTGAGAGATTGGACACTTTATTTTCCAAGTATATACTATTCCATTATGGATAGCTTGAACGAAATAATCAGTCCTTTCGATTCAAACATAGATTTCGTTACTGACTTTATCTCAGTGGGTCAAGTGTATATTAACGTTGAACTTTCTCCAGTCACACTGGATAATGCCTATGACTAGTCATCTGGTATATATTGTTCTATTTTTGACCTTTCTCAAGCAGAAGAGAATGAGAAACCCCTGCATGTCTTGCCTCAAAGGTTGTCAACCTGTACAACAACAACAGCGTATATTATTATGTTTTATTCTTGAAAACTTCAACTATCCCGAAAAGCTGTATGATAATTATTGTTTGTTTTACATTATTTTGGTCAACATTGAAGACCAAAATATGGAACATTAAACATTGTCCAGAAGATGGAACATTAAATCATCGAAAGACCGTCGACTAAACGAGAAAGACCAAATTCATTACAAACCCATGCTTGTGTCTCTCCAATACAATTATTCATGTATTATAGTTAGCGACATTGATAGATTATCGCGAACTAAATATACAATAACTTCTTTCGATAAGCTGAAAAGATCTGTGCTGCCTGGAAAACAGAAGAGTGAGTCCCTTTGATTAAATTGAGATGGCTGATGAAAAATGATTCAAATTTGATTATCTAATTTATATTTTTTATTAAAACAAGGCGATTTTATTTTGACAATTTCAAAGATACGGATCATTGGGTGCCTGTAAGTTAATAATAAGTCCCGTTATTAGTACTCCACTAAATATTTATTTCTGTTTAACGTATTATTTTCTTTGGATTTCTAATTTTTTCGAGGGTACTTAACACATGACAGGTTCCATTCTGACCCTACTTGCTCCAACATTGAAGTCACCAAGCTTCTCCCTGTCTCTCCTACCAGACGTTTCCTTTCTCCTATTTGTTCTTGTAACTAAAAGATTTGTTTCATTATATAAACTACTTTTCCATTTGACGCTCTTCCTATAGAGTGACCAACTATTGGAGGAATGAATGCGAGACATCACAGACATTAATACTGGACACTGAATTCATACGTTCGACATTTTTGAAAGCAGTGTGTTGGCCTTAAAACTCTCCCTGAAGTACTACTGTCCAAAAATACAATTAAGTTTTAAGTCCTTGAGCTGAATAACATTAATTTAAATGAAAATTTCGAACATGCCAAGCTTGGTAAGATTTAAATAAAGTTTTTTTTTTTTTTTTATATGTTTCACTTGCCGATGGAGAATTGACTTCAGAATCACAACAATATGTAGATAACCCTCAGGGCTGCGAATTCATTTGAATCGATGGGTTTCTAACAACGGTATGACGTATTTTATTAGACAATAGGCAATCATTGGTCAGAAGGTGCATGTGGCTTCTTCAGACGAGTAACAAACTGCTTCTTTGAATTTTCAGAGAAATGATTTGCTACAGTATGTTTAGTTTATGTTGGTGGACAGGATATTTGCGTATAATCAAAATTTCTACAAATGTGCTTTACATATACAACCGAACAAATGTATATATTAATTTTTTTCGACTACGACCCATTTCGCCGCGTCATTGCCCCCACTTATTGTCCGCCCGTTATCTTTATTTTGTTCTGCTTCGTTCCAACTGTGAATGTCAAGTATAATTGGTGCATTGGTAGCAGTACAACCTTCCAAACACTGGTTGAACAAAATTATCATTCCTTATACAAGGTTAAAGGTTAAAAGTATTCTGTTTACATATTTTTATTTTTTATACTATTTTTGGTATATTTGTTTTTTATTACTTAATTTAAAAAAAAAAACAAGCAAATTATTCAAAATAGAAGTTATGTGGCTTATTCAAAAAACTAAAATATTATTGTTTTTGAATGATAGTAGCGGTTGGGTTTCGGCTATACAAATTTTCAATTCTTCAAATAGAGGAGATTATTAAATATGCTGGTAGTTTCGGGCACCATTGGTTCCCTTCTTCAGAGAAATTGTAGTAGAAGAGGAGCAGGGAGCAAAATGTCTACCTCACTCAATGAAAGTTACATTTTCATTGAACGTTCTATTTGTCATTTATTAACGTTGCCTTGGGCTACTGAGGCGAATTAGAACGGGCTACCAACAGGTCACCACCCTTTTCTAGCCTCGATGGGACTAAGGATAAAACTGAAATAGAATGTCTATATAGAATACTCTTCAGTGTTAATACAAACCGTGGATTGCGAAAAATCACCTTTTCGGGAACGAAGGATTGTGTTTAATTTCATCATGTTCTCAATTTATAGGAAAGTGATTAATTACAACAACAATGTTATCCTGGATTAAATCAGGTGACTGTCATGTTGTGTAGATTAATGTACGTTCTTACATGAAATACTACAATTCATCTTCAGTGTCAAACACCCCGAGACATGGCTTTGGATTTATCAGTATTAAATGAAGTTTGAAGATTTTGGCAACTATCAGGAATTTTACAGGCAGTCTAATTGTAGGCTTGTCTGTCATTAAATAAAAAAGGGTGCATGCATTTATAAATTAGCTTAAATAAAAAATTATAATATTTTGTATTCATGTGTTTAATATTGTTTTCAGGAGAGCTGCGAAGCAAAGACGCACTAGACACGGTGGGAAAAATAAACCACGCAAAGGGAGGAAGGATAAACTAGCAATGGGCAAAAAGTAAGTATATTTGATAATTCAGACACCATTTTTTTTTAGTATTTTAGTATTAATAGCAGATAATAGATGTGCTAGTTAATTGACAATGTGATTTGGGAAGAAATTGCATGTTAATTGTTAAATCTTGATTTAAAAGGAACATTCATACGCATTGTACTATTGTTAGTACTACGGGTATGGCTACTGTCACCGATGATGAACATGGCCAATAGGAATTCTTACAATCGACTCGATCGGTTTTGTTACATACTTGTTCCAAGTCTTTGCTCATACAGCTGATAGTTGTTAGATGGCGTAATGAAGGTTTTGTTACTTGTAATCTATTGTTCAAAAAGGCAATAAAAACAATGAGAATATATGGTAATCGTCCGATTTCCTGGGATGTCTGTTGATATGTATGGATAGTCTTAAACCGGTTTTGTACCTTTGATGTTTTTACCTCCATATGACAGGGAGAGCAACAAACAACTTATTTATTTATTATCGTTCAAAAAGTAGTAGTCCGAAAAATAATTACGAATCCATGTGTTATCATATGTATAAGCTACACATAGGGCATAGCGTTTGCATTCGCCGTGCTAATCTTAGGAACAAATTTCAAAGCATTTTCTGAAACTGTGTAAATGTCCAAACAAAGAGTAAAAAAAATGTTCACTAAAATTAGTTCAGAATGATAATAAATAGTAACCCGTTTCTTTGGAGAAGTTGGGCCATAATGCATGTTACTCTACTATGTGTGTAGGACGAGTAGAAAGAAAATTAAAATTACTTGTTTAAGAACGAGATCAAATTCGGAAATATACATATAACGTTAGAACCGATTATATAGTGGAAGATATCTCAATAAAATTAGATAAAAATATGGCAATCTGATGAACCAACCTGCAACGATTCTCTAGCGGAAGGCAACAAGTTCAAGTTTCTTATACGTACCTGAATGAATATATGTTTTAGCGATTAATTGTTTCTTAAATTCAAGTAAAGCAATAAAAGATATGAGAAAGAAGAGGAATGTTATAAGCGTGCTATTTTACTGAATATTCTTTTATTTTCAAAATAACGAGTGATCGTAAATGGCATGAAGGCCACCATTCACATTTGTTCAACAATGAGTCTCTTTATAAAATCCTGGGTTGGTTGCGTGAAAAGGAGAGCTAAATTTGACTCTACCATATGTAAAAGTGCGTGGGAATAGTTTTACGGCGTGTTTAATGGAGTGTTGTGGCTATAAAAACCGGGTAGAGTCATTGATGTTTCACCTCCTAATTAGTTATCCCCTTCCAAAGAAATAAAATACATTTTAATTGGCTCGGGAAGCTTTGTTGTTTCAACTCCACTTTCATTGTCTAAAGCAACAAACAAAAAAATAAAAATAAATAAACCGTAGTTTAACTTGCATGTCCAACATTTGTTCTTGAATCTTGTTTCGCTCTGTTTCACATATACAAATAATGATTCATAAACTGGGTCTGCCTAGTACTAGGGAGTTTTTGAGTATGGCATATAGTAACTTAATCCTTAACCTTAACTGGAACCAAGGTCTATAGTGCCGACAGGGATATATATATATATATATATATATATATATATATATATATATATATATATATATATATATATATATACTAGCTCAGATACCCGGCTTCGCTCGGGAATTCATTTGAGGCTGAATGGTGATGGTATATTATTGGCAAGGCTTTACTTTGCACAATATTTTGACATTTACCCGTTCCAGTGTTTAGGGTTAATACCCGTTGTTGGCATTTGTTAATAATAAAATTATTTTTTTATGTAAGACTTCACTGTCCTGCATATGGTCATATTTCCCGTCTCCTGTGCATTATGCATAGATTTGAATTATTAAGGAGAAAATATTGACATACATTTGAATTAATTTTTTCAGGTGAGGTACCTGGTAGTTCATATTGAAAAGAAGTGTTGAGCAAAATTCTCTAAATAACAAAATAAACAACTTTTGTTATGTGCATATTTGCCGAAACCCCAATAGGAAATCATTATTATTAATTTCAGGCCTCCCTTATAACCCCCACACCTGCCCGTCCCTAGAAATGTTAGTATGGCTTATTATAAGAAAGGCGTTAGTGCTAATACACATGCTGAGTGTTTTATTTAGTTCGGTTGAGTCTTTTGTGCCAAATAAAATTGTGGACTCCCGCTATAGTTTTTAGCGTATAACTCATTTATACTTCCGTATACGGCAAAAGTGCATATAACAAAAGTTACTCTAAATAACAAAATAAACAACTTTTGTTATGTGCATATTTGCTGAAAAAGCAATAGGAAACGAAATATCGCTATTTTTAATTTCAGGCCTCCCTTATTACCCCCACTCCTGCCCGTCCCTAGAAATTTTAGTATGGCTTATTATAAGGAAATCGTTAGTATTAATTCACATAGCGAGTTTGGTTTAGTTCGGTTGAGTCTTTTGTGCCAAATAAAATTGTGGACTCCCGCTATAGTTTTTAGCGTATAACTCCTTTTTAGCGTATTTACACTTCCGTATACGGCAAATGTGCATATAGCAAACGTTACTCTAAATTACAAAATAAACAACTTTTGTTATGTGCATATTTGCTGAAAACGCAATAGGAAACGAAATATCCTGTTAGTCTTAGAGGATATTAATATAGCCTAAAGTCTAAGTTGGGCTAGTAGTAATATACATACCAAGTTTCATAAAATTCGGTTCAGCCGTTTATGCGTGAAAAGGTAACAAACAAATAAACAAACAAACAGACACGAAAGAAACAAAATGTAGTTATGGTGTCTATGACATGTGAAACGAAAAGTTATCGTGAAATTTCGCGAAAAAAATCAATGTAGAGACAGAGGTTACAATTTTTTATATATAGATAGATATAAAATTGTAACCTCTGTCTGTACATTGATTTTTTTCGCGAAATTTCAC
This sequence comes from Riptortus pedestris, assembly GCA_019009955.1. NCBI lineage: Eukaryota > Metazoa > Arthropoda > Insecta > Hemiptera > Alydidae > Riptortus > Riptortus pedestris. The sequence continues at coordinate 78,380,117 of CM032232.1, forward strand.
GATAACTTTTCCTTTCACATGTCATAGACACCATAACTGCATTTTGTTTCTTTCGTGTTTATTTGTTTATTTGTTTGTTACCTTTTCACGCATAAACGGCTGAACCGAATTTTATGAAACTTGGTATGTATATTACTACTAGCCCAACTTAGACTTTAGGCTATATTAATATTCTCTAAGACGAACAGGAGTGGGGTTTATAAGGGAGGCCTGAAATTAAAAATAGCGATATTTCGTTTCCTATTGTTTTTCCTCCAAATATGAACATAACAAAAGTTGTTTACTTTGTTATTTAAAGTAACTTTTGTTATATACACTTTTTTCGTAAACTGAATTATAAACGAGATATACGCTAAAACCTATAGCGGAAGTGAACAATTTTATTTGTGACAAAAGACCCAACCGAAATAAATAAAACTCGGTATATGTATTAGCACTAACGATTTCATTATAACAAGCCATACCAACATTTCTAGGGACGGGCAGGAGTGGGGGTTTTAAGGAAACCCAGAAATTAAAAATAGCGATATTTCGTTTCCTATTGGTTTTTTGGCAAATATGAACATAGCAAACGTTATTTATTTTGTTATTTAGAGTAACTTTTGTTATATACACTTTTTTCATATACCGAATTATAAACGAGATATACGCAAAAACCTATAGCGGAAGTGAACAATTTTATTTGGGACAAAATACCCAACCGAAATAGATAAAATTCGGTATTTTTATTAGCACTAACGCTTTCATTATAACAAGCCATACCAACATTTCTAAGGACGGGCAGGAGTGGGGGTTGTAAGGAGTCCTGAATTTAAAAATAGTGGTATTTCGTTTTCTATTTGGTTTTCGTCAAATATGAACATAACAAAAGTTATTTATTTTGTTATTTAGAATATCTTTTGTGATATTCATTTTTGTCTTTTAAGAAAATATAAACGAGATATACACTATAACCTAAAGCGGGAGTCAAACTATTTTATTGGGTGCTAACGATTGAACCGAACTTAACAAAACTCTGTATGTCAATTAGCATTAATTCTTCCATGATTATAAGCTATATTAAAATGTTTAGGTTAGAACGGGAGTGGGGGTTATAAGGGAGGCCTGAAATAAAAATTCGCGATGTTTCATTGTCTATTTGTTTTTCGACAAACATGCACATAACAAAAGTTGTTTACTTTGTTATTTAGATTAACTTTTTTTTTTTTATACACTTCTGCAGGAACAATGTGTGGAGCAAGTAATTTGCGTAGAAATATTGATATGCTCAACAATTCGTTCCAATTTGAACTATCAGGTACCTCACCAGGAAAAACTAATTCAAATCTACGTTAATATTTTGTCCTTATTAACTGAAATCTATGCATAATGCACAGGAGACGAGAAATATGACAATATGGACGACAGTGACGTCTTACATAAAAAAATAATTTTATTATTAACAAATATCAAAATAGTGTGAAAAGTAAAGCCTTGCCAAAAAAAATACCATCACCGTTCAGCCTCAAATCAATTCTCGGGCGAAGCCGGGTATCTGAGCTAGTATATATATATATAGTTAGTGTCCAATACACGATGAGCATAAAATTCGGTTAGTGGTCCAGATTTTTAAAACTGTGCATTACTCTTCAAAAAAAAACGAATCCAAATCTTTGTATTAAAATTGTCGAGTCAGGGTGACTTTTCGACTTCCGTGTACTAACGACTTTAATGGTTTATTGAGTGTATTAATCGACGCAGAAGTGTTGAACCCCAAAATTACCATTATGCATTTCAAATATACTCTCAGACTGCCAACTGCTGGCGAAGTGTGAGAGTCTTGATAAGTCTAGAAGTAAAATAATTTCTCTTCTTCTCAAGTAATTTTGTAAAAATCATGTAACAATTTGTGTATAATACCTTAGTTGTATTGGGCCAAAATAAAATTTTCTTTCTTTCTTTCTTCTTTTTCTCAAGCAAGTCCTCTTCCTATATGCCATTATTATTTTTATTAAATTTCATTAATTATTTTACACCGCAAGGATTTCATACTTTAAAAGCCGAATTATTAGGATTTATTTTATTTATTAGCTCCCTATGATCCAGGAGTGCCGTCTTGCTGTTCCCGAATAGTTCTCAGACTGCTGCTTCAATACATGACTTTTTATTTATCAAATCCTTGTTGAGAAACAACCCATATTACCATCTCACCATAGCATAATTTGTGTAATTTCGTGTGCATTTTACATCTTTCCAGAGCACTTTGTGGCACATCTAGTAGTTTCTTAATTTAGAATAGTTCTTTTGATGAAATTAGCATTTTAGTCAGAATTTAATCTTCGCATGACTGCTTTGTTTGTATTAATGATTAGCCAGTTGTTATGGGTTTTATAATCTACCTAGTTACGTTTCTTCCTATTGGTAAGAAATAGTCATTTCTGTTTACAAAATAGTATACGAATCTCTAATCAGTAAGTCACTATCGCTTGTTGAATATTTTGAAAGTATTTTTCATAAACTGATTGAGCCATATTCACTAGTTGGAAAATTCTAAGTTTCTCCAACGCTGTTTTCTTTAGCCTGCGGGCTAACTAGATAAATTGATATTAAATAAATAATAAAATGATGAAAGAGATCATTTTTATTTAAAATAAGAGTTATTTGAATTCGAAAGATAAATTTAAGGTAGGACACGAAGTCTTTTATTTATTAAGTAGCAGAATGTCCTGAATGTGTGCGGCAGCATACCTTATAAGATACATGGTTTATAAAAATAAATTGTGAGGAGCCACAAGTGTTTCTAAAAGAAGATAGAAATTGTTTAGATAATATTTTTTTCTTAATTTTAACTTTGTGGTCCTGAAATCATTCCTATATTTGACTCTGAAAAGAAATTATGAACAATTTCAAGGGAATATTATACTCTATCTTTAATCAAAATGAGCCGACTGTATTCACTTACTGGTGCAATACCTCTTATTACTGTAATTGGTAGTATTAGACTTGCTTACCTTTTTTTTTTTATTACAGATTGCCAATAAGTCACGTACAACGTGAGAAAGCTTTGGAATAAACTACTGAGTTCAAATAACGTTTTACTATTGAAATAAATGAGGTTTAGAATAGTGTGACCACAGTGGACGGTATCTCCCTTAGTCATTCTGCGCCAGAGGTACAACGGTGAAAGCAATGATTGTACATAGTTCTAAATTATGACTCTAACATCCGGAACGGTACATTGTAAGCATCTCCAAAGGAGCTTTTAGAATTCAATCCTTGTCATCTAAACTCCTTATCCTTGGGAAGAGCGTACGCAATTTTGAGTACGGAAAATCTATGACCAATTGTTAGCCAGGCCAGCTTCTGTTAGCTGAGTTGTGCTCAAAGAATGTACATTTATGGCATTCCAGAGAAACCTGTCGGATTCAAATCCCAAGCTGGCTCAAAGAATATTTAATCTCAAATATGTGTCTTGGGTTTACTTTAGCAATCATTAATATAGCTCTTTTACGGAAGTTAAAGTAACATTATATTTTACTTGATGTTATCTTAATTTATAATTAAAGTTGTGCATTTTTCTTTACAAATATGTAGAAGTGTCGCTCAGCCGATGATGTATTTTTATAGGTTAGATACAATTTATCTCAGCCTTTTTCAATTATTCCTCCCTAGAATTTTTACCTCAGATTATGAAATAATGTCCTCTGTCTCCTTAAGAAGGACGACATGTAGCCTTTGCAAGCAGATACTGCTGAAACAAGGTAGATTTCCCATGTGATGGAATAATTAGATAATCTTGTGACTTGTCATGTGTTCCCTTCACAATATTCCCCTCAGTACGTACTCTATGACCACATAACTTGTAATATAGTGTAGGAAGGCAATATTTAGTTTTAGGTGGAAGTAGGATGAGTTTTTGGATTAAAGGAAACAATAAAAGAGGACTAAATTTATATAATAAACTTTGGAGAAACTTAATTGGATTATTTGAAAGGGAATAATTCTGTTTCTGACTAATACTCCTACCTTGAAGACTTACTTTCTGTCCAGGTTTTATTACTTGTGTAATTAATTGAATTTCTCCTACATAGCACGTCTCTCCCCCTCCCCCTTCGGTTGGTTTTACACTCCTGTAGAACTTTATTGAAGACCTACAAGGAAGGTAAATGTTCTATAACCTTCTACCTTCTACACGTATATCCGTGGTCTGGACGTTCTAATCCCCTCCGTAGTTCCCATCTTTAGCATTGCAACCCCTCGTTGTAGGCTGTAAGCCGTTATTGAATTACAGTCAGTCTTATTCTCCTGATATTCCTAATGTGCCACATTGTGTTGTGTCGACTGTCACCGAAACAATACCTCTCCCTTGTTTTCCTTTTATAGAATCTTAGCCTTAGTTGAAAAAAGTGGACGTTAATAAATAATAATAATAATTAAATCACTTTCCCATTTTGGACCCCTTATAACCAATTTTGTACCCTTTAAAAACCTTGCTCTCCAATTATTTAACTGTTTCAGAGATCAGTATTCTATAACACAAAACTAATTACTAGTCCAAGGTTACAATAACTCCTCTTTTTCTCCCAAAGAAATTAATCGATATGTTTATCAATTTCGCAGCTCTCTTAATGTGAAGTTCTCATGGGGCACATGCAATTTAATATTATAATAATTCCTTAATATTATACTAAGGCGTTTGAGACAATCTCTTGGAAAAATTAAAATAGCCTGTCATGTTTAATGTCAATCTCCTTGGTCCATTAGAAGTTTTGGACAAGGTCCTTCAAAGTTCAATATTAGCTTCTTACTTCGAAAGCTATTATGGTTACTCTTTTACTGTCCATTCCTTGGAAGTGGCCAAACTAATTTTTAAGGGCATGTCAAGATATTTCTTCTTATTTTAACATGAAATTTTTCTATTTTATTGACACGAATCCAAATTGAATAAACAATCGAGTGTAAGTAAAATAAAATTGTCGAAAAATGTCTTTCTCATCTATTAATAAAGTAAATAAAGTATTACTCATTTAGAAATATAACAGTATTGTATTTCCTTATTATTAACTTTTACAACACTCTGTAATAAGCTCTATGCAACTTGTTATTGTTGAACAATTGAGTGCAATGATTTATGTGAATGAAATGCCAAATAACTCAATTGAAATAATGTATTGAGCAAAATGAAATGTAATGGCTACTAAACCAGTTTATTTACCTTTATATTATGTATGACTTTTGCAATTTCTAAATTAAAAAGATGACTAGTGTGATATTTTGCTTACCAAATTAAATCTTACAGATAATAGTTTCACTAGGATTATTTTTTTCAATTGTCCTCATTATCATTTTTCATTATTGTCACTAATAAGAGGACACCGTATTGAGTATTTATTGAGTATTATAATGAGCAAATAAAAACTTCAAAGGATATAAATAAAAAAGTAAAAATAAGATATATAAACAGACAAGGGTTATTCCTTTCTTTGTGTAGATGTATTACAATGTTTGCTACTTATTTATTCTATGACTTCCTCAAGCCAAAACGATTTCGCATACCTAAAAAAATAAATAAATAATAGTTAACATAGCAAAGGGGAAATAATGCAGTAATTAAATAGGGAATGAAAACAATAAAATAAATGTGGAAATAAAACATATATTAATGGTGGAAATTCAAATACATACAGTATTTATTATTTTTTGTATATGGTGGGTCAACCATTATGGTAATTGGTGTCAGAACAGCATTTATTTATATACGACGCTTTGCACTTAAGGAGATGTTGCTCGTTAAAAAATAACAATAACATAAACGTAAATTAAATTAGAAAACCACAACTAAGGAAACAAACAACACAATAAAAATCATATAAAAGTCCGTCACGCAGGGGCTGCGTAAACTAAGCAGATTTCCCATTTGAAGTTTTACAATAGAGAAATCTGCATACTGAATACCACCGTGATTAAATACAAACGGTAATGAGAAATCTTTCAGGTAATTAAAATAAATTCCCAACTGAAACGGCTTCTGAATTGGAATATTAATTTATGTTTTAATAACTCAAATTTTAGTAGTCCAAGAACTAAAGAAGGGTGGGGGGCGGATGAACAGAAAGTATTTGCATAAATCTCACAAAGTAACAAAGGTAAGGTAAGGTTAGGAACGACAGGTTAGAAGAACCCTCCCACCTGAGCTGACGGAAATAGCTGATCTAATCCGAACTATACCCGACCACAGACTTCATAAAAATGCAAATATCTCCGTTAATATTCAAGATAGAGAATTAATGTATATAACAATATTTATAGTAAATTTAATTTGCAATAAGATTGGTTCTATACAATTTTCATGGTTCATACAATCGATCTGATGCATAATAACGGATATATTTTGAATTTTCGAAAATCCCCCCCTCTAAACCCCCCCCCCTCCCACTGGTCCGATTTCAGCCGTTAACGAAAGTTCTTTCTTTTTACATAAAACGATTAAATACCGAGTTTGGTGACGATTAACCAAAAAGTGCGACCGCTAGAGTGTTAACAAACATATATATATATATATATATATATATATATTATTATTATTATTATTATTATTATATATATATATACAATTTTGAACGGACCTCATTTTCGTCATCTCCTGGGTAGGACCGATGGACATTTGAGGAAATTTTTCGAAAATCGCGTCATGAGTACGACCTCAATAGCTGATTTCCCTTAAGGGAAATCTGCTAAAATGGAGATGAAATGAGTGATGCTATAATATGTAGGCTCTTAATTCCTGATGTTAATTTTGATATTTCGTAAAGTTTGTGTATTGTATGCGCTACTGTCAAAAGTTGAAGAAGGCTTCATTAACGTTGTGGTTGATATCATTCTTGCACTTGTACTATACACACAATGCACAACTTAATGAAAAAATATATTATTGAAAACTATATTTGAAGCAATTCTTCTTATAATGGTGATAGTTAGTCATATAAAATCTTTACAATAAAATTAAAATTACACGTTTTCCTTCCTACATTTTTTCCAAACACTGGCTGTGTGCGTCTCCACTAGTTAGATTCAAACTTTTAGCAGATTTCCCTTCAGAGTCGTACTGATGACGCGATTTTCGAAATTCTTCCTCAAATGTCCATCGATCCTAATATATATCTAATCGATTCTAATATACGAGGGTGAATCAAATGAAAACCTTAAAAGTTTAACCTGAACTTTACAGCACTTTTAAGGTTTTCATTTGATTCACCTACGTATATGTATATTTGTCTGTTACTGGTATAGCGGTCGTAATTTCTGTCTTATCATTACCGAACTTCATTTATAATCTTTTTATACAAAAAGAAATATCAAGTTCGTTAACGGCTGAAATCGGACCAGGGGGAGAGGGGGTTTAGAAGGATAGAATTTCGAAAATTTTTTGTATCTCCGTTATTTAGCGTCGGATCGAAAAATTCTGTAGAACCAATCTTATTGCAAATGCAATTTTCTATAATTGTTGCTATGTACATTATTTCACTATCTTGATTATTATCTGAGATATTTGCATTTTTAACGACGATTACATGAGAAGGACCAAGTCTCTCGAAGCCTTCTGAAAGTGCTGGTAAAAACACCTCTGTGTGGGGTTTCTCGGTCAGGAAACCGCCTGCGATATTCCCAAACTGCCTGACGTGCATTGTCATCGCAGAATCCGTAGACGTAGACTATGTCCGCGTATTCAGCGTTGGTAAATCTAGCCATATTGGTTGACTTCATTGAACAGTACTAGCAACACCACTAATGTGAGAATGCGAGGCTGGATTCCCCCCAACAAGGATTAAAATGATTGTAAACATTTTAATCCATTCTTTTTAAGTTTAAACACTCAAACTAGACGTTTTATTGATAAGCAAAGCGTGAGAATATTCTTGTTTTCTAAATTTACTCCTCGTAAATTAAAAAATTAAGCTTACTCAAAAAGCCAATAGTTTTTTTGTAATTTAAATACATTATTAAAAAAAAATACACTTTTTGCACAACTATTTTTAGTTTTTTGTGATTTTCTCAAAAACGAAGCGAAAACGAGGCATATGCCAGAGGACTTTTTTTCTTAGTTTTTCGATACTCTATCGATCCCTGAAGTTTGGCCGTTTGGTTTGGGGCCACCCTGTATATGTATTTGTCTGTTAACGCTCTAGCGGTCGCAATTTTTATTTGATCGTTACCAAACTCAATATTTAAAAGTTCTATGCAAAAAGACAGATCAAGTTCGTTAATGGCTTAAATCGGACCAGTGGGAGGGGGGGGGGGTTTAGAGGGGGATTTTTGAAAATTCGAAATATCTCCATTACCATACGTCGGATCACAAAAGTGTATAGAACCAATCTTATTGTAAATTAAATTTACTATAAATATTGTTCTATACATTTATTCTCTATCTTGAATATTAACCGAGATATTGGCATTTTTATTAAATTTGGGCCGATAACATATAACGGAATTTCCCTCCAAAAGCTAGTACGGCCCTTTGCCGTAACTGTTCGTCTCTCGTATGGAGATTTCTCTATTGTATAACTTCACGTTGGAAATCTGCTTAGTTTACGCAGCCCCTGCGTGACGGACTTTTTAGTTTTCGGTCTTCAGTGAAGTCCCTCTCCTACTCATCTCATATTAATAACATTCTATTATGTTATGAAGCACTTTATTTGAAGCTTAAATACCAAATATTGTTTTCATTGAATTTTTAAGTTTTGAGGTAAATGCAAATACGTGGCGCACTTGGGAAATCTGCTTAGTTAACGCTGCACCTGCGTGACTGCCTTTTATTATAAATAATAAAGCTTCTCCACGTATGTTTCGTTGATGCTTCTACAGGTGATTGTTCCTCACTGATTCCAGGTTAATGATAGATTTTTTTTTGTCGCAATAATGTGGGTGTTTGTGACTTTAGTTTAAGCTGATACTAAGCTAGTGTTGGTGGTTTAGGGGCAGATTGAAAGAAGCCTTCATCACTCCGGGCACCAAGTGGTGCGGGCCGAGCAACGTTGCCTCCAAGTACGCTGATCTCGGGCTCCACAAGCAGACCGATAAGTGCTGTAGGCACCACGACCAGTGTCAGAAGTACATATTGGGAATGTCGAGGGGATACAACAATTTGAACCTCAACCTATTTACTCTCAGCCACTGTTCCTGTGATAGGAGGTACGATTTACAATCTACTAATTGATTAACAAGTCACAAACTAACCATAGCCAGTAAGATTATGAAACTAACCGACTAACATTATTCTTGATTGACAGGATTTTATTTAGCCACTGTCTGTGACATTTATTTTTGGAAATTTTTGTGAATTAGGTAACGAGGGTACACAAAAAAAAAATTCAGACATGCTATGCGCAAAGTGGCAGATCTTGTTAAGTGGTAAGTAACGAGGATTTCAAGATACTTTCAGTTCTTTGAATTCTAGACAACTGAAGAACAGCGTTGTGATTGTTCGTCGGTTAGCTTTCTAAGGGCCGCAGTTTTCAGATATTAAATCCAAATTTAACATTTCTCCTCTTGTCGTGAAATAATTACAACATGTTCGTTAATGTGCGTACATATTCAGAATATTCTTTAACCCCCCTCCCCTTTTCTGACCATCGGCTAACTATTGTCGTCAATGAAGCGTGACTCCCTTTTAGCAGATTTCCCGTAAGCCGTTTTATGTAAAAAGATAGATCAAGTTCGTTAACGGCTGAAATTGGAGCCAGAGGTTTAGAGGGGAGTAATTTTTAAATTCGAAATATCTCCGTTACTATACGTCGGATAGGCAAATTATACAAAACCAATCTAATAGCAAATTAAGTATACTATGAATATTGTTACATACATTTATTCTCTATCTTGAATATTAACTGAGATATTTGTAGTTTTTAGTCTTCAGCAAACCCCCATATCTAACCATGTTAAATAAACAATACTCTGTTATATCACAAACCACATTTTTCGAAGCTTAAAAACCAAATATTGTTTTCAAGAGACCCTTATTATACGAGATACATTCAAATATGTTCGGTGACTCTCCCCCTTCTTAAGTTCTTGGGCTACCAAAATTTGATTGATTGAGATAAAAATTATTCTGATTCATTATAAATGACCAGCACTAAATATAGTAAATAGTTTTCAATAAAATTAATATGATATATTCTGATATATTTCAGTAATTGTTTTTCTTTCTGGTGAGAGGTTGGCAGACCTGGTTGTTTACATTTCAGACGCTTCCCGTCGGAAGGTTACTAAAATTGACTAAGAGATTTCTCATTACCGTTTATATTTATTTACTTAATATTCACGGTGGTATTGTGTTACCAGTATGTAGATTTATATATTGTTAAACTTCAAGAGGGGAATCTGCTCAGTTTACGCAGCCCCTGACGGACTTTTTTTATCTTAGTTTGTAAAGAGCCATCTTTTTTCAAGATTATGGATATTTAATAGGTTAAATATATTGTGACTGATTCGGGCATAGTTGGTTAAATAGCGCATTAACTGGCCTTAGTAAAATCGCAACATTGGCATCATATCATGCAGCTCTGCAGTCGCTTCGTAAAGTCGTATCCATGCATCATCGAGGTACAATATACATCGTGGTGGTTCTACAATTTGAACTGTAGAAAATACTGGATCTATAAAGTATGTACACTCTACGTGTACGGAAGCTGCTTCTTGAAATGTATTGGTCCATTTGTAATATAACATAAATTACAACTTTATAATACTTATATCAGTAAGGATATATTTACAAATTTATTGATACTCTCTTAAATCCTTCATATCTTGATATTTTATTAAAAAGCAAATACGTTAATGACAGAACGAAAAAAAAAACAATATTTTTTTTAATGGAAGTCTAATAGGTAACTAGAAGGTTGATCTGAGAAGGAATTCTTTTAAGGAATAAATAGCAGCTGAAATTGATGACGGGTGCACGCTCTGAAAGTATTTTGAAATGGATACATTGACGTTTTTCTGTTCATCCTTGAAGAATTCATTGACAACTTTTACTGTTTCACAGAATCTGGCCTCTCAACTATCTATTGACGTTTGCTCCTATTACTCATTTCAATTTAATAAAATAAAAAGTGCCTACTTAAATAAATATTAATATTAGGTACTAAATAAATATTAATATTAACATAAATATAATCAATATTACATTTGATTTTCACAGTTTACTGGAAATACATTGAATACCTTGTTAGATTCACTCAGTAAGAACTTGAGGAGATTGATTGCATCACCAAATAATAATAATTTCTTTGTCAATCACCTTAACATACACCCTTCGAATTTACTTTTAAGTTTATAAGACGGATATAAGGGATAATAAATTAATACATAGTAAAATTATAATAAATAAATCGATTTTGTCAATTAATGATGCAGTTGAAACTCCTGTGAATTGGATGTGATCTGACTTTAATGGTTGGTCAAGAAAGAAGCTCCACTCGACTTTCAATTTTATTATTAAAATTTTATTGATAATTAGTTTTGTATTAGATTCAGGTTACACAACTATCCTCTAAAATAACCAAACTTCGGGAGTCATATCTTCATTAAATGCTTTATACTTTTTTTTTCTACATTTTTAAGTATGTAAATTAAATAAAGTGCACTATAATTGTTTGTTGTCAGTGAGTATCGTTACATGACGCACTATTGTTATTCATTGGAGATAAAATATTGGAGAACAGTAAGAATCATCGTATTCAGATTGACTGTTTATTTAATGAGTTAATTATCAGCCCGCTGTAATTTTATAACATGAGTTCTCATCCAAAAGAGGTGAGTTCCAGTTCATTTCGAGAAATTATTCCTTAACCAATTATAGCGACTACAATGTTGGGATTTTTTTTTAACTTTTTATTCAGGTGGTAGCACAAAATACTGCAAAATGTTTATGTTTTTTCACTCTTAGTTCTAACAAAAACAGTTAGGGTACAATCATTTTTCTAATCTGAGTCATTTTGAAACGCGCACGTATTTCTTTTTGGGAATTCTCAACTACTTCTTTCCACAGAATATAAGTAACATAAAGAAGAACCCGGAAAGCCTAAATCCTACCAGTCAAGAACAAGAGCAATATTCCTTCTGTCCTCGCCCCGCAGATGTTCTTCCTAGTACAGTATTTGTAAAGAAGATCTGGCGAGTTAAGGCATTGCTCTTAAAAAACAATTGGCAAACCTATAGTCAAGGGTTCGATTCCGGAGTAGACAGTAGAAATTTATTTTGTGTGATCTCATTTATGAGGAAGATATCAGAACACTTGTTGGCACTTGCTTGAAATTTATACATCCAAGAACAAATTAATTATGGTCTTTAGAGAGTTCAGAATAATTTGAAGTTCACCTATAATTAATTTTGTTGTTGATTGACTTTTTTTTCTTTTTCCTTAAAAAGGCTACTTACATTAGAAGACAAGAAGTAATATTCACGAGGTTAAGAATTGGCCATTCCTGACTGACTCACGCTTACTTACTGAGTCGAACCCTACTGCCAACACTGAAACTGTAGACTTACTTGAAACATATACTTACTGACTGCTTCCTAAGGACTCACATAGACCTACCATACAATTTGACTGAATTTCTTCGTGGACGTAGCCAGTATATATATCGTGTATTACACTGCTTGAAACATAACAACATTTTCAAAAAAAATATAATGTAGGACAATACTGAAAATATTTGCAAAAATGGGCATTCTTAGTAAATATGATAAGCTGATGACAAGAATTTGACTGATACGTAGCTCAATCGCCCCAGTCGCGAAATGCGATTACTAAAAGGATAAATAAATAAAAAAAAAAATGATTTTTCCTTTCTTGGTGAGCGACTGCCCAAAAGCTTTCTCCTCAGGACACGACCACTTTTTCCATTCTCAAAAATTAAGAAAATAAGAAGTAAGATGAAGGCAATGTGGTTAAAACGAAGGGCGCGGGGATAGAAAGAGTCACGTTAGGATAATCTCGAAGAGAGTCCTCCCTGTAGATAATGATATAGTTAGGCTGCTCGATCCGTGACGACAGATACACATCTCGATAGGTCGACTATCGATCTCTCATTATTATCATTACAAGACAGAGCTTGAGACTTTATGGGGTGGTTGACCCTTGGAGAATGAAGAAAATAAAAGGTGGGGGGGGGGCAAGTACTTTAAATGCTTTGTATACCTGACTAATTTTGAAATTATTTTTTTTTAAAACATCACAATATGAAATAATTTTATTTAAATCCAGATTTACTCATCTGATCTGATGAACTTATTTAGTTCCACCCTCCCTAGAACTAAAGATAAACGCTACTCAAAGGTTTATCTATAGTCCTTGCTCTTCACATTAAGGATAAAAGTGAATTTCCCACTTCAGAGTTCTTGCTCATGTTTCAAACATTGGTTTATTGGTTTCTTATAGTTGCAATAATTTCAACAGGTTATTCAATGTATTCATTGGAAACACGAACTGATAAAAGAGATTCATATTAACAGTTATTGTCATTTATAACACTATTGCAGAACCGTCAAATATATTATATTTTATATAGAATATGTAATATTACACTTTTCTGGGAATGGAAGGACTGCAAATAGGCTGATAGGATTTATGTCCCTTTTACAAAATTCGTTTAGTGATGAACTTATTTAGTTCCACCCTCTCTAGAACTATAGATAAAACTTACAGAAAGATTTAGTACAATAGCAAAGAGTCCCCATTAGTTGTATATTAAAAAATAGAAAATCCACGCTCACTTTAACCTATCTAACTAAGAGCATTGGAATTATTAACAATTAGATCGACTCCTCATGATATTTCCTTCTTACTTAGGTTTTTGATCTATTTAATTCTTCAACGCCATATATAATATATTTTGAGGAAGCTGTATTTATATTTTTACTTTGTAGTGGGAGTTCAGTCACATTGCGTAATTAAATCGTTAATAATACTTTAATGGACGGGTTTTAAAACGTACAATAACAAAACGAAAGTACTAAGTCCACTATAATTTAAGTTTTGAAAAATGTGCAGTCTTTGAATAAATAATAACAAAGGAATTGAAGCAGAGTTCACACACAAAAAAACAGAATACTAATAAACACAACTGCGAGGGTACGCTATTAATTTTCACATTAAAACTAAAAGGTAATTTTGAGGTTGCTCGCATTGTACCCAGTTTAAAATTAAAGCAATTATTTAGTTTAAATAGTTTATGACAACACTGTCACTGAGACCAGGAGGCAGCGAGTAGGGGTTAGGTTAGAGTTGTTATTGTGCCTAACCTGCTACAGTACTATCAACCCCTAATGCCAAGTAAGAACAATAACTCCCTCTTTATCGCGTTTAGAATCCTCAGCTTTTCAAAGCAATTAGGCACCAAACTGAATCAAAATTTAGAGCACCTTCTTCAGACGCAAGTAAGAAAAAGTAAGGATTAAACGTATCTAAAATTCTCATATTTTCTATTTTAAAGCCTTGCTATCTCTATATATTTATTGTTAGTCATTCTTTAAGTTGAAAGAGTTTTTATATTTCTTAAGAAATGAGATTATTCTAAGTATTTCGAGCAAACGTTAAGATGATGGAGCAGGGATAAAGCTGGCCACAGACGGTCTGTGGTTTCCATTACACAGTACCGTTAAAGTCAAGCCTCAAAGTACTTGTGAAAATGTCTGGTTCTTCTTGCACTTTTTGCTCTCAACATCTATCTTCTCGGAGTACTTCTTAATTTAATTACATATATAAAAAAAAAAAGATGCCAGTAGTTTAACATCAGTACGAGGTCAATACGATGTTGTACCATACTAACTAGATATGATGCTTATATTAATTGAAACAATTATATAAATTTCGTAGATAGGTGAATCTCAATGCAGTTTTATTATTTCACTTAAAATTCCCTTGGCATTATTCAGTTCATTTAATTACCCAGAGATTGCAGCATAGTTGATAGCATTCAAATATAATTTTTGCCAGCTTTTGACAATTAATGTGCAATGAATCTGGGAATGGAACTATCTGTTAAAAAATCTGAGAGCCTTTGATTGAAATGCGATTATGCGAGTCCAGTCGAAAACATATCCATAATTCAATATCTTCCCTGAATCCGTGAATCTTTGAATATTTTTTATTGGAGATGTCTGTGAAAATTATTCAAGAATTGATATATCGCTGGTAAGACTATTGACAATGAACTGCCCCCTCTTGGCTATTTCAATTCAATGGATTACATTTTTTTCTGTATCTTGTCAAGTCAGGTTCTTCAGTATCACTCAAAGAGCTCCACCAGTCTCCATGTAACTTAGAATTTCTCAAAATAACAGCCAAAACCTCAATTTACAGTAGGCTATTCAACAATGAATTAGTTATTAGTATTACTTAGGAATTTTCATTGTTTAATAGCAGTATAAAATAGTCATATGCAGCTTTTTGAAGCCATAGTATCTACTCCTCCCCCGTTAACATTTGCTCATCACATTGCTGATGTTTCAAACATTGTTTTATTGGTTCCTTGTAGTTGCAATAATTTCAACTGGTTATTCTCTTCATTACAAAATATTGGGTATATTCAATGTATTCATTATTGAAAATACGAACTGATAAAGGAGATTAATATTAACAATTATTGTCGTTTTCAACACTATTACAGAACAGTCAAATATATTATATAATATTACATTTTGTTGGGAATGGAAGGAATGCAAATAGGCTGAAAGAATTTATGTCTCTTTTAGAAAAGTTTTAATTGTTAGTACTTTCGGAGTTCCATGCCATCATCATCAGAGTTACTAGCTTGCTTCCAATCCAAGGTAGAGTTGTTTGGAGGGAGCTTGTAGCTTTGAAATTGGGGCATAATCTTTCGACAGTTCGAAGGAAAACTTCAGTAACTGAAGGTGAAACATTGGAGATTAAATTCCAATGTTTCACCTTCAGTTACTCCTGTTCAGTTAACCTTCCTGTAAGATACATAATTTAAATCTTTGACACCACACAATGAAATAAATGCCCCAATTGAAGATTCAGTTGCAGAAATCTTGATGCTCGGAGCAAACTGGTTGAAAAAAGAAAGCAGATGATTAGGATTAATAATTGCGAAGGATCGTTATGTTTATAGTATGCTATATCCTGTCCCATTAACATAAATTACTGATGCGTTCATATGTTGGAGAAAGTCACTCCTAAAATTACCAACTCACAATAATAATTTGACGAGTTGCATCCTAATAGATTGTAAATTAAGCCGAGGTCTGTATTATATTTTCTATTTTATAACTCCATGTGTCCATCCATAAGAAAAATGTAAGTGTGCTAAAAACTTCACAATAAATTAAACTTAAACGTTGCAAATATAAGAAAACTAAAACTTTATCTTCATATTTAGGGACAATAACTTCTTCTATAGTTTATATTCTCCTTAGTCACTCAACGATGGGGTCGAACCCAACAGGGCAATAAAAATATATTGGTGTCGAACTCATTAAATAAAATCCTTAGTCCAACCCTGGTTAGAAAAGTATTGTAAACAGTAGATTACCCGTCCTAATTACCCATAGTTGCACAAATTGTGAAAAAATAAATATATTTTTTCTGTGTAGACGATAAATTATTATTAATTATTTGTTTACGTCCAACATTTTTATAGGGGGAGTTTTTCCTGACGAGAAAGTTTTTTTCTTCGTCGAGCATTGAAGAGGTTGTGGTGTCATATATTAGTAGAACGTCAATATTTATAGACTGTACTAAATATCTGAAAGAACGCATTCCTTTGCCGTGCCCGTCGCAGTAGTAACTAACTATAGAGTTGTTCTTAGTACACTTCCTTGAGGAACACCCATTTGCTCGATAAAGATTTCAGAGGTGCATGTGACATTTCTTATTCTTACTACAGATCAGAAGACTCCTATTAATGGCTAAGTACTGTAACAGTACCCAAGAGTTTCCTGGGGTTGCTGCAAAGATGAAATTTATTTGATCTAGACGAAAATTTAGAGGGAAATTAATTCAGAATAACAATTTTTTCCTTCGTTTTTTAAACATAGATAGTTTTGAGCATCTATAGAGTGAGTTCTTGGGAACTGCTGTTCATTTTTACTGGATCTCTCCGATGCGTCTCTACTAGAAGCGGCCCGTGCTTAAGTAAACTATACTCCAACGAAACAATAAAGGACCTTCAGATAAACTTGCTTCAGAATCAGGCTAACAACGTTTAGGGACCTATAGACATACATTTGAGGCTGAGGGATAGTTACATATTCTCTAAATCATCCAATTGGTCTAGTTCATTGAACGCTTAGGTACAATATCGTTGAGGGGAGCAGTTGCAACCGGGTTTGATAATGTGATTACACACATACACACACACACACACACACACACACACACACACACACACAGATTCACACACACAGATACACACACACACACACACACACACACACACACACACACATGTAGTGGTACACAAGATGTAAAAATATATTAAAAGTGCTACATGCACTACAAAATTCGCAGTGTCGGTGGGTTTTAAATATAAGCTCCAGAAGTCTTCGTAAGTTGTGAGAATATTTAATTTGAATAAGACTTTGAATATCAGAGATGTATTTTTGAATGCCATATGTTGTTACTTCTCCCATTTCAAGACAATACTCATGAATAGATCACATTTTCGCAATTACTGCCGTATTCAACCATTTTTCAAAATGTTTTACAAGTAATATAGTTGAAATATTAGTTTATGCATGAGACGAACCAAAGTAGAAATTCAAATATGTGTAAAGCAAAACCAAAATTTGTGCGTTGTCTCAAAATTAGTAGAATTATTTGTTTGTGTTCCTTTTTCAACACTAGATGCTTGAGTTGTATCCTGTAGGAGGTAAATGTGCACCATGTTGTTTCTGCATGCGTTTGTCTAGTTGAATGGAGTGTATTAAAATTTCTAGATGAGAGCGATACGTAGTCTACGTAGCAGTATTTAGATGACAACCTGATTGTTTACTTATGCCACTGTGAGTTTAGAAGTACGGAGTATCTCCTAGTGCCCGGGACGATGTGGTGTGGAAGAGGGTATTCTGCCACTAGCTTCAAACAGCTGGGCGCCTTCGCGTCAGCTGACCGCTGCTGCAGGAGACACGACACGGCTTGTCCCCACTACATCCCCGCCAGGACCTCTCGCTACGGCCTCTACAACTGGAGGCCTAGTACTCTCATGCACTGCCACTGTGATAAGAGGTCAGTCTGCGATTGGGATATTAACTCTTTGTAAAATGTGAATCAGCCGATGCAATACTGTAGTTACCACTTTGCTTAGAATGTACTTGTGAAATGAAAAATAATAATTTGTAAGGATAGATAGCTGTAAGGGTAGGTTTCGAAATAAACAGTTTTAAAAATTTCCTATTTAACAAAAATATTCCGAGTAAATTTCAATTTATATTTTCACATTTTCAGAATGGACTCACCATTAAGTCCTGAGGTTGCTAAGCACTGGAATATATAGAATCTTTCGAACATAAACCATTTGGAGCAATTCAACCTCAAGCCAGCCTATTAGCTTAAGACCTTAGTTGACACATTTGTGGTTTACGGAGTGTCCGGACTTGGATCTTCTTGGGGTCCACCAAAGTAGGCAGTTCACTATGACTATAGAAGATGAAGGGTATCTGCCATTTTATTTGGTTTTGTAGAGAGAGAGACAACGATAAACTTGGTAATTCTGTATACAGTAAACCCACGTAAATCTATTGATAACTATAGGCAAAATCACTCCAATGCTAGGCTCAAAACAATACAGCAAGAAGAATATTAATCATGAAAACCTGAGAATACCTGCGCCTTAAGAAATGGGAAGCGAAGAGAAGAAAGATGCGGTTAAAAAAATTGAAAGCTACAGAAAATCTATAAAGGAAAAGTATGAAGACCATAATGGGGTAGGGCAGTTGGCCCTCATTGTCAGGGAGACGCCTTGAAGGGGCTGGCACCATAATTAGCGGATAATTGTTATGAAAATCCAATTTTAAAAGGCCTTGATAACCATGGTATTGACCGTGGAAGTCTAAGAGAACATTAAGAGTAAGAATGTTTCTGAATAATTTCACGAAAGTTAGCAGGAGATGTTGACGAAATAAAAAGGCCTTAACTGAGGAGATGAACTTGCAATAATTCGAAAAATGGTTTCCAGAAAAATTATTTGTCCTGTTTTCCACCCTTTGATAGCTTGACTTTTTCAAATTCGGTATCATATAAATTGTTTGTAAAGGCATTGTTTTCATTATTTCATGGCTTTTGGGTCCAAACATTCTTGTTTTAGGTTAAACAATTTTAGTAGCGTGCTTTAGTTTTTAATGACGTGTGTATTTGATACTGAAACATGGAAATATGTATTCCCATAGCAAGAGCATCAGTTCTAATAAATATACCTTCGTTCCCTGATTGAGAATGTTCGAAAATGGTACTATCTGCCATTATAGACACTGAGAGACGTTACAAAGTCGTGATCCAAATCTGGAGACGTCAGAAACCTCATGCACGTCGATTTACAGATTTTTAACAGAGGGAATTACAGAATAATATTAACAATGACAGAACTACATTACAAGTGGGATTACAGACCTTTATATCTTGCAACTTTGAAGACAGCAAGTTTTCGACTTCAAGAAATAAACAATCAATTTTTAAAAATTCTTTCGAGTGAGGCTTTAAACACGTTTAATTGGCCTAAATACCCTGTCGTTGTAGGAAGAGCGGCGCAGCAAGACAGGGCGAGCGTCTACATACCTGGCTTTCTAGGTGTGTTAGCGTCACGCAATCCCTTATCAACTGCTCGTAATGACTACATATTTACAACTCTAATTTCCATTTTACAGACTGACTCCCTGTGAATGCAGCCTCTGTACACTTAGTGCAATCTTGCCCCGCTATATTTCGATTGCACTACGACGGTCTTCCTCGGGGATGTTTGAATTCGAGTTAATTTGGGACCGCTAAACAAATTAATTCTCTTCTAATTTGCTTCTTGGCACGTTAACGTATCTCTCTAATCCCTGCCATTATCATATCAGTCACATTCATAAAGGAACAGTTCAGTTTTTGGAGAACCTCTAAAGCAACATCTCTCTTCCTAGATGGGGATTGGTTCCAAAGAGTTGTAACCTTTGGCGTCAATAATGATTGATTGATCTATTCTACATCTATTCTCTAGTTTCGGGTTCCGATTTTGGTAATAGAATCTTGGTAGAAACTTTTTTAGAAAATTTCCCTTAAGGGAACTTTGCTATTGAGGTCGTACTCATGGCGCGATTTTCGAAATATTTCTTCAAATGTCCAACGATCCTATCTAGGAGATGACGAAAATGAGGTCCGTTCAAAACGGTATATATATATATATATATATATATATATATATATTTGTCTGTTACCGCTCTAACGGACGCAATTATGGTTTAATTGGTACCAAACTCGATATTTAGTCGTTTTATGTAAAAAGAAAGATCAAGTTCGTTAACGGCTTAAATTGGATCTGGGAGAGGAGGCTTTTTTAGAGGGGGGGATTTTCGAAATATCTTCGTTACTATACGATCGAAAAATACATAAAACCAATCTTATTGCAAATTAAATGTAGTATAAACATTGTTATATACATTTATTCTCTATCTTGAATATTAATCGAGATATTTGCATTTTTCAGTTTTCAGCCTTTAGCAAACCCCCACTTCTACTCATGTTACATAAACAATACTCTATTGTATAATATACCATATTACTGGAAGCTTAAATACCAAATATTGTTTTCAAGAGACCTTTATTATTCGAGATATATTCAAATATGTTCTTGTGCCCCCCTCCCCTTCTTAAGTTCTTGAACTACTAAAATTTGATTCATTGAAGATAAAAAATATTTTGATTCATTATAAATGACCAGTCCTAGCTATAGTAAATAATTTTCAATAAAATTAATATGTTATATTCTGATATATTTCAGTAATTGTTTTTCTTTCCGGTGAGAGTTTGGCAGCTCTCTTTGTTTAAATTTCAGGCGCTTCCTGTCGGGAAGTGAAATATTTCTTATTACCGTTGGTTGTTATTCACGGTGGTGTTGTGTTACCAGTATGTAGATTTATTTATTATTAAACTTCACGAGGGAAATCTGCTTAGCTTATGTAGCCACTATTTGACGGACGTGTGTTTTATTTGTTTTTGTTATTTTTATTTACTCATTCCAAATTCATATTTAGTTATTTTTCTTTCTTTGTTGCCCTGCTAATTTAAACCGGTTAATTTTTGCTGGGTCAATGTATTTTAAGCCATATTGGAGGAAGTTATTTGGTTACGCGTAGTTAGCGGCTGATGAGGGAGGATCGCCCTGGTATTTACCTATAAGTAGACTATCCGGTCAGAACCAGCTGATCATCACTAATAAGGCTTTAATGGCAGAGAGAGCTCACCTAGTTGAGCCATGACAGATATATATTGGACACGGCTCCTTTTCAACTGATACCTGTTATCAGTCGAGGGGCTGTAGCTGGCCCAGCTATCCTTCATACGCAATGCTTTATGTCAATTAGCATTTGAACCATTTAATGCCCGTATAATTATTTTTCATTTTAGCTCCGGTCTTTCATTCCCTACAGCTCTATTACTTTTCGAGCCGAGGCTTATTTACATTGAAAAACTAATATTAGAAGCAACCTAATTAAAATTTGACGGAAGAGCGCTGATTCCGAACGAAAGTACTAAATACATGAGCACCTTCAGACATACTACGCGCAAA
Organism: Riptortus pedestris; assembly: GCA_019009955.1. NCBI lineage: Eukaryota > Metazoa > Arthropoda > Insecta > Hemiptera > Alydidae > Riptortus > Riptortus pedestris. The sequence continues at coordinate 78,401,884 of CM032232.1, forward strand.
CAAAGTGGTAATCTTGTTGTGTTGCGATTTACGAGGATTTCAAGATACTTTCAGTTCTCTGAATTCGAGACCTCTGAACAGAAGGACGATTTTGGTCTTTTCTCTCATAAATGCATTTTAGCAGATTTCACTTATGGGAAATCAGCTATTGAGGTCGTATTCATGACGCGATTTTCGAAAAATTTCTTCAAATGTCCATCGATACCCAGGGAAGAGGTCCGTTCAAAATTATATATATATATATATATATATATTTCTGTTAACGCTCTAGCAATTGCAAAATTTGTTTTATCGTTACCAAACTCGGAATTTACTCGTTTTATGTAAAAAGGAAGATCAAGTTCGTTAATGGCTGAAATCGGATCAGTTGGAGGGGGGAGGGGGTTTAGAGAGGGAATTTTGAAAATTCATAATATCTCCGTTATTATGCGTCGGATCGAAACATTGTATAGAATCAATCTTATTGTAAATTAAATTTGCTGTAAATATTGTTCTATACAATTATCCTGTATTTTTAATATTAACCGAGATATTTGCATTTGTATTGTGTGTGTGGTCGGCAGAAGTCGGCTATATTCGGGGCTTTCCGTCGAATGCTAGTTCGGCCGTTTCCGTCACTGTTCGTCCCTCGTGAATTGATTTAGAGATTTGTTATTACTGCAGTTATTAGTAGGCATATTTCTCTATTGTAAAACCACGTGGGAAATCTGCTTAGTTTACGCAGACGTAGTGTACTTTTTTATGCTCTCAATTATTATTTCTACATATGATATGCTTTTACACTTATTTTTAATTATTAATGCAATTCAGATTTCTTTTGCTTTTGAGATTCAGCAATACCCGTACATGATACATATTAGTATCCTTTGGTGATTAAGCAGGTGATCCTGAAATTGAATTATCCGTCAAATCGACACAACTAGGGCATCCATCGCCAGTTACGTCTATGGAACATCCGCTCTGCTGACATCGCAAATTACACATCCCACAACACAAACATCACTTAACTGGCGCCCGAACGGGGACTTTGCAGAAGTTAGTTAAGTAAAATGTAAGCGTGAAAGCCTTTTTAAAAAGCACTTTTATTGATAAAAACAATTAGAAACTTTAAATGACCAGAGTTACAGGCTGCAGCTACTGGGGAAATGACAAGGAGATGAAAAAAGTATGGGGTTATAAAGGAAATAAATGCCGATGTTTGTGATGTCAGCAGAGCGGATTTTCCCTAGACGTAACTTAAGTCTTTTATTAGATGAATTCCTATAGCCCAAAAGGGAATCAAACCTACTATTGTAGGTTTACCTTGTGAGATCAAGACCAATGCCTTGACTCTCATGCCTAACCTCAGCCCCCTAAATGCATAGATAATTGCTTTACAATAGTTGCCTAATTATTCAAACATGCCCACAAATACACATTGACAAATATTTCCCTTCCTTCGAGCGGTGTTTGTAAAACTTGTTTACAATCAGTTTATTGAGTCAAGCTGCTAGATCAAACACGGGGCTAATGAAGAGAGAGGCAGAGTGTTTGGAAAGGTAGGGGCATGAGTTGCGCTGAATGAGGCTGAGAGAGAAGCGGACTGCGCAGGCAATCACACGCGCACACACATGCAAGCCCCGAGGATTCCCACACATATGAGTGGCGACCTAAACCAACACAGGCTCCGCCTTACTTAGGGATCTGTGTAAATATCCTGTCTATACGCCACCATTTTCCTGAAAGAAAAATGGACCGCTTCTGTTGTGTCTGACCAGACCACATTCAGAAGCCAATAACCGTTATACTTAACGAACAATCAAGAGAGCTAATCGAGTAATAAGAGTAAGTAATAAAATAACTTTCATAAATTTATTCATGACACGCATAATTTTTCACAAAAAAAAAATCTCTTGATAAGGCCTAAAAAAGAAAAGGTTTTGCCAGTATTTGCCGTATATGGTTTAAATAAAAAATCTAATTCTAACAATATTTTAGAACAAAGAGAAATAAGGATAATTTAGGTTCAAGGATACTAGAGACAGGGGTGTTATTATAGTACTTCCTCAGATAGTCACGCGTAAAATGTAAAAGTGTTACATAAAAATGTTCAAGGTGGTGGTCTAGGGTTCAATGTTCTGGCTGATTTATTGGAGATACCTGCCTTTATTGAGGGAATTTCATGCAATTATTTTTAACATGTGCTACAAATCAAGTTTGGTAGTAAATTTAAAAAAAAGTCAGTCATGCAGGGGCTGCGTAAACTAAGCAGATTTCCCACGTGAAGTTTTACAATAGAGAAATCTGCCCAATAACAAGTGTAGTAAGTAGTAAGGGATCACTAAACTTATACACGAAGGACGAATAGTTACGAAAACGGCCGCCAGAGCTCTCTTCGGAAAGTACCAAACAGCTCACTCCTGCCGACCAATGCAGAATACAAATGCAAATATCTCGGTTAATATTCAAGATACAGAATAAATGTATATAACAATATTTATAGTAAATTCAATTTGCAATAAGATTAATTCTATACTATTTTTCGATCCGACGCATAATAACGGAGATATTTTGAATTATTCGAAAATCCCCCCTCTAAACACCCCCTCCCACTGGTCCGATTTCAGCCATTAACGAACTTGATCTTCCTTTTTACATAAAACGATTAAATTCCGAGTTTGGTAATTATCAAACAAAAATTGCGACCGCTAGAGCGTTAACAGACAAATATATATATATATATATATATATATATATATATATATATATATATAAAATTTTGAACGGACCTCATTTTCGTCATCTCCTGGGTAGGATCGATGGACATTTGAAGACATTTTTTGAAACTCGCGTCATGAGTACGACCTCAATAGCTGATTTCCCTTAAGGGAAATCTGCTAAAAGATAATAATAACCCCAACAAAAAGCGACATATATACTTATTCTTCTTACATATTAAAATTTCTTCACGAAACACATTTAGTATTGATAATTCAATAATTCAGCAAATCCCTTAGGGAAAATCAGCTATTGAGATTGCATTCAATGTGCGATTTTCGAAAAAAAAAACGTCAAATGTCCATTCATGTGCATGATTGGACCATACATATGACGAAATGAGGTCAACATTTCAATTTCAAATTTGAATATATATACACAAATACTTTTTTTTCATTGCTCGTTGCCTATCTAGATATTTTAGAATTTACGTAAGAAGGAAGATCAAGTCGTTGTGTGCTGAAATCGGACGCGGTGGGGCGGGGGTTATATTGGGTTGAAAATAAAATGATCACTATTATTATGAGTCGCATCAAATAATGTTATGAACCAATTTATAGAAAATTAAATTAAATTTCTATAATTTTTCTCCGACTTTAATATTAACTGAGATATTTCTATATTTTTATATTTAGATATTTCTTTTTTTTTATATTCTCTGTTTGTGTTTAAGCCATTTGTAAACTCACATTCCTACTCATCTCGCATATTGATCAATGCTCCAAAATATCTATCGTCTTATTTCAAGCATAAATACGACATATTCTTTTCATCAGACAAGGAGAAGGGGGTGTTTAGAGAAAGCTTAAAATAAAATATTTCTCCAAAAAATGTTAACTGTCTTTTTGCAAATTCAATATTCAACAATTGCTGTTTTATATATTTATTCCAAGATATTTGCATTTTCTAATTTTTAGTCTTCTATAAACCCTCACTTTTACAACTGTGGTTTCCATTTAAAACACATGATCCCCTAAACATCTCAGCTTAAATCTCAAGTTCAGGTTCGCTGCGAAAGTTCCATTTGAGAAACAACGGTGATTTCACTATATGAAAAATATGTCAACTTTACCAACGAACCCTCACCTTTATTACAGCATGAAGCCTCCTGAAACTGATTTCATTTTATCTCCCTATTTCTAATACATTTGTAGCTATCTAATCTTTCGGCAACTTTTTTTAATTTAGTTCCGGGCTGTTGTAATGTGAAGTATCAATCTCGTATTACCTTGAAGATATAGCTGAGCAGGTCTGTTCGTTGGTGGCAAGTTCGGCTTCCAGTGGTTGTATCTTAGAATCTGGATCTTGTGAGACAGTGAGGTGTGAAGAGAGGACAAACAGAACTCAGATAACGTAAGCACAAGACAAACACCTTTCCACTTTTTGAAGAATATTTTATCTTTATTATCTAACATTACTGTGCTACTTACATGGACTGTACCTTCCATCTGTTTGAGCAAACAAGTCCTTAACCTACTTTTCCCCTTGCATTCGAGTCTACTGATTCGTTGGAGTATCGTAAGTTTTAAGATTAATATGAAATGGAACCTGAAACTAATTTAACCCGCCTAGTTGAAATTGAATTTGAGATAATCCTAACAATTTTGTAGTGGTATTTACAGGCTATACCTCGTAATTGATGTCGTGAACAGGTAAGCCTGATTTGCAAATGACCGGACAAGGGAATAAGAGGGTCACAAGGACAGTGGTTTCCCAGACCATCGCGCAATAAAGGCATCATGAGGAAAATGCCTTTCACACCTGTAAAGGCATGAGTGGAGAAAATTCTATTCAAATCCTTAGTTGTTAGACAGCCATCCCTCCGTAGCCTGTAAACAGCATAAGCTGACTAATGATAGACTTTTAGCCAGTATGAGTATGCAGACTTCTACTTTATCTACCCGTCAGTCTTGCCCCACTGACATTATGTAAGTGAGATTTTAGACAGAGAGGGGAAAGCAACAATGACAATTTTAGCAAATTAATATTAAGGAAAATTAGTTTCTGGATTTGTTAATCACGAAACGATTTTTGACAACTTTCCACCTTATCTGGCCGCAATTTTACTTGATCTTTATCTCACGGGTGTGTGGTGTGGTCTTTATCATATTCTATATTATAACGTTTCATGTAAGACGTAAGATCAAGTTTCTGAAGGGTTTGGAATTGGACCAGACAGATCGGTGGTTTTGCGAAGGGCTAAAATCAGAACATTAAATATATCCATTAGCGTGAGTCAGATCGAAATATGTCATATAACCAATTTTCTTGAACATGCAATATTTTATAATTATTATTTTAAAAATTTGTCTCTAACTTGAAGATTAACAAGTTATTTGAATTTTGTTATTTTAAGTATTTAATTAACTCCAACTCCTTCGTATCGAATTTTTACTTGAATCAACTGTACCACTAGTTATTTCAACTTCATCTTAAATTTGAAGCTCTCTTTACGTACGTTTGTTACTTTGTCACTAAGGGTAAAGAGAATAGAAAGAGAGATGAAATTATTAGCGAATCATTCCTGTGAAGCGTGAAATATGCTTATTATACCTATTGCCTGCGAAGTTGCCATTTAACAGATTTTCCTATTGAGGTTGTACTCATGAGGTGATTTCTGAAAAATTCCCTCCTTTCAAAATTAAAACCCTTCATTAAACACACACTTTAGTCACTACACTTATCAATAAGCAAATATATCCCGAAACATCATATTCCAAGCTACAATTTCAAATACTGGTGTCAACAGATTTTTATTAGACGAGATTCTTGAAACACGCTGTGATGACGCCATGAACTAATATTTTATTTCTTGACTTTAACATTTTTATTAAGTCTAAACCAAACTCGATATATACCCGTTTCGTTATACACTAAAGATATCATTCGTTATTTACTGGTTGGGTGGGTGGGTCAATCTTCGGTAAATCCATGCTTCTACTCTTACGATTTTTATTCAGTTTTCAAGAATGTATGATGAGTTGAGATCATTAGTGAGTGATGCCATCACGTGGGATAACTGCTTAGTTTACGCAGTAAATGCGTGACTGGCTTCATTTCATTTTATTTTCATATAGGTACCCTCGAAAACGTTGTGTCTTTATCAAAATATTACTTAACGGAGCCAAATGTAATGCCACCTTATCAGGAACTTGTACTTACAGTGTTTTGCACAACGAAAAAATTTCACGGTCCCAAAGAATTAATAGGCTGCCAACACTAATATATATTTAATATGCAGAGGGCCGAATCAGGCTTAGATGACAAACTATAGCTGGTGACTGCTAATGCGCACTCTACTGGGAGGGGAGGGAGGTCACGGGCGACAAGCACTGACTCACAAAGGACCTCTGACTAGTTGCCGAAACTAATGTTCGACTCCCATAGCAGTAGTGGATATTTTATTGATGGTTCCATCTCTCTCCCTAACTAGATTAGCTAGTTACCGACTCTTCTCGTATTTCTTCCCCAAGAGACATCCCCCCCCCCCTTACCCTTCAAAGTTCATAGACCTGCTGTATTATCTTCAAGGTTGACACTTTGCAAGGTTCTCAGTATATATATCTTAATATATATTTTACCTTCAAGCTACATCGGCAGTCCACGGAACATACAGGAAGACGCGATGACTTATATATATAAAGCTTATAGAAGAGCTATGCAGGATTTAAACAGCAATAATAAACTTTTCGGTGGTACTATCTTACTTTTGTCTGGTGATTTCCGTCAGACCTTACCGGTTATACCTCGCTCAACTTTCGCGGATGAGATTAATGCATGTTTGAAACAATCATTCTTATGGCGAAGTGTTGAAACACTTCGATTGACCATAAACATGCGGGTACAGTTGCAAAATGATCCATCAGCACAAATATTTTCCGAGCAATTACTAGATATTGGGAACGGTAAAATAGAACTGCAACCAAATACGCAATGCATCAAACTGCCAGACAATTTTTGCACTGTTCTTCAAGATAAAAATGAATTGATTCAGAGTATTTTTCCGGATATACAGAATAATTACTTGAATCATAACTGGCTCAGTCATCGGGCGATTTTGGCAGCCAAAAATGTTGATGTTGACGAAATTAACTTCCAGATACAACAGTTGTTACCAGGCGATCTGATGTCTTTTAAATCAATCGATAGTGTTGTTGATGAAAATGAAAGTGTGCATTTTCCAACTGAATTTTTGAATTCACTAGATATATCTGGAATGCCACCCCACAATCTTCGATTAAAGATTGGTTCCCCAATTATTCTCCTACGTAATTTGAATCCACCTCAATTATGCAACGGTACACGTTTGATCATCAAAAAGATAACCGGAAACATTCTTGAAGCAACCATTTTAACTGGGAAGTTTAAAGGAAAAGTGGTCCTGTTGCCACGTATTCCAATGATACCGTCAGATTCTACCATACCTTTCAAACGGCTACAGTTTCCAATTCGTTTAGCTTTTGCCATGTCAATAAATAAGTCTCAAGGCCAAACAATGTCCATTTGTGGTTTAGATTTGGAAAATCCGTGTTTTTCTCATGGGCAACTATATGTTGCATGTTCACGTGTTGGGAAACCGTCGAATCTATTTGTGTTAGCTAAAGACAGGTTAACCAAAAATATTGTGCACCGATTAGTGCTAAATTAAATTGAAATTGAAAGTATTTATAATTTAAATTAATAAATATTACTGTTAAAGATTTAAGACTATCTGCCTTACCTACCTCATTCATAAGTTTAAATGTCATATGTTATTCACTAACAACTTTGTAATATGCTCATTCGTTACAAAATTAAATGGAAATAATAAATTTAAAAATTAATTCTTTTGTATTGATTTCTGCTTAATATAAACTGTAAGAAAATTTTAATCAATCGTGTTCAACGTCCTTCCCCTTCAAATCCTAATCCCTTGAATTTGTGTACCAACTTCAAAATTTCCGTCTTGGTTCGTAAATAATTTCATTGTACTAAAGGGTTTAGTCGTAGAAAATCTGTCATGGAGGTCACCATATTTTTTTACATATACCGTCTATGTAAAAAGCATGATGGACTCCGTGACTGATGTTCTCCTACCGTTCCTCTTAAATTGTATACTACAATGTAATATAACAATAACTTTAGCCACAGCAACGCGTGGCCGGGTCTGCTAGTATATATATATATATATATATATATATATATATATATATATATATATATATATATATATATATAAATTATGTACTGCAGGTAGGGAGCACGCACTATCGGATGGCTTAGCCACCCCAAGTAAACACTTAACCAATTTGTTCTCATATCTGTCGGTGAAGACCGTCGCTTGCCAAATTACGTAGTTGAACTAGAATCTGGATCTATGTTTGTCGTCGCTTCGGCTGTTGGTATCCGTCCGTAGGCGTCTTTCAGACGGTGCTTTCGAATCGAAATCGCTTGCCAACTGTTCTCTACCATCAGCCATGGACGACGGTATTCACCGTCAGATATGACAACGGTATCATCTATATTGGCGGTTCCAACCCTTTATTTGATTTACTTAACCAATCCTTACCTAGTTCTCAAGACTGGCTTAGTGCTAGCGCGTTCTAGTGATCTGACCGTGCATAGTATGAGCTGCTATCTCCCATTTCTCACTACCTTAATGGAAATTGGCTATTGTATTTGCAACATGACTTGATTTTTCCAAAGATTAAGCAGAGCGTTGGTGCTACGGTAGGTGTCTGTCTGTCCGTTAATGCTGCCTTTTCGAATGCCTCCCGGAAAGTCCTGACCCTAGACGTAGGCCTTGTAAATCTCTTTTAAAATATTTAATCACTGTACGATAACATCGACTCGGAGTGGTCAGAATATTATAAAATCCGTCAATAAATGCTTGACTTGAAATAAAATGTCCATATATTAAATTAACAATGAACAAAAACATTGTCTACACGTGACAAACACACAGTCTCTTGATTATAAGCCTAAGGTGCAAAGGACGGCGTTGTGGGTCGTTTATTTAATCTTTTAATGTAAATTGAAAATATTTGTGATAACATCAGCTGGTTTGGTCTCCTTTCTCTTTTAAAATTCATGTGAGTAAAGCGATGGTTAAGTACCGGTAACAAGATGGCCACTATGAGTACAAGAGGCCGTCGACAAGACCTTCTCAGATAATGGACATATATGCATAGTACTCACGAACTAAACTATTATACATGCTCTTTAATATTGGGCTAGGGGCATAACGGATCGTACATACAGCCCTTTATACACGTGAATTAAATTAATGAGAAAAAAATAAGTGCTGACAAGACCACGTGGGCGGTCCATGCCTATCGTCAGGACTTGGAACAATGGGCTTATCTCTTAGTTTTGGGAGGTGACTCAAGCAGAGCAGAATACTATCCTCGCTGGTGCTTGATTAATGATGATAGCTTTTAACGTTCAGGATAGCGAGCTAGGATGTCCGTCAGGTAGGGAATGCATCAGTCTCAAGCATAATTTTACAATAGACATTCCTGATACCTTTTTACTAGCACATTTCCCCCAAAGAGAAATTAACTCTCGAGGCTGTTTCATCCATTTATAAGGCGTTTTCATAAAAATCCCTCAAAACCAACAATCCTACAGAAGACGACGGAAATGAGGTCTGTCGAAATTTATTTATATATTCGTATGTTAACTCTCGAAATGTTTGTTTGACCGTCGCCATACTTGATATTTAAGTATTTCTAGCAAAACTAAATATTCAAGTAATACTCTTTTATCACCTAAATCGCATCTTTTGGACGTACAATCACAAATATCTCAGTCATTTAGTGGTATCGTAAAGTGTTATATCCGGTGTTCTTTTATCTGTTGAACAAAATTTACAGACTCCGTTTAGAAGGTAGTTCTTACCGTGTGACATTAGAAAATTCATTAAAACACATCATTAAATATTTTTTTTAGCACAGAAGTCATAAAATAAAAATCTGGTGTAGGTACCACATGACTTCCTTGTACTCCTATTAAATTAAACAAACAAAATATTTTATTCCACTTCATTTAAAGTATTGAGTTCCAATAAATCAGATCGTAAAATGTCACGGGAACATAAATTACAAATCTTACCATTATAACATAAAGGTTCATACACAAATTTTCTATACCTCTAATATGTACTGTGAAATTTGATTTTTTTTTTTATTTTACACATTCTCTCCCCCTAAGTCGATTTTGATTGAAAGAAGACGTTCACAACTTGACAATATTACTTTCTCAAATATGGGTTATAAAAGTGGGTTCATGGAGTTTCAAAACGAATAAGAACCAAAAATGTCCGCGATTAAAATTCTCCCTTTAATTCATATAAACCTTTAAGAGGTGGATGTTGTATAGAAAATGTTATTAAATGCTTTTTAAGACTGCAAGTTGAAGTCTGCAATAGCACGTCATCGCAGAACTGATTTAAACCACTTCTAGAATTCTATATGCGATTTATTTCATGTGGAAAGAGTGATGAAACTTTTTAAAAAAAATCTAAATAGCAATAATTTACTGTTTAAATGTTAGTGCACTGTTTACTGTTTATGTGGCAGGCAATCCGTAGATCCTGTCACTATTATTGGGTACCTTATCAGGATTCTTTTCTCCTATTTCTCCTTAATTAATAAAGTCGGAAATCAAAAGTCACGAGAGGCTTTTTTTCCCCTTTTATTTCTTAAAAAAGGGCTCTAGAAAAATGAGATAAAATAATAAACGAAGAAAATTATTTCTTTTGAATGGCAGTTCGATAGTGATGAGGGTGAGGAGAGGAGAGAGACCTAGAGCAATGAACGATGTCCTTGAAGGCTGGCAAAAAGCCTGCTGATAAAGGGGTGGCTCGTATCTTTCCGAATGATTGAACTGAAACACTGGTGGCTGCCCTCTCTACTAGCCTGCCCTGACTCGAGATCGTTACCATCGCTACCGTGTATCTCGGCTCTACATCTGTTACAGGCCTGCTCTGAGAAACATGCCTAGGCAGGTGTTATCTGGTGAATATTGTAACGAATGAATAGAATAGAATATATATTCATTTGTTAAAGATTTACATCTTGTAAAAATTAAATAAACAAACAACAATTCTGTCTTTTTAAATAAATAATTAAATCCAAGTTTTTGAGATCAACAATAATATGACAATAAAGAAAAAAAAATCAGTATAACGTAAATAGTAAAATATAGTCCATAAAATATAACTAAAAGCATTCTATAAACCCTTTTCCGTCTTAATATAACATTTAGCTGGAGTGTGGTCCATCAGCACTTATAGATTCCAGAGTATTGCATGCTGATGTGATGAAGCAGTAAGTCAATACTAAGTATTTCTTCAGTTTTATGTACATCACTGATAAGGAAAGTTTTTGCAGATATTTATTTCTTCCTTCGATGAGCTTCTCACAGTAGAGAAGTATATGTGACAGGCTGTTAGGGATGAACTGATTTCAAAAAGTGATTGTTATATTTATATCTCTTTGTAATTGTAATATATAGGTTAGGTGTAAAACATATGTTTTGTAAATTCAGAAGATAGGCTTTTGCTCAGAGTCACGAGTTGAAGAATAAAGAGACACATTCTGATGAAACATGCTAAATCTGTTTTTTTGCTTAAGAACAACAGGGCTGTGGATCATTGAAATCCCATTTTATAATAACCTCATTCGGTAAGAGATGACTGTTTCTAAAGATAATTTCACAGATTTTTCCGCCAATCCCACATCTGGTATTTGTTTTCAACAATGCATGTCAAAATTATTTATTTATTTATTTATTTGAGCTTCGCAGCTTTGGCGATGTTGTTCTAAATGTCAAAATTAAAAAAAAAAAACTTATCGAGACATTTGCACCAGCAAATACCTTGATACTCATTTAAAGGCATTAGTCTATATTTAATTCATTTTTCGTATATGCAGATGGTTCGAAGTATGCAGAAAAATGTGGATCAGCCGCCATAGTGGGGAACGAAGTACTAACGTGTAGACTAGCAGACATATCAAGCAACTTCACTGCAGTACTACAAGGCTTACTTCTTGGACTGCAACATCTTGCTAATGTACAACAAGACAACGTTCATGCTTTTACTGACTCCTACAGTTCTATACAGTCAATACTTGATCTTTACACAACTCACCCACTCACGAAACGGCTTCAGGAACTACTAACGAACTTACAAACACAGATGAATAAAATAATAACTATCCATTGGATACCAGGACATGCAGACTTCACGGAAAATATCTTGGCTGACAAACATGCAAAATTAGCGACTGAACTTGACACGTTACACACTGATCACATTACATCACACGATGCCATTTAACTTATTAAAAGAGAAATTAGCGTAAAACGGGAAGTGGAATGGCGTCAGACAGACACAAAACTACGAAAAATAAAAGACACTCTTTGTGAATGATAGTCAAGTAATCAGGACCCTAGAAGAGAAGGAGTTCTTGCTCGTTTGAGACATGGCCATTCACGGATAACACACGGACACCTCATGACTAGGACTGATCCACCTTTATGTACACTGTGCAATACACAACTAACTATCAAACACTTATTACAGACTGCAGACTAATAACCGACAAGACCTTACCTACCAACCTATCAGAACTACTACACGACAACAGCCCATACATCGTGACAATCATGAAACACCCCCAACAGACAGATCTTTACAACTACATATAAAACGTTTATCGAACCTCAAACTTAGAGAATTAGAATCTGCTATCATTATTATCCACTGGAGAAAATGTAACCGTGCCCTACGACCGACTGTTGACATTTTAACATATTTTTCTTTTATAATATGGTGGTTATACCAACTTTTAGTTTTATAATATGGGTAAGTGTGAATCGCTACATTTGCGACACACCTAAATAAATAAATAATAATAATTCACAATGTACGAAAACCTGAGAGAGCTTTAATCTTTGAAACTACTTTTAGCAAAGTAACATTCTAAGCCAACAGTCTAGTTGAATGTCATTTTATTACATAAAATGACTCAGAAATCGGTCACTTAAATGCTATATTTACGGAATCTTCGGTTCTAATATAGTATTATTTATATAAATATATATATATATATATATATATATATATATATATATATATATAAAACGCCCCATTTTCGTCACTTGTTGACTGTTTAGTTCAGTGTGATTACAAAACTATAAAACTATGCCTCTGAAACAAACAGGTAAACCGATAAACAAGTGAAACCAGTATTAAAAAGTGATGTTGAGTTCAATTTTCTTATGTTGAAACTTGTCATTATTCCAGTAAATATGGTCTATCACAGATACCAATCCTTTGCATTTCACTTGGACATAAGAAGTAACTTGTTAACTGTTGAGGATTACGTTCGAACTCAATAGGAAGGCAGTCTATCTCTAAGCCACCATGTCTTCGATGCTCATCCAAACTATGGTCTAAGTCTGTATTATATTTGAGTTGAGGGTAAGTCTCTGGTGCATTTATTGCTGTGGCTCAGGTTGGCCGTGCGGGTTAAGGCGTTGGTCTTAATCTCGCCTGGTAGACCTAGAGTGGCGGGTTCGATTCTCGCCCTGGGCAGCAGAACTTTATTTAGTGGCAGACTCATTAAATAAACTCCTTAGGCCTACCCTGGAAAAGGGTGGTAACTTGTAGATAACCCTTCCCGATATTATTTGCATGAAGTGGACGTAAATAATAATAAACAAACATTTCTGCTGATCAATCTGTACGAAATTCAATGAGAAAACACTGCATATCCATCTATTTTCATTCATAATACGGTTAAATGCATTACATCGGTGGGTTTGTTTTGCTGATTCATGAATTTTGTTGTTTCAAACGTTCTAATACAGACGTTTCCAGCACCGCTACCATCGAGGAGCTGACAATAAATAAATAAAAATAAACCAGGTAAAATATAGTTTCTTGAGGTTGACTAATAGAAGCACTTGAGAGAGGCCTATCTCGCTGGATTAATATGGAAGATGGAAACAAAAAACCTGAGTATCATAGGACAGAGACATATGCCACCAGAGGCCGCCACAGGCCACAGCCTAGTATCCACCAGTTTTTATGAGCATATATTTAAATGATTGACAACCCTCTCCAGGGATATCACCTTTCAACACCTATCTACGATAATGTTCCATTTTCTTTTTTCTTCACTCTCAAAGCATTATGCTCTGACTCCGAGATCACACGCAATTGATCAATTTAGCCCGTAGCTCTTAGTAAAAAACAGTGGTGACTTGATGCTGAATGTTTCCAGTCTAGAAGAACTTGTACTAAATAACGAGCGCTAGCTGCTAGACGCTGGATAGACACATTTGTGTTTGCTGTACAGTACTTAGCACGACAAAAGTACCAAATCCAATTGAGCTAATTCGTGCCCTTTAGTTACAGTAATGAACTTATATACTAACTATAATGCATTGGCATAAATTTACTGATCGAGCAGGACTTATTCAATGTAAAAAAGACACAAATACACGACAAGGTCAACGGATGAACTACGTTAGCAGGCTAAAAGAAGTTCAATATTCAGTCAAACTGTGGTCTTGCGAACGAGGAACAAGACGAGAAGTCATATTTTATACTCTGTATTGTAGATATAATGTACCACTGGCAGCATAATTGAGACTGACTCAAAAAATACCACCTCCCTTACACCACACCACAATTCTTAAGTAAACTAGTGAAAAGGTGTAATCCGTACACATTTAACACATTTTTAATAAATTCTATAGTGAATGAATTGGAAATATTTTTATTCCACGTCTGTTTTTTCGTCCTTTAGTTTGTTTCTTGTGTGTTGTTTTTCTATAATTTCTTCGGTGATTTATGTTTATCATTTTATTATATTACTCTGTTTTTTTTTAATAATATTTGTCATCATTCCTCTATTTATTGTATTTCTATTTTATTTTTGCTTAGGAAGAGAGGTACCAGTGTTTTACGATCCCACGAATTAATTATAAAAATACGAAAATATCAGTATATATCCTGTTGATGTCGCAGTGGCCGGAAACAAGACATCGGTGTGGGTTGAACTTCCGCTTCTAAAGGCCCTAATAAAATGTGTTATAGTATTATTGCTCCTGGAGATCCTGCTCGTTCCAGTTTATCCGTTGATGGGAGATAAAACCAGTCAATGGAGGTCGGTGGTTCGCCATGAATGAAATACCGTTTCCTGGAAGGAACCTCTCTCCCAGTCCAGCCCTACTGTGACATTCTTAAGTCCTTGTTGTAATAGCGCCGGGGTTGCCCCCCCCCCCCAGGTACTTGATGATGATGATGATGATGACAGCCGTTAAAAAAGATTTATTCTCTATTAACTCTGTAGTTGTAGACATTTTGTCGCGTACAGTGCGTAGACAGTACAATGCAAAAATTGCACAATTTGGCGGTCTTTTCCTTGAGCAATCAACTGGAGTTTGAAGAAATTTATCACTTTCCAAAAAAAGGAAGATTGCATTTCTGATAATACTCTTCAACGAATTCGCAGACGAAAAATGCAAAAAAGTAAAAATTATAAAATTATAGAGAACTAACAGAAGTCCTTCACTTTAGGGGCTGCATAATCTAAGCAGGCTCCCCACCTGTTGGAATAGCTCACTTGTGATCTCATCTCACTATAAATTCTCTATTGCTATGGACAGAGCCGATGACTAGGAACAGCGGTGGGTTTTTTTTTTTTGAAAACATGAAAGTCCGAATAACTCGCATAATACGAATAAGTCCTTATAACAATAAATGTATCAGATCAATAACATAACGAGATTTATTCTATAACATTTTACTATCCGACTCAAAATAACGGAGATATTTGAGAATTTTCGAATCCCCACTATTCTAGGTCCGATTTCTGCCAATAATATACATGATCTTAGGTGTTAACTGAAAAAGTTAAATATCGACGAGTATGCTATAGATCAAATAAACATTTTCGAGGTAATAACGTAAGATCTTCATCGATTACGTCATCACACAACGAATTCGCATTTCGAAATTCTCCCCTCTAAACCTCACCACTGGTCCGATTTCAACCATCACCAATCTTGACACTTATGCATGAAACGCTTATATGTGGAGTTTGGAGTCAATCAATCAAAAATTAGGACATTTGAGGAAATTTTTTGAAAATCGTGTCATGTGTACAACCTCAATAGCTGATTTCCTTTAAGAGAAATCTGCTAATAAAAAGTTGGTCCAGTTAAGATTATTACTATATAGTAGAGGAATAAGCGGGGGGGGGTGAGGGGAGATAGAAAGAGGGGTTATATTTTTTAAGGAATTCTTTTTATTTACTGGAATAATGGTTTTTGAAAAATACATTCATTCACGTACCTAATATTTATATTCCCTACAAGATATCAGACAGGAAGATCTATGAAGTTCTTTTAAAGGTTTTTCAACTGGCAATAATTGCACTTCAGTAGACCTTCATTGTTTACGATACTCACTTAGTAAACCATCACTAAGTGAGTTCGATTCACACCTTGCCTATGGGAGTTCATGTGAAGACAAAATAATTAAATAAAATCCGTAGTCCCACCCTGACTAGAAAAGAGCGGTAACCTGAAGTCAACTCGTCCCGATTAGCCGCAGGAGCACAGAGTGGACGTAAATAAATAAAACAATTTTTAAAAAGTATTTGATTGAAGTAGAATAGTAAGAAAAACAATTGTTTAATGTAATTATAAACTCTGCCATTACGACCACCGTTCGGCTCTTTAAGAAGTACTCATTTAAGCTAACAGGTGTGTCTAATTCTGGTTAATTTTAGTTCATTGCTCCAAAATGAGAGCTAGAGAAAGAAGAAGGAGCATATATGACTGTCTGGAGAAGATAGAAATTACAATCGAAGCATGGCCATCACCTGGATCGTGTTACGCTTTTAATCAAACTCGTTCTCAAACTAGATCGACGGCATTAAAGCCTTTGTTCTGGCTTGAATAGGTTCGGCGAATGTGCGGACGTTTTATGTGGCCGATGAACACAAGCAAGTACTTGACACGTTGCGCGAATATACTTTTTGTATAGGCTAAGAATTGCTTTGGGCCTATGCTTTAGTTCTGAGAACAATAGCTCATCCTATGCTCATCACTTATTCTCGGAGCGGGCTGGTAGTTCAATGCCTAATGCGGCATTCCTCCTCGCCCTCCCGTCGATTCAGCACAGTCACAACACAATGGAGATTTTACAGCTTTGCACTTCTTTATTGCAGGCGCCGTCTCCTTGGTAATTAAATATTGCACTTGCAATAAATATTTGTATGCATTTCGCTGCGTGAATATGTATTTCTTCGTTTGTAGACGGCCATAGGCTACGGGATGTTCTATGTTAAACTTTACAACCCTTGTAGAACGGAATGGCTCGTTCGATACATGATGGTTTCTAAGGAGACCACTAACCAGGATCTCAGTACATCGCAATATCCTTTGAAGCACTACCCCAGGAATTTTTATTGGATTTGAATATACATACAAATATAAATACATACATACACTTATGAGTGTGTGCATGTGTTAGAGAGTGTGTAAATTAAAACAGAGTTCATTTTCGTTTTCTACTAGGAAAGATCAGATGGCATTTGAAGTTGTTTGAAGAGCCGCTCCATGAATAGTGTAGCTGATTTTCCCTAAAAATTAATAGAAAAGATATGTAAGAGATTATGTATGTTTATGTCTACTAATCGAGCTTTGACACCTGTAGTCATGTGAGACACAGGTCAGCCATGTGATATAAGGCGTTGGTCTTAATCTTACTTAAGAATTCTGGGAGTAAAGTGGGATAACATAAAATCCTTAGTCCTGCTCTGGCTGGAAAATGGTTGCAACCTGTAAATAACCCGTTCCAATTAGCCATAGTAGCACAAAGTGCAAGTTAATTAATTACTTTAACAAAAAAAAAAACCTGTAGTAAGGGATTCATATTTTAGAAGGAAATTGTCATTAACATGGTTGGACTTATTGTTAAATTTGTCGAGCAAAGGGTTTATGATAGGGGAGAGAGCACCACTTATCTTTCTACTTATTACTTAATTTACATTGTATTAAAAGAAAACAAAATTTGTAAGGCAGGTAATTTGCAGTACAGTATAAAAAATAATTAAATCTGGTGGCAATTAACTCTCGAATCGTAAATGCCAGATTTTGCAGGCATCCTGGAGTACCAACGAATCCTAGCTGCTCTGATTTATCCAACATCTTTAAACTGGAAAAATTTGGCAGCATTGACGAAAGTTATATGAAGTCAACAAGTTGTTCAATAAATGTAAACGTAGTAATGAATTGTATCAAAGAAGGGAGCTATTCTAATTTTAGTGCGTTTTGTCAACTTCCTGTTCCTATTTACACGATGGCCGGAGTCAAATCATGCAACAGTTTGAACATGGAATAGCGCCTCGGTTTCAATGTTAGTGGTAATTAATTATTATTATATTGTTAGGGTGTAATTTATTTTTTATTTTTGTAAAGAACTTACTACCTTTTGGAATAGTCATTTTTGAATCTAAGCAATTTCCAGATGAATAGAATAATATTTTTTTCAATTTTTCATGTTAATGGTATTTTTTTATTTACTAAAAACCTATCCTTCCATTCTGCTGGCTTGGCTGCCTCCCACGGACATACCATACATTCCAAACTAACTGAGTCAAAAACTTTTACTGGATTACTCTTGCACGTTCCCAGGATCTATATGGCTTTATTACTCTCTATGGTTGTCATTTAAATGATAACTTTATTGAGCGTCGCAAATAAAAGTTCCTCTTTAAGCTGTCATAATTATAGTAAAGTGACAAAATTTAGCTTCACTTTCATGCATATATTATATATTCATGTAGAACCGTATTTAGATATCTATCTCATAATTTCGAGAATTCGCATATTATCGCTCAAGTAATAGAACCTTTGATTGGTGTCCAAAAAGTCGTTCACCCTTCTGAGTATATACCATCTCGTATCATAAAATTAAAAGATAAAGATTTGCAATCTAAGCAGCCTGACAGAATGAAACTTTGTCTTATCTTCTATAAATTTTCAATGCGCGTGAAACGTTAAATACCAATGTTGGGAGACTAAGCTAAGACGAAGTGGATTGACTATATTTATATTAAATCATAATAGTATATTACGTATAACATTTTTAACAGTCCATATTGAACGCTTGTATCCTGTATGTTCTATAATGTTTTTTTTTTCTTTTTCTTTTTTCTAACCAAATGGTATAATCAATTACACCATAACATAGGGAGATTTACTATAGGAAACACAGAGTGTTGGAGCTGCATAATTGGTGAACGGAGTTAAGTTATTTATTTTTTATTCTGATTACCGGTGTAGATGTTTTTCATGTGTATACTCTTTTGTATTACCATACCCACCAAAATCTGTAAGATTTGTTTTGAGTTCTTAAATGCCGTTCTGGTACTTCTAAGGGCCATCTTCTATTTTGATCTGAATATAAATAAATTAGGCTAAAAATTATTACCCTCTAGAGTATATGCCCAATAAGAAGAAACAGTTCATTTTCTCCAAAACTAACATTATACTTCAATCTAACTTTCGTTTAGAAGTTCCTCTTTCCAATTCAACTCATGTTGATTAGCCAAATGAACATTTCCATTAATACTTATTGATTAAATTCTCTTAAATAAAGAGTATCCACACCCAGAAGAGCTAACTATGGATTCTTTTGGGTATGTGTACCTGTATTTACGCATCAGCGTCTACGATCTTTTTAAGTTTATTAATTGGCAAAATCAAATCAAGAAGAGAGGAGGTTAAAAGCACTAAAATGCAAATTGGCCACTTTTGCTTTCAATCGCTCCCTAATACATTTTCCTATATCTGGAGTATTAACGGAGTTAGTCCTATTTTATCATTTTCATCCTTCCTCCAAGTCATACATACAACTAATAAATCTATAAATTTCGTCTGTATAGTTCAATTTCGAATCTTCTTTATATAGGTTTTAAACAAGGAAGAATCAATTATAGAATGTGAGATAGCGACATCCGAGTGTCACTCCAGTACGTGAGATTTACATAACCTAATATTTCGAGGAATGCGTTAAGCCTATATTAAACATCTATTTAAATTAGTCTTTTGATAAGGGAGATACTCAGGAAAATGAAGTGATTTGTTGTGAAAACTACGCTTCCTCTTCTCAATTCTAGTGATGGATCTTCATTTCGACTAGCCATTTACCAACGTTGAGCCCACCCCAGAAAGTTATAAGGTCTCATTAATTGTGCGTTATTGATCTGATATGTTGTTTGTTGATGAACTCCACTACACAGCAGAGCTTGAGCATCGCCTGAGACATAATAGACTGAGACAAATTGTCATCTTGTATTACAGATGTCATGGTGAACATCAGAATCCCAGAGAGAATCATCTAAGATGGAATGGGCGACTTAGAAGGTAATGAAGCAAGTCACGTACTACTAGTTAGTAAGGAGGGGCAACTTGACAGGAAGGAATTTTACCGGATCTCCAAGGTTCTGATCGGGTGCCTACTAGAAGTTGATCCATTCTTTGAAAAGGGGATTCTTTACACGGTGGAGACGTCGCGAAATTCTTGGGGTAAAGGATTTGTAGCCCTCTGGTTTCTAGTCAAGAACTCTCTAGTAGCGGAATTGTAAATGGTGATATTTGCTGGGGTCAGATAGAGAAAACTTCATAGCATGATGATATGTTTCTATCAAAATTCATCTAAAAAATGTATCTGGGGAAAAGTCAGTAGGAAGTCTGTAGCTGATCGTTAGGTATTGGAACTGTAAACATCAAATTATAAAGAAAAACAAATTCATCAGCTGTACAACACATTTTCTCGGGGAATCCCAGGGTGGGATTTTAGGATGTTATTTAATGAATTTCGTCTCTAAATAATTTCCTTTACCCAGATGAGAATCGAGCTCGCCACTCTAGGTTTACCATGTGAGATAAAGGTCAACGCTTTAACTCGCATGGCTAACCTGAGCCCCTTATAACATAGATATCGACTGTCGTTAACTGTTTCTCTTACGTATGGGAATACTATAAATAAAACGGTCCTGTTCGCTGACTCCAAAAGAGTGACAAGCTATTTTCCAACTTACAGCTCCTTACCAATATATCAAGGATATCTATTGTATAATTATTATACTCGAGTCTGCTTGTACTTTAAGCAGGAAAGCTGTGATTGCCAATTGAGATCCTTATAAAATATTGATAGGATATGCATTCGTGCGTAGTTCAACATCCTGAATCTGACTGAAAGCGAGTTGCCTAATGGGCTGTGAATGTATCTGTAGGAATCTCTGAACAGATGTGAGGTCCAGTACACATGGTGAGTTGGAAGACCCAAGGGCTGCCTTCTCCTCCAGTGGGTTGATCCAGGAGGTGGGCTAGGACTCCTGGAGAACACTGATAACAAGTTTTAAACCTACTCCAGGATTACCCCATATCTGATTGGATTAGAGCGGATAATCGATTTAAACTCGAAGCCATCAATTGGTTCCTTTCCTTTTAGGCTTGAAGGTCGATAGGCTTTATCTCTGTAGCACCTTCCTCTTGCTAGTTCTGTCATGAATTGCTATAAAATAACAAGTATAAGTAAATAAGTAATGATATACTATATGTATATTTAGTAATGATATACTTTAAACAGCATTCGCCATAAATTATTAATTTTAAAACTTTCGATCTGGATTCGAAAGTTTTTTTTTTATTTGGTTTGTGCCCCACATCGATAGTGATTGTCAAAATCTCAGTTAGAATAATATATTTATTCCTTCATGTGGACCTTAGTTGTACTTTATTTATGGAAAATATTCCTTAAATACCTGTTTCTCATATCCGTGCTTTATCTAAATGTGTATAATAAAAGTTATACCTTTTAAATCTTTATAAGTATGCTGTAGACCTATTCTATTTTATGCTATATGTATTTGTAAATGTTTATATGTTTTAGATATGTTAGAACTTGTGGAATATATTGGCTGCTGTCAGTTAATAGTTTTGTCATATCGTAGGGTATGTGAAGGTTTTGTCGTTCTGTCCATCCATTCTGATTGCCATTTGTTTAGGATTCGGTGGCGTATATGTCTCACTATGTCTTCGTATAGTAAGTTTGTTTGTGTGTATTGAGTTTGATGAGTAATAAGTTTAGCCTGGTAGTCTGCTGTAGTACTAAGCCCAAGGTCCAAGTTAAGTAAAATGGTAGATTTTATTTATTTTTTTAAGAACCAACGTTAACTTTATGGGGCACTCTAAAAGTTGTCACCTTCTTCTAGCCAAGGTACGGTTGGCAAAGTGAGTCTGTCACAAAAATTAATTTCTATTACCCATGCCGAAATCGAACCTATGATAAGGCAGTTGTCTTTCTTCCCCTGAATGACGAGATTACCCATTTAGATAGAAGGAATCAAACTCAAAATAGCATTGCAATTTGTTTAACTCTTGAAAATTCAAATGAAATGAAGTATACTGTAATGAAGATGAGGAGGGGATCTTAAAATCAGTAATTTGTAATATCTTCATTATTTTGTGTCATATCGAATAATGGCATTTTTACCAATCTCGTTACAAATTTAATTTTCTTCTATTGTTGTTTCTTTTATTTATTTTTTTGTATCTCGAATATTAGCGGCGACAATAGCATTTTTTAGTTGCCCACCCTCACTCCTGCTTGCCACATATCAGCAAGAACGAATTAATTTAAACTAAAATACGATGTATTGTTTTCATCAGACGTTTTCTATGCGACTTACATTAACGACGTGACGTCTTCAATTAACACTCAGTTATATCTCACTGTTGTCATACCTGTCGGTGGAGACCGTCGTCACTGGCTGATGATCGAGTACAGTGTGTGCCATTGCATCGAAAGCACATCAGCCAGTGACGACGGTCTCCACCGACAGCTATGACAACAGTATCATTTATACTGGCGGTTCTAACCCTTTATTTGATGAATTACTTGTGTGTTTGTTGATTCACCCTTTAGTGAATCGCTGCATCTATTCGTGCGGATATCACATTAAGCTACTGTCATTCCATGAAAAGCTTTTAGTATCTTTAACATACGAATCTTAGAAATAGAGGTTACTGTCTGTAGTTGACGTCATTTAACGTTCATTCCAGAACGTGGAATATTTGCTTGGAAAGACACGTGGGACAGACTTTTAGCAGATTTTCCCAAAGGGAAATCAGCTATTGATGTTATACCTACTCATCGTGGGATTTTCGAAAAATGTCCATCGATTCTACCCAGTAGATAACGAAAATGAGGTCCGTTCAACATTGTATGTATATATGTGTGTGTGTGTGTGTGTGTGTGTGTGTGTGTGTGTGTGTGTGTGTGTGTGTGTGTGTGTGTGTGTGTGTGTGTGTTAACGCTCTAGTGACCGCAATTTTTGTTTGAACCTTACCAAACTCGACATTTAAAAGTTTCATTTAAAAATGAAGATCAAGTTCGTTAAAGACTAAAATCAGACCATTGGAAGGAGGGATTAGAGAAAAGAATTTCGGAAATTCAAAAGATCGCCGTTGTATTATGCGTCGGAATGAAAAATATTGCTTTCATTTAGCTGTTACTTTGTGAGACACGTGTAAATACGTCGTGTGATAACGCCATCTAATAAGATTTTTCGTTCATTACTCAGAAATGTTAATTTGATCTATTTCATATTCGATATTGAGCCTTTTCAGTCCACACTAAAGATCACGTTTGTTATTTGCTGAAATCGGGCTTGTAATAGTGGTGATTTAGAGGGGTATTAGAAAATTCAAAATATAAACGTTATTATGGAGTTGGATCATAAAATATTATAGAACCAATCTTGCTAAACTTTTAATTTTCTACAATTGTTGTTCTAGGCATTTTTGGTAACTCAAGTATTAAGCGGGTTACTTTCTTGTTTCCTGCCTTCAGAACCCTCCCCCCCCCTCCCTTCTGCTCGTAAGTTTTTTACATATTGTTGCGAAAACTACCTACATGAAAAATTTAACAGAGGTATTCACATATACCTCGAAGAAGTACGAAATAGATGAAAGAAGCCACCGATGGTCTAGCCCTTTCTCGGCAATACCCGTCCGTGATCTCGATGTGTCATGACAGTTTCCTTTCATGTTAGCCGCCGAACTATAAAAGGGGCCCAGCCCGCCCCGACAGTTTAGTGTGTTCTCGGCTCTCTTCAAGTGAGTAACAGTGGGTTCAGTCCAGCTTTAGTGAACAGTGCGGTAAACTGTTTTATGTGAATAACAGTCTAGTGCCGTGTTTAAGTAAAGGACAGTGCAGTGCCATTATCTTTGTGAAGATCGGTGATCGTGAGTTTTTGGACTTTGCAATAAGAAGAACAGTGAAGTAATCAGTGCATACTGTGAGTAGTAGTTAAGAATAATTAATCAAGTGTGTAGTGCATTCTTAAATATATTGTGCAGTGATAAAAACTGATAAAGCTTGTATGTTTCATTTTGGAATCCAAAAGAACTATAATAAACAACGTTTATTATTTTGTGTAATAAACGTAACAATATAAATAAAAAATACCAGAACTTGGGAAATCTGCTTAGTTTAGAAATGCTTTTTTTAAATGTGGTACAGATTAGTACTTCAGTACTGAGTTTTTAGTAAAGAACTTTTCAAAATATTGTATTTTTCGACTCTGCCGTCAAGTTTGTTGTTATTAAATATTTTTTCTGAGCATATTATATTAAAATGTCTTCTCCTTACAGCAATCTCTGTAAGAACTGAAGACCTGTAGTACGGACTGAATGATTAAATAGTGACAATGGCCTAGGAAGAATGTGCAATGATTGATACTACTATTGATAAGAGCTGTAGTGAAGGGTGGGGGGTGAGAGCCCCTTATCGCACGGCCATGCTACATTTCCCGCTGATCGAGTCACACGACACATTTACTGCATTTCGATGCGGGATTAGCGGATAAACAGTTATTTATATTTCTCTCCCAGATGGCGCAGTCTGCATCTGTTCAGTCAGTCACCTCGTCTATGGCCTATCGCCAACATTTATCCTCCACCACCTCATTTTTTTTTTACCCCTCACAACCTTCCCATCGAAAAAGTAATTTCGATAAAGGAAGAATGGTGGGCTAAATTTCTGTGGGTAAAATCGAACAGGTACCTCTATCAGCTTTGGCTGTAGAAAAAATATCCATATTTTGTATGTCATCCAACAAATAACTAGAACTAAAATATTAACTCCTCAAATAAAAAATCATATATTTCGTGGAATTCTGCTCACAAATTCAATCACTGAAAATTTAAAAAAAATCTGAAATAATGAAGATTCAACTTACCTACAAGCACATAGCTGCATTAATACATTGGATAAATAGAAATAAAGAATTTTAAAATCATTGATGTGAGTCAACAAGCCCTACTGATGAGTGGCCTTCCGTTAACAATTTATAAATTCTAGAAGTGTTATTTTAAATAGTAAAGTGATTTTATTTTAATTATGATTTAATAACCATCTTTAAATTGATGGCCTCTCGACAATCGAGTGCCAAAATTACTTACTATAAGCGTTCCAAACTTTCATGGTATGACAGGTAGTGCTAGAAAGCGATACAGGGGTGTAAATTTGAAGATGTAACAATGAACAATGTTTGCACTTCCAAGGAGCAATTGTCATGCGCGATTTAACTCATAACTATTTATTAGAATGGAACATACTGAAGGACGGGCAGACGTTATAGAGAAACTACAAAGGCCCTTATCGAACCTTAAAAAGATTATAGTCATTTCAAGTTAGCCAAATGGCCTGAGCTGCTGCTATCTCGAGCTGTATAGTAGAACTATTATCTATTATATGGGAGAAATAGTTGCTGGTCCCAAGGGCATGTTAGCCCTGGCGGAGGTTATCGGGAGGTTAAATTATTTATATAAAACTATCTAATAATGTGTGTAATGTGTAGCCACTGGCCCGTGAGCTCTAGATAAAGGTAGTTGTAACTCAGCCCGGTTCACCGGCAATTACCACCTCCTCATGCCCCGACCTTTGGCAACTAAACATTAGATAGGATCTCCAGTCTGGAGGATCATCCATATCTACTCTGGAACTCTACAAATTTTGATTGACACTTTTGGAGCAGGCGTTCTTTCCAAACCCCTTGTCTGGCCTTTTCAACTCATGTGTAGCCTATTTCGTCAGGGCAGTTCAGATTTTAAGCAGATTTCCCTTAAGGGATATATATATAAATTTGACTGCTACCGCTCTAGCGGTCGCAATTATTGTTTAATCGTTACCAAACACGATATTTAGTCGTTTTATGTAAAAAGAAAGATCAAGTTCGGTAACGGTTGAAATCGGACTAGGGGGAGGAGGGGTTTAGAGGAGGAGAATTTTGAAAATTCGAAATATCTCCGAACTATTCGTCGGATTGAAAAAATGTATATAGAATCAATCTTATAGCAAATTAAATGTACTATAAATATTGTTATATACATTTATTCCCTATTTTGAATATTAACCGAGATATTTGAATTTTTCAGTTTTCAACCTTCAGCAAACCCCCACTTCTACTCATGTTACATAAACAATACTCGGTTATGCAATAAACGACATAATTTGAAGCTTAAATATCAAATACTGTTTTCAAGAGACATTTATTATACGAGGTACATGCAAATATGTTCTGGTGACCTTCCTTCTTAAGTTTTTGAACTACTGATTGACTGAGATAAAAATTATTCTGATGCATTATAAATTACAGTACTAGATATAGTAAATAGTTTTCAATCAAATTAATATGTTATATTCAGGTATATTACAGTAATTGTTTTTCTTTCCGGTAAGAAGTTGGCAGAACTGTTTGTTTACATTTCAGATGCTTTCCGTCGGGAGGTTTCTTATTATGATTTGTATTTATTCACCTAATATTCACGGTGGTGTGTTACCGTTATGTAGATTTATTTATGGTTAAACCACGCAGGAAATCTGCTTAGTTTAAGCAGCTCCTGCGTGACGGACTTAATTTTTTTTTTCTTACCTTACCTCAATTGGATTTGTTTAATTTCATATACTCGTAAATTCCAGATAGTAGAGGTCGAACTTCTTATAAGCAAGTTTGAATTTTTATGAGGTAAGTCTTTCCTGGAACGTCATTATTCAAGACAAAATAGAGCACTAGAATTATGATATACACATCATAAAAATCGAGATTGGAGGATTCGAATATTATTTGACGCTGGTCACTTGGCAATATAAGGGGTGTGGCTATTAAATAACGAGACTGACGCTGTAAAACATTTTATTTTTATTTCATACATTTTTACTTATTATTACCTTCAATATACACCCCTCCTTTATCCCTACAACGCTCCATGCGAACCTTCCATTGTTCGAAACAGTGCTGGAAGTATTTTTCTGTCAGCTCCTTCAGGACGCGTGCCGCTTTCTCTTTCAAAGCTTCAACAGACTCAAATCTTGTTCCTTTTAATGCAGATTTTACCTTAGAAAACAGATAGAAGTCGCACGGCGCAAGATCCGGGGCGAATAAGGCGGATGGTCTAACACTGGGATGCTGAATTTGGCTAGAAACCTCTTAACAGACAATGCGGAATGAGCCGGCGCATTGTCTTGGTGGAGAACCCATGACTTGCCCTCCACAATTCAGGTCGTTTTTTCCTTATTCTTTCGCGGAGTTCAGCAAGAACGTGTTGAAGGTTGAATGTTGATTAATCGTTTGACCTTCAGGAACCCAGTGAAGGTTCACAAACTATGAATATCGAAAAAAACAATCAACATTGCTTTGAATTTTGATTTGCTCATTCGAGCTTTTTTGGCTCTCGGTGAAGATGGGCTCTTCCAGTGCATGGATTGGCGCTTTGTTTCAGGATCATACATAAAAAACCATGATTCGTCACATGTTATTATCCTTTCCAGTAAGTTTGGGTCATTTTCAATGGCATTCAAAGTGTCAGTACAAACTTTTTTGCAAGCTTCCTGTTGTTCAAATGTGAGAATTTTAGGCACCATTTTGGCACACACTTTTTGCATGTTAAAATTGTTATGTAATATTTGCCGTACGGATTCTTTATCAATTCGTACAGTTTCAGCAATCGCACGAATACTTAACCGACGGTCAGATCGAATCAGATTACCGATTTTTTCGATATTGTCATCCGTTTTCGACTAGGAAGGGCACCCGGGCCTATGGCATGTGGGGGGTGTCTATGGCATGTAAAACGAAACGTTATCCTGAAATTTCGCGAATAAAATCAATGTACAAACAGAGGTTACAATTTTATCTTCTATATATATATAATTTTGAACGGACCTCATTTTCGTCATCTACTAGGTATTATCGATGTACATTTCCTTTAAGGGGAAACAATGGTATATTCCCCGCCCAATTAGCCATAATAGAACTAAATGGACGTTAATGAATAACATAATACGTGCATTATAAAGACAACCTTCTTAAAAAGCGCAGAAGAATGACCAATTCAATCATTGTTTTCCAACGATTTTCTCGCGTGCTTTTCTTCGGGAAATCCTTTCCCCGGATAACTCTTCTAACCCAATGAAACCTGGCCTCGTGCATGTAAGAGCAAAAAAATAGAGTTAATCAATTCGAAATATTAGTAAGCATAGATCGAGAGACAATGGGAGTACATTGTAGTAGAATTAGTGGGGATCAACCTGTCAGTCTGATAGACAGATCGAATTGTGAAGGAGTATTGTTAGTGTTGGCAAGACAAGGCGAGTATTGTACACAGATTGTGCTATGCTTCCACGAAGTAGAGTTAGCAAATCTCGCTTGATATAAACCTTGCGGATTCTTCTTGATATAGAATAATTCATTGCAGTTTATATTGTATTCCTAATTCATTTAGGAACTGTAAAATTCCATAAAGCATCGACTGCGTAATCTAAGCAGATTTCCATCATACTGAAGTGACAGTTGTAATCTCATCTCGCCATATTTCTAAATAGAAATCTAATGAGTAGTACTCGGTGGATTACTGAAAACCGAAAACAAGAAATTAGGAATAACTCGTTTAATGTTGGAGTTACGAAAACGTCATAGAACTACAATTCCAGTACATCAATAGTTTTGGTCTACAGCATTGGTTAAATAATGTTTAGCATATTTCCCTTAAGGGAAATCGGCTATTGAGGTCGTACTCATAACGCGATTTTCGAAAAAGTTCTTCAAATGTCCATCTACCCTATCCAGGAGATGACGAAAATGAGGTCCGTTCAAAACTATATATATATATATATATATATATATATATATATGCATATATTTGTCTGTTAAAACTAGCAGTCGCAATTTTTGTTTAATCGTCACTAAACTCGATATTTAATCGTTTTATGTAAAAAGGAAGATCAAGTTCGTTAACGGCTGAAATCGGACCAGTGGGAGGGGGGGGGTTTAGATGGGAGGATTTTCGAAAATTCGATATATCTCCGTTACTATACGTCTGATCGAAAACGATTACGGAATCAATCTTATTGAAAATTAAATTTACTATAAATATTGTTCTATACATTTATTCTGTATCTTGAATATTAACTGAGATATTTGCATTTGTATTCTGCGTGTGCTCGGCAGCAGTCTGTTCGGACTTTCCGCCGTGAGCTCTGGCGGCCGTTTTCTTAACTATTCGTCCCTCGTGAATAGGTTTAGAGGTTTCTTACTACTACAGTTGTTATTAGGCAAATTTCTCTATTGTAAAACTTCACGTGGGAAATCTGCTTAGTTTACGCAGCCCCTGCGTGACGGACTTTTTTAAGTGGATTTCAGCCAATAACGAGTATGAACTTTTAGAGTTGAATGAAAAGTTTAATATTGAATATGGTATAGATCAAATATTTGGTATTTAAGTTTGGAAAGAGATGTTTCATGATAAAACAGCTTAACAGCTTGTTAATATGGCATGAGTAGGAGGGGGAGTTCTCTGAATACTGAAAACTAAAAAATCTAAAGTATCTTGGTAAATATTCCGGATAGAGAAAACTGAACAACATGTTGTAATTAAATTAGCAATAAGATTTAATTCTATGCAATTTTTGATCTGACTATACTAACCGAGATTTTTCAAATTCTCTTTGGTTACTTCATTTATTCAGGTTGCTATTGATTCCTGCTTGTTACACATCCGAATGTGCGGAACACCAGGTCACCTTATGAGTGTGCATCTGGTCATGTGCTGATGGTCATATTTCGTCTTCGGTGGACAAAAAAACACACTCTATATACTATACAAATTATTCTGTTCACTTACTAATTTCTTAGATTTTGATTACTAATTTCCTTCCTTCAATTTATAGCCCTTTCATTTTTTGGTCTGTCTGGTTTTACGATGGAAGAAAAATTCCTGCATGCTTAATATATACTTCTTGGTATAATATCACAATTTAATTCCTTTATTATTTTATTTGTTTTACAGATTCCGGACATGTTTGAAAATGGCTGGTACAGCTGCGTCAAGTTTTGTTGGAAAACTGTTTTTCAACTTTGTACAAACAAAGTGTTTCGTCCTCAAAACAGAAAGGATCTGTGTAGAGCGAAACTGGTGGGGTAAATGCCAGAAGACAGAGCTTCGAAAGTTAGCTCACATCAGGAATAATATGGCTTTTTGAGTGATTATGTACCCCTTGACCTAGCCGTATCTATGCAAGTTATACTACATGTTCCTTTGTACTTTAATAGGGGAAGTAGTTTTGTTGGTCAGAATAGAGCATTTTTATCCTGTACTCATATTATTCCTTTAAAATTTACCCTTTTATTATTATAATTCTGTAATTTTCATAAAATAAGTTAGACCAATTATTAATTTTTTAAAGCCAAAGAATATTGTAAAATTTTCTAAATTATAATTTCTAAAATTGAAAGTAATTATATTGTATAAAGAATTAAGTTATATGTTAATGATACATATGCCAGTAATTGTATTAAAATTAATATTTAAAACCAAATTGTTAAAATATGCTAAAAACAACTATTTAAAAGTGTTATTTTGTATTAGTCTGAACAAAATTGTGCCATATTAAGCTGTCAAATCAGCAACATAAATGGAAAGTCATTATTATTTTTTTTTTATTGAAATTGATTTTCTTATTTATTTACTTGAAGAGTGATGAAGTAATTGAGTTGTTAGTGTTTGAAAAATGGTTTATATCAAAATAAATAAAAACAAAGAAAAAATACGGAAGAAAATGGGGGTTTCATTAAAGAAACTACCTGATACAAGTACTCAATACAAAAGTTAATTAATTACAAATAATGATTCAGAATCAATTTAAATTGACAGGATAAGATTTGTACATTTTTAAATATAAATATATTGTTATTGCTGTATTAATCATTATATCATTTTCAAATTGAAAAGAATTAATATTCGATTGGTAACCACAGATAAAAGAATCTAGACATTAATAAAAAAATAAAATATCATGTTTTGGTCATGCTATTTTTGGAGGACATGAAGTTAGTACCAATTCATAAGCTTAATTTAAACATTTTTAACTACAGCCATTGGAAATGGACTGCCCAAGTCTGGAATCTTCACTCAGCATTATACAGTGGTTATGGAACAGTGCCACAACTTAGTAGTGGAGTGCAGTGCCTATTATGCAGGCAGACCATGTTTTCCGTTTATCCATCTACGAAGGAAGAAACTGTCTATCTATTATGAAAGATATTAAATTTCTAAAAAGGGATTTGGCTTCAAAAATAAACTAAATACTGGTGAAATTATCATTATAGAAGTTATTTGAATATCGTGAACATATCTTGTCGGGTATAAAACTAAATGGTTAACAAAAACAAGGATGTATGGAATTTACTACTTCTTAAAAATTTAACAAATTTTTAGCCAACAATAAATTCAATTATGTAATTATAAAATATTTACAATTTCTCCTCAATCAATAATTGAAGGTTTACTAATTTATACTTTCCTTCTTAGTTAATAAAAAGTAAATATAAAAATAACTACCACTTTAAACGGAATAAATGAATATTTATATTAACTTTTATCACAACTTGCACTGGAGGCATTTTTATGGCAATTATTCTAGGTAATATTTTAGTGCCAAAAGAGAAATAGTTTGTAGATTACTAATGATTAATTACTTAAAAACAGTAACATGACAATTGCACATATATGTTTAAATATCAGAACTAGAAAATGTTATGTTGGTTGAAAACTTAGTCTCTCTCCTTTTAAAATGTAGTTAGTAAAATCCTACAGTCTCAAAATGTATGGTTGTTAAACAGCAAGAGGTGTTAAATATACATCCAATGTGAGTGCCAAATGTACACATTCAGAAAAATTATTTAAAATATATTAAAATTTGTCACTGAGTGACGTTTAAACCATACTTTCAGCCTTATTTTATACTATGTTCTTTTACAAATATGAAATGATGAGTATTTGTCCTTTCCGTGTTTAATTCAATATACCTATTAGTTATCAGTTTTTTAACAGACTATCAAGTTATATTACATTATAAGTAAGTAGGTAAGAATAAATATCAGAATTTTAATATATATATATATATATATTCCTTCTTTATGGATACTTAAGACAATATTACAATTCACTTTCCTCAATTGGGATTTATCCTCTTTAAAGCACCATTGATAGATACTGATTTTAAATTGGTCACAGTTCTGCCGGGCAAGTTGTTGATGGTTATTTTGAACCACTCTCTGAAGAAATTCGAAAGAGGCACAAAGCAAATAAGACTTCGTACAGAATGTTTAAAAAATAAAATGATCCTTACCAAGTGTTTTTTTCTATTTATTTATTTTTTTACCTCTTGTAAATATAAAGGAATGATTTTGGCATATATTTATTTGACTTAAATATACAACAATTCAGATGATGTGAAACAGTTATAAATTATTATCACTAGGCATGTACAATTGCAATTTAATGGATAACAGACACTCAACCTCTTAATGTTTTTGTTCGATTATTCTGGGACTGATTTCATTGTAGTTTAGAGGAACACATATTATGTTGGTCAGAAAGATTTTTCTAAATGACCATCAGACATATATATTGCGTTTCCTAGATGAAAATTTACTGGACTTTTTTTTTTCTTTGGAACAGTCTTCCTCATTGAAATGTGACTATTTAATTGGTTAAGATATGATATTTTCAATGATATAAAAAACAAAATGGATAACCTGCTGAACATTCTCTTCACTGGTTTGAAGAAGTACTTTTCACAGGTTATATCACAGAAGTGAACAATTTTGGTTATTACTCAATGAAGTAAATATTTTAAACAAGTGCTGTAAAAGAAACACTTGAATCAATAATTTGAGAAGCGCTGAGACAATTTAATATGAGCATTAACTCTGGAAAAAAAAAAAATACAATTACCCAAGAAAAACTGGTCTACTTATTTAGAAATTAGCACAGTTTTGGACCAATGCCATAACAAAATAATACACAGGAAATATTACACATTTGGCATTCTACGTATTACTTCTTAAGTGAGTTTTCAGCTTTTCAAGATTTCAGGGAAGTTTCAAATATACAAATTAATTAATGAAACCCATCCAAATATAAGTCGGAACTGATTTTGATTGTTATTAACTTTGTCTAATAATGTTCAAAAACTCTTAGGGAAACCAAACTTGAAACGAGTAATAAATTGTTTCTCTCTGTGAGTACAAATACTCAGTTTATACTAATTTAAACCTCATAAAATTTAAATAGTTGTATTATTTTTTTAAGGAATATAAATAGATACTTTATAATTGTGCATTTTAAAGTTGCTAAATGAAAATAAATACCTTTGTTAGTTAAATACCTAAGTTAACAATCTAGCATTGCTTGATTATTGACATTCTTTAACTTTAGAATATATTTAATTGCCAAATTCATTCAATAATTTAATCTGTTTTCTTATTACTATTTAATCAGTTGATTTTGTTTTAAGTAATTCAAACTTTTAGGACAAACCCTTATTGGTTGATAGCAGATCAACTTTTAAAAAACAATAAAAAAATGGCCAATTGATAGAAGACTTTATTTTCTGAAATTATAACAGAACTACTCAAAGAAGAAAAAAGGAAAGATGTCTGGGGCAATAATTCCTTAAGCAAAAAACTATCAAGTATCTCCTATTGCAGTTAAAATAAAGAATCTATCGTGAAATTTATTGTCTCCTTGTCTCTTTATCAGTTAATAATAATGAGTTTTCCATTTCTAATCTTGAGAGTGTGATGAGAGAAGAACTAATGTAGATTATTTGGCTCATGGCACGGATTGTTGCCCTATAGAAAGTGATAATATCTGAAATAAGTAGCCCTTCCAGAATTGAATTCATTCATTACATATGTTTAACTTCTTGTGTGCAGGCAGTCAATCATAAACAAACACACACACACTTGTCGGCATGCACGAATGTGACTCACACACACACACATTGTCATAGCAGTTTCAGCAAATACATTTGTTGACAAAAGTATTTTTACAACAAAGTACCTTGTTTTACATCTACTTATGTTTTTTTTTACTTTTTAACTTCCACCTTGTGGAGCATTTATTTAGTTCTTGTAATTAAATTCATTAAAGGCATTGTTCCCTATTCAAAATAAAAATGTTAAAATGAATCAAACTCAAAAATATGTTTAAGGAATATGTACTATATACAAATAGGTAAAATAAAACCATCTATTCATTTATTTCTCCACTACTCTACAATCTTGATATTAATTCCTCTTATTTAAGTTTCATAAACACTTTATTTTTTTTTTATTTTCGTAATTCTAGCTGATTGTGTTAGCCCTGATTTATTATATTCAAAATGTATACCTTTAAAAACTCACATACACCATGTAAATCTAGTTATTATTACACTTGTAATCACAATTTTTTTAGTACATTATGAAGTTAGTCACAATTTGTGTCTGTGCTTATTCCTTTTGCCCTGTTATTATGATCGTAATAGCAACTGTTTCTTGTGTTTCTGGTTATAATTAGAACATTTTCTTGTGATTAAATCTACAATAAAATATTTTTCCTGCGATTATGCCCATCATCACAATTTTAGCTGTGTATCATAATCATTTTCAAAGGTGTGATTTTGGGCAATTCATAACATCCCTGAAAAATTGACATCTGACGACCCACTCCATAGAAACCCTGATAATTTCCAAGACTCTAGAGACAATCTGACACACCTGGGATACGTTTACGGAAGTATGTGTGTGGTGTGGTATATATACATATAATTTTACATGGTCAATATATATATATATATCTATATATATATATATATATATAGATATACATTAGGAAAAATTGTGATTATGACCTTGATCAGAATAAAAATTCTGATTATGATGTTCTGATTATGGTTGTAATCTAATAAAAAAATATTGTGAATATGTGAGTAATCATAATCAAAGTAATGGATAGGCATTTAATTGTATTCAAACTTGAGATTAAAATTATAACTGTTAACTTTATCTCATCTTCAAGATCCGAGAATCCAATGGCAACTTTTATCACAACATATAAGCCTGTGATTATAATCATAATCACAATTATGATTATCCCCAACACTGGTGACGTTTTACTTCCTCGCAAAGAGAACAACTAATATAAACTGTAACTCTCGGTATTTTATTCAAATTTATTTGTTTAAATAATTGAAGGTTTTCAAATCAGCTCAATCAGTATATTTTTTATTAAACCCTCTGCCAAGCCATAAATATTCGACACATTGTTTACTTGTAATTATCAAAAATAAGAATGTACTTAATTTATGAAACTGCTTTTCGAACATTAAGAAATGTTATAGATACATAATGAAACATAAAATGACATTAAATGTGAGTAAAATGGTCAAACATTTTATTTATTTATTTATTTAGAATAAATGATATTCTCTGAGCATTAAGATGTTTTTCTTTTTACTTTTTGAAAAGTAGAGGGTTTTTTTTTTTTTCATGAACAAATGATTTTATTAGGCAAAAGACTCGATGACTAAGGTTTCCATAAGTATAAACAGAATAATATATGGCAATAAATCTATACTTCATTAAATAATGAAACTGTGCTAAAGTAACTTATAGACAGATACAAAAGAAATCACAGAAACATTTGTGTAATTTATGATGAATTAGAAGAAAAAGCAGAAAGTTGGTTGTTAATATTCTGGTTGTTTTTATGCATTTTGTTCCATCTACCGACTGGCCAATATGAGTTCATTATTTATTTATTTAATTTTTAAGCACAAAACTAAACTCATTAATGTCCCCACCCTTTCTCTTGACTTTATTAAAAGGAAACAATATCACAATTAACACGACTAAGGTCCTTCAATGTAAATTAAATTTTTTATGCGTTTTAATCAATAATTTTTCAACATTTTTTATCTTTTCAGTTTAGGAAATAGAAAAAATACTTTATATTTAATGATTTGATTTTTTTTTTTCACATTTGTAGGTTTTATATTTAATTAGATATTAAAAATTGTCTAGTCATTATATTTTATTTTCAAATTGCTAAAATGGGTTTGTAATTATTTTAAAATGATTTACATTGTATAAATCACAGGTAATCTGTTGGTGACTAATGCACACAAAATATTTTGGTTTTTATAGGTTGGAGGTTTTATGACAATTAATATAATAATAATTTCACACAAACTAATAACTACACAGATTATAAATGATGGACTAGTACTCTTTGTAACTATTCCTTTATTTATTTATTAATTTATTTTTTTTTTAATCAAATATCCGTAAGTACATACTCTTTGTACTTTACATTGTGCCCAGTATGTTGTGTAAATAAGTAAGATGGGCTTTATTTACATTATGTGTACTTATGTATTTATTAATATTGTTCTTATAAATATGTATTGTTAAGTTTTTACAGAGTAGGTTATATTGAAGCTCAATTTAAAGCAATAAAACATTTTATAGATGTATAGAGTTATGAAATACATGATTATTTAAAAAAACTAAAGACTTCATCCAATTTATTCAAATATCCATTTTGTGGTTCAGGCATTCCACTATGTTAGAAATTAAATCATTTCACCCAAATGTAATGATGGAACAACAATTATAGTTTGTCTGCAATCAGTTTGTCAGTCTGTTAAATACTTGAGTTTTGTATAAATCAATATTTTTGTACAATTGTGTTAATATAAAATGTACATTAATTGAAATTCTTTTATGTAAAATCCATTGGTTAAACTGTTTTCTTTTTTTAAATAAAAAACTAGAAAATCGACTGCTTACATAATTTTGTCATTTCTTCTTTACTATTACCATGCTGAATCTATAAGAACAATTGTATTAAATATGTATTTAGGAATTGGTCCTAAGATTTATTTTGAAAATAATAAAATTAAGGTTAAATAGGCTTCCCAACTGTTATGAGATTCAGTATCAGATGTTATTCTATTCTGAAAGGGGAAAAAGAAGATTTTAACTGGTTTTGATAATTGTAATTTAACCAGAAAATTTATAAAAAATTTCAACTGAGCTTTTTACATTAAATTCATAGAACATCAGAATAAAAGGATTCAAAAAACCCATAAACTAAGCTGATTTTCCACGGGAAGATTTACAACAGATCTATATAATGGTAACACCACTGTGAATGTTAAGCGAATAAATACAAATGGTAATAAGAAATCATTCAGTCCATTTACAAATTAATAATATCTACAACAGAAATCGTTTGAATTGTAAACAAACAGGAAAGCCAACTTTGCAGCGATGAATAGATAGAATTATTCTTGATCCGAATGATGAACAATTAATGAAATATATCTAAATATAACATTAATTTTATTGAAAAATATTCTATAACCTAGAAAACTATTCTATTAAGTATAACTATAGCTATTGGAGTAATTTGAAATAAATCAGAATAATTTCTATCTCAATCAGCCAGATTTTAGTAATCCAAGAACAAAAGAGGGGGGGGGACAGAACGTATTTGTTTGTATCTCGTATAATAAAGCTTTGTTGAAAACAATATTTGGTATTTGCCCTTGTAATGAAGTGGTTCATGATATAACAGCTTATTATTAATATGACACAAGTAGGAGGGGGGGTTTACTGAAAGCGTAAAACTATAAAATCCAAATCTCTCGGTTAATACTCATATACAAAAAATATGTAAAGAACAATATTTATAGTAAATATAATTTGAAATAAGATTGTCTCTATGCAATTTCTCAATATGACGTATAGTAACAGAGATATTTTGAATTTTAGAAATTCCTCACCTCTAAACCCCCCCCCCCATGAACCTCATTTTCGTCATCACCTAGGTAGGATTGATGGACATTTGAAGAAAATTTTTTGAAAATCGCATCATGAGTAAGACCCCAATAGCTGATTTCCCATAAGGGGAAACTGCCCCAATAGAACAGAAGTGTTGTTGTTTGTAGGGGATGACGACTTCTATATGCAATTTGTGTGAGAACATTGTCAGAAAAGAAAAGCACCAAATAAGAAAATTTAAATTTCTTTATAGTTTTTCTTTTAAAGGTATGTATGGAGAAAATGTTTTCCTTCAACAAATCACATCATTTATTTTCTAAGTTCATTAACCATTATTGTTAAAAACTTAAAGAAATATTATTTCAAAATATCGTTTTACCATCATGTAAATGAGATCAATGATGAAATGCACAGAAATAAAATGAAGTCAAGATATAACAAACTAATATTGTTCCAGGAACAGTATTTTTTTTTTTCTTTTGGAAGGCTTAAAATATTTAAAAGTACAGTTAACTTTCAAGGAATTAATTTTTGTTTAAAACATCCATACTGACTGACTTGCAATGTTAACTCATTTTACTATTAAGGTTTGGATAGAATATTTTAACAAAATTAAAATCATTCAACAGACCATAGTAATATAAAAATCAATAAAACAGATATTATTATGTTTTAAATTCATTGCTGTTAATTTTTTTTCCATGACATTGCAGTACAATTCAATAATACAGTAATAATTATTGTAATTCATACTGGGAGCTTCTTAGTTTGAACACAAACAAATAAATCATTTGGCAAACGGCATTTTGAGAGAAAACGGGAATTTGAAGGGTGGGAGGAGTAGTGGCGCTAAAAGAAAAAAATGACTATTATATTGATGAAGGTGAATTTGGATTTTGATCCAGAAGAGGAACAACAGAAGCTATTCTAGTATTTAGAGTTATCCTGAAGAGAAGGAGAGGCATGAATAAAAAAAACTGGAGCTGTGTTTGATCACTACTTGCATAAAATAGGAATAGATTGGACAGACAGAAGGTTAATTTAGAATATTTAGAAAAGTCAGAGTACACAAATCGTGATTAATGAATGTATAAGAATAAAGGTATATGAGGAGGACCACCATCACAGAAGACAATGATAGTAGAACTGAAGCCGATAGAAGTGAACAAGCATTCCAAATTAAATGGATTATTTAAACTAATAAGCATGGATACCGAAAAAATGTTTGTTATGTCTTTTGTATGGAGTGTACTCCTTTATGGGAGCGAAAGTTGGACACACCATTAAAGGGAATAGATAGATTCAATGGAGCAATGTAATTGTGGATCTGGAACCCGAACAAGTTGAACTAAATAAAAATCGAACATGGAAGTTGGAAAAGTCTTTTCAAGGCCATGGAAAAAAGGAGGATAAAGCTTCTTGGGTATATCATAAAGTACAACAATTTCATCAAAAATATAATTGAAGGAAAGATCCTTGGGCATAGCTGAAGAGAGAGACCTAAAATATCCTATTTTGAAGACATCGAACATCTTATGGATTTCGGTGGGTATAGTAATATGAAAAGGGCAGCTTTTGAAAGAACTCAATGGGTGGAACTACAAGGTATAGCTTTTAACTCATTATGATTATGATGATGATGAGTAGTGAGGGTATTAGAGTGAGGGAGTTGGCTTCACCTTACACTACTCCCCACCTCCTTGCTCTGTGAAGCTGCTTCTTCTCTATGTTCTGTGCACCGCAGGAGCAGTGGTAACCATGTTGTTCAAATAACATATTTTAATCCATATTGTAATAATAGAGATATTTATGATTTTACATTTTACCCCTTCCATAACACTACTATTCCTTCTAGTCCGATTTCAGTCACAAACATTATTTTTAATTTTACATGAAATTCAAATATCAGTATTCGTTCAGAAGCAATGCCAATTGTAGAGATGACACAACATGATGTTATTTTAACAAAACTACAAATTTACTGACATTTGATTTGCTTTTAAATCATAGATTCTCCCATAGAATATTTTTAAACCCTTTTTAACGGAATTGTTGGAGAATTCATTATTTGAATCAAAATGTGCAAAGTATTTTAATTTACATATTCTTTATTTTCATCTAAATCTATAATAATTCTTTATATTGTTTGGTTTTATCAATTATTTATTAGTTTTTGTTATTTTTCTTATATTTTCTTCGGTTTTGTATTATTAGTATTTTTTATTTCATTTTCGTTATACATATATACAGTTTTTTAATGCACCTACTTTTAATTTTATTTTTTAAAAAAGTTATTTCTTAATTTGTCCTTATATTTTTTTTTGTTTTGAATATGTGTGATTTTGTTCATGAACACTATGGCCTTGTATTTATTTATTCCGCAAAATAAATATTATTATTATTATTTATTAACGTCCACTTTTTGCAACTCAGGCTAATTGGGACGGGTTATCTACAGGGTACCACCCTTTTCTAGCCATGGTGGGACTTAAGATGTTATTTAATGAATTTTGTCACTAAATAATTTCCTTTGCCCAGGCAAGAATCGAACTCGCCACTCTAGGATTACCATGTGAGACTAAAGGCAACACTTTAACCAAAATAAATGAAGTTTGGAAATAGCATGGCATAAACATATTTTCTTTTAGATTTGTATTGAGGGATAATTGATAATAAATTGTGTAATGATTATAGTTATTAATCCCTCCACCTAGATTCTAGACTATAGATATAACCTCCCCCCCCCTCTACACATAGGCACATGCATACAATGAACCAAGCAAGCAAACAACCAAGCAAGCAAGCAAGGGAGTAAGTGATCAAGTATTTAAGCAAGTGACAGAGGTAAGCAAGCAAAGGAGCGAGCAAGCAAGCATGCACCCACACACCTAGTGTGTCCCTTCAAAGCTCCTGTCAGCTCCCTGCACACCTTCATTCTACAGTCTGAATTCATTGCAGTACCACCTCTTTCTCTCCTTCCCGAGTTATTTATTTTATCATTTGGAATTGATAATAATTTTCAAACTTGTGCATCATTTTTTCAGTCTGTAAGTAATTTTAATTTTATGTAATGACTTTTTTTACCATAGTATAACATATACGTATACGTGCATTAATTCCAATTTTTTTTTTAAAACCCAGAAACCAATAAATAAACCCCTTTTTTATCATTAACATGTATGTATAATTGCAGGCCTCAACAAAGGCAATAAATTTTACTAAAACATTGGCAAACTGTAGTAGTTTCATTTCATTTGACCCATGTGACCTACAACCACATATAACAAGGATTATTTCAGTGGTTTTGTTGATTCTGAAGATAAAGTGAATGCGATTGAACTAGATAGAACTTTTATTTCAGGATAATATCAAGACTTTGTATTTATCTGGTTATGAATCAGCAGCACATCTTTTTTAATTGGAGGATACATTTGGTTATCAAGCGGCAAGTGATATAGACAAATTAAATGCACAAGAAGGTTCTTGATCCATTATAAAATCGTAACAGAACTTGGTGGGCTGACCTGAAGAGAAGAAATCTCTAATGTGTAAGTGGGTTTGCAAGAAGAAACCAAATGAAAAGAAAAATGCTTTACTCGTAGTCAGAGAATTTGAACAAAAAACTTATATTAGCTAAGGTTTCTATTAGTTTTGAGACATATTTATTATTGAGCAAGCTTGATGTCAAGATAGCATTTTTCCATGAATATTTAGACAAAGAACTTCATGTGGCTCTCTATAAATCAGAATTGTAAATTCTTTGAATAATTTTGAACCCTTTTTGCTGGTCGGTAAGACTTTTCTAATACAAATGCCTGTTTCTGGCATATAGAAAGAAAAAAGGTCTACTGACATATTAGATACTGATTTTGTAGAGAATAGTAGCACAAAAAAATCTATTTGTGGTTGTGCAATTATGGTGTCACAAAGAGTTATAGCATGGAGAACCAAAATACTCTCTAAGGCTGAAGAATATAAAGGAATCAAGGATTTGATAGGAAGAATGCTATTGTCAAGCCCACTGTAGTATTTTTATTAATTTCAGCAGAGTTCTTTGGATTTCTCAAAAGGCCATCTTCAGACCTAATAGCTACTGTTAGATGCATGCTCTATCTAGAATTTAATTTGGATTTTCCATTCATGTAGGGAAGTAAGGTCTTATTGCTTCCTTTTTACATAGAGAATAAAAGTAGTTTGATCGTGATAAACAGTGCTTTTACTTTTATGTTATTTCTCACATCAGCGACATTTTTACTGTCATTACGTAAAGCAAAATTAGAAATATTTTAAACTTTCTACGTACTTCCAGTTTTGAGGAATAATAATTAAGGAGGAATATATTGCTGGTCACTGCGTTTTTTTTTTAGGAATGAACCAATTCAGTATGATATTCGCGATGCTGATATTTACTAAAACAAGTTTTTTTTTTGTTAAATTTTCAGCATGCGATTTTCTAATATTTCCATCATTTGTAATACTATGGTAATTTTCTAATTTTTATGAAAATTAAGATTAGTCCCATTATGCATTAATATTTTAATGTCGTGCAGCCCTTCTGGCCTATAATAATAAATAGGCATTTCATTTTCAGTTCTGAGTTTAAGATGCATCAATTGCTGATAAATTATAGCCATACTGTTCAGTTCCTTCCACAGTAGTTTGTTAGATCTTCACTGCTTTAGTACATAGTCTACATATTGTAATTTATGCATGATCACTGTAGTAAATAGTCACTATATCTAAAACCTCTATTACAAATACTTCAGTCTATGGGAGCAGTTGTCTAGTCGAAGTCGTCATTTCGAAAGCTAATTTTCAGCAATTCTGTGGTTACCTTATAAAATAAGAATAAGGTGAATAATACATCTAAAAATAACGTGGATTATGTGTAAGCAGGTTGTTCATAAATAGAATTTTCTTAAGCTGAAAACAGCTTGTTCTTTTTATTCATTTATAAATTAGTATCTTTTCTACTTCAACCCAGACAGTAACTCAAGTAATAAAATTACTTCTACAACTCTGTTAAACAACTTGTTACTCTTAGGTTTTCATGTAGGTTTGTCCCTTACAAAATACCTCATTCCTCCTAAGCAGACATTGCTTATTTAGTTCCACTTCACTTAAAAATGTCGGGATTATGTATGAAAATGATTAAATAAATGAACAATGCTTCAGTTCAAAATATTTTAACACAATAAAAGAAGATTGTGTATATATGAACAGGAAGGAAACTACTTCACTTGGCCACCTTCTCTTGACTGTCCACTGCCACATGCTTAACATCAACACATCCACAAATTTTATTGTCCTTAAGAGAAACATCTTTCAAATTTTGTTTGTTTAATGCGAATATAAAAACTGTATTGTGGAAGAAAAAAGAAATGAAGCAGCCTCTGTGAGCATTACAGAGACACGAAATCGGATGTGAAGTTCTTTGTGAACACATCAAAAATGCCATATCTGTTAACATTTGTGCAACTTCATAAAACTAATACATAGAGAAGAAAATCCATTTAAACTTCATTTAATCTTATTGCAAGTGTTAATTAAGTTAAAAAAATTGTTTATTATGTACCATGTAATCATTTTATTGTGTTCAACTATCATAAATATAAAACAACATTCCTAGTATAAAATGTTTCTATGTACCATGATATTTTTTTTTGGCTTCGTTTTTTTCTAACATTAGCCGCCTTCTATTATATTTTTAAAATGAGCTGTTATAAATTAATGATGCTCAACATACATTTATCTCTTTGTTAAGCTGGTTATGCAAACTTAGTCATACTTCAAATTTGAGAAGCCACAATATGAAGAGGGTTGGAAATATGCTAAGTGTAGTCATGAGTGTCTGGAAAGCTTTGCTTCAAAAACTTTCAAAAAAGTGTATGTGGCAAAACAGTGTAGTATGAATGTAATTGTCTATGATACAAAAATGCAACACTTTGCACGAATGGGTACCTGAAGAATTTTTGACATTTCGATTGTAAATTGTGTTAAATATTGCAGTAGTTAATTTTTATTTTTTTTTAAGAAAACTGAATATTTAAGTGTTTTAACAGATGAAAACATTTATAACAGAAAAATCAATCACAGAACACACATTTATTGAAACTTAAAAATTAAAGATTACTAAGTTAACAATGAAAAATAAAAGAAAAGAAGAATTGATTATTGCGAATTAAATAAATAATTTTTCATTCTTGTTATTTTTAAAAATAAAAAAACATTTCTCGTGTAAAGATTTGACATTGCATTTACTGCAGTATTTTATTGTTCCTGAATAGCAAAATAAGCATATTGTATGATTGTTTTGGGAAGTTGTAGCGTGCCCAGCACTGTCAAATTAGACATCTATTGGATTTGTTCACGTTGATGAACTACCCAAAATAGGAACACTGCCATATTGTGCTGGTAGTGCCCAATCCTATTTCTGTCATTCTATCTATTATTCAAAGGGATGTAAAATAATTATTAGTGTATAAGCTGTATGGTTGTAGTCATCCGAATATTTTGACAAAAATTCAAAATAATACTTCCCCCAAATCCAAATTCTTCCTTATACACGCTAACAATGTACTGTCTTCAGTCTCTTGGTAAATGGCAATGCTTGATAAATGGAAATATCAAAGTCCATAAAGTATCCATTTTTGATGTTCCAGCACCATCCTTTGTACTCAAATCTGATGGGCTTACCTTGGATGTGCTGTGTTGGACGAAGTAAGGCATTGCCTCATCTATACTGGATTCTCTGCTCCAAATATTGTATCCTAAAAATTATTTTTCTAATTTCTGGATTTCGGGAGATAGCATGAACAATTTGTCTCCTGCTTTCAACTTATCATTAAAGTGTAAATATTTCAAAATAG
Organism: Riptortus pedestris; assembly: GCA_019009955.1. Classification (NCBI taxonomy): domain Eukaryota; kingdom Metazoa; phylum Arthropoda; class Insecta; order Hemiptera; family Alydidae; genus Riptortus; species Riptortus pedestris. Next base: position 78,446,759 of record CM032232.1, read on the forward strand.
TATCGAATTTTTTTTTTAATGCTCCTATTAACTAGAATGTCAATCAGTCAATTCCTCGACATTTAGTGGTGGAGCAATATACAGCTCCATGTGTGATATTTTTTCTGCCATATTTGACTCTTCTAGCATGGACATTATTTTATGTCCATTTTTAAGGTGCTGGATGGTGAAGGAATTATCTCAGGTAAGAAAAAACGCCTCGTTCCTTCACTATTCTTTATTCGTTGCGACAGAGCGCTTTCAGAGCATACGCTCCATCATCAGTGCCCTGCTCTTCACAATGATGTGACAGGAACCAAGGATTCCCTGTGACTCCCCCCCTGAGAGCCACAGGGAATCCTTGGTTCTCGTAATATCATTGCAAAGAGCAGGGTACTGATGATGGAGCATATGCTATGAAAGCGCTCTGTCGCAACGAATAAAGAATAGTGAAGGAACGAGGCGTTTTTTCTTACCTGATTATTTTATGTGTCCTTGAAGAGAATGGACTGTAAATACTGGCAGACTTTTTCTTTTCTATATTTTTCTTTAAATCTACCATTTTGGTCCTGGAAGGGAAATGTAAATTTCAACTACCAGAGCATACATTTTTGATATATATTTATTAACGGTAAAATAATGGAGGGGAGGGGTGTTGGGATAAGGATTATTTAAATAATAGTCAATAAGTATGAAAAAAACAAAAAGGAGACTGACATCACACCCACTGTGGGTGAAGGAATTTACTGGTACAAAAATAGACCGAAAGTAGAAAAAATTCTCACTCACCCATTCAAGTCCAGTGATCCATTCACCCCTCCCCTCAATAAATTGTGTTGTAAAATAAATTAGGCCTTTCCTTTTTAGATTGAAAATAGAAATCTAGAAAGTGAAAAAAATGCACCAAACTCTTTAAAAATATTCACTGAAAATAATATAAAACATTGAAGGGGAAAAAACAGCAATCACTTATATTTGAAAACATAACCAGTACTTTCTTATGGTGCGGATAATTTCAATGATAACACAGTATTGTGGTAAACAGTGAAGCCATGCTTACTGTGACCTTACTCTCCCCCCGGACCAAACTAAATTGGAAAAAGTCAAATGATGCATTTTCGCATCTCTGGGCATTAATGGGTTAAGCTAACTCAGTATCAATTAAATATTAAATAAACTCTGGCCAGCCCATTTACTATTTTAGAAAGTGGAGGAATTATCTATGATTTTTTTTATCTAAGGATTATGGGATCCAATGCCAGAAAGTATGAGTCTCTTCTCTTCCCATCTCCTTGAAATGTCTCAACTTTATATTTTTGAAGTAGTTGATAATTATAACATAATTATGTGACAAAACAAACCATATAAACTATGGCTAGAAGCTACGGAGACTATTCCTCTTCATTTTTTTTTTCTGTGGCAACATCTAGAAGAAAATTACACAAAAAATTAAGGAGTTGGTTTTAATCATTTGGTAAATCTAGAGTCATGGGATTGATTCTTGTCTGAGCAATAGAAATTGATTTAGTCAAGAACTAAATAAATAAATCCCTTTGCCACACTAGGCCTAGAAAAGAGTAGTAAAACCCAATTCCAATTTCCGAAATTAAAATAATACATTTTTATACTAAATAATCTGAGTGATAGTAATCCACTTACTCGAAACGTCCTTCCTAGTATCTTAAAAATGGCAGTGTCACAAAATTATAAACACTGTCTATGGAAGCATTCAATTGGTAGTCAATTACCAAATCGGGAGAATATTATATAAAGGATTTAAAAATGCGTAGTTCATTAGGTAAAGAAAATACTTCGTTAAAACAGAATGTCTTTATTGATTTAATTTAACATATATAATCCTTGATAACAGGGTAATTGCACAGAGCACTATGGCACCCTACCCTCAGTCTATTTTCCATTAAATGATAAAAAGGCACTTATTTATAAACCAACTTTGTAGCAGGATTACCACATACTTAAATAATGCCAATTATAATTCATATTTTGCTTTAGTATGAATTAGTACATTGATTAAATGCAATACCATCCATTGAATGTGCAAATTCCTCTAAATAACATATTTTTTTAATTATTATTTATACAAATGAGCTCAGTTTACCTGCTACAACTAAGTTTCCTAATGGAGGAGCTTAAACAATGAAATTAAAAACCAAATCATTTACATTATTATTACATAACATATATATGTCTTATAATGGCTATATTTATATACTTTAATGTTAACAGGGGATTGTCAAGATTATCAACAATCTCAGAGAATGGAGATCACATGTATTACAAATTCTAAAAAACGAAAAAAAAAAAAAACACCTATACAAAATTACCTATTTTTATCACCAATGGATTCAATAATTAAAATTTAGTATGAAAATACTAGAAATTTATGTTCCATTATTTATGTTGAACTAACTATTTGACGACCCTAGGAGAGGGGGGTAATCAATTATTCCATATTACATAATTAAAATGAAAAATAGTGACAGGACTGTTAGGATAAAAATTTCTTGGGCGCTGAATGTTCTGTTTTCTTCATAATGATAAGTTGTGACAAAATTATGAGCGAACTATTACTTTTTTTTTTTTTTTTTTTTTTTTTTTTTTTTTTTTTTTAATTTCGGTGAAATTCAATTAGAGAAGATATTATTTTAGAAGGTGTGCCAAGTATACTAAAAATGATTTATGGAGAGTACTTTCAGTCTCTCAAGAGGCGCTCCCTTCAGTTTTATATTATATTTTTTATTGAAATTCTTTGCTAAGTATTCTGTCTATTTATTGACGGTAGGATAGAACAATGAGAAGAAACAGTGCCAAAAAAAGAATAATTAATTCCTTGAAGGCAATATGAAATTGGTAATTTCTCTTTTTAACACTTTATTTGCTTTTTCAACCACCACTCCCCCCCCCACCAAGAAATAGTATTAATAAATAATAAAGAATTTTGTGTAATGATTCCAGTTATGGCATTTTTAATATAATACTGACAATTTTTAATATTATTCAAAAACTATTTTTATTACTGCTCATGGTTTCTTCTTTATTGAAAACTTTCAACTTATACTGAGTATATAAATGAAATTGATAGTTTGATTTTTTATACAGTAGTAGAGGCAATTGGAAAATCGTTGGCTACTTGATTTTAATATAAATTCAAAATTATCGTTCACAGAAACTATCCCAACAAAAGTGGAATTTAAGCAGATCTTTAGTAAATAGTAGAAAATTGATTAAACCACCATGAAATGATTCTCTTAATAATTTGTGCATATTTTATTCATTATTCCAAAACCAGAATGATGATTATCATAAATTAATCACTTATGCGATTCAGTGTTAATAGACAAAAAAATCTGGGCTGTTTACGAGTTAAATAAGAAGGTAAACTTAGAAAAATTACTTCAGAGTTTCTTTAAAAACATTTCCAACATCTTAAGAAATAGCATATTTAAAAATTTAAAATAATGTGCTACTTGAAGGAATTCCAAAATAAGTAAAAGAATTATTTTTGTTCTGTTGTTGTGATAGCTCTGCTCTTGTAACTGAAAACTTTGAGTTGGAATACCAGAAAGGCGATCTACATTTTCTTTTGACGTACAATTAAGAGGGTTAATTTTTGGTTCTGTCCCCTTTATTCTGTTGTCAGCATCATCAGACTAAGGGGAGTTACTTGAATAAAAAAGTAGTGTATTTTGGGTGATAATATTCCTTCATGATATGAGTGAGCAAAAGCTATTTATGGCAGGCTTTGTAAGACCTCCATACTCCGTGAGCCATTTGCCAAAGCATTATTATTATCATAGGGTGGGTTTGTTTTCAGAAAGTATTGTTAATTATTGTATTAAACTGATAATGGGTTTTATTGAAAGCCAGTAATAGACAACCAAAATTACATAGAAACTGTAAAAATGAATGTATTTAAAATAAATTTCAAAATTTTCTTTCATATAATATTTTGGGATTCCTACATTTAAGATCAATTTCTAAATTAAATAATATTAAGGCTATCACATTAACACAAATGTTTTATGTAATGGTCTATTTAATCATTTTATGAATCTATTCAAGTCTCCAATAGGGGTCTTGTTTATCTGATAAAGATTTTGGTAATCAATTTTGATATTCTTATTTTATTTCAAATAAAAGTACTTAGAGAAACATAAAGTTCTCACTTCTAATGAGGTGGTTCATAATGGAAGTTTCTTTTTTAGTAAAATTTATTTTTAGTAAAATGTTGTAGTGTGTATCTTATTTTAGCCGGTGTAATTTTTATTATAGATGATAATGAGGAAATTGTCAAAAATTTTATTTATATCTCACTATCTATAATGCATTATTGTTTTGATTAGTCAATACAAGTCATATTTGTTTAGGGTATATGGAGTTAGAAACAAGAGCAACACATTTTTAAAATATAAAATATTTTAATAAAAATTAATGTTTATTCCACTTTTTTTTCAGTAATCTGTGAGCCAACAATTTTTGAGACACTGCAAGTATTCTTTATATCCGATTACTTAAAAAAAACAACAATGTTTTGGTTATATTTAATCATCATGTAATACATTTTAAATTAATGCAAAAAAGAGAGGAAATTAGCATTTAGTCTTAGAATTTAGCATAATGATTAATAAACAATAATAAATTCTTTATGGAAATATAAAATTTATGTTCAGAATATTTTCTAGTATGCAGATCTTTGAATATATATGTGTGTGTGTGTATATATATATATATATATATATATATATATATATATATGTGTGTGTGTGTGTGTGTGTGTGTGTGTGTGTTATGTATGTATGTATATATTTTTTTTTAAATTAATCTCAAATTTGTGTATAGGCGAGAGTTATCAACCATTTCTCGTAGTGTAGGGTGGGCTAAGTTTTTTATTTAGTGACTTTGTCATTGAATACATTTCTGCATGAATCTAAGTTTAGTATGAACTTTAAAGACTAATAGACTTAAAATATATGTTTGCCAAAAACTTTGAATAAACAAGATCCTCATTAAACTTCAGAAAAATTATATCTGAAGTGACTAGGGCAACTAAAGACCCATTGGTAATAAATAATCTAAAAAAGCATTTACAAAATTATAAAAAGCATCCTTATATAAATCAATCCTAAAAATAATAACGAAGTATTGAAGCCCGATTAATTTATAAATTATGTTAACAAGGCTAATTAACCACAATTTATCTGGGAAAAATCATATAATACAAGAAAGTTAATTTGGACATAGTTAAAAGGCCAAATATTACGATTCCTCTAAAATCAGCTTTAAAGCAACTTGGAAAATTATTATCTGGCATTTACTAAGAAACTTTAAAGGAGGTACTACAAGGCTGGTTTACTTGATAACACCTATAATTCAAAATTTTGTATTTATAAATTTCATCTCATTGAGATTCGCAATTAAATAGAATGTTAAAAAGGTTCAAATAAAAGTTTTAGAATATATTTATTTGCAATGAAAAAAATGAATGATATTACAATATCAATTTTTGAAGGAATGACTTTGGAAAGTGATAAAATATGCATTCTTCCAATTCCCACAGTTTGTGCCACAGAAGAGCACATTAAAACATGTACATCAACCCTAGCAGCACCGAGGAGGGGGAGGGAGTTAACCGTTTCATTGTGCAAAGCCAGTATAGTTAAGTAAGGGTTAAGGAAGCCCTCACATTTCATTTTAAAAAATTTCCAGCAAGTCGGAGAAACATCTGTTCACATAAAATCTTACTATCTAGAATATAGAATTAATTGATACAATATTGGGAAGGAAGGTGAGCTTAGAAAAATAATTTGTACAAGAAAACTAATGTGAGGGCAGGGCGAGCCAGACCCATTCAGCTAGAGTCACCAGTCATGGGGTCTGTTTGTTAGGTGGTTTCCATCTCTCTAAGCTGTTTTCTCTCTCATAAGTGATTATCAAATTGTTGTAACAGATGAAAAAATGTTTTGTAAAGCTCACAAAACAACAATGGTGCAACCATCTATGGAAGGGTAGTGGTCATTAGTCAATATCTCCCCTCTCACTCCTTGGCACTCCATGGGATGAAATTACCTTGGTGCTGCTAGGGGTAAGTATATAGTATGTGTATGTATAACTGGAGCCATCTAATTAATTTTTGAAAATGGCTAAAACTAATAAATTATGGTTTCATTTATCTATCAGAAGCCAATTTAAAATTCAGGGAAAAGACGGCATTTCCTTAAATGAATTTTGGCTTACAGCAACTTTTGGAAAAGTAGAGTTACAATTTTCGACCGTGAAAAAATTTTTTCCCCCTAAAATAAAATTAAAAACTAATCATTAAAGAATTTTTAATAAAAACAGGAAAAGAAAAAAGAGCCATTACAATTAGAGAAAAGTTATTAAAACAGAGGTTCGTCAATTTGTAATTTCACATTCAAGAGATGTTACATTAAAAATTACAACTGAATTTATGAATGTTGTAGAGGTTGAAATTACAGATTAATTAAAAATTCTCCATTGTAAAAGATTGCACATATACCCAAGGAAAATATTTATTTATAAAATATATTAAAACAGAATCAACATGAAACAAGAATATTAATTGAAAGACAATTTGTTTTCCTTTACATAGCTGTACATTAATTACAATCTTAATTTTAACACACAAATAGTAATTAATTAGCATTATGACAATTATTATATTATAGATTATGAGCTATTTACAACTGTACAAAGTGTTTTTGAGTTCCAAGATCCAAACAAAATAATCCGTAATCATATTATCTAAAATATACATAGGCTCAATCCTTCTTGTTACTTTTTTTTGTATAAACAACACAAGAAAGAACAATTTCCATTAAAAAGCTTAAAACTAAGCAGTTTGAAAAAACAAAACAAATTATTTAAGCTGTACATTATTACATGTATAGGTTCTTTGACAGAAAATATGAAGAATCCTCCTTTCTTCCACAAAATAGTTGAAGTAAATTAAAAATAATTATGGAGTTATAAAGAAAAACAATTCCTTCTTGGGGAGAGAATTTTGTAACTATGTTAGCATAATTAATATAAATCAAAATCTATAAAATTAATTGGTCTTGATAATCCAAATAAATAGAAACACGAAGATCCCAAGTGAGTGGGAAAAAATCTAAGTAAATGTTCATGTGAGCATTTAAAAAAAGAGAAAGAGAAATTTAGAAAAACATTCAGAAGATTTTGATTTTAGTTGTAGTGGTTAATACTCTTTCCACCATTCTGACTGTAAATTATATTTTTCATAAAAGTATTTATTTTATTTTTAATCCATTTTTGCCCTTCTGAAAACTTTTGAATTATGCTGGTATGTTTTATTTACTTTCAGTCAATATCTGTAAACTTTAAGATAAATTAAGCAGAACAAGGTTTTTAAATGTATTCACAGTGAGTAATTTGTACGGCTGGTACCAAGCACTTTCGTTAGGAAACAATAAAGAATGGCAAACGGCTCTCAACAAAAACTCAAGAAACAATTTACATTTTACTTTTTAAAAAATAAGTAAATTACTCTAAAGCATTGTTTTTAATTGAATAAGTTAAAAATTGTCACTTAATGATCCGAACTAGGTCTTCAATCTACCTGTTTGAATTATCAACACCACCTTACAATGAAAATTGTTTTGAAGGAAACAAGTATTCTAAATACCCCTATATGATAAACAATTTGTAAAGCTTACATTTATGAACAATTTTCATCATAATATAACATTTCAGACTAAGAAGTAAATATGTTACTAAGAATGACCAACCATTGAACACTCCAAATATTAAAAAAAATAATTATAACATTACCCTTAGATAGAAATATACGTAATTGAAAGTATAATAAGGACAAAATTCTTTTATATTAATAAATATAAGTTAAAAAAGTTAAAAGTTGACTAATATTTTTAAATAATGTCACTAAAAATGGCAAAAGGACTAAATTTATGTTCTCATGAGATCATTTTTAACATTTAGTGCATTATTTACAATCTTTCATATACTTTACTATCCTTGATTTAGCAAAGATGGAATTCTAAAATAAATAAAATTTACATTAGTACATGAAGTGACAGGCATATTCCTGATAAAAAATAATAAAAAAAGCAGTGTATTAATCATAACATTCAGAATCACAATGGTTCAGTGGGGTTTGTAATTTGGATGAGACTACTAAGAATATGAATTACAGATACGTTTTTAAGGGTGTTAGTTATAGAGGTGATGAAAATGTTACAACGGTAGAAACAATGTGTCAGTACATATATAATCATTATCAAGGCAACATACATAACTAATCTTTATGGTAGAATCTTGACTGGAAAATCTATTACATTGGAGAGAACTAGAGAAAAAAAAAATTATGAAATGACTAATTTACTAGCTCAACAGCTTTTGGTACAAAGCATTGGAGAAAATGTATAACAGCAGTTAAAATTTCTTTAATTCATAGGATTTACAACAAAAATATTCGTCAGTAATTACTAAATCAGTACTATTTTTAACCATAAATAGTGACAATAATATAATCAATATATTGTTTCATTTCTTTTTAATCCTAAATGTTAAATGGAAGACCTACCAGGTTTGTCTAAATAGCTTTATGTGTAATTGTGCTAATCAGCAAGTCATTAGTGCTACCCTGACAAATATTCAACAGATTGTACAGCAGAAATGACCTTGTTACCTGGTCATAGTGCCTATGTGTGATTGATTAGTTAGTGGACATACTCAGGTTAGCCTGACGTTTTTTGTTAAAACAACAAGAAATGTAATATTAAACCGATTCTAGTCGTCTGGTTTGAAACAAGTAAATATAATTTAGGGAACACTTGTAACCTATTTTATTCAACTATCATGTGCACCTATTTCATCATTATTTTGAAGACAGCCATTCTATGATTAAATAGTTACATTATGATTTCTGGCAACTAAAGATTTTAAATACCTATTTCAATTAAAACCAGAAATTCAAATAATTATGACTGAGTTGTCAATAAAAATTCTAGTATCTTTTAGTGCAATGCAAACTTAATTTTAACCTTTATTATGGAAGGTGACAAAACCCTATCAACCCAGGCGAAAAACAGGAGAAGAGTTGGAACTTAAAAGCATGTATATCTTTCTCTACTTCACAAACTAATCCCGACCAAGATACTTTATAAGAAAGCGTTATAATATGAGCTGTTTATGTTCTAGAATATGATATGCAATGCTGCTTTTACATAAATCCCTTCTAAGGTGTTAAATACTTTTACAAAGGAATTTAGGTATGTCACTATCTTGGAATATATATTTGCAACTGTGGAAAACAAAGTAAATTCGCCCTACAGTTATGTATGCTAAAAAAAACATCTCCATAAATCAATACAAGACAATATGTTTCCTTTTATACTTCACAGCCATATCAAAATGCTTGAAATTTGATGAATTTAGAATTAACTGAAAATTCACAATACTTAAAATGATATTTTTAATACAGGTAAACTAAATTCACCTCTAACGGACATCAATCATTTTACACTTCCTAACAAATAGAAATTTAGTTTTGAGTACTGGTAGTCGTTATTATTTAGCTGTGCTATATGGTGCTTCTTCAGGTAATGGTCAAAACTAAAAGCTTTATTGAATAATCAGATATAATGTGTTAACTTTTCACATTTTAACTAGTTTAACAGAACAGGTTACTTTTAGTTAAAATTCCTTTATTTTTTTTCTATTTTTCAGTCTACTCTACTATTATTAAAAATGTTTAAAGATTACTCACATTTTCTTCTCTAAAACACATGCTTATCCTAAATATATACATATAATCTTTATGGCTTAATATATTGCCTGAATTATCCTGAATTATAATTTTAACAAATAAATGTGGCTTTGCATAATCATATTAGAATAAAGGACAGGTTGAGCAACCGATGCTCTGAAGGCAGTTTCTGGGACAGTGGGAGATAGATAAAATCCCCTGGACTCTATTTTATTTTTGAAATTTTTGTTGTTTCCTAAGCTCATTTTTTCCCCTTTTATTCATAGTTTTGCATTCCATGTAATTTCGTACATTATTTAAGCTATCAATTATATTGACAGTGACATTTCCTTATAACTGAAGGAACCTTAGAATCAAACTGCTGGAAATTATTTGCTAATTTCACTAACTATATCACTCAAGAACTAAAATTTTTCATTGTCAGAAATTTTAATAGGCTAAAATTTTGTTTTAAAGTTTCCCGTCAGCATTGTTCAACAATGGGACACAACTATCTTGCCCAATAAACTCCTTAACAGTTTAAATTTTAAGTCTTTTTCCTTGTGCTTAATTATTAGTGTATAAATTGTCCTCTTTTATTTTTTCCAATTTGCATAACAATTATATTATTATTATGAAGGTGAGCAAAAATTATTTAAAGAGGGCAGACAAATTTAAGCACCAGTTCAAGAAATATGTTTGAAAACCCAATATACTTGCCTTCAATAAAGTAATACAGTTTTAATTAGTACTCACAATTTAAAACAAAGTTTGGTTATGTCATTAATAACAAAATATAAAAATCATATTACAAGCTTTGTAACCAATTTGCTGGTGTTACACCAACTATTCTTAAACTAAAATATAATCTTTATACATTACATTTTTTTAAGAGAAAAATTACAGACATCAAAATACTCTCTAAAAGAGAATTCTCAAATATTGAAGAATTTCACAAATATTTTTGAATTTGTGTCACCTTATTCTTCAACAACGATAACTTATATTTCAACAGGAATAATTCTTTCATGCCATAATGTCATTAATCTCAAAAACTTCAGTGATTATTTTGGCTACTCTGTAGACAGTCACTCACAAAACTGTACAAAAGTTTTGCAATATATAATAATAAATAGCATGTTTATGAGACTAGGTACAATTATATAGGCAGTAGGTGACCTCCTCAAATATTGAACTGATTAAGAGGTAATTCAATTTTTTCCATACATCAATATCCTTTTTGAATTTTACATTTAGTTCAATGTAAAATATATTTTACAGATGGGAGTAATATTATGGAGAAGGTGCTTGTGTCTTTGGTTTATGGAGATCAGCCGGTTGGTCAGCATCCTGTATCTGGTCTGGTGCCGACCACCTGCGTTTCCTGTCCCCACTCCCAGGAGGCCTAGGTGTTAGTGATATACACACATCACCTACCTGTAAAACAAATATTTAAGTTAATTACATAAACAGATAAAATTACACAAACAAGTTTTTTTTTTTTTTTAAATTATTTCATGAATTATGTATTTTGGAAAAAGTGTAAAATACAAAAGCTTTAAAGGTACAGTTCTGTACCCAATGGCAGACTGAATATAACAGCATAAATACTAGCATTAAAATCTCTTTATAACCAATCTATGGCAGATGGTCTACAAAAATGAAAAACCTCGAATGATTATTGAAATAATTTTTCTTTCTCAGCTAGTTTCGTATCCACATGACACCTCATCAGGAGAAAATATAATACAAGGTGGTAGCTAAACTGACAGCAACATCGTTATATAGGACCTTCCACTTGCAGTGCCAGCCAGAGAATGGTTTAAAGAGTATGGCGGGTCAAGTCAGCAGATTTATATCGATACCTCACATAACAAAAATATTGATTATCTCTAATGAAGTGAAATACACCCAAACCTACGATTTTGAAAATTTGCGCATACTAGAAAAAGAGAGAAATATAAGCAAGAGGAGGATAAAGGAGAATATGTACACTATAAAAAAATAGAAAAAAAGGTGATCAATAAGAATACAGTAACATGTGAATTAAACATGTGAGTTAAACATGTGAATTATATATTTTTTTAATTTATTAGAAACATTAAATTGATGGTTGTTCAATTTCTACTTTACTATTTACCCTACTTTATTAGGGATAACCGATATTTTTATCTTGTCCCCGCTAAACTCTTTAAGCCATTCTCCATATGCCATGACTGGCATAGCCGTTAGTTTAGTTACCTATTTGCATTGTATTTGCTCCTGATGAGGTGTTATGTGAATGCGAAACTAGACAAGAAATAACAATGATTCTAATAATTGTTTCAGGATTTTCATTTTTTTTGACCTTCCACCACACATTGGTTAATTGAAGTTAAGCAGTTAATATTATTTTACAGATTTACATGTTTTGCGATTTAACTGTGACCAAATAATGATTATATTACATTTACAAACCAATAATGAATCAAAATTTCTTGAAGAACTTACATTCAACTCTCTTTATTAAACCAATCTGTTGCTAAAAAAAATGTCTTCGGGAACAATTTTTGCTTTGCTCCATCAACTCTCTTGCCAACTTTCGGAACATCTTTGTAGCTTTCCATTTGTTTCAAATAATGTAAACCATGAATATTGTATATTATTATATCAATCATGTCATAAGAGAGAGAAATAAAAGAGTCAATATTAAGTGGGGAATACAGAATCAGAAGACAAAACTAGTTCTATCAATCCCATTATACATTTAAAAGAGGTTTCATAAAACCATTTTTTGTTGTTTGTTTATTATTATTGACGTCCAATTTATGCTACTATGGCTAATTGGGACGGGTTATCTACAGGCTACCATCCTTTGCTAGCCAGGGTGGGCCCAAGGAGTTCATTTAATGGGTCCGTCATTAAATAAATTTCTGCTGCCCAGGGCAGGAATCGAACCTGCCACTCTAGGTCTACCACACTAGATTAAGACCAACACCTTAGCTCGCATGGCCAACCTGAGCCCCCTATAAAACCATTTAAACCACGACAGACAACATAATTTGAAACAAATTGTAAACATAATCATCTTCTTGATTAATTATTGGAAAACGCTAATGCAGTTTAAAAGTTGTCTAGAGTGATAAGAATAAAATAAATATATGTAATGAATTACCTGGAGTAAATGACATTTCAGTCCATAAGTTGCCAGGGTTCTTTCTGGACGGCATGAAGCCCATCCTTGTCCATAAACGAAGTATGGGTGGTCTACTGTAGATTCCACCTCGACCTGCAACAGTACATTAGATTGAGCAATTCAGCTTAAGGTGTTTTTTCTTACAATCTAAATCATTTTCGTATCTCTTCGTAAAGTAGAAGAAATAATAATATAGCACTTCAATACATACAAAATGTAAATAGATTGTTAATTATTTTCTCTACATTCACTTCCTTTGGTGAACTCACACTATTCTCAATCCAGCTCTGGATTCTCAAAAATGAGTATAAAGACTATTTTAATATATCCCCCCTCCCCCAGGAAAATCAGAGGAAGTTTTCATAATAAAAGTAACATATCATTATTAGAAAATTTGAAAAGAAAGTTGCATTTTTTTTTTTAAATTACAAGGAAATAACTTATCCCAAATTCAAATTGTTATGAATGTTTTTTCTCATTCATTGTCTACATTCGTTATGATCTCAATTTAAAAGAAATTTATTGCCATATTCGAAAGCATAGTTGGTTTGATGTTTTTTGTACACGAACTTGGCAGGGTCCACGTTTATGAAGAAAAGTAGTGAGATGAAACAAATTCACAGCTTTGGCTAAATATACGAAACCAGCAGAATCGGAACATGGTCTATACCAGGTTTGGGCAACCTTTGACAAGTTGCGGACCAAACTTTAGTGTGCACATACGTTCACGGGCCGCTTTTAAAAGTATTGCTTTTTAATGTAATGTTCATAATTTTTAACAATAGATATCTGTCATGAAATTATAATACTATGTAATTAAAGTACAATTTATTAAAATAAAAAAATGAAATGAAAAAAATAGGTGCAACATTATAATTAAATCGTAAAATTTTGAATTATTAGGTACAAACAACGAAAGTTAAATAGCGATACCAAAATTAATGAGCTTGAATTTGGGAAACTAATCAATCAGTGTTTGGATTAATTCCACTGATACAAAGACAAAAAGAATTTTCCAAATTATCGTCAGTCGCCTTGTTCGATGTTTTGATTTATTAACTTTCACCAATGAAAAGAACTGGTCGCATTTATAAGTACTGGCAAACGCACAAAATCTCTCCTCGCCTTCCTCATTTGAAGTATGTAGTGTAATATTTTTATTTAATTGGGTTTGCCAAAATGTCTCGAGGGCCGGTTGTTGCCCACATATGCTCTATACGAATAAAACTGTTTCAAATGAGCTGTGGAATCACCTCCTGGTTTATGACCCGCCTATTTTCTTACACTCTGCATACAATAATAGGTAGACGATAGATACCTTTCTAAGATTAGAATATTGGCTACATCACACATTTCGATGGGTCACATAATAACCACAAAAAAAGTCAGTCACGCAGGGGCTGTGTAAACTCAGCAGATTTCCCACGTAAAGTTATACAATAGAGAAATCTCCATACGAGTGCCGAACAGTTACGAAAACGGCCGAACTAGCTTTCGGTGGGAACCATAGCTCGTCCGTTACACTTAATAAAAATGCAAATATCTCGGTTAATATTCAAGATAGAATAAACGTATATAACAAAATTTATAGTAAATGTAATTTCCAATAAGATTGGTTCTAAACAATTTTTCGATCCGACGTATAGTAACGGAGATATTTCGAAAATCCCCCCCCCCCACTAGTCCGATTTTATCCATTAACGAACTTGATCTTTATTTTTACATAAAACGTTTAAATATCGAGTTTAGTAACGATCAAGCAAAAATTGCGACCGCTAGAGCGTTAACAGACAAATATATATGTATGTAAAATAATTTTGAACGGACCTCATTTTCGTCATCTCTTGGGTAGGATCGATGGACATTTGAAGAAAATTTTGGAAAACCGCGTCATGAGATACGACCTCAATAGCTGATTTCCCTTAAGGGAAATCTGCTAAAACAAATTAGATCGTACCTCATTTTAATAACCCCAAAGAGAGAATGAATGGATATTTGAAGAAAGGTTTCAAAACTCGTCTCTCAATGACAACCTCAATTGGATAATATCTCATGAGGAAAATTTGCCAGCAGTCAGAATTGAAGAATCAGCTGATATAAGCGGGTCCGAAGAAGGGACCCTCAAAAAGAATTATTGCTCTATTTGATTTTTTTTTTTTTGTTAGAGACGAGATTGAATTTCCAATAGATGCAAGAGCCGGGTTCGCCGACCTATTTATGCACAAGACCTCTTCATTTATTTACCAGCCTCGTTTCATTTCCGCTCTCTACCTCTGTGTAATTCTCTGTTAGGCCTAATGCGTTTCCCGCTGTTAGAAATTTACTTTGGAACATAGAACATTATCCAATTACTTCCAATTTATTACTACGCAATAGTTTTTAGCCCTTTGGCGTAAAACGCATTTACAATGAAAGTAAATTGGTAATTCCACGGCAAAAAATCAAAGCCCAATACACAGTAAGATGTAAATACGTCGACATATATGAACGACTATTTAAAACCAATATTATTATTGGGACGAGGGTAGCCTTGCAGTAGCATCCTTGATTACGAAGTTTAATTTTATTGAATAACTTATTGATTCTATAAGGGTTCTGATAATCGAATGCCAACCTGTACTAACAAAAAGTCCGTCACGCAGGGGCTGCGTAACTAAACAGATTTCCCACATGGTGTTTTACAATAGAGAAATTTCACGATAGCCGAGCAGTTAAGGATACGGCCGAACTAGCTTTTGGCGGGAAAGTCATTCGTCCAGATTTAATAAAAATGGAAACATCTCGGTTAATATACAAGATAGAGAATAAATGTATATAACAACATTTATAGTACATTTAATTGTCAATAAGATTCATTCTATACACGTTTTCGATCCGACTTATAGTAATGGAGATATTTCGATTTTTCAAAATTCTCCCCCTCTAACCCCCCTCCCCCTGGCCCGATTTCAGCCGTTAACGAACTTGATCTTTCTTTTTACATAAAACGACTAAATATCGAGTTTGGTAACGATTAAAAAAAAATTGCGAACACTAGAGCGGTAACAGACAAATATATAGATAGACAGATTGATATATATATATATATATATATATATATATACAGTTTTGAACGGATCTCATTTTCGTCATCTACTAGGTAGGATCGATGGACATTTGAAGAAAAAATTCGAAAATTTTCTGATTTCCCTTAAAAGAAATCTGCTAAAAGTGCGTTAACTAAGCAAATTTCCCGCATGCTAGTATAACACTCTTTTATCTCATATCACAACACATTCTCTATCTCTATGCGCGCGCCACGTATTTACATATACTTCAAAAAGTAAAAGTTCAATGAGACCACATTTAGTATTTAAGCTTCAAATAATGTGCTTCATAATATAACACCTTATTGTCAATATGACACGAGTAGGAATGGAGGTTTATTCAAGGCCAAGAACTAAAACAAATGCAAATATCTCGGTTAATAATCTAGATAGTGATAAAAACGAACATAAAAACATTTATAGAACATTACATTTGCAATAAGATTGGGCCTATACAATTTTTCTATCCGACTCAATAACGAAGATATTTCGAATTGTCGAAATTCTCCCTCCCTTCCACTGTTCCGATTTCAGTCATAAACGAACTTTATATTTCCTTTAACATAAAACGATTAAATATCGATTTTGGTAATGGCAAACAAAAAAAGTCCGTCACGCAGGGGCTGCGTAAACTAAGCAGATTTCCTATGTGAAGTTTAGCAATAGAGAAATCTGCATACTGGTAACACAACACCACCATAAGTAAATACAAACGGTAATGAGAAATCTTTCAGTTAATTTTAATAAACTCCCAACTGAAACGGCTTCTGAATTGTAAGAATAATTTATATTTTAATAACTCAAATTTTAGTAGTCCAAGAACGTTTTCGTAAGTCTCGATTCTGGCCGAAACGGCCGAACAACAACACCCGACAACAGACTTTATAAAAATGCAAATCTCGGTTAATATTCAAGATAGAGAATATGTGTATATAACAATATTTATAGTAAATTTAATTTGCAATAAGATTGGTTCTATACAATTTTTCGATCCGATGCATAATAACGGAGATATTTTGAATTTTCGAAAATCCCCCCCTCTAAACCCCCCTCCCTCTGGTACGATTTCAGCCATTAACGAACTTGATCTGTCTTTTTACATAAAACGGTTAAATATCGAGTTTCGTAACGATCAAACAAAAATTGCGACCGCTAGAGCGTCAACAGACAAATATATATATATAATTTTGAACGGACCTCATTTTCGTCATCTCCTGGGTAAGATCGATGGACATTTGAAGAAATTTTTCGAAACTCGCGTCATGAGTACGACTTCTATAGCTGATTTCCCTTAAGGGAAATCTGCTAATAACGGCCGCTAGGACGTTAACAACGTACAAATATATATATATATATATATATATATATATATATATATATATATATATATATAGTTTTGAACGGACCACAGTTTCGTCATCATCTCCGGGGTAGGATCGATGGAAATTTGACATTTTTCGAAAATCACGACATGAGTAAGACCTCAACAGCTGATTTCCCTCAGTGGAAATCTGCTAACAAGGACAAATCTTGGAATCGTGTAAAATCGAAAGTTTTTATCAATATTATACAATATTTGTAGGAACAATCACAACTCTCCACTAACCCTCCAACCGCGGGCGACGTGGAAATAGCGTTCTGCTTATTTGGTTTATTTTTGCGGGCCTCGGCTATATCCGCGTCGCGCGTAATTTGTTTGAATGTAGTCAGCGGGAAACGTTTATTTACCGTCAAGACGTTTACAATGGGAATTTGAAAAAAGATTTACCATGAAATTTGACAGAAAAAATGAAAATCGGCCCGCTGCTGGAGGGTTAAGACTGGAGCAAAATTATGGTTTGATTGATTTTTCTCATTCCCATAAAATCTTCTTCAACGCATTCCTTAGATACACAAGTCTCGAGACTGACTCACTTCTCAAAGGGGAATGTTATGAATGTAGATATATATATATTACACTGGAGGAGTTATAACCTAAGCGAGAAGGGGAGGGTTGGGGGTGGCGAAGGAAGAGCAGATAAGGCCATTAAAGAGCCGGGGCCGGCGGTGCTGCGGGATGAATGGAGTGATGTGAATTAGTGTGCGGGGGTGGCTGCCGTATCGACCGCCCCCGCTCCGCTCAATGGCACCTCGTACTCCCCATTCAAGGATCAGGCTGTTATGACAATCAATTCACTAATGGAGGACGCTTGCTCGTCTTAGGATATAGCTGGGGAAGGAACTCGAAGCTGAACCAAATATTAGCAGATCTGCTATGATTATTATTATTATTATTTATTAACGTCCAATTTTTGCAACTCAGGCTAATTGGGACGGGTTATCTACAGGTTACCGCCATATTCTAGCCTGGGGAACTAAGGTTAATTTAATGAATTCCGTCACTAAATAATTTCCTCTGCCCAGGCGTGAATCGAACTCGCCACTCTAGGATTACCATGTGAGATTAAGGTCAACGCTTTAACTCACATGGCTAACCTGAGCCCAAATCTGCTATTGCCTATGTTGCAAAATAAGGGATATGTGCCATTGAGGTTGTACTCGAGACGCGATTTTCGAAATATTTCCTCAAATGTCCATCGACCCTACCCAGGATATGACGAAAATGAGGTCCGTTCAAAACTGTATATCATTTGGCCATGGGAAATATATAAAATAGGATATTTCCTCCTTCTTTCTCCTGTCGATACTTACATTTTCATTTATATTATTTTCAACACCCTGATGTTTCCATAGACAATAGTTTGTTTCATATAAAACTCCTATTCATCTCATATTAACAATATTCTATTATGTTATGAAGCACTTTATTTGAAGCTTAAATACCAAATATTGTTCTCATTGAACTTTTAAGTTTGAGACAAATTCAAATACATGGCGCGCGTGGGGAATCTGCTTAATTAACGCAGCCTCCGCTTGACAGACTTTTTAATGTTTTAGTGATTAAAGGGTTAATCTCAGGATCATGATACTAATCTATTAGTGCGGCTTATGATATGCCAACTGTACTTCTCATTTTACAATTGAAATATCTTTCTTTGGAACTTTTCTCAGCCAGACCAGCAGAACTCCCTTACTTTCTTGATTAGTTACGTTACACTGTGTTGCATAACTGTTAGTATAATAACCGTTTTACTTAACTAATCTATGTCCGATAGTCAACAAAAGAATGAAAACTTCAAATCATTATTAAAATCATTTTTATTTCTCAACTAGTTTCGAGTCTATATGACGGCACATCAGGAGAAATTCTACTACACAAAGACAACTAAACTAACATCTACATCTTTCTCTATGATCTTCCACTAGCTGTACCATTCGAGACTGGCTTACAAAGTATGGCGGCTCAAGCCAGCTGATTTATATCGATACGTAATATTTATTTAAAATTTTTATTATTTTGTTGACCTTCAGCCTTAGATTAGTTAAGTAGGTCATATTCTCACAATAACTGTTTTGTAAATTTGCATCTTGTTGAGCAACGTGTACTCTTTAATATTTCACATCGCCGATTCGCCATCTTGAAAAAAATTGAACACTGGTATCGCTTTAAATCGGTTGGGAATTCAGTGAGGCATAAATCTAATTATGGTTTATTCCTCTTCCCCTTGCTGTGAATGTTTTCCTTATCCGAGATACTTCAAGTAATTAAGTGTCCAAAGGAGAAAAAGGAAAAATCCTATTGGATGTATTTCCCATGGCCAAATGAGTTTAAGAGCATTCACCTAACCCGTTTGCATATCCATCAGATCCTGCTCCAAGGGTTATTCTTTATGAAAGCCTAGTCCAGGAACATTATAACAGTATTTTTTATTTATTTATTTAAATGAGTTCCGCAACGCCGGCGATTTACTCATAATTCAATTGTGCACAAAAAAGCGAATAGCAAAAAAAAAATAGAAAGAAACGGAAAAGGAGTGAAGTGTGGCATACGGTGGTTTTTGACACGGTTCATTGGCATACCAGTTTTATATGAAACAAACTATTGTCTATGGAAACATCAGGGTGTTGAAAATAATATAAATGAAAATGTAAGTATCGACAGGAGAAAGAAGGAGGAAATATCCTATTTTATATATTTCCCATGGCCAAATGATATACAGTTTTGAACGGACCTCATTTTCGTCATCTCCTGGGTAGGGTCGATGGACATTTGAAGAAAAATTTCGAAAATCGCGGCATGAGTACAACCTCAATAGCTGCTAAACTTCAGACCTGGCTGATTACGGGTAGGTCAAACTGGCTAATACAAGGTGGGCAGATATGAAGAATGACTTCAAGAGACTAGGACCTACAATCGCAGAATCCTGAATTCTGACCGAAATAGGAGGTGCCAGCGGATCAACATTTGCACCAACTTTAGTGAATGCTTGTTCTAAGACTTCCCATGCATCTATTGTATATTGTACTTTCTAACAGGAGATGGCATTCTAATGACCTTTTCTTCAAATGGGATAAGTCAAAATAAATCCAATGGTTAAAAATTCTCTCATAACAAGTTATTTCAATCGTTTGGAATGGTTTACACTAGTAGCAGGTATCTATCGACTAGTCGAGGCGATATGTGTTCTAATTGTAGAACTAGAGCTGCCTGAGGATCTGCTATCACTAGATAGGAGGTGTTTGCCGAACGACGGTCTCCAAACAGATAGAATGTCAGTGAACCTCCAATCAGTAGTCACTGTCACAGTGATTAGCCCCAACGGCTGATAACAGCCAACGACCAGCATTTAGCCTACTTTGCCGCCATTCAAAACAAAACTTTGCTGTAAGCCGAAAACAGTCAATCGCCTGAAATGAAATACCGAGTAACCTATATCATATGGTACGCACGCAAGGAACACCAGTCCCCCACGCACAACTCGGAATAATGGGTATGTGGATTTGTATCTGGATTATAACCAGTAAAACTCAGACGACTTCAAACGTCCGAAGTTATAAATAAGGGAAATGCAAGTAGAAGTCAACGGCACATAGAAAAAAGTCCATCACGCAGGAGCTGTGTAAACTAAGCAGATTTCCCACGTGAAGTTATACAATGGAGAAATCTCCATACAAGAGCCGAGCGCTTACAGAAACAGCCGAACTAGCTTTTTGCGGGAAACTCACTCGTCCGTTATCCGCCCACATTTAATAAAAAAGCAAATATATCGGTTAATATTCAAGATAGAAAATAAATGTATATAACAATATTTATAGTCAATTTAATTATCAATAAGATTGATTCTATAGAATGTTTCGATCCGGCATATAGTAACGGAGATATTTCGAATTTTCGAAATTCCCCCTCCTCTAAACCTCCCCCTCTCACTGGTCCGATTTCAGCCATTAACGAACTTGATCTGTCTTTTTACATAAAACGTTTAAATATCGAGTTTGGTATCGATCAAACAAAAATTGCGACCGCTAGAGCGTTAACAGACAAATATATATATATATATATATATATATATATATATATATATATATATATATATATATATAGTTTTGAACGGACCTCATTTTCGTCATCTCCTGAGTAGGATCGATGAACATTTGAAATTTTTTTTTTGAAAATCGCGTCATGAGTACGACATCAATAGCTGATTTCCCGTAAGGGAAAACTGTTAACACATAGAAAAGAGAGTGAAGCTTATTGTACATATTGCACGTCTACGAAATCATCTAAAGCGTGTTTATTGGGTATCATTATTGGGTAGAAGGGAAGTACGAGGCCCACCTTAGCTATATTTCGAAGACCTCAAACACCACAAACTTCAGTGGATATGCGCGGACAGGCTTAAGCTTGATGATTACAAATGTCACAAATTAGTCGGCATTCTTGACTATCTATCTATATATTCGTTTTAGCAGATTTCCATTAAGGGAAATCAGCTATTGAGGTCGTACTCATGACGCGATTTTCAAAAAATTTCTTCAAATGTCCATCGATCTTACCCAGGAGATGACGAAAATGAGGTCCGTTCAAAATTATATATATATATATATATATATATATATATATATATATATATATATATATATATATATATATATATTTGTCTGTTAACACTCTAACGGTCGCAATTTTTGTTTAATCGTCACCAAACTCGGTATTTAATCGTTTTATGTAAAAAGGAAGATCAAGTTCGTTAATGGCTGAAATCGGACCAGTGGGAGGGGAGGGGTTTAGAGAGGGGGATTTTCAAAAATTCGAAATATCTCCGTTATTATGCATCGGATCGAAACATTGTATAGAACCAATCTTATTGCAAATTAAATTTACTATAAATATTGTTATATGCATTTATTCTCTATCTTGAATATTAACCGAGATATTTGCATTTGTAATCTGCGTGTGGTCACCAGTAGGCTATGTTGGGACTTTCCGCCGAGAGCTCTGGCGGCCGTTTCCATAACTATTCGTCCCTCGTGAATAGGTTTAGAGGTTAGGTTAACTGTTTTTTGGGGCTAGAAACTACTGGGTTATTACGCCCTAAATAATGTTTTAGGTTTAGAGGTTTTTTACTACTACAGTTGTTATTAGGCAGATTTCTCTATTGTAAAACTTCACGTGGGAAATCTGCTTAGTTTACGGAGCCCCTGCGTGACGGACTTTGATATATTTGCTTACGTGCACACCAAAGTAATTTGAAGCCACGAAACAGCCATCTTATATAACACCAAAGCCTTTGAGGGGTTGGATTTATCACAAAGGAGATCTGCTAAAAGAACAATATAATTCTCATTAAACTCAGGAAGGTATTAAAAACGAGCGGATATGCGAGCCTGAATATGAAATATGTTTTGCGGATTGCCTACTTCTCTATCTACAGGGGCTTCGGCTGAAGAGGATGCCTTGCAACTACTCAACAATCCCCCTCACTACGCAGGGGCCGCGTCAACAATGCAGATTTCCCGCGTGCTGGAGTGTCACCCAGACGACACACAATAGGGTAAAACGGCCAAAAAGCGAAATAAAATTCTATTTCTCGAGGCCTGTTATGACAAAAAAGTTAGTTTCATTCGATTCACAATTGGAGAATTTGAAAACATTGACAGAGCACAGATATTAGTAATTATTCTTTAAAATTTAATTTAGCGCAATTAATTTTAATTAATTGTTTCTGTGTTTTACAATACAACTACCAACATTAAATAAAGTAGTAACAAAATGTTGTTTTCAATTGTTCGATATTGAAATTTTTATGTATGTGTATCTCGACTTCTTCAGAACACACCATACAAAGAGAGTTCCTTCTCAGCAATTTGGTGTTGCGTCTGTTGAAAAGAATACATTAAGTACCTACGATTCGCAATCATTCTGATTTTCCGTAAAATCCTATTTTCAAATTTACCTATACTGCAATTAACAATTCTTAATTTAAACTTATAATGAGGTGAAAAAAGCTTTTTTTTTATTCCACCAGTACCTAAAAAGAGAAGTTGATACTATACCTATAAATATCGAGTATGACATTCATAAAAAAAAGAAAAAAAAGTCCACCACGCAGGGGCTACGTAAACTAAGCAGATTTCCCACGTGAAGTTTTACAATAGAGAAATCTGCCTAATAACAACAGTAGCAGTACGAATCTCTAAACCTATTCACGAGGGACGAACATTTACGGAAACGGCCGAACTAGCTTTCGGCGGAAAGCCATGAAATAGTCTACTCCTGCCGACCACACACACAATGCAAATGCAAATATCTCGGTTAATATTCAAGATACAGAATAAATGTGTAGAGCAATATTTATAGTAAATTTAATTTGCAATAAGATTGGTTCTATACACGTTTTCGATCCTACTTATAGTAACGGAGATATTTCGAATTTTCGAAAATCCCCCCTCTAAACAGGGGTACGATTTCGGCCATTAACGAATTTGATCTTTCTTTTTGCATAAAACGCTTAAATATCGAGTTTGGTAACGATCAAACTAAAATTGCGGCCACTAGAGCGTTAACAGATAAATAGATATAGTTTTGAACGGACCTCATTTTCGTCATCTCTTGGGTAGGATCGATGGACATTTGAAGAAATTTTTCGAAAATCGCGTCATGAGTACGACCTCAATAGCTGATTTCCCTTAGGGGAAATCTGCTAAAAAAAATGCTACAGCTGTAATCTGTTATGCGTCGGTTTGAAAATTTTTGTAGGATCAATATTCTAGGATAAACATAAATTAATTAACAAGATTGGTCATGTGGCACTTTTCTAAGTGACCCTTAATGATGGAAATTGATATGACTAACTAATGTACCCGTTTTTATCGTGTTAAACTGATTTATCTTGGAAATATATTGTTTGGTAACCACTTCGTTTTGATCGCGCGCTGAAAACGTCTCTTCAGTCATTGCATTGTTAGGTAAGGTATGAGGACGAGAAATGAGGAATGTGTTCTTATAATAACTTTGTTATCAGTCAGTCGAAATAAATATTATCTCACGTCAAAAAATAACTACTGCATTATCTTTGCAAATATTGTTTAAGAGTTATTTTTCAAATGCAAAAGAAATGGAAAAATATCATTTCCTCCTCTGCATTGTATGCGTGTGGAGGTGAACGACCTACTAGAGAAACCCTGTAGTAGTACGCTAGTATTCTCAAGGACGTTGGCCGCCTCTCACTCTTGGCTATCATCAGGCCACGAGCCTTCCCACCACCTAACAACTATTCCCGGATGAAACCTGAAATATTTGAGGAAGGCTGCTCAGTCCGATCTTAATTTTACAGAGCTACAAAGAAAAGCATTACCTCAGAGACATAGTTTTTCATCACTGGCCTTTGATTACAAAACATGGCTTTAAAACGAATTATTCGTACTAAAATAAAGATTTAGTAAAATATATATCTCTTTATTGCACTGAAGGAATATATATGAGCAAGCGATAAAAGTCCGTCACGCAGGGGCTGCGTAAACTAAGCAGATTTCCTACCTGAGGTTTTACAATACAGAAATTTCACGAGAGTCGAACAGTTAAGAAAACGGCCGAACTAGCTTTTGGCGGGAAAGTCACCCGTCCGTTAGCCGGCCAGATTTAATAAAATGGCAAATCTCAGTTAATATTCAATATAGAGAATAAATGTATATAACAATATTTATAGTAAATTTAATTTTCAATAAAATTGATTCTGAAAATTTTTTCAATCCGACGTATAGTAACGGAGATATTTCGAATTTTCGAAAATACTCCCCTCTAAACCCCCCCCCCTCCCCTCCCGATTTCAGCCGTTAACGAACTTGATCTTTCTTTTTACATAAAACGACTAAATATCGAGTTTGGTATTAATCAAACAAAAATTGCGACCGCTAAAGCGGTAACACTCACACACACACACACACACACACACACACACACACACACACACATATATATATATATATATATATATATATATATATATATATATACATACAGTTTTGAAAGGACCTCATTTTCGTCATCTACTAAGTAGGATCGATGGTCATTTGAAGAAAAATTTCGAAAATTCCGTCATGAGTACAACCTCAATAGCAGATTTCCCTTAAGGGAAATCTGCTAAAAGGCGCATACCTGTGGACCCCAGTCGCAGGGCTCTCTCAATAAGTCCAATGCAGCGTTAACTAAGCAGATATCCCAAGTGCGTCCTGTATTTGCATTTATCTCGAAACGTAAAGGTTCAATAAGAACAACATTTGGTATTTATGCTTCAAATAAAGTTCTTCATAAAATAACAGCTTTTCGTTAGTACGAAACGGCTAGGTTTACTACTGGGGATTTACTAGGGAACTAAAAACTAAAAAAATGCAAAAAATCTCTATTAGTAATCGAGATAGTGAAAAAAATGTACATAATAATATTTATAGAACAATAAATTTGCAATAAGATTGGTTCTATACAATTTATCGATCCGACACATAACAACGGAGATATTAAAGATTTTCAAAATCCCCCCTCATTGTGCTACTTGTTCTTTAGTTTTACATAAAATGTTTTAAAAAAAAAGAGTTTGGTAATTTGGTACGATCAAACAAAAATTGGTTTAACAGATAAATATATATATATATATACTCAGTTTTGAACGGACCTCATTTTCGTCAACACCTGAATAGGATCGATAGAGATTTGAGGAAATTATTTGAAAATGTCGTCATGTCTCGACTTCAATCTGCTAAAAGTTTTAATTGACCTTTGGAATACTTTTCTGAAATAGGAAAAGCTCCAGCATTTTTCTCATTCAACATTTTTCTACTGACTCCAGCTCCCGGCGACTAATAAAATCGGGTTACCTTTTTTTAAAATAGACCAACTCAGAATAATAAGTCATGTTATACCAGATAAAACCCAGATATATTTAATTTTGAATTTGCACTCATTCGAAATATTATGCAAAGCTTTCATCAAATGTCCATCGATCCTACCTTGGCCTGGGTTTTTTCTCCTGTCACTTAGTGTACTTATACTTAAGTTAAAGCGTTACCTATTTCTTTTTAGGGGCTCTGGTACATGGGCATGTGAGTTAAATAAATGGTATCTTCCATAATTAGCCTATACGTCAAAATAGTAGGTATTTCCAATTTTACTAAAGGAGGAAATGCAATTGAAGGGATTTTTCATAGCAGTTAATCCAGTGACGGTAGTGAATTTCGAATCCACCTTTGTGAAATCAACATGATGTATCTACATTATTACACCTGTAAAATATTCTTAGATTAAGCAACACCAGCATGATGGACTTCACCAAGTTTAAACATCCTACTGTTCAATTTTGCCATTTGGAACCACTTAAGATGGTGAAGCCTTCAAATAACCATCACATATTTATAATATGATTTGATTTTTTTTTAAAATGCCAAGTATTGAGTGCAAAAGCACTCGTGAATGGAGCGTCTGTTTCTCTAACATTTCAAAAAGGTACTTCACTTTTTTATAGGGATATTGACGCAATTTAATACAAAAGTAAACGACTCAGATAAAAAATTTTCCACGATGGTTGTATTAATCATATTGTTGAATCTAATTTGGTAAACTATATTAGAATACGCTGTTAAGGAGGAGGGTTGTGGAGGGGATTCAACAGTCCGACCATTCCCTTCTACATTCCTAATAAAAATAATACATTTCTGAAATGGGAAAAATTGGATAATGGATTTAATGCCAGCTTAGAATATGTATATATAACTATGCATAAATATGTTAGGAAAAGCGGAAGATGAAAAATTAGTTGTTTCCCTAAATCTCAATAATTCTAAAAATACGACGAACTTTAATAATCTTAGTTTCTATTTGCACATGAAGTTCTATTAGTTGTCAAAACATTACATCTATAAGGGGATACAAAATGGCGATGCAGTTGTCTACAACTAAGTCATTTTCCAAATTATAAATTCAAAAAATATATATACTTGTATAGTACTAAACCTTTAGTCAACAATATGGGAGTTATTATTACAATACAGGAGTCATTGATAAAATTATTCTACCCCCTCTCCCCATATACCGAGCTAGTGAAATAGTGTTGGTGCTATTGTGAGGGCCAGCGTGTAAGTGAGTAGTTGGTCAAAAGGATAAGTGTGAACCCGAGGGTAAAGTGACTGTGAGAGAGTTGGTCACTGATAAAGAATAAGTGACTGAGTTACGAGAAAGTGAGCAAGAAAGTGAATGAGGAAGAGAATGAGTATGGAAAGAATACTTAATTGAGCAAGAATGGTAGAACTGGAAACGGAGCTTACGAAAGAATGAGATACGATAGAGTGGGAATGTTTGTGGGCAGGGAATAAGTGAGTTTAAGCGAGAGAGTAAGGGGTGGGGGGAGAGAGAGTATGGGAGGGATGGGAACGTGTAAGAGAGAGATTCAGTGGGAGGGAGAGCAGAGAGTAGGAGTGATAGAGAAGAAAGGGAGTGGGAAATGTAGGGTGATAAGTGGGTGAGAGGGAGTGATAGAGTGTAGGTTGATGGGTGGGTGGTAGAGAGTGTAGCGTGATGGGTGGGAGTTAGTGATAGAGTGAAGGGTGATGGGTGAGAGGGAGTGATGGAGTGTAGGGTGATGGGTGGGAGGGAGTGATGGAGTGTAGGGTGATGGGTGGGAGGGAGTGATAGAGTGTAGGGTGGTGGGTGGGTGGAGGTAGTGATAGAGTATAGGGTGATGGGTGAGAGGGAGTGATGGAGTAGAACAGGGCTAGCAGAGAGTAGAGGGAGAACAGAGTGTAGGAGTGATAGAGAAGAAAGGGAGTGGGGAAATGTAGGGTGATAAGTGGGTGGGAGGGAGTGATAGAGTGTAGGGTGATGGGTGGGTGGTAGAGAGTGTAGCGTGATGGGTGGGAGGGGGTGATAGAGTGTAGAGTGATGGGTGGGTGGGAGTTAGTGATAGAGTATAGGGTGATGGGTGAGAGGGAGTGATGGAGTAGAACAGGGCTAGCAGAGAGTAGAGGGAGAGCAGAGAGTAGGAGTGAGAGAGAAGAAAGGGAGTGGGGAAATGTAGGGTGATAAGTGGGTGAGAGGCAGTGATAGAGTGTAGGGTGATGGGTGGGTGGGAGTTAGTGATAAGAGTATAGGGTGATGGGTGAGAGGGAGTGATGGAGTAGAGCAGGGCTTCTTAAACTATGGGTCGCGACCCCATTTGGGGTCGCGTAGCAAAATTCTGGGGTCGCGAGAGATAAAAATACAATTTATGTTTTATCTTCAGTTACAACTTATTCGTCGATTAGACGAATATGCTTTATCTACAATTACAACTTATTCGTCGATTCGACGATGCTTCTTTTACAAAAAGAAGGTTATCATTCCTTTGGAAGGACGAGGCGATTTTCTACTTCCGGATGTATGTAGGCAATAAAAAACAGGCACATCCATCTCATTAAATTTTTAACTTATACTTTAATTTAATACTTACCACGCAACTACTTGAATATATCCGAGAGAATTAAGACGGTCAGAATCCTCCTTTATTTTTGAAACTATAATAAATGCAATTCTATAATTTTTTGTGCAATTTGTAATTTTAGATTTTTGTTGTTTGTTTCAAAACAAATTTTAAACTTATATATTTTCATATGTATATGGATATTGTTACCTAATAAATAAATCATCAAAAAATATTAATTTATTTTTCTTTTATATTTGTATGGGGGTCGTCAAGAAACTCGCAATCATAAATGGGGTTGTCAAAAAACTCGCAATCATAAATGGGGTCGTAAATTACAAAAGTTTAAGAATCCCTGGAGTAGAGGATGATGGGTGAGAGGGAGTGATAGAGTGTAGGGTGATGGGTGAGAGGCAGTGATAGAGTGTAGGGTGATGGGTGGGTGGGAGTTAGTGATACGAGTATAGGGTGATGGGTGAGAGGGAGTGATGGAGTGTAGGGTGATGGGTGGGAGGGAGTGTAGTGATAGTGATGGAGTGTAGGGTGTTGGGTGGGAGGGTGTGATAGAGTGTAGGGTGATGGGTGGGTGGAGGTAGTGATAGAGTATAGGGTGATGGGTGAGAGGGAGTGATGGAGTAGAACAGGGCTAGCAGAGAGTAGAGGGAGAGCAGAGAGTAGGAGTGATAGAGAAGAAAGGGAGTGGGGAAATGTAGGGTGATAAGTGGGTGAGAGGGAGTGATAGAGTGTAGGGTGATGGGTGGGTGGTAGAGAGTGAAGCGTGATGGGTGTGAGGGAGAGATAGAGTGTTGGATGATTGGTGGGTGGAGGTAGTGATAGAGTAGAGGGTGATGGGTGAGAGGGAGTGAGGGAGTAGAACAGGGCTAGCAGAGAGTAGAGGGAGAGCAGAGAGTAGGAGTGATAGAGAAGAAAGGGAGTGGGGAAATGTAGGGTGATAAGTGGGTGAGAGGGAGTGATAGAGTGTAGGGTGATGGGTGGGTTGGAGTTAGTGATAGAGTGTAGGGTTGTGGGTGAGAGGGAGTGATGGAGTAGAGGATGATGGGTGAGAGGGAGTGATAGAGTGTAGGGTGATGGGTGGGAGTTAGTGATAAGAGTATAGGGTGATGGGTGAGAGGGAGTGATGGAGTAGAGCAGGGCTTCTTAAACTATGGGTCGCGACCCCATTTGGGGTCGCGTAGCAAAATTCTGGGGTCGCGAGAGATAAAAATACAATTTATGTTTTATCTTCAGTTACAACTTATTCGTCGATTAGACGAATATGCTTTATCTACAATTACAACTTATTCGTCGATTCGACGATGCTTCTTTTACAAAAAGAAGGTTATCATTCCTTTGGAAGGACGAGGCGATTTTCTACTTCCGGATGTATGTAGGCAATAAAAAACAGGCACATCCATCTCATTAAATTTTTAACTTATACTTTAATTTAATACTTACCACGCAACTACTTGAATATATCCGAGAGAATTAAGACGGTCAGAATCCTCCTTTATTTTTGAAACTATAATAAATGCAATTCTATAATTTTTTGTGCAATTTGTAATTTTAGATTTTTGTTGTTTGTTTCAAAACAAATTTTAAACTTATATATTTTCATATGTATATGGATATTGTTACCTAATAAATAAATCATCAAAAAATATTAATTTATTTTTCTTTTATATTTGTATGGGGGTCGTCAAGAAACTCGCAATCATAAATGGGGTTGTCAAAAAACTCGCAATCATAAATGGGGTCGTAAATTACAAAAGTTTAAGAATCCCTGGAGTAGAGGATGATGGGTGAGAGGGAGTGATAGATTGTAGGGTGATGGGTGAGAGGGAGTGATAGAGTGTAGAGTGATGGGTGGGTGGAGGTAGTGATAGATTGTAAGGTGATGGGTAGAAGGGGTGATAGAGTGTAGGTTGATGGGTGGGTGGGAGTTAGTGATAGAGTGTAGGGTGATGGGTAGAAAGGGTGATAGAGTGTAGGGTGATGGGTGGGTGGGATTTAGTGATAGAGTGTAGGGTGATGGGTGGGTGGGAGTTAGTGATAGAGTGTAGGGTGATGGGTAGGAGGGGTGATAGAGTGTAGGGTGATGGGTGGGTGGGAGTTAGTGATAGAGTGTAGGGTGATGGGTGTGTGGGAGTTAGTGATAGAGTGTAGGGTGATGGGTGAGAGGGAGTGATAGAGTGTAGGGTGATGGGCGGGAGGGAGTGATAGAGTGTAGGGTGATGGGCAGGAGGGAGTGATAGAGTGTAGGGTGATGGGCGGGAGGGAGTGATAGAGTGTAGGGTGATGGGCGGGAGGGAGTGATAGAGTGTAGGGTGCTTTGTGGGAGGGAGTGATAGAGTGTAGGGTGATGGGCAGGAGGGAGTGATAGAGTGTAGGGTGATGGGCGGGAGGGAGTGATAGAGTGTAGGGTGATGGGCAGGAGGGAGTGATAGAGTGTAGGGTGATGGGCGGGAGGGAGTGATAGAGTGTAGGGTGATGGGTGGGAGGGAGTGATAGAGTGTATGGTGATATGTGGGAGGGAGTTAGTGATAGAGTGTAGGGTGATGGGTGGGAGGGAGTGATAGAGTGTAGGGTGATATGTGGGAGGGAGTTAGTGATAGAGTGTAGGGTGATGGGTGGGAGGGAGTGAGTGAGAGAGCAGGAATAGAGGAAGATGTGCCTTCAGAGCCGAGGTTTGTTGACCTCCTCGCGTGACTTTTTAGTCAGCTCCTCGACAATAACAACTCTACCTCTCTCTCTCTCTCTCTCACTCTCTCTCTCTCTCTCATCTCTCTCTCTCTCTCTCTCTCTCTCTCTCTCTCTCTCATCTCTCTCTCTCTCTCTCTCCCCTTGAGTTTTTTATCCTTTTTTTCTGCGGGAAGGGGAGCTTTTTGTTATTGTTGCTTTTTTTTTTCATTTTCAGTTCCACGTAATAGAAGAATGAGTTTGGTGTGTAGAGTAGAGGGTAGTGGACTATTATGGTGGCGTCTATTGTGCACGTCTCAGAAGAGCCCTTGTTATTTGCCTGTAAATATTTTTGGAGACTGTAAACTGATGCTGTAGAGCAAGAGATGTTGCGACAAAATTAACAATTTCAATGGCGTACATTTCTGGTAATAGCATCTTTAGTATTATCATATTACTGTAGGGTGATGGTGGGGGGGGGAAGCATTTCGTGATTGTTTCCTTCTCATAATTGTGAATATGTTTCAGAATTTTCTAAAAGCTTTGAACATATTGATATACCTCAATCGGCCTCTCATGATACTTAGGATCATAATCATCTGGCATTTTTCTCCTCGGGTGCTGGATGGGATAATAGACAAAAATGTATTTTCCTAAGCTTCTGGCATTTTGAATTTCACCTCAAAGTTTGTTTCACTTTAACTTCAGTATACTCCAAAAAAAGTCGTGTGAAAATGAGTCTAATGTAATATTATAATTGAAGGTCAAGAGGAGCTAACTCGCTCTTAGCATACCAGACAACACATATAGAAGAACTATGATACCGATCTTGGAATATTTTCTTCAAAAGGCTATTGAGTAGAATTTATTTGGCCTGTAGTAAAACGGGTAGAATAATCAAGAAGATTATAAGTGCTGGCTGAAAGCGGATGGAGTATGAGTAACGTAAAAAAAATTGAGATATTCTAACAAGAGAAAGGTTATGCCAAAGTTAAAATTAACATTGTTAAGAATGCAAGACAACACTTTAACTAGGAGAGGGAATGAATAGTAATGGTTGAATGATTTGAAAATCAATATAGAGGTGGATCTACAAGTACTTATCAGCTACGAACGTTGCTCTGGTGTTCTGTCTTAGTCACTTCAAATTCCAAGTTACTCGAGCAGAAGAATATGTGCTCAAGTTGATAATACGTTCGACTTCTAGCTGCAGATCACAAGGATGCCGTAAATTCCTATGCTGTTCTCACAAACATTTATTCAGCGAACCCTCTTGCCATCATCGCGCGTGTAAAAGAGGACCTTACCAATGCGAGAGGCTGATTTTTCATATGGAAATCTACAGGAAAATTTTGCTATATAACAGCAAGAAAAACAAATACTCTCGTGTAATATAGAGCAGATTTCACTTGCATAAATTGTTTATACCCGTCCGAAGTTACGTTTCCCCCAAATTAGCTCAGAGAACTTCTAAAAAAAAAAAAAAAAAAAAAAAAAAAGAAAAGGGACCCTGACCAGTTATGCAGCATTCTGCAAATTTAACGCCTACCAAAGGGTCAATTGACGAAGAACTGCACCCGGCAATATTCCACTTTTATCCATTTAAGAATTAAAAACAACTGTTCGAAGGAGCCAAAATCTTTTTGCCCATAACTTATGAGCACAGCTAAACGACTCTTTAATTTGAGTCGAATGAGTTTGTAGGACTGCCATTGAGTATCATGAAACGCTCAAGCGGAAACAGGCACGGCCTCCTGAATACAACGGATATAATTGTAGAGTTTCCTGTGGGCAAGCCCAACCTGCGTTTATATAACCTCTAACTTCCGCCAACCTCATCTGCCCTCCCTGTACAAATTGGAACAATAGAATGTTAATCACCAGGATATCACACGGAATATAATTACCCAGAAAACTAACTGTAAATGAAATGCACAGCTGTTTTAATGGCCTGAAAAAACTTTTGGTCTTCATAAAGCCGTTCACGTTTGTAAAATGAGCAATTAAGATCTTCCTTTTAAATGACTAAGAACCTCCCGCAATTAATGCACAGCAAAGATTCAAGAATATGATAAAGGCTATAGCTCTTAATAATATACACCACACTTCAGAATCGAATGAAGTTATTTTAATAAAAATATATTTGCAAAACATAATTTCCACTTTAGCATTAAAATCACCATTGATAGCAACGGAAATTTCAGTTTTGCTGTAAGAATTACACCAATTCAAAAATGTAATCTGCAGTTTTGTAAAAGGGAAAGATATAACCTGTAATATGAACAATACATTTATGTATATGGAAATTGGAAGTTAGTGAATATTATTGTAGTCAATAAAAATATTTTTTTAATAATCTATTTATATTGATTGTTGAAAAAATAAATGACACTTTTTTAACATTCTTTGCTGTCATCATTGGCCAAAACCAACACCAGATGTATCATAGGGAAAAACTATTTCTGCAAGTGGTGTTTATTCAATTACCAGGAGTCGGAAAAGCAAAATATATTAATCTTAATGAGATGATCGTGTTTATGTATTTTATAGAATCATGACTCAGATCCTTAGCCGTACTTATAATTGCAAATGGAATTTCAAAGAGGGGAAAAAAAGAAAAAGAAAAAAAACTTTAAGAGCGTGTCTGCTGATGAAGAACTACTCTTGAAGGGAAAGAAAACGGGAAGATCCATAGAAGGTTAAAATGAGAGCTAGTCAGTGAGGGCTGCCTTTGATGTTGCCTTAGGTGGTGAGCAAAAACTGGGAGCTGCACTCCCCTGGGGCACTCCTTGGCTCTCGGGCTGCACATGGTCACAGCATTCAATAGGCGACCAAATGCCACGAAAGATACTTATAATGGACAAACTTTCTGCTTGACGGACGTTAAAGAACGTACGACGTTTAAAGCATGAAGATAGAAAACTTATTTTTACATCAGTACCATCCATAAAATAAAACAATTTGAAGAACAGTCTTGTGAAGGTGGACACTTGAAAAAGAAACGGAAAATTTTGGATATGAAGCTCACCTAAGTGTATGTAAAATTAAAAGGTTTTTTTCCTAATGTGTGATGTTTTTACATTACACGTTTGTTACAATGAGAATGAAAAGATTGAGATCGAGATAGGAACTCTAATATCTAAAGTGCGAAATTAGTTTACAATTTATAGAAACCTATACGGACAGCTATAATTCTTCCGAGAGTCCTGCGGTTCTTGAATCAGGCAAGGCCAAAATTCTACCAATCAGCGACCGACTTGAGTCACTCCGAAGTACTGGACAGACTTTACAGGAGCTCTTCGACTGCCTTTCTCATGCATTATACGATTGTTGATTGACCAAATGGCTTAATCTGGGTATTAATAGGACTACGGCACCAAAGGTGGGAAGATGGTGACGCCTAAGTGAAGCCTAAACTGCCGTATAACCCCACCCCCTCTCCAAATTCTTATTTCAAGCAATTCCGTCTCAAAGAATTATCACGGCAGATAAAGGGAATTAAGAAGGAAATTTTTTTGAAGGAATCGCTAAAGATTTGCAGAATTACTTTGGCTGAAATATTGTGTATTCCAGGTTGCGTTCAACAAGTTCGTAGGTGGTCCTCGACGCGTCCGTCTTCCTTAATGACATTACTTAAGAAATCTGATATTAACAATAGTACCTCACTGATTACAAAATGATTAAATGACCTATGAATAATGGCTAGGTTGCTTCGTGGTTAGAAAAGGCTGGGTGATAACCTGTAAATAGTCTGCCCGATTAGCAGTATTACCATTTAGTAGTTGTACTTTAGGAAAAAGTCATTTATGGTTAACCTTACTTTTAATATTGCCTCTTTCTCAAGAAATATGCCACAAATTTAAGATCAAACGACCGTCTTCGTTTTACGTGTCTTACAATGCATGTGATATCCCACTTCTCCATTTTCTTCAGCTCAATTCGCCAGGACTTTATTATGAATAAACTATTTTTTGAGATACTCATCGTTAGCCTATATATAGTATTATTTTTAAAGAATGAAAACTTTGAAGTAAAAGCATCAGTAATTTATTCACAAAATGCAATGTTTATTTAATTTCCAAACAAATTGCCTATTCTCCAGTGCTTCTTAGGAAAATATATCTACAGTTGGTTACTACACATGCAGGATATAATCACATATTATCACAAATATTTGTAACCATATTTTGTTTTCAATTTGTCTCACTTATTCTTCGTAATTACTTGGACCAGTGAAAAGCAAAACGGTTTGAGTCATATATCTATATATTTTGTTATATCTTTGTTCCAGAGATTCGATATGGCTACATTAGATTTCATGGCAACTTATGCTATACAATAGATCCATTATAAATATGAGCATACTTTTCTGAGTCGTGTTTAGATCTGTTAAATGTATTGAAATATAAGTAGATAATAACAAATAAAAGAAGGGGATGTTTGTGTTGCAGATTTTATGAAAGTTTAATATCATACAGCTAGGCAGAGCGATTGTCAAGCTTGAAAATTGCCCATCTTTAACGCAACAAGTTATATCTAATAAATATTTTAAAACTTTTACTTTGCCAGATTTTATAATCCATTGAAGGCTTATAATATACCATTTTCTTTTTTTTTAAAAAAAAAAAACAGAGTACAAAAGAGTTGTTCCATGTTGTCTAGCGAGTAGTCGGAGAAACCCCGCGATTCGCAAAGGCAATTCCTTAATAGAATAAAATTAAAGAGATACCTACATTAGGATGATGGTGATTCATCATCGCACTTGAGAATAGTGGCAGTTGGAAACAATCGACCCATCATCATTAATTCATCAATTAGAAACATTCTTTCGCAGGAGTAATTGGCTGTTGCCATCGCTCTCTGTTCAATCTCTTGGGAACATTCTAATTACGAAGAAAGCACACATTACAATGGAGGGTAGGGCATTTATACCAACGGCAGGTTCACATTACAAAGCCTTAGAAATCGCCCAACTCTGATCACACAATCTCCAATTGATTAATATTTGTTCTTTTTGTAAGAATAAATTTATCTGGAACATTGTTGTCTACTTTGTGGCACTAAGGGTAATTGGGACTGGCTTCTGGTTCTAGCTAGGATCTAACTAAGGATTTTATTTCATAAGATCTTCACTCAATAAATTCCTAACGCCCAGGTAAGACATTTACAAAGGCGATTAAGACCAACCAACGCCTTTAATCACAAGGTCAACCTCTCAGGTCCCCAATCAGAAACGCTCTCAATGCAGTTTTGGATTAATTAATGTTTTAACCAATCCTGACGTTCATAATTCAGATGAATATAGATAATTTGTAATAAGTGCTATACCGACGAGAAAAGGAACTCTAATATTATCCTTACTTTTAGAGCAAGAACCATTTACGTTGAATATATTAACGCACGAGTGTTGAAAAATACAATTAACGCGGATATGAACATCAACCGTTACACAAAATTTTATTTAATTGTTAGTAGCTTTTGGGGACCCTTGTCTACATTTTCAGAACTTTTAGACCTAAAAATGCATGTCAGACATGAGGTCATCTTTATGCTGGAATAATGTTTTATAATTTTTTTTTAACCCAGATTAATGTCTTTTAATCTTAGGGAGCATTTCCAATAATAACTGTTTTCAATCATATATAAAAAAAAAACTCAAACTAACCAAATTTTTGTTAGATACCAATTGATTAGTGTCTTTTTTTGTTCAAACGAGAGGAAACAAAGAGCAAAAATTTATAATGTGGTGAATTAATAAAAACATCATCCCTTGATTCCCCATCTTTATTCATATCTCGCGTCATACACATAGACTCAATTCTTGTTGATGAGAGGTCATTGCCTTTAAGAGGTAATTCGTTCAGTCTATGATGCCAATAGTGGAAGTAGAGACTGATAGAATTCTCTGAGTACTGTAAATGTCGGAGCAAAAAATCCTTACCCACAGCCCTGGGTTCCAAGAGGAAGGGTGTAAGAAGGCCCTTGCAGGTAAGAAGTTTTTACAATGCCTCTAGAAACACCATATATTACTACAAATATCTTCTTGGAACCTTTCTCAGAGTGAAAAACTTTTGGGCACAGGGCTTTTATGACGCTCCAAACCGTGGCAGGTAAATCATTTTACATTTGACGATCTGCGGCCCTCAGCTAAGTATAAAAAACATTTCTATTACTAGCCAACGAGATGATAGTATCTGAATACCAATAGATATTATAAAAAAGAACGACAATATGCTCAAAATATTCTAGAGAAGAGAAGGACCATTTACTGCTGAATATCTAATAAAATGAATTCTCTGTTGAAAACTAGCATTATCTGCTCAGAAAGGAAGAAAAGTACACACAGAAAATTAGAGGTACTCCTATGTGCAAAATAAGTTCGTAAGATGGTTTATCTTTCTGTACTTCAAATGGAAAAAAGAAAAAGGTAAAAAAATTGGATTACAGTACCTCAGTTTTATTATGGTACTAGCGGACCCATTATTATATATTATTACATTTAATAATAATATGTTTAAAACAAAAGCTACTTTTAATAACACAAAAAACAACATTTGTTATGTGCACGTTTGCCTGAAAACAAATAGCAAATAAAATATCGCGAATTTTTTATTCAGACCTCCCTTATAACCCCCACTCCCGTTCGAACCTAAAAAATTTAATATAGCTTATAATCATGTAAGAATTAATGCTAATTTACATATAGAGTTTTGTTAAGTTCGGGTCAATCGTTAGTGCCCAATGAAATTGTTGGCTCCCACTTTACTTTTTTAGTGTATATCTCGTAAATACTTTCTTATACGACAAACGTGAATATAACACAAGTTACTCTAAATAACAAAATAAACAACTTTTATCTTGTGTATCTTTGCCGAATAACCAATAGGAAACGAAATATGGCTATTTTTAATTTTAGGCCTCCCTTCCTCCCCATTTTTAGGGCCCCCACTCCTGTTCCATCTGCCGGGCTGATTTGTGACGCTAAACCATCCAGGGCGTCACTCAAACGCGTACAACAAAATACATTCAAATCGGTGAAGCCGCTTAGGAGGAGTTCAGTGACATATACGCGTACAGCAGAATTATATATTATGGTATGTATACAATAATCAGTTTACGAATTATTTTCGGCTGAATACAGGGGTCCTGCAAGGACCCTTTCAACCCCAAAGAACTTTCTGAGCCCCTTTAAAGATACGTTCAAAGGGATTATATATTGTTCAACATAATGGGTTTTTGAGATTAACTCAGGTGAGATCGATGACCCGACAAGTTAGTTCCAAAAAGAGTAGTTAAGTGCTATGATTTATAGCTTAAAATGCTAGAGAAGGTTGTGACCTTGGAAGATCCTGAAATAATTGGGCGAATTCGATAACAGCTGGAATTAAAGAAGCAGTTGGTATTTAAGTATTTCAAAATTAATTCGTCTATCACAAGTAATGGGAAAATTAAACCGATTTCCATAAAGGACAAGGCATATTTCTTTGTTTAATATAAAGAGTGCCAATGTCCTCATTAAAATAGCTGGAGTAAGCGGCAACTGTTAGGCTGAAAATTCTTTAACCCATTATCAAATCAAGGAGGGAAATACTTGGGTAGAATTCCTGGCGGCGTCTAAATATAAACTGCACTGATAATAGGAATGCTGACATTTCGCTCTTCTATAAGTATTGCAACTTTTTTATAGGAAACAGCTATCCAAAGAATTCAGGAGAGTGGAGAAGACAGGAGCTGGGGCTATGGCAGACGAGGATTCTAGTTATGACTGATGGAGGCGTGCTTCTCGCTCCCACGGCTGGAATCTCTCTTATTACAAAAATCACTCCAATCTCCAAGATCCTATTCCATAACCAAACAGCTGACAGTGCGTCGGCAACTCACATAAATAAGTTTTTTTTTAAACATATCTCTCGTGACAGATTGTCTCAGGATTCCATCGGTTATGCCGTTGACATCTCTTGTTTATAACAGTATTCTTTCACGAAGCAGTTACAGAAATAATGCGAACAATTGTCATATGAAAGAAATTTGAGAAAGGACTGCTCCAAAGGGACGAATAGATAAGATTACAACAGTCTTCAGTACTAACCTCTCCGGTCAGCTGATTGAATGCCTCCATCTTTTTTTAGAAACACATTTATCAAATGCGAACTGTGTATATGAGGGGCCTTTATTCATGTTAATTACTAAGTACCTTGAATATTCAGTCAGAATATGATACCCATCTTCATGCATCCATATGTCTCTCACCTTGTGAATGACCTTCATGAGTGAGCGATGCTCTGTTTCTGCATATTACTTAGTATATCGATATTATAGTTTTATGAATCTGGTTTTCTTTGGAGGATGTATACTTAGATATTTAGGATAAAGGAAATGATACTTTGTTTTAATCATTTGCATATTAGTCCCAGATTCCTTGTCTTCCAGAAAAATAAAACTGTGTTGAACTAATCAAGATTCATATTATACTAGCAAGAACGAGTTTAATAGAACACTGAAAACAAGTGGTTGTTTAATATAAAATATTAAGTGGATATTTAATGTGTAGGGCTTCAGTAAATTTGTTTGACGTTACATTTTACGTACTTTAATCCAGATATTTTTATTTTATTTTGGGTCTATACAAAGATACAAAGACTTAAGAGTTGAAGTATATGTATTTGAATATTGTAAATATATTTAGTATGCCTACAATTAAAGAAGACAATGTTTGTATATCTGAAGAAAAAACAACTCGTACTTCAGGAAATAAACATTTAATTATTATGTTTTAAACTAGGGATATTGTTTTTTCCCCCAAAAATTTGCTATACCGAAGAAATAAATCGACATTTTTCTTTTTTTGGAATATTTTTGACCTTGCACATAGA
Organism: Riptortus pedestris; assembly: GCA_019009955.1. Lineage (NCBI taxonomy): Eukaryota > Metazoa > Arthropoda > Insecta > Hemiptera > Alydidae > Riptortus > Riptortus pedestris. Next base: position 78,487,138 of record CM032232.1, read on the forward strand.
GCGGCAAATAACAGGAATGAAATTAATGTATTAAGATGCACTTGTCAGAGAGTAAAAATGATTTCGTGTGATAATAGAAAAAATAGGAGATAAGCTTGAATGATTGTTGAGAATAGACGAATCCTGAAGTGGATGGAAGTATCGTTGAGATAAGAATGTTATCAGTCAAGGTGAAGGGCGTCTCTGAGTCTCAATGTGCAAGAATCCTCCGTGAAATCGATTCGCTCCGGCTTTTCCGCCCCAATATATATACAATCGCAACATATGCCATTGTGATTTTCCAACATTTTGTTTCTTGTTGCAGCCCTCCAGTCTAGACTGAAACCTGGCCAAAAATCGGAAATGATTATTTGTTTGATTAATATTAGAAAAATTGATATCTTCCACGCATATTCTCCGGGTTCTTCTGATAAAAATCCATGGCTACAAATACAATATTTAAAAAAATAAACTGAAGTTGTAGTCGTATTACTATCACGTATTAATATACGTGAACGTTCAAGAACTGGTTTACTACGTTGCTTCTTCTACGTTTATTCTAAAAGATAGACCAACTAAATTTCAAATTTGTTAACTCCAACTTTGTGATACTGAGGCTAATAGACTATCTAAAATTTATTCAACCTTTTCACCGCCAGGATGGGTGAAAGGATTTTATTGATAGAGTCCGACACTAAATAAATTCCTACTCGTCAGAAGGGAATCGAACCCATGGCGTTAGGTTTATTTATAGTTCATCGCCTCAACTGACACTGTTAAGTTGAGCTTCCAACTAAATTTAATTAATAAAACCCTATATTGTATATTGTTTTATTAACAACATTTTTAATTATAAACGGAAATGTTCTCTGAAGCGTTTTAAGTATATTATATAAGTATTTGCTTCATAAGTGTTGACTCTGAGAAGAGTACAGGCTTATCTTTCCATGAAAGTAAGAAATTAATGAGTAAATTAGACTTCAAGTATTGAAAGTCGTTAAAGAATGATTGAATATCTTTCCTTAAAATACTATATAGTTTAATGACATTCAATAGTTAGCTGACCAGAATATTAGACTGCTAATGGCTTTTTGGGATTAATAAAAAAAAAATTTAATGAAAAAAAATTCAATCCTCATGTATTCGAAAATTCAAACAAAATGTTCCAAAATAATCATTTTGTTACATTAGTAGCAATATTCTTAAAAAATATTCAATAAGCAGCAATAGACCCCATATGTCCAATTTTTGTAGTTCCAATTTATTAATCTTCTATCTCAACCCAAATCGAATCTAACAAACAATTTGTTAGGAGACACTCCATGCCTAAGCAAGTAACGACCATGATTGTTCTTAGGTTAAGAAGAAGACAGATGGCAGCTCGAAAGCGCTATTCTGATATACGGTTTGTCACCAACAAGTGAGTTTCTCACATATTTTGTGCATCGACATTAGATAAATATCGAGTCCTCGTGGTAACGAGATATAGCAAGGCAGATTTCATTATTACTTGTTCAACCCTTAAAAATTGTACCTATGCACTACACAGTTGGAATCGACTAGACTGACTGGAAACTGTCAATCATTAAAAGAAGGCCTTCAGTCATTTGAAAATATAAACAACACAGACATTCTAAGGGCAAATATCAGTGGACACCACCTGCTAAAAAGGGCAGGATTACAAGGTGTCATGTTGGAATTTGCGATGCGAATCAGGATCTAGAATGGAGACCCAGCAACGATACAAAGAAGGCAATATGAGATTGGCGCAGTGGATTATTATTCCCTGCTGTTGGCTGACGTGCGGGAATCTTGCGGCATCTGACAGGCTGCGCACGCTACCGGCTCCATCCTGCGCGGTCAATGCTCCCTCGGATACTCATTACCGAATTCCATTCAAATCCGATGGGTAGTCCTGATTTAACACTCATTTCACTATTTACAAGTTTTACATCCGAAACAACGTCACGAGCGACCTCTTCAGCATTTTTGACGTTTGTTTGGGATGCGAGTGCAAGGTAAGTGATCTTTCATATAAAATTGCATTTCGGGCGGGTTTTCACAGTAATTCTATATTCAAGTATCTTCTGAATGCTTCTTTAAGCCTAGGAACTCAACGTCGGGTAGATTCGTAATCTTCTCCGGCAAGGCTAACTTTAATAATAGCGTATTTATCAGCAATAAAAACTCTTCCTGGTAGGTATTTTATGCAAGAAGCACATCAATAAAATCGATTGGTTTGGAGAGGAATGAACTACCAATAAGAGACTCGGAAATAAATTCTTGCATAAGTATGGTGTATACTTACGCTATTATACTGTTGTCACACTTATCGGTGGAGAACTTCGTCACTGGCTGATGATCAAGTACAGCTGGCAAGCGCTTTCGATGCGAAGCCTTCATCTTCAAGCCCGTCAAAAGTTTCACTCAGTTGGTTGTTCGTTAGTCAGTGGGTTTTATACATCTGTTCTCCGTATTGGGTTGTTTATGTTTTTAGTCCGTGTCTATTTATTTACATCTTAGATCTGTCAAACGAAGGGTGGTTTTAGCTTGGGTTTAAGGCACCCCCCCCCCCTCCCCCGGATAGATAAAAGACGTATAAAACCTACTGACTAATGGACAACCAATTCAGTACAACTTTTAACGGGCTTGAAGATGGTGCCTTCGCACCGAAAACTAGCTGTACTCGATCATCAGCCAGTGACGAAGGTCTTCACCGACAGGTATGACAACAGTATTATTTATACTGGCGGTTTCAAACTTCTATTATACCATTAGGAGAACGTATGGCATTTTTCTGTTAAAGTTAATTTATGAATAAAAACCATAAACCCACTTTTGATCTACACTACACTATGTTAAGTGAGTATCATAACTCTTAAAGCTTTTCTAGCTACAAAAAATCAAGAAATAAATGGGATTACACAGGTTTTGCTTTATGTAGTTGTTTTTGTTTTTACAAATTACCGTTAAGGAGTAGGTATGATAGAGACGGTTTCGCTGGAGCCTTCATAAAAGAAATTCTATTTATTTTTGATATTAAAGTTGTATGCCTCCTTCGTACTTGTTTGTTATCTTTCCCTTCTTCCGCAGAAGGAAGTGTGTGTAATAAAACTAAGAGCGTTCAGGGTATCAAACATGTATATATTTCTGTAGATCGCCTTCTCTCAATACTATTTTGGAAATAATTACAAGGCGATTCGAAAAATGGATATTAGAAATGTTACCCATAACTGTGATAATTTTATATTAAGGAATACGAGTTTAAAATAAAATGCTTGTCTTACCTGTGCCCTGGATTCGCCATATCTAAGTGTGAGTATGGCAAGATTTGAGTCCTGACCGGCGTCTATCCTGACGACTGTGCTTGGGTCGAGCCTGAGTGCAGGGCAGGTTTGCGCCGAGCTGATGAAGTCCTCGGTCCTCATCTCCTCTACCCTCCGCAGCTCACCCGAAGCCAACCTTATGAGGGAGCCACGCGCGAAGCCAGCAGCAGGGGCTGGTCTTGTTCGGCGAAGTCTCCTAGAACCCGGGGTGCTCTGAGCGGCGGGAAGGCTTGGAGGATGGCTAGGCGGCGCTGGAAAAAAAAAAAAAATCAAACACTGAAATTAATATGAAAGTCAAAATTTTTACTTAACTAGTCTATGGCGGAAAGTCAACAAGAAATGAAAACTCATCAGGAGAATTACTACACAAAAAACTAAACTAACGGCTAAATCTCTCTCTATGAGTTTCCACTAGCCGTACCAATCGGAGAATAGCTTGCAAAGTATGGCGGGTCAAGTCAGCTGATTTCTATCCATACGTTACTTAATTACGTTAAATCATCTGACTCGACCCTCCATACTTTGTAAGCCATTTTCCGACAATTACGGCTAGTGGCAGATCGCAGAGAAAGATTCGAAACCAGTTGAGTGATAAAAATTATTTGAATAATCATTTGAAGTTTTCGTTTTTTGTAGAACTTTCTCCAAAGACTAATTAAGTAAATAGAGTAAATAAGTATTCAATCATTCTAATGGTAGACATTTTTTAGTTATGCGGGGTACGTAAATACCTTCAAATATGCCAGCGAAACTAGTCAAGATGGATTCAGGAATTAACAAACACGTATAAATTGAATGATACGTTCCAAAGGGCATGCGTTATTTGTTTTTAGCCATAATTTATTTTATTTAGAATAACATAGATAAACTCTGCTCAAGTTTAGTTCATTTAACAAGAATAATTTATTTATAACTTTGAGCTCTATATATGATAGGTTTGATTGAAATGTTAAGGATTTGTGATGTTTCGTTGAAATTTGGATTGAATTTAATTTGATTGAAGTGTTTTATTGTGTTTATGGATAATTAATTGAATTGATGTATGTTTGCATATTTTGTCTAATTGGGATTTGAAATCTAGATATTAGTTTCTAATGTATAATCTGTCCTATGATTCCATGACATATTACATTATACATAATATATGAAGGAGAATAATGAATATGGAATTATTTGTGAACAATAAATAATTTGTATAATTTTAGTGTTCTTCATTTTTTTCCATTAACGAACAAAGACAAAAAGTCATTGCAGTTAAAGCTAAGAAACAAAAATGAGCACATAAACTACTGTTTCTAAAGTGTCTCAAACCTTTTCAAGGACAATATGGCCAGTATTGTTCTAGTCCATTGAACCATATTTGTATGTAAGTGTTGGAGTGAAATGAAAGGGGACTTACGTCTGAATTATTTTAGAAAGACAATACTTATTGATATGGCGAGCAAACAACCCATGGTGTGACCATTATCAAATATTCCTCACACAATGGTCTTTGATGGTCTGCTCCCTTGTCTTATAACAACAGTGATTGTAATTAGGCTTGTGATAAATGGGGCCATTCACTGCTTACGCTTGTCAAACTTTTATTTTATTTTTATAAATAGAACACAATTACTATGATAGGCTCTTCGTCGACCAAAATATCTAATCATGGTTCATCTTTTCCTCCATGGCTCAAACATGTTCAAAATGTGAATGTCCATACAGGATAAATCCTAAAAAAACAAATAAAGCATCGTCCAGCTCAACTGGACTCTAGGAAAAATGAAATTAGACCAAGGTTGATTATTTAACATTTTTCATTCCGCTTAATAGTAACAGAGATATTTCGAATTTTATCAGATTTCCATTGAGGGAAGTTAGTGATTGAGGTTGTACTCATGATGGAATTTTCGAAAAACGTCTTCAAATGTCCATCTATCTTACAAAGGAGATGTCGAAAATGATGTCCGATCAAAACTCTCTCTCTCTCTCTCTCTCTCTCTCTCTCTCTCTCTATATATATATATATATATATATATATATATATATATATATATATAAATTGATTAATAGATAGATACAATAGATAGACAGTTTGAGTGGCCCTCATGGGTATAGTTTATATAGTTTGGTCTGTTATCGCTCCAGCGGTCGCAAATTTGTTCAAATCTTACCAAACTCGATATTTGTTAATGGTTAAAAAGATTTTATGTAAAACTAAAGATCAAGTTCGTTAATGGTTTAAATCGGACCATTGGGGGGAGAGGTTGAGCCTGGAATCCAATCCGGTTTAGACACGGATTTCTGTCTCCAAATGAACTTGATGTTTAGTTATACGTTTAGGAAGCTATGAGAGTAAAATTTATTGCGTTATATACTTACGCTGAGGTGGGGCAGGTGGCGCTGTGGAGGCCGCTGGCTGAGCAGTAGGTGCTTTGGGCCTTAGAGGGCTCTGGGGTGGTGAGTATAGCTCGACGGGCCTGAGGTACGGGTAGAGGTAGGGGTTGTAGTAAGGGTTGTAGACCCTGTAGGAAGGGAAGTCCTCCTCTTCCTTGTGCTGGGCTGGAGTAGGGAGAGGCGGTCTGGCTGGGGGTCGGAACCTAGGAGGCAGGGGGCGGAGGAACTCCTGGACTGACTGGAACCCGAGGTAACCACCCTCGACTGCCAGGCTTGGAGAGATCATCCTGGCTCGATCACCTCTTATCTTCTTCTCTCATCTCTGAAACAGAAAGGATAAATGGGTTAGAATCACAAAATGGGGCAAGTGGAAATAACTCAATTAGAGTATGTATGAAAATTTCATTGGGAACATAGTTTGCCATTGAAACTCAATCAATGATCATATTTTTATAATTTTGCAGACTTTCTCTCAAGCTCGTAAAAAAAAAAACAGTCACTTAGAACCCCCGGGGTTCTGTACGAGTGTTCTTATCGTCTATAGGAATTCTAATTTTTGGCAACACTTCGGTTAACATTTTTCAAGCTAGACTTAATTAAGTCCCCGGACTAAAACAAAGAAACAGTAGTAGCCTGAAGAAAGCTCACGAAGAGATGCCGAAAATTGCCTGTGGACCACAATAACAATCTTGTAGACATCCGACCCGTCATAACAAAATGATCATATTATTACATATCGTAGCACATTGAAACAATATGTTTTGGAGATTACATGCATAAGTCATCATAGCATTTTCGAATTTAAAGGAAGGGCCTTGGCCTTTATTTTTCGGGATATTGGCTAGTAGAATATAGAATGTTCTCGGATAGCCTCCTACTCCTATCCCACTTATGAGCTGGAAATATATGTAATTCTGAGAAGTAGAACGTTACTATCAGAAAACCTCGTCCACAAGCAAGACGTCCATGTTCGGAAAAGAAGCTAAACTGTACATAACTGCAAATAATAATAAAACGAATAGCAATGTTGGATATCATTAATGACATAAGATTTTCTACTTTATTCATTTATTTTTGGAATTCGATGACCCACATGCCAAATGAATCCTTGGAAAATCTAAATCTCAAAACTTTAATTAGAATTAATTAGTAACGTCACAACAAGTGCTGCGTATCTAAGCAGATTTATCCAAATAATAACATACTGATGTCGTCTTCTCACAAATAAGATTTTTGTTACTCTCATAGCAATGACGTTAAGAAAAAAGCCGAAAAGTATAAAACGTAATAACAGCATCATGAAAAAAATAATATGAGCTGGAATGGAGGTATTCCGAAAGTTGTAAACGTAGAATAAATAAATAATATCCTATGTCCCACTCTGTCTAGAAAGTGGAGATAACCTGTAGATAATCCGTCCAAAATAGCCGTAATAGAACAAAGTGGACGTAATTGAATAACATAAAATGAAAACTAAGTAAATTTAAAACAATGAAAATTGGACGAAATTCTGTTACGATTACGCAGCAATTAGGTGGCGTTTTTGTTATTTAGGATATAAAATAGGCGGACATTTCGGTGACTGGTGATATTTTAAAAGTTATTTCACATTACGAGAAGTAAGTTATATCAAATCACAGTATGGTTTTTGAAAGTAAGTAATGAATAAATAATAATAAATTCAAAGATAAGGTGACGACTAAAAGAGATTTAGAAGTGTATATGAGAGGTAAAGAGATGAAAGTGGGAAGGAAAGAGGTTTAAATTCCCCCATATGAGGTAGTAGAGCTAGTGTAGTATAGTAGCATAGTAGTAAGGGATAAGTCTGGGGTAATCGACACTGTTTACAGTCGGAACGAATCGGGAGGTTCAACAACACCGCAAGGTCAGGGCTGGAGGCTCCAGCTCGTGGATGGAGTCCGCCTATACCTGGACCCTCGTCACGATCCTCTACACTCTCCCTCCCTCGGCCAGAGAGAGAGAAACGGTGAGAGAGAGAGAGAGAGATAGAGAGAGAAACGGTGAGGGAGAGAGAGCGAGATAGAGTAAGGCATCTAAAGTCCATTCCACGTTCCTCCAGAGCGAGGAAGATATCCGATTCCTCCGAAAGGTCACGCAGCGGATGATTCTAAAACCCTTCGGCATACCTGGACTCTCTTATCCTTCTGGCAACAGATCTTTCAAAATAACCAACCCAAATTAAACAATTAATCATTATACTACCAAATACTTTATTTCCACCTCTGGAATGCTTTTAATTAGAAGGAAACACGTACTGGCCGACTGCAGGAAAAATAAACAACTTGAACTTCCTGTGAATTAACTGAGATACTTACTGGACCTGGCCAAGATCTAGAACTGTTTAATTTTTTTCACGCCAGGCTTACACAATGACATGGGAATTTATTCCAGTCTACCAGATAACACAGTTTTTGCATAAAATAAAAGTTTAAATTTCGTTACGAAACACAATTTGATAAAAAAAAAAATAACTTAACAATGTTAATTTTTTCTCAGTAGTATTAGACTTAGAATCGACAAATCGATCATACTGATATACTGAATGAATGGATAGTTCAAGTGACTAACAAAGCAAAACCAATCCTTTAAAAAGAAAATAATTCGGCAAATTCTAAAGACGATTGCCAAAGTGTTGTAGAGTTGCTACATTTTATTATTCGTGAAGAAATTTGTTACCACTCTGACTTGTACCTTTATCAGTTTGAATATTCTGGCTATATATACTAAAACATTGAAGTTGTTTCAGTATGTACACTAAGACAGACTTTTTGATGCAATTATCACCCTCCTAAAAATGATTGTATTACCAGTTTTACTTGCACATTTGCACATTTAAGACTTTTTATAGCTAGCAGTTAGCCCGCCTACTGGATTAGTAGGAGTACAGCATTGAGCAGGAATAGATTATTCCTGATATGTCGTATACAAAACCCGTTGTGTTCTGCACGGTTCATCAATAGACAAATTGTGGTCAAGATTAGCAAAGCACAAATGTATGCAAAATTTTAGAGCATGTATTATAACTAGTTTTACAAGTGTGACAAAGTGATGACAGGATCACGTAGGGGACAATGGGCCTTAAAAATGACTTATTCTATGCCATTCATGAATATATTTTTAGAGTAGCGTTTAGCATTCAATAATAGTGGAAAAGTCCTTGAAGTAGTTCTCTTGTTAAGTAACAACTACTTTTGTACAGCAATAAAAATACCCAATGACTACTCAGAATTATTACATCTAGACATTACCTGGTGAGCTTTACGGGTTAGCGTTTACATAAAAGCTAATAATACTCCAATCATGTAGTATAATTTCCATATAAATACAGTAATAAACAACTTTGAAGATCATAATGAATGGGTAGCGCTGTGTTTTATGAGCTGATAAGAATACTTAATAGGGGGGTATGGTAATTGTTGTGATAAGAGTAAATGATATTAGTAAAAGAGTCTACGTCAATGAGTGGCCTTCATATGACATTACATCCTATTTATTGCTGTAGCAAAATGGAGTCAACCTGAAGGAAGGGGGGGGGGGGGGTTCCGGGGTTCCTTTTACTCAACGGCCCCATGCATTATTTATGTACTAATCTTTTATTATTCATAAAACATTCAATAGATGGCAGGTCGTCAGATGCAACTTATGCACACTCTCTGCACTTCACTCAATTTTCCATGTCACGTACTTCCTCCCGCTTTGTCATCCATATACAATTTGAAGTTTACTAAAATTATATTTCTACGACTTGGTTCGTTTCTTTCAAACATAGGCTATTCTTTTTGAACACTCTTGCGTGATAAGGAAAATCAGTTCTTTTTGTGACAAAATATGTATGGTCTGAGATAGGTTCAACAGGTGTGTCAAATATCGTGTCGGGAGTACAAGTTGTGAAGCGCATAATTAAAATGAAATTTAGAAGGAATGAGATCAAGCTCTCCAGTCCACTTAACAAATTAAAATCAAGAACACGCTTCAAAAAGGTACAGTTTTAAAGTCCGTAGTTCAATTGACGACTTTCAGTAAATTCATGTACTTCACGATGCATTTGTACATGGTAAAATTTGATAGTTGCCTGAGCGGCACTTAAACTTAATAAATAGAATAGTGAGTTAGAAGCTCTTTTTTAAAAAAAACTCCCATATAGTAATTATTGGAAACACCTTATTGAATGTCCTTGTACAAAAGTAAATTCCAAAATGACCGAGATATGCCAGGCTGAAATTGTTTTGTTTTATTCCACATCTTATATTTCTTACAGTCCGATTAAGGATTTCTTTATAAATAAAAAAAAAGAAAACTGCAACTAATTTAATATCATAAGCGTTTTTTGCCAAAAATATTTGTATGTTACAGTAATTGGGAATTTGTTGTAAAATCGCTTATAGATTGGTGTTTCAATACAAAGAAACAAGGTAATAACCATATATGTTCAAGGTAATATATCAGTTCTGAGAGGAGCTCCCGAACAAGTCCGTCTCCCCTCTTCCTCCAACCTCATTCGCTGAGGCATTCTTTTTAAATATGAACTAATATATAATAAGAAAATGTAAGGTCAGCACATTTTTGGAAATGCTTGAACAACGAAAGCTCTGTCTCGTGTGGACGTATTTTCACTCAATAATATCTTACTTTTAGAGCCATTTGAAGACTGAATCTATCATATTCATAATGGCTTTAATAACATTAATTTGTTTGGAATAAAGTAATCATAATAACCTTAAGTACATGCTAAAAATATTTACATTTTGATTAATGGGGAGAAAAATAGTATAATAACTAAAAGAAGAGAAAAATATTAAATTAAATTAATTGAAGTATATAACAAAAATAAATATTAAAAAACATCAACAATAAAATACTATAAAACAAATAAAAGAATATAAAATTATAAGCATATAAGAGAACAGACTAACAGAATATATTGTTTGACTGTTATGGTGACATGGCACCTAGGTTGACTGTTGCTGGGTGGATTACTGCATACAAGAGTGAATCAGCACTTGTCAAAATGTCACGCTTTGAACATTCCAATGCACCGCCCTTGTTTGTTGAGTGAAATGGGCTCAGAGCGACAACTTAACAGCCATGAGCTAACACCAAATGTATGTAGTTCGTACACCGATATTGCATGGTAATGCAAAGTGTTAACAGGGGAGTAGTACATCTATCGACCAACAGAGGATAATTTATAACACGGCAAACTCATTTGTAATTTGTTTGTTTATTAAGGTACCAATTCATTTAGGTAAATTAAAACTGAAATGCAGGTTAGAGTGGCTTGCTTTTCTACTCCTAAATCCCTTAAAACAACATAATTGTTCTGTATAGGTCCTGAATGAATCAAATTTCATATAATCCCTTCAAATAAAGGGTGATGTGTGGCAATATGTAAATGAACGTGTGGAACGTTTCCAATGGACCGACTTTCTTACCTTTATTGTGGAATTTAGCTGAACTGAAGTAAGCACAAAATTTCAAGTATTTAAGAAAACAACTAGTAAATAATAGGAGTTCAAATTAAGATGTTTGTACACATACACTGGTACATTGATTGATACGCTTGGATTAATTTGAGTGTGGTCTTGGTTTCTAGGAAGCTCAGAAAATAATCAGACTCGATTATATTTAGTTTCATAATGTGGATCATAAATATTCAATAAAAAAATTAAATAATAACTATTGGTTTCCTTGGAGATGGTGAAGGATAATAAAAATAAGATTTTTTCGTTTTTCAAAAGCTTTATTATATAGCTTTTCTCATTGTCACTATGTTTCGTATTTCAATTCTCACGTTTCTGTTTTGTACATAATATTGGATTGTATCCTTAGTTTCTTCCTTTGTCATGTATTTTGTTCTTTGTTGAGTTCCATTTCAATTTATGTGTTCGGTTACTGTTTTTGAGTTCCGTTTCTGTTCTGTTTCATTTCCGTTTTTGTGTTCTATGTCTGTTTTTTTTTGTTTTCCATTTTCTTTTTGTGTTCCATTTTGTTTTTATATTTCACTACTTTTTTTCGTTTCATTCCTGTTTTTATTGGTTTACTATTTCTAGTTTGTGTTATATTTTTGTTTTTGTTTTCCATTTCTCAATCTATGTTCCATTTCTTTTTGTGTTTCATTTCTGTTTTTAGTGTCCAATTTCTGTTTTGTGATTTTATTTTCATTTAAATTAATTTGACTTTGTTTTTTATATTATAAATATTTGTTTCTGAGCAAGAACACCACAAGCTGCGAAGTTCCAATAAATAAATTTAAAAATATATATTATAAAACCAAACATTCTTGTTTTTTCAATCATTGGTCGATTTTGGTTGAATACACTCTGCATGTTCCACGCGTAAATATCTAGTCACAATCCTGTCTAGTTCTTTTTCTTCTTCTTTTTTAAATCCTTGTAAAAACCTGGCGTTTGTTGTGACCCCTATGCAAAAGAAGGGGCCCCCTCGTGTCTATATTCTTAACCATCATCATTCTCCATGACTTTCAAGAAACCTGGCACGAGAATATTAAGGGTAACATGGTTTTTATAGAAGGGAGCCCTACGCTCAATCCTCTATTTTCATCCCGGCTTGGAACTGTCAGTGAATGTAATACCACTAGTAACACTTCTACGGCTGGGGTTTTACTATTCTCCATTGACAACAACATATAACAGCATAACATGTAAGAACCAAAAGTGGGAATTTTAATTATTATTCTCTCGCGCATTCACAACGCTCCAAAGTTAATGTTCTCTGTCCGTGTCCAAGAATGACAACGTCAAAGTCTGGCGAAAGTTGATTCTCATAAAATAAAAAATAATAATAAAAAAAAAAAAAAAAAAAAAAAACACCCTGAAGAACCATTCACGATTATTTTTGGAAACACTAAAGATTAGTCAAAATGGCTCAATTAAGACCGATATAATTAAGCTCTAAGGCTAAATGCGAAAATTAACTAATAATACAACAACTCAAGTACCAACTGGTCATGGATCTATTAAAAGCTATTGCCATACCTTTAAGATTATTGAAAACGGCCACAGTACATATGTTGCGGGCGAATAGAACAGACATAAAACAATATAATATTTGATTGTAAGCTCTATGAAAGACCAAGACAAAAACTAATAAATGCTTAGTGGACATAATGCTGATAGTCCTTATTTCTAATTTTATATGGTTTTATGTCATTTGTAGCTGATAGAAAATATAAAAATTATGAGGATGAATTTTATAAAATAAAGGACAAGCAAACCAATTACTTTATATTAGCTGACCATGTATTCCAATTATATTTTCATTTCATTATGGCTTATATGTTTTAGCTTTTTATTGAATTATTTTCTCATTATTAGAAATATTTTACTTATTATTTGATAAATTGATTTAATATTTATACGAGGCAGTTATGTATAGAAAAAATATTTTTTTTTATTTCCTCTATGTATTATTGCAAATACCCCATTCCGTTGTATATATAAATATACTCCCTCATTTCAGAGATACTGAACTGAGGGGGGGGGAGGCTAACCTGACATCTCGTGTGCTATTAAGAAGGGAAAAGAATTCTACTGGCTGCCTGGATATTAATTACATAGACATTACATCTTCAAGAAGCAGAGAGAGAGAGAGAGAGAGAGAGAGAGAGAGAGAGAGAGAGAGAGAGAGAGAGAGAGAGAGAGAGAGAGAGAGAGATTTGATAATCTGGAGGAGGACTTTCAGAAGGTACTACAAGTTAAGTTGTCCGCGGTGGAGGCCCAAGTACTTCTTAGACTGTAGCGCCTAGAAAGGCAGTATATTAGATACTTACATAAAAACATAAATTGCCTTCTTAAATGATCATTACACTAGGACTTCTTATTAATAATGTATTAAGATCTGAGCCCAACGTACCCAAGACATTCCCACTATATGGCTCCAACAATGTGACATGGAAGATGAAACTTGCAGTGGTGTCTGTAAAAAATGTTTATACAGCTAAAAGTACACGTATGAGTGTCCGATTATGCAAACATAAGTCTAGCCCACGACCAGCGGGGAAAATGATTGTTAAAATGCGCATTCACAAGTTTTACTAAAGCTTTAGCGGGGCATCAAACATTTCACATAAGCCATAGAGAAATCGTCTCTACAATCGTATCTGCCTTATAATTATTACAGAAGTGAAATGAAATGGGACTGACTAAACGAGATTTTTTTTAAAAGCAATAAAGAAATAAAATCTCTTGAGTAACTCACGTAATCACCCATAGTCATTGCCTCGTAATGATATTAAAAATGAGGTTCAATTGATTGTAAATCCAACGATTTATTTTTTTCTCCTTACAGCATAATTAAATGATAAATAAAATAAGAAGATATATTTTTAATTATGAATGGAAACTCCCGTCCTCTGAAGAGGTTGCATCACAAGAGGATTTTTGAGAAGTGAATGATTCGAATGACACCTGGGAATATTACTCTTATCAATTCAATGCACTTGTTTGATAAGATTACATGACCGTTTTTTTCTTGCTCTGAAGGTTTAAAAGATACATATTACAGAATAAGATGTGTCTTAGTGAGTTTTTAAAAAATATTTTTAGCTCCTGACCTCACAAGAAAAAACGTTTGCATTTTTCAAGACTGGAACTATTGATTAATTGGTAAATAACTGACCTTCGTAGTCAGGGCTTCCGTGATCGAATCCCAGAGGATTCAAATAATTTTTCTGTAATTGTTACACGGAGGGCAAGGGCCTGCACAACGGTTTTGGAAGGAAGTCAAGTGAGTAGCTTGAAAATTCTCCGGCATATTTTTCTGCCATTACAGAACGACGATAGATAATCCTTTAGTTACTTAATTACCCACAGTGCTGCGTGTGGAACGTCGAGAAGCTCATGCTCAAAGATTGGTTGTCTTAAGATGATATTAGTTTATGTTAATGTGCAATAACTGAGAGTGGAAGTTTACTGAAGGCAAAAAAAAAAAAAAAAAAAGGAATATATCTTCCTTAATAATGATCATAATGGAAAACGTACATAAAAGGATTTATAGAACATTACATTTGCAATAAAATTGGTTATATACAAGATTTCGATTCGAAGCATAATAACGGATATAATAAGATTTTTCGAAATTCCCCCTCTTAACCCCCCCCCCCTCCCACTGGTCGAATTTCAGCCGTAAATAAACTTGATCTTTAGTTTCACATAAAAGGTTTGAATATGGAGTTTGGTAACCATCAAATAATCCGCTAAAGTTAAATCTGACTACTAACTAAAAGAGTAATATAGGTATAAATGAATTAAATTTAATGCAATAGAGCCATTACCGACCGTTACTCCCCAAAGCTTTTAAAATTTTAGTTCTTTTAGTCCATTGGCAGTTGGTAAAAATAAGAGAAAATTGTTAATAATAGTATATATTAATGTCGATTTAAACATACTAAAACCATTAAATAGGTTAACAAAACAGTACAAAGAAAATATACACTCTGGACACCAAAATATGTCTTCAAATGTTCTAAGAAATTACCAAGAATCTCACTGAAACTTTAAAAAATTGTATTTAAATATGTTCCTATAATACTCACAATACTGTGTCATTTTGAATATTCTCTGCGACTTACTTAATTGTTGTTTGATGATTTTGGGATAGAATTAAAAATGAATAGAAGAGAGTTTATTGGAGAGAGCCCAGGTGTTGGGAAGGAGGCGAGCATGACGTCACTAAGGCGGATTTTGACCTTTTTCGACCTCTTTGGAGTCAGCTGGTTTTAGCCATCCCCTCCTACCACTCCTTGCCTATAACGGCCATGGGAAAATATTCCTGTAAAAGCGACATCAATGATTTTTTCCTTCTATTATTAATCTGTTTTGCAGCTAAAGGCTGTGAGAAAACTATGAAAACAAACGACTAAAACATGGCATTCTTTAGCCTTGCAAATAAGCAGTTCATTCACCGTTTAAACTACCTTAATACTAGCAAATTCTCCTTTACAGAAATCAGCAAGTGAGGTGATGAAAATGAAGTTCAAAACTATATATATGGCAGTTAACGCTCTAGGTGTCACACTTTTTCTTTTATCTTTACCAAATTTGATATTTAAACGTTTTATATGAAAATAAATATCAGGTTCGTTAACGGCTGAAATCTAACCAGTGGGTACGGGGTTTAGAGGGGGGGGATTTAGAAACTTCAAAATATCTCCGTTATTTGTGTCGGATCTCTAAATTGTATAAAACCTATCTTATTGGAAATTTAATTGTCTATAAATATTATTATATTCACTTTTTCTCTATTTTGAATATTAAACGAGATGTATGCGTTTATTTAATTTTTAGCCTTCAGTAAACCCCCACTTGCTGTAATCGGGCATTAACAATAGACCAGTATCTCATGAAACTTTTTACATCAAGCTTAAATACGAAATATTGTCTTCAATGGGCCATTATGCCGAGATACATCGGGCGATGACGTCATAAGTGAAGATTTTGCTGTCTAGACTGAATAATGTTTAGTTTATCTACCATACTAGATATTTAACTTTTTCATCCAAGAATAGAGTTTATATTAGTTAATGGCTGATGTAGGGAGAAAATTAAATAATTCATAATATCTCCTTTATTATGAGTCGGATCTAAAGATGTCATGGGGCTCAGGTTAGCCAAGGGAGTTAAGGCAGTGCCTTTAATCTCACATGGTAAACCCAGAGTGGCGAGTTCGATTCCCGCCTGGACAAAGGAATTTATTTAGAGACGGAATTCATTAAATAAAATCTTTAGTCCCAACCTGGCTAGAGATGGGTGGAACCCATAGATAACCCGTCCCAATTAGCCTTAGTTGCAAAAAGTGGACGATAATAATTAAATAATTTAATAATTTAAAGATGTCATATTAATGATTTCTAATATATATTAATGTTCTTGTGACTCTATTATTAAGCGAGTTGTTAGTACTTTCTTGTTTTCATCCTACAACAATTCCCCACAAATCCTCATCGAATTTTAAATTAGAAATAGAGAATAGATGGCGAAATGACATCGCTAGTATGCTGTACCAGCATGTGGGAAACTGCTTAGAGTATGCAGCTCCTGCGTGGTGGACATGATATTAATGGGAATTCGGTTGTGACACCTACAGTGTTAAGTACATGTACAACACAAGGTTGGGGGATGGAGCTTAGGTTAGTCATGTGAGTTAATGCCTTCTCTTAATCTCACATGGTAAACCTAGAGTGGCGAGTTCGACTCTCTCCTGAGGATAAAGGAATATATTTAGTGACGAACTATAATACTTAGTCCCACCCTGGCTCGAAAAGGGTGGTCACCTGTAGATAGCCCATCCTGATTAAGCCACAGTAGCAAAAAGTAGAGGTTAAGAAATAATAACAACACTCGGATGTCAAATATATGCATCTGTATTGCCAAATTGAGTGGAAAATAGCTCAACTATATTTTTCACTCTACTTATTAGAAAATACATGCTTACAGAAGGTCAGCCTGAAACGTTGAAGGATTATTACTGTTTAATGGCACATTGTTTAAAACAATTAACTCTTGAAAGCAGAAAACACATAATTCATTAATGTTGTTCAACTATTTTCCCACCTGCATCTAACAAGTTTCCTCGCTCAATACATAGTTCATGTTTCGGAAACATACACTTTTCCTACATGTTTTTTTTAGTTATTCCTGCAACAAAGGGACTGATTTCTCATAACTGGCAAAACAACACAAACAGTACATCCTGTTTGAGTTATGGAGCTGTAGTCAAAAGCAGAAGAACATTTCCTTAAAGCAAGCAAATAGTATCTGTTCTAAGTACAGACTGAGAGAGTTTTAGTCAGATAAGGACTCTAATAAAGACACAAACGTTACACTATGGCTGCTTTACGTTCAATCGAATATTGATTATTTTTCGTGGATTCAGTCAATGCAGACAATGAAGCACCGGAGAAGATAAATTTAACAAGACCCCCTCCGTCCCATCTTTCAATTATATTTACATTTTGGATAAGAACTGTCTTCTTGTCAACAGACACAATTAATATGTTTATTACATTATGCATGGATACATTGCATAATGTATGCTATATATATGGGTGCTGTGAAGATTTAGATCATATCCAAGACCAGGGATTGCACACTTTATTTTATATAGTTCTGCAGTTAACCATTATCTAGGTTTGAGTTTTAACCGTTCAACAACGTGAGGTAATTGAGTAGCAACTTGAATAAGAACGTAGCACGTAATGATACAATAACATGAGGATGCGTCCATTCCACCACCCAAATATATTCCGTAGCATCTCATTACTGTTGGCCGATCGTTTTAAGTTGCCAAACCATATTTACTTTTACATTATATTTTAGGTTCGTAGTTATTAATAATTATATACAATATAATGAGTTACCTATATTTTTGTTATGTGATATCAATAACCCTTACGAGTAGAGGGAAAATAAAAATAAATGGATACCGTTGTTTAAAAAAAAATCCTTATGAAGCTAGCTTTGAAGATCAAATCCTACTAACATTGAAAAGATATTTCATTAAGATATTTATCTGAAATGTTCTTTCAAATACTGAGACGAATCCATATAGAATATTGAATTAACTTCAATCAGAAATCTGTAAAATATTGAAGATTCTCTCACAATGAAATCATTCGGACTCTTGTATGAAAGGACATAGCCTTTGACCCTCGTATGAATTTAACGGAGAAGCCATGCACAATAGAGTGGAGCATTTAATGTTCTTTGTCTAGTGAAGGTTCGATTCCCCCATGAACAAAAGTATATCTTCTGTGATAGGCTCACTAATCCTATCCTTGGCAATGGAAAAGAGTTCCTGCTTGCCTATAATCTATCCCAATTAGAATTAAGGGGGCTTATTAAACATTCGAATAAAATACAATAAACAGTATTATGCTACGTACTTCAATGTAATAATGCTTCCAAGAAAATTGCTCTCTTTACTAAAAATTCGCCGCCAAAGGGATTTCTCTCTCTAGAAACGATGAAAGGGGAAACTACAATTGATAAGAGATAAGAAGTTTTGGAAGGCCTTATCAGTCCAGTAGGCAATGCTTTGAGACCTCTGTTTAGCAAACAAAATATATAATTCCAACATAAAAGATTGAAACAATTATACTATTCCATATATTGTCGTCCATAGACATACGGATGGATAATATAAAATTTGTAAAAACTAACACACGGGAACTGCAAAAACTAAACAGATGTCCCACTTGCTGGAATGACACACAGATTATGCTCTCCCGGATTCTATTTCGGATTCCTGGGTAATAAGTCTTGGAATAAGCTGGCAATAAACTGTTAAGTGATAAAATAGTCTAAAATAAAAATCCATATGTACGCGTGGGGGCTTACTGGAGGCTAGAAATGAAAAATCGCTCTCAAAAGCATTTCAATGAGGTTTTAATACAATAACCTGTAAAACAAGCTACAATAACGGCAAGAATTCTACATATACTTTTTGGTACAATTTAGAAAGATTTTACTGCTTCATTTTCATATTGAAAAAAACTGTAGGTTGAAACCTTTTGCGAAAATCTAAACCTAACTACTTCCAAATTGAGAACTAGAGCAATTTTGCTGTTACAGGTGATATATTTTAGGATATGTGCAGAGGATATCGGTCACAAATGTTAAATATCAAAGCAGTAATACCAGTACAACATCATACAAGACACAAATTTTAATTATCTGTTTTCCCCATTAGCTCTACCATAACAAAAACATGGTGCTCATTTTTTGGGAAAATATAAAAACAAATTAACCCACTAATTTTCAACAAAATATATGAAGATAGATAGATTTCTAGAGTTCAGTGGGCAAAAATTATGACGCGTGTGTGAATTTGAATGCGGATGGAATTCATAAGGAAATAATTTGGCATTGGTGTAATAATATTGAAACTTTAAAAAAATAGATGTTTTTAATTATTTCTGGAAAAAGGCACAAACTGAAGAACGAATATCACACTTTATATTGAATTATATACTTATCTAATGTGAAACAAGTTTATTTAAATTCTGTTATAAATATATTCAGTAAGACACAAGTTAATTTTAGTAAATAAAAAATAATGAAATCTATAGAAAAAACACATAATTATACTAGATCAAATCTGTCATAAGTATATTATGAAAGCTAAAAAAGAAAAATAATTTGTTAGTCTTAACGTCCCACATGGCTTTTTTATTGATATTTGTTGGTTGGAGAAATGAAGGAGGGTAATACATCACTAGGGGTAGAAAAATTAAAAACATAGATTTCCTTGTCCACCTATGAATTTTCAGAATTTATTGACTAAATTTAATAAAATATGTCCACCTTATACAGTAGAATTTGATTCGAAGAAGAGAAATGAACCTTTTATACTTCTGACAAAGGTGTGCTCAAACTACCTTTGATATATATCGATGACTATTGCCTATTTTTCATCTGTTATTACAGAAATCTAGATTAAAAAGTGCCTTTCCAAACTTTTCTAAATCAACACAATCTTCTACTAGTTTCAAAATGTATTACAAGAGCGTCAGCAATAAATAAAGCGATATTTGCTAGAAACAGCAATCTAGAAAGATCTGTACTGAAATACTCTACACCAACGACCTATTCAATATCTGCAGGTCAGCATTACTCTTCATCATAATCGAATGGACTTTAATCTATTATTCTATTATGAAAATGTGCATTAAATTATCATCATTTGTGTTCAATGATGCTTTACGTTATATTGAAGAATACATAACCACTTACGTCTGGGCTCAGGTTAATACAACCTGAGTGCATACAAAAATAGCAAAAAAACATCACAAGCATACACAAACACTCCCATTTTCGGAGCATATTTTAAAGGAAATCTGCGAAAATTGCAAATATGTTCAATAACCAGTCTCAAAAGTTAACATCCTCCCCTCCATCTCAAGGCAACATTTTTTATTTATTAGTATTGTTGATTACTTAATTTTCTTATTAGAGAAAAAAAAATTCCCATTTGCCGGGAGTGAAACCAGAATATCTTTAAAAAATGTAGTTTTAGATTTATTAATACATTGTTTTTATTATGGGTTTATTGTTTCCTAATTTTGTCACAATTTGGTTTTCCTCTATAATTATAATTTTATCCCCCATACATGATGAAAACTTGTTCATTTGAATTATTATGCGAATGAATGGTTGTTAAACTTTCAGAATCCTCAATGTCTTGTTCCGTGTATTTTCTAAGAAATTCTTCCAATACTTTTTGAGGATCAACGTTTTAACAGCATTTACTGGCTGAATTATTACTCTGCTTAACACCTCCACGACTTTATTCGTTTTGTCTTATACATATATTATCAAAATCTTGATTGCTCAGTACTCTATAGCTATAGGCAAGGGGCTACCGACTCGTACGACAATTTTCTAGAAGCCAACCCACCAAATACAATAACCTGTGTCAATAGGTATAAAAACGACAATAATCGTCAATTAATGGCTTGAAGTTGAATTTACTTAGTATATTTCCTGATAAAAATAATTTTGATGTGTTAAATATTTGTTATAAATATTGTTTGTTTACTGTAGAATGTGCAGAGTTATGAAGAGATTTGTGGAGAGTCGCATCATGACGACAAGTAAATCTGTTTTCTATTGAAATCAATTTACACGCATTATACTGGAAAATATATAAGGACTAAGATAAAATCTAAGGACTTATGATGAATGCACAGAATATGGTGAATTATTGTTGATAATACCCCTTAAAGGAAAGATATTCATAGAAACATAATAACTAAAAAATATAAAAACAGCACCTGAGATTAATAACCCACAGAAACACTTGCAATTAATATTTACAATAATATTTATTTATTTGGAATAAAAGAGAAATCACGCCTTCCAACGCAAAAAGAGTATTTTGCCTTATAAGCATGGATAACAAAAACAGTACAAATTTAGTTTGCGGTTTGAGCTGCATTCTTGCCTTTATGGATATAAAAATGCCTTAGGTGACGAAAATGAACTCTCTTGTTCTCCATGATTATCGGGGTACGAAGATTTAGGCCAGTGTTAATATTGATACCATTAAAATACTTTTTCACAACACAAGTAACGTCAAATTATGGCAACAGTGTCTCAGCATTCGCAAGTGAAGCCTCACAGACATCGGTAGAAACTTTCCGAACAGTTCAATACAAGACGTAGCCTTTAGACGATGATGATGATGATGATGATGAATATGAATGAAATCCTATACTATGTGGGAATCTTTAGTACGGTTCATAATCCAAGCCACACATTTTAGTATTTCTCCTAGCTTCAAAAAACCTCGAGGTAGAGTAACAAATAATGTGTAATATAAATGCTGACCATAAAGAAAATATACATATGTAAGAGTAAAAAGAAAAGTGAGTGAAAAGGAGCTGAGCTGATAAGAATGTAAAAAGACACAAAGTCTAGAGTGTCAGGAGAGATAACTATTTTCCACTCGTTATCTCTAACCATGACCTAGCCATGTACTGCATTCGTTATCAGTCACCTGATTATATTAACATATACTTTGTCTGCCTTTCTTAACTAAACCTATGAATTATAATACAATGTTTTTCTAACTCGTCCCTGGGAAAATATATTTAATAGACTGCTACCTGCTCCAGCGATCAGTATTTCAACTCTGCATAGTACCAAAGGTTCACTGACCTACTTCAACTTGTTCGAGCATCTCTATTATGATAAATATTTTAACAGATCTGCTTATAAGGGAAATCGGCTGATGGGTATTCACGAATCGATTTTCCAAAGTTTTCTACAAATGTTTACCAATCCTGCACAAGGTATGGCAAAAACTAGATCCATTTAAGTTTAAAATTGTTAAAGCTATAGAAGCACTCCCCTAGAAAAATATATTCTCCTCCTTTCTAAGACTTCTAGCTGTAAGATAATAGGCTTCTATATTTGATGACCCCTCCGATCCAAAGGCCTCAAATACCTATGCACTGATATCTTGAACCCTTATGATATTCATATTTTATTTTTACTCGCTCCCCTCTCAAAAAAGCATCCCGTTCAAGGATTCTAAGCCCCAATTTGCAAGCCCCCACTTCGATCCTGAGACTTCATTTTTCTAAGCCCTAATATTTCTAAGCAATTAGGTACCTAAGCCCTAATATCTCTAAGCCCTCTCACACAGAGTCCTCTTGTACTTAGCCTCTTTCTGTCAACTGCCATCACACCCTAAGCCAATATGGATTTCTTTAGTACTCAGTTTTCAGAGATACTCACTGAACACTCCATTTTTACTGACAATGTTCACTTTAAATTACTGAATCACTATATTTCTCATATCCAGCTTGTATATCAATTGCAGTTCCTACTTACCATGGGAAACAGTGAGAATTTGTCAGATCATCAGATTTGTAGCTTGCTCAGCACAATGAAGATCTGATTAGTTTGTGCAACCCCTGAGAGACGGATTTTAGCAGATTTCCCTTAAGGGAAATCAGCTATTGAGGTTATACTCATGACGGAATTTTCGAAATTTTTCTTCAAATGTCCATCGATCCTACCTAGTAGATGACGAAAATGAGGTCCGTTCAAAACTGTATATATATATATATATATATTTGTCTGTTACCGCTCTAGCGGTCGCAATTTTTGTTTGATCGTTACCAAACTCGATATTTAGTCGTTTTATGTAAAAAGAAAGATCAAGTTCGTTAACGGCTGAAATCGGACCAGTGGGAGGGGGGTTTAGAGAGGAGGATTTTCGAAAATTCGAAATATCTCCGTTACTATACGTCGGATCAAAATATTGTACAGAATCAATCTTATTGCAAATTAAATTTACTATAAATATTGATATTTATATGTTTTCTCTATCTTGAATATTAAGCGAGATATTTGCATTTGTATTCTGCGTGTGGCTGGCAGGAGTCGGCTATGTTCGGACTTTCCGCCGAGAGATCTGGCGGCTGTTTCCGTAACTATTCGCCCCTCGTGAATAGGTTTAGAGGTTTCTTAGTACTACATTTGTTATTAGGCAGATTTTACTATTGTAAAACTTCACGTGGGAAATCGGCTTAGTTTACGCAACCCCTGGCGTGGTGGACTTTTTGTATCTGATTCCATAAGCTTTCAGCGGAAGGTACTCGAACGTTGGAAACAAGGTTAAAGGTATAATAAATTTAAATATGAAATATTGGAATTGCGGAACACATGTGGTTTTTATTCATTCTTACAAGGGTATAATAATTATTTGAGTTCTAGTATAATCACAGCTTTAAGAACAGACATCTTAGATCGACCGCGAGTGTGGGAATGGAGTGAAACGGTGAAGGATTTTGTTTCGAAGAAAATGAGAGTTCAACAAGAAAGAGGAGGTGAAGTTGTGAGTAAGGGTTAACCCCCTCTCTAACAGAGCAAGTACAATTTATGTAGGGTTAAAACTAAGTGAGTAGGTTTTATTTCATTGAGAGATGTAGAAGAGAGATGAAAAGTGAGGTGAGATGAAGAGGGTGAGGGGAAACAATTAATGTGAAGGGAGTAATAGAGAAGAAAAATATGAGGTTTTCGAAAGCCAAAAAAGTCCGTTATGCAGAAACTGCGTTAACTAAGCAGATTTCCCAAGTACGTCACGTATTTGCATTTCAATGTGTACAATATTTGGTACTTAGGCATCAAATAACGTGCTTCGTAATATAACTAATTTCGTAATTATAACAGCTTAAAATTAATTCTATAAAACTTCTCGATCCGACTCATAATAACAGAGAAATTTTGAGTTTTCGAAATTCCCTCTCTAACCCCCCCCCCCTCGGGATGGAGAGGTAGAGAGATGGAGGGTGAGAGAGAGGGAGGGAGGGAGAGAGAGAGAGAGCGAGAGAGAGAGAGAGAGAGAGAGAGAGAGAGAGAGAGAGAGAGAGAGTGAGAGAGAGAGAGAGAGAGAGAGAGAGAGAGAGAGAGAGAGAGAGAGAGAGAGAGAGAGAGAGAGGGAGAGAGAGAGAGAGAGAGAGGGAGAGGGAGAGGGAGAGGGAGAGAGAGAAAGGGAGAGGGAGAGGGGGAGAGACAGAGCGCGAGGGAGGGAGAGAGAGCGAGAGAGGGAGGGAGGGAGAAAGGGAGAGAGAGGGAGATAGGGAGAAAGAGAGGGAGAGGGAGAGAGAGAGAGGGTGCGGGTGAGAGACCGCGCGGGCGGGAGAGAGAGGGAGAGAGAGGGAGAGCGGGAGAGAGGGAGAAAGAGAGGAAGAGGGAGAGAGGGAGAGGGAGAGGGAGAGGGGGAGAGACAGAGCGCGAGGGAGGGAGAGAGAGAGAGAGGGAGAGAGGGAGATAGGGAGAAAGAGAGGGAGAGGGAGAGATGAGAGAGGAAGAGAGAGAGATTGAGGGAGAGAGAGAGAGAAAGATTTGAGGTCTAGTGGAAGGGTAGAGAGAAAGAGGTAGGGGAAAGGGGAGGAATAGAGAGGCATCCCCGGCCTTGAGCTGACCTTGGTAGTACTACCCACTGCCACTAGGGGAGCCACTACAGCCCTGCTCTTTTCACACATTCCTCCTTCTAGAGCCTTTCTTAAGAATCTTGCCAGACCAGTTCGAGAGCAATATAAACCATCGAGAATCCCTCACCGATCTAACGGGAAGCATAAATGGATATGGAGCCTTCACTTAATGAATTAGCCGGTAGCCAGTTGCTGTCACCGAGAAATTGGAAAAATTTTCAATAAACACGAGGAAAACGCTCAATATAATTTTCTAAAAAGTGATTTGTAAATGATTTGGTTATGCAGGAGTCTTTGAGTGATAAATATACGCTCTAGCAAACCTATCTCTCAAGATATAGGTCTCAATAGCAAGCGCAAGATGACCAAAAGTATGCAAGGAAAGAAATGGTGATTGAAACTGGTTATTGTCACGTGCGATTCGCCGCTTGTGAAATTGTCTTGTTAACCACGAAACTGAAGAATTAGTTGGCATAAGTAGGGAAACACAATCTATTAACAAACTTCGGCAATAAACAATTTCCCATTGTCGTATGATGGTAATTCATAGTTCAATGTTTATCAGCTGTAATTGTAGAGCCGTGGGTTCGATTTCCAAGCTAGGCGATCAATCTACATCAAGGGTGATCATCTACAGATAACCTATCCCATGGTAGCATAAATAAATAAAGTCTGTACATATATATAAAAATACAGTACGTAAAGATATAATAAATATTTTGAGATTATTTTGTGTTCGAAGTTCTGTTTATAGATTTCATGTGTAATCAGGCTAGGTAGTGTGCTGTGTTAAAACTCTTCCATTGTCTTCTTTGTTCAGCAACTCTCTGCCATGTTGCCCCGTCACATATAGTCCTCATCTCCAAGTCCTATGGACTAGGTGGTCTTCCTCTCTTCCTCTTGTACTTCCGAAGGTACTAGTTGATAAGATTTCTAGACCATTTATCTTTGTCTTCCCTCACCAGGTGTCCTCTCTATATCCATTTCCTCTTATTGATGACCCACGTTATGCCAGAGAATTTTTTTTGTCTTATCAACTTCCTGGACTTATAGTCTTCCATAGTAATAGCATAAGTCATCTTTAAATAATAAATTGTTTGACTCATGTTTTGAAATTTAAAAATACAAATACTGACAAGGGGTACTCTATGCAAGAGTTATTTTTTTATAATGCATAACACAACTGAGATTATCAACAAAAGGGTGTCAAGACACCTCACTCTTGGATTCGCTCAATCCACCTCAATGGACAGTAGTAAGGATTTTTCGTATTGTGTTTATGCACTGTGGTCATTCGTAACATAATTCATTAATATTGTTGAAAACGTACTTTTATCGTTTAGAATGATATAAATGCCGGACAATCGACAGGCATCTTGAAATTGAACAGACATAATTATAGTACTAATTGGTTTAAAAGTCTGCAAGTTTCCCAATAAATGTTGGTAATTGGTTTAAAAGTCTGCAAGTTTCCCAATAAATGTTGGTAAATTATCTCTCTATTCGTCATCATACATTTCACTATTATGGCATAGATGTCTGTGCTAACAGGCAGATATCTAAAGGTGTTAATGTCACTGTTCTATCTCAATTAGCCACTTGATGTATACCCATTTGCCAATAGATAAGTATCTCACTATTAGCTTGAATTTAATGCACGATAAAAGGAATATAGGCACCTACTTATGAGCCAATAGATATCTGTTTATAAGTGCAACGATATATCTCTATTAGCCAATAGATAATTATCCATTGCCCTATAGATATCTCACTATTAGCTTGAAGTTAATGCAGGATAAAAGGAATATAGGTACCTACTTATGAGCCAATAGATATCTGTTTATAAGTGCAACGATATATCTCTATTAGCCAATAGATAATTATCCATTGCCCTATAGATATCTCACTATTAGCTTGAAGTTAATGCACGATAAAAGGAATATAGGTACCTACTTATGAGCCAATAGATATCTGTTTATAAGTGCAACGATATATCTCTATTAGCCAATAGATAATTATCCATTGCCCTATAGATATCTCACTATTAGCTTTAATTTACTGGACGATAAAAGGAATATAGGTACCTACTTATGAGCCAATAGATATCTGTTTATAAGTGCAACGATAAATCTCTATTAGCCAATAGATAATTATCTATTACCCTATAGATATCACACTGTTAGCTTGAAGTTAGTGCACCATACAACGAATATTGCTATCTACAAATCTCTATTAGGCAATAGATAATAGATATGTATCCATTACCCCATAGATACCTCACTATTAGGTTGATGTAAACGAATGATAAATGAAATATCGGTATCTACTTATCTACCAATTGATATCTGGCAATTATTGTAACGATGCATCTCTATTAACAAGTGGGTATGTATCCATTAACCTATAGATATCACACTATTAGCTTTACGTTAATGCACCATACAACCCATATAGTTAACTATTTATCAGCCAATAGATATCTATCATTTAACTATAACCACTGTTTGTAAAAAGCCCACTGTCACCTTACAGGTGTATATGAATTAATGATAGATTAACATTTATATGTTTATGGATATCCTGGCTATTAGCCATTAGATATTGAATGGAGCCGCATCCAACTATGGCTATTTCTTTGGAAAACAGCCAAATACACCGCTACTTACAGTTCTAAATCTTCTGTTAAATCCAGCCAAATCCTGGTTAAGCCAATTGACAATCCTGGTTTTATTTAATATTTTGGCGGCTCAGGATAGCCATGAAAGTTAAAGCGTTGGCTTTAATTTCACATAGTAAACCTAGAGTGGCATGTTCGATTCCCGCCTGGAGAAATAAGAATTCATTTAGTGAATAACGCATTAAATAAAATCCTTAGTCCCACCCTGACTAGAAAAGGGTGGTGACCTGTAGATTACCCACCCCAATTAGCCATAGTAGTATGTATTGTAAATTAATAAATAAATAATATAATATTTTCTAACACATATGTTCTGAAACTCTTAACAAAATGTAATTTATTAACGCTCACTTTAGGCTACTGAGGTTATCTACAGGTTAACACCCGTTTCTAGCATGGGTGGGACTAAGTATTTATTTTAATGAATTGATCACTAAATAAATCCCTGCTGTCCAGGAGAATATCGAACCACTAGGTTTACCGAGTGATTTGAAGATTAACGCCTTAACTCATTTGGCTAACCCGATCCCCCAATCTGTTGTAGTTATTTATGTATTTGCTTCTATTTACAGGTCGTTACAGAGAAAAACTGGAAAATCCAGTTCAATTATGAATTACAGATTTATTATGGTATTTAATGGCACCAAGAAAAAAAACACAATATATAGATTTCCCAAGTATAACAGAGAATTGACATCCTGTTAGATTTTATTTCCCATCTATCGGTTATTAGAGTTCTAATGATAATAACAGAATAACTCCAATGGTATTCAATTTAGAGGAAAATGTGTAAAATGACATTGTAGAATTGTAGAACATTACTTGGTCAACAAGTCACTGGGAACCCTTGGTTACAGTAGCATTCTTTTGAAGGGGGCACGTTCTGAAAGCGCTCTGTAAATAAGTAACTGTGAATGATCGAGGACTTTGATCGGTGATTTGTAATATCACTACTCTTCTGAGTCTATCAATAATTTGATCTTGAGTTGGAGTGTTAGGAGACTATATGCAATTGAATGAATTTGTTGTACACATACACACGAGGAGAAGATATGGCGTACCAGAAGAAGGCCGAACTGAAGTGGGTCCAAGAACAGTCGATTAATAATATGGAGGAGGACTTGCGGAAGCTTGTAATAACGGCCAAAGGTGATTGAAAGAGTACCAGGTCCTTCAATGGCTGTAGTGTAGGTAAATATGAAACTTAACCTTATAAGCTACAGGTTATTCACAAAAATTGCATTGTTAATTTTAAGAACCTTTTTGTATTCTATGTCAGCTCTGCATTTTATTTGTATTTTAGCTTTGCTAACTGATAAGCTGAATTTCAAGGATTTTTTAAAATATTTAACCATAAATAAGAAAAAAAACACAAAGTTGTTTAACTTAATCACTTTTAAATCTTTGTAAACAAATTTTGTGAAGTTGTCAACTTCTCAAATAAAGTGGAGTAACAAAAAAATATCATGAGCTCCCTTTTCAGCCCCAAAATGTATAGCAGGAACACCCAAATAACCTTGATCAAAATAAAGTCCAACATCAGTAAAAGAATAAAAAATATAAGACTTAAGGTTCATAGGTCAGGGCTCTCGCGCCCACATTTTAGCCCTGAATAACAGCTGATAAAGATAAAGCTCACTCGGGCAAGTAAATTGCTATATAGATATAACATTGAAATTCCTTCTATGAATTGTAGAATCTATAAATTACTGTTCATTTAAGTTAAATTACTATTATGAGAAAAAAATAAATAACAAAACAATATTTGCATTTTCCTTCTTTTTATAAGCCAGTTTTCTTAAATTACTTGAAGTTGCCATGTTATCTCTTCCGAGTAAAGGTAGTTTTGTTTTTATGTAACAGTATTTTTTTGGTCCAATGTTATTTAAATAGAATTCCTGAACCTGACAGATTAGTTAAGATTTACTGCTAGAACCGTAGGAAAATGACAATTGACAAATGCAGTTATTAAGTATTCAAGGTAAACTTTTTTTTTTAAATATTCATTTTGTTCTAGTTCCATATCCATTCTTACATGTAATTAATTAATGGAAGATAAGCTCAGCCTACGTATGCCTAGATAACCATATTTTTTGTTGGATTGTTGTTAATTTCCTGGTTTCCTCCAGAAGTGCAATTCTAGGTCAGTAGGATGGTTATAGATACCCCCGCATATTTATCCAGGTGTAAGTCCTTCTGACGATGACAGCGTTACCTCTCAGAATATCTCCGTTCTCTGGTCATTATTCAATTGATTTTAATATCGGCTTCCGTTACTATACCTACAAAATGCTTAAAGAAACACAAGCAATCGTGTGTCTCTAGTTTATTGTTCGTAGCTGTTGCTGGTCCAGAATAAACAATCGTCATGGCAAACACATCGTGGTCACATGTCATGTGCAGAATTAACTCTTATTACCCACTGAATTCATTCTTATTTTAAGATTTAGATACTTAAAATGAGAAACAACTATCCTGCAAATACTAACAGCCGTCATATTAGTATTTATGAAAATCCTATTAAGTATCTGGGAAACAAGAAGGATTCGAAATTCTTCGTTGCATAGCAGTAGTTATTGAAGCTAAGAGAAGACTATATATTTTAAAAATCTTAATGAAATTATCCTCTTCCATGGGACGGCAATGCGATTACAGGCTGAACTGTATTAGAGTAAATTCTGTAAACATGCCAATGAGTTTATGGTGCACTAATTGTTAAAACAATTTTACTGGAGAGTTTTTAAAAAATGTTCAAACTATCAGTAAATGAACAAGCGAAGAAAAAGTGATCATGTTATTTACAAGACTCACTAGCCTATGATGCTTTGAATACGAAACACCGATCCCTTTTACGTATGGATAAGCTGGGTTTCGACATACAAAACCTGGAATTCTGTTGACTTTTCTAAACGTAGAACCAAACCTGTGTTTTGTCAATTGGTGGAGGAACATCTAGCTGCCCAACGGTACATATTGAAAAACCTATCTGCCAGTATCTCATAAACCGCTAATAGACACGGCTAATCGTCGATAATTTATTGGAATAAAACATCATAATATAATGATGTTTATAACTAAGAGGAAACCGTTCTTAAAAGATAACGCCTAAATATACCGAGGACCTGTTAACCATATTATAATAGGAGACGCCACTTGATAAGATATATCTACCTGAACAAAGAAACCCATATGTGTTCTACAAATTGCAAAATAAAACTACAAAAAGATTCAGTACTCAATTTCATTGACATTCATTACTCTAGTGAATGATAAAATAAATATAAATATGTGAAGGTTAAATGCATTAAATTATTCTTTCGGTGTTCATTACACTGCAATAGTGGTATATCAAAGAATCCAGATCAATTATTTTGCGTCACTTTGGAAAGACTTGGAGAAGTTTTGTCATGTGAATATGTCTCCATCTAATCCTTTTTCTTTATTTATTATTATTATATCTAATTAACCCAAATACTAAATACAATGGGATTCATGATAAAGAGTAGTTACTACTGTAGGAATTGGCAGTAATTACTGTAGGCCGTAAACTATACAGCTTAATACCAGGTGTAATCTGTTTACTAGATCGGTTACAGTTGTTTGCGGCCGTTTAGGGTGTGTGTCCACCCTGCTGGGCCAAGGGCAGCCACAGCTATCAGCTGTTACATCACCCGCCCCCGCCTTTACATAGCGTAACATACTGCTTTTTCTAGAGCAAGCCAATAACCAGTTCCTAAATGGCCTTTGGTCAAGCTACTGGCTCCTTCCTAACGAAACACGTACACATGGGTACGGCAGGGCGTGGTCCTCACACTCATAGGAATAGGGCTCATATATAAGACCAATATCCAAATAGAGAGAATTGGCTTTCTATTAGGAAGGGGAGTCAGCTTAAGGAAAATCAGCTATTGAGGACCCACTCATGACGCGATACTACCCATGAGATGACGAAAATGAGGTCCGTTGAAATCTATACATATGTATTTCATATAAAATTAAAGATCAAGTTCGTTAATGGAAAAAATCCGTTCAGTATTTAGTTAAGGGAGTTAAAAAATTCTTAACCGGAGAAATCTTTTTTCAATTACTCAGACCATAATTGTAAACAATATTATTACAAATTTAATGTTCTATAACTTTTGTTATGTATGTTTTTTTCACTATCTTGATTGTTAACAGAGATATTTGTTTGTTTTTTTAAGTTTTCTGCTTTCAGTAAACCCCTCTCCTACTTATGTCATATTAACAAATAATCTTTTCTATTATGAAGCGCTTTAATTGAAACCTAAATACCAAATATTTTTATATTGAACTTTTACGTTTTTGATATTTAGGCAAATACGGGACACACGCGTGGGAAATCTGGTTAGTTAACGCAGCTCCTGCGTGACGGACTTTAACCTTTTATCTATGCACTTAAAACTACTCGATGAATCTCCTCCTTATTCCTCATTCTGAATTTTCAGAGCTAACAGTTTCCCAAATATTCTCCTTATCAGATGGCCTTCCTCAATATCTTCATTACTGACAAGCAGGACTGACCGGTTCGCCCGGTTTAAATTAAATTTAAAAAAGATCCCAATACTCACTTCTAAAGTAAAAAAAAAATGGTCACCATTTCTGCATAAAATGTTACTTCATACTGAGAACCTTCGATGATATTAATTGATCAACATTGATGAATGTTGATCAATTAATATTAATATATTCAAAAATGCTAATGCCAGTCCCCAACACAAATTCTCAATGTTCAGATTGAAACCGGCAAGCAGCAATGTCGAAGACTTCGGTGAGATTTCTAGATGAGCCAGGTACGCAAATGTGGTGAAGACCGACAGACCCAAAGGTGTTTTGACCATGATTTATTCGTGAGGTAATTATTCCTGGAGCTAATAAACTGAACACATATGAAGTTAATTTAACTATATTATATCATTCATAAACATTAATTCACCAGCATGATTTCCGCAAAGCACAATCAAAGAGATAGGACTCCCAACATTTATCTTATTAACTTCCTTATGAAATAGTCACAGCTTTTTAGAAATAAACAGCATTGTTCACATGTGTGATTTCTATACATATATTTCCCATTTCAATGGACCTCATGCGTTTTTGCCAATTAACTTTTAGCAGATTTCCCTTAAGGGAAATCAGCTATTGAGGTCGTACTCATGACGCGATTTTCGAATCTTTTCCTCAAATGTCCATCGATCCTACCAGGAGATGACGAAAATGAGTTCCGTTCAAATATATATATATATATATATATATATATATATTATATATATATAATATATTATATTATACATATATATTTGTCTGTTAACGCTCTAGCGGTCGCAATTTTTGTTTGATCGTTACGAAACTCGATATTTAACGATTTTATGTAAAAACAATCAAGTTCGTTAATGGCTGAAATCGGACCAGAGGGAGGGGGGGTTTAAAGGGGGGATTTTCGAAAATTCAAAATATCTCCGTTACTATGCATCGGATCGAAAAATTGTACAGAACCAATCTTATTGCAAATTAAATTTACTATAAATATTGTTATATACATTTATACTCTATATTGAATATTAACCGAGATATTTGCATTTTTATGAAGTCTGTGGTGGGGTATAGTTCGGATTCTGTCGGCCATCTTCGTCTTTTCTCGGCTTAGGCGAAGCTTCTTCTAACCTGGCGTTTTTAACCTTACCTTACCTTCCTTTGTGAGATTTATGCAAATACGTTTTGTTCATCCGCCCCCCCCCCTTCTTTAGTTCTTGGACTACTAAAATTTGAGTTATTAAAATATAAATTATTCTTACAATTCAGAAGCCGTTTCAGTTGGGTATTTATTTTAATTAACTGAAAGATTTCTCATTATCTAATCACGGTGGTATTGTGTTACTAGTATGCAGATTTCTCTATTGTAAAACTTCGCAGAGGAAGTCTGCTTAGTTTACGCAGCCCCTGCGTGACGGACTTTTATTTTTTAACATTCAATGAAACATAATGTAAGTGAAATTCTTTTTAACAGTTAGACTAAATATTCATCAAGTTTTCTGTGATTTTACATTTGATATTATAACGTCTCACTAACTTCCAAGACATACTCAGCTCAATAAAGATAATGTTAATTTAAAAACATTCTTAGAATGAGCCAAATAAATTAAGAAACCCGTAGACTTTAGTCTCCCCCCCCCACCTATTGTTCAGTATAATGGTTTACCGACAAATGGAATTCCAACTATTTGATTTTTTATTGATAATCTTGACAAATGACTTCAAGTATAAAGAATTTGGACCAGATAAGGAATTCGATGGCTTTCAAAGACTGTAGTAGGAACGTAATTAAAGGATTGAAGATGTTACGTGCTAGACGAAAACCATGATACTTTAGACAAATATCTAGGATATACTATCAGTCATACCGGCATGCAAACTATAGTTGCAAAACCTCGTCATCCATTTCTCAGAATACAAAAATAAAATTACATTAAGGTTACAAAAACAGTTTACTAGTATTCAAATATTTGAGGGCTTTGCCTTATGACAGAATGGATGAATAGTTAATGTTTATCACCTCGAGATTGTGTCTATTAATAAACTGATTTACCATGTTACGTCAAACGAATTCTAATTATTCTAGCCGGATATGGTTAATTATACATGCATTTGAGTTAAAAGCCGTCAATAAGGAACAATGACCCGTTTGATATTTGGAAGGCGTTATGGATTCATTCGTCATCAGTACATTCACTCAGACTACATTAATTAATTATATATTATGAATTTATTACAGATTATTATCAATTCTAGTCCAGATCGATTCATAGAATAAATTAGATCCCTTAAACTTTTGACATTTGACAAACATGTTGAAGAATCACAAGTAACAAATCGGACAAATTTCAAACAGTTGAATCCTATGCCAGAATGGTATATACTCGGTTAACATTAATATTATTTGAGATATTGATTTTAGTACTAAATCAACTATTTTTTATTAGATTGAAATTTTTAATTTAAATGAAAATGTCATTTTTAGATAAAAGTTATTTTTTTAAATATTTGTATTTATTGGAAATTTAATTGGTTACAATCTCTGTGTTTCTTAATTACAATTCAGTTGTATTTCATTTGGAGAAAGGAAAATTTTAAAAATCAGTACTAAAACTTATTTTTTATTTTAAGTTTTGTAAATACCGAGTTTTATATTAAGAATAACGTTATCATGCTAATTAATTTTGCATCATTTATATAATATTCGTAAGAAACAACCTAAATGTTTGGACGCGATTTCAGAATTATATGATTGATTTTGTTGAATAACATTTGGGCTCCAACATTTTTTATTTTCAACTTTCGTGAGCAACTTTTTGTATATTCAGGTAATAAATATACCACTTACGACGATAAATACTTATTGTAAGTATTTTCATGCATAATGCTGTAAGTATCATCCGATGTAAGGCAGTAACATCATCAGTAATGTTGTACATATCATCTGCTGGAAGTATCCATTAGCTGTTATCCGTTCGACAATATTCCCAATATAATGTAGAGAGCATAGATTAAGGACTCCTCCCCATAGGGAAGTACGTGGATGATATCATGTGAGCATGAGTCAATGGACGCAATCCGACCTTCCCGCACTCTCAAGGTCTCATTCTAACAGCGTACTCTTGCGGAAAATAATGTGTACCTGTATTACTCATATCTGCTTCCCGAGAATAATAATTAGAAAATTGCACCACTTAGTATTCTTATAGTTTATCCCATTCCTGAATAACAAAGGCGAATAAAATTGATTCAAATGTTTACTCAAGTAACCGCAATCTTCTGGAGCCTACGGTAATAACCCACGACTATGGATTCAATATTGCAAATGAAACGATGTTTATGATTCCATTTCAAGTGGTTGGCCTTAATTGATACAGAGGATTCGGGGATGGGTTCACAATATTTCTTCTGCTTCACAACAGGCTTCTTCAGTTGGTCGCATTCTTCATTAACAATGGTTAAAAACAAAGTAATATAATGATATTTTCAAGCTGCCTCCACTAATTACGTACGATACATTCTGAAGCACCCAGCTGATATACAGGAGAAAAATAAGGGTATGGAAACCTGAAACCTTTAGCGATAACCGGACGCCAACCAGTTGAAATGAAAAATAAAATCTTGAATTTCGTAAGTCATAATAATCAAAATACCATCACAATGTTGGGGGACTGATGGTTACAGAGGTTCAGGTCATTCAATAGCTCCAGTTCGTAGCAATTAATTCATTTTCTGTGTGTTTTATATAGAATCTGCATTTCCATGAACTCCTTTAAGTCTTACCCTCCGTATTTTCCTCGCAAAAGGGACCCTAACCTCTCTCACACAATTTCATATCTCCAGAAGGAGAGGAGCCTCAACAATTAGTGAATCCAATGAAGGGAGAGTCGAAAGCAAAGAAGGGCATGTGATTATGAATTTAGTTACTTCTTTGTAATTTATACTTCACAGTAATCAGTATATATCCTGGGGGGCATTGCCCTCTGAGGCCCCAAGAGGGAAAATCAAGAGGAAGCGCCTACGGTGAAAATGATTGAATCTATCTGTTATGACGTGTTTTACAAAAGGGGCGTTTGTAAACGTAAGAAATCTTTATAAATGTAATTATTTTAACCAAGATATGGATACTAACAATACTGGACAAGAGTCTCCACTGAAATATTTGGATGTGTTTCATACTCAATGTTTTTTTTTTTACTCTCTTTTCATATTCAATGGAATAAGAAACTAAAATTGATTCTTCGGTAAACCTAAATTTAAAACTGGTAGAGCCAAAGGACACCATTTATCATAGGACAAAGCTTCACGATAGAATCTTACGTGGAATACCATTAAGCCATATCTATAGGTATATTTGAAATATAAAATTATTTATTGATGTTTGAATTCTTGCCAGAATGCCATAATTAAAGGAGACAAGCTTAGTTAAATAGATATATAAGTGTAAATGAGAACCAGGTCTCATTAATTAAAATATCAAAATAAAAGTAAATAAATAAAAAGAAAATCATTGACACCATGAAAAATCGTCTGCAGTCAATGTGGGTGAATTATTAAAATTTAATGAATTAATAGACATTATGACTTTCAGAATTTATATACTCCTGACTTCAAGTTTCCTTAGTAATGGATGACTAAGTTGTTAAAAAAACGCAGTGTAACAATTATTTTTCATTTCGTTCTTTTATATTTTATTTGGTATAGTCCAAATGACCTTTAATCAAATGATTTTAGACTATATGAATGCCACTTTTATTATAATTATTGTCTGTTAAGTATTTATTAAAGGTAAAAGGTTTCTACTTTAAATGTGATTCATATCACATGATACATATCTCACGTGTACCTTCCATGATCCTATTAGTTTTCTGCCAAATTATATAATCTTTTTTTTTTTTTATAAAAAAAACATTGTGCAGCAAATTGATTGCACAACAAGTGTGCATCACTTGAGTGACACTAAAAGAAAGCTCGATAGATTGTCGAATTCAGATGATATATTCATGTTACACTCAAGGAACACAAAATACTCAGATTTAGTGCATACATAAATACGCAATGTAACCAAAAACTGATTGTCGGTGAATAAGACTTACTTCTATCTTATATATGCATAAAAATAAAATACAAAAGAAATTCATAAAACTTAACAAGATCAACAGATTTACAAGAAAATCTGGCAAGATGCAAAAGAAAATGTTTGATTTTCTGCACATTTATATTACAAATGAAGGCCTAATTTCTTTTAAAAATTTACTTATATTTTGGAAACATTTTAGAAATAAAACAAATTGAGCCATTTTGCATTAGAACAAAACCATTTACAAAAATCCTTCAACCAG
The DNA here is from genome assembly GCA_019009955.1 of Riptortus pedestris. NCBI lineage: Eukaryota > Metazoa > Arthropoda > Insecta > Hemiptera > Alydidae > Riptortus > Riptortus pedestris. Next base: position 78,524,875 of record CM032232.1, read on the forward strand.
AAAAATCACCAGCCAAGTGTCTTCTGAAAATATTTTAAACAAAAAAGAATAATACAAAATAAGGTTAAATCATTTAAGCCAGAACAGGGTATCAATTCCTTGTCAGCCATGAATGAAGTAATGTCTGATTTATTTTACAAAAGTTTATAAGTTGAGAAGAGGCATGAAGATTATAAGAAAGAGCTTGAAACGAGGTCAACAGCTGAATGGACCTAAAATAAAGCATAGTAAATAGATTTATTTATAGAACTCTTGGAGAATATTGGAGTTATTTCCAATCCAACAAAGGCTCCTTACATTAGCTCATTCATCCCATCCATTCAATCCTTCAAGTACCAAATTATATCACAAGAGAGATTCTTTTAATGGAAAAAAAAGGAATAAACCAACTTCCATCTAGAAGGAGTTAGCCCATCACAAAGAGACTGCATAAAATATAACAGAGATTCAAAGACAAATTTCACCATATTCGTTTCACAATTATTTTAATTTATATATATATATATATATATATATATATATATATATATATGAATCATCATTATTTTTAGAGAGAGGAATATAATATTCAAAGTTCACGCGCTATTGGTCATCACAATGATGGTGTCAGGGTGCTATTTCGCATTCAACATCATTATAGAAAGAACATACGTGATTGAGTGAGAGTAGTTATATACCGTTTTTGGAAAACTAGAAATAAGATATTTCTATATGTATTCAATATATTTTATATATATATATATATACTTTTTTCTCCCCTCTTCAGTTTATTTGTCGTCCAATAATAAACGAAACCATCAATATAAGACGTTAAATCTCAAGTAAAAATGACACCCTCTCAACCTTCGTCTTTGTGTTTGTTCATGACATTAGAGATGGTTCGTGTATTACAAGTTGTAATATAATGTAAATAAATATATAAAATTGTGGAACTTTCGTGATTTCATTTACTCTTTATTCAAGATATACAAAAAAGAAATACAATGCGTTTTATCAGAAAGATAAAAGTACTTTTATTTTTAATTACGTCGCTGATGTCAAAATTTCAAAAAAAAAAAAAAAAGTAAAACAGTTGAAGTTGTAATAAGCTGGGAAGCCATATTAATAAAATGCATCCTTCGTAAGTAGCTATGTAACTTAGAGTAGTTTAGTCTATCAGATGTGTCTACCAACAAGTGTAAAATCAGTTAGTTATTTTATATTTATTTCCTTTTTTTTAATAATTTCGAATCTTTATTTTATTTTTTTGATTGCTTTTTGCTTTTGTTAATTTTTAATTTTAATAACTACTGATTTTTAAAAAAAAAATTGAATACAACTAAAATGTAATATATCAAACGGCATGGAACGTGTACTAAATAAACTTGTATTCTATGGGATACTATGAAAAGCAAATACAAAAAAATGTACTTTCGGAAAAAAATATTATTTTATCTCATACCTACAATATATTTTGGAAATATAACATTTTTGGTACATTTCACAGAATGCTGATCAATGACATGCACTCACGTGATGAGAGGCGTTCTCAGTTTGTCATCTTGCTGAGCCAATCAATTTGCGAACTAATGCACCATCATGTGTCCCACGGTAAATATGATTCTACTTCCATTATGTCGGCTCTAACCGGCTGTAATCTGTTCCCATGCAGTTATAGCTTTGCAAAATAAAAAGTCGCTAATAAACGCTGTTGTTGCTACGGCCTTGGCTTTCATACCAATCTGCTCGCGGAGTGCTTTACGATCTGACAATCACATGGTCATTTGCTTCGAAGGCGTGTCTGCACCTCCTCCGTGATGTAGCAGTCTTCGGATAGGGCCAACGTGACAATCCTCCAGTTACAGGCATCATACCCAATATGGGTTCCCTTGGGACTTACTGTCAACTCATCTCAAACTCAAAAAAAAACTGGTGTTATAAATATGAACGAACATAGATAGCGCTACATGTTGCCACAGATTATATCATTATTACTCTAAATGTCTTCTGTATTGAACTCGCCAATCACTGCTGACGTTTTGCTAGACATGCCTTTTGACGACAACTGATCATTAATTCATGAAGAGGCAGACGATGAGAAGGATCGGAACTAGTCAGCTGATCAAAACTCCCTGACAAAGCTGAAAACATGTTTAGCGAAACGTCAGTTGAATGTAGAACAACACTAACATGAACCGTGGAGTCCTAAGTTCACATTAAGAGTACCTGTTGAATGAGTTAATACACCATTAGACAGTTCTATGGAAGTTATCTGCAAAACGTTGGAAATTGACGTCGCAAAAACGTCAAAAAAATTTAACTATTTTTAATATCTGTTTTTCAAAGTTCTATATGAACGATACCAATTATTTAACCGCATCATGTGAAAACAAATGACTGAGCTCGAGCAAACCAAATCGAGAGAAGCAGTTTACAGAAAATAGTTCCAATTATTAGTAGTAGTTTGGGAAAATAATTCGAATTATTTTCTTTATATAGAAGTGTCTCGACAAATTTCATGTTACCAATTTTTTTAAAAAATGGAGAGTTCCATATTCTGTTTATCCAGGTATGTGCTTTCACTAACTGAAATATTACACGAATTGAATCATTTAAAGTCCTACAATTGTTCTCCATTTGCTCTTTTAATAATTTGAGTACTGTTCGTGGCTGAGGATAACCTACTACGATAGCAAATTTCATTCCCGCCCTGGGCAATAGGATTTTATTGAGTGACAAGCTCTTTAAATAATCCTTCGTCCCACCCTGGCTAGAAAAGGGGGGTAACCTGTTAATAACCCGTCCCAATTAGCCGAGAAGCACTAAATGGACTTTAATAAATAATAGCCCATAATTCCAGTATTAATAGATTTATTTCCTTCTTTTTTTTTTTTTTTTTTGTAGAACCTTTAGTCAACCCATAATCCTACTCATGCGTTGTTTAACAAAAGCGACTATCATTAAAAATCTAATGTCCAACTCAAATTTCATTTCATGTTTAAATGGGCTTCTCATTACGAATGGAATAGTAATTCGAATTTCAGATGGCAACATTAGCGTGCCACTACAGCACTTTGGAAACCTGTTTATTTTACGAAGCACCTGCCGAGGAAGGGAAACGAAACCAAATTAATTTGTTATATCCATCTGACTTCATTAAAGCTTAATTTCAGTAAGAGCGTACATTTCAAATTGAAAATTTTGAAATTACAAGTGGTACATTTACTTGGTTAGCGCAGTCTCTGTTTGGTGAGGTTCTTTTTAACTTTAACTGCTTGAGAACCAAAGAGAAACGTAAGTCCATTGACTTGTACAGTTTTAAGGAGCTTAGCTCTTAAGTTATTAAGTCAATAAATTGCTCTTTAAATGAAAACAATTATCATGTTTATACCTGCTCCGTGAGAGTTAACTGCGGGAGAAATGATTTGTTTGAGTACTTTTAGTGCAGTGGCCTCATTGTTTTCGTCTATTATCCCTAATGAAAATGCATGAGATGCAGAGAAATGCAAATGCAAGGCTCTGCCAAGCTGCCGGTATCACGTGTCGATTTCCCGCAATGATATGAGCTTTTCCCGCCATTCCCATTCGGCATTCATCGGCCGGACAGCCGACAAAACTCGAACACTTTCATAGAATTTATTCAGAGCCTTGCCTTCAATAGAAGGACTCCCATAGAATTCCCATTCAGAGAGACCAGTATTCTTTTCAAACTACTCACTTCTCTCTACAGTCTTTCACTTGATATACAATGTATCCAAACTCAATGGAGTTTCATTCATGTACTTTTAATTCAAACAATCTTGTTTCTTCAACTTCAATGAACGCGCCTGTTACTGTCGCCGATCAATGACTCAAGTTTTATTAAGAATAGGGAACAGCGGGGGTTTGAATGAAACTTTCAGAGGTAAGAATTTCTGCCCTTCATTAATAAAATGAGCTGATCCTTCTAGAAACAATAGAAGAAATTAACATTAGAAGTCTTCGAATAATAATTAAGTAGAATTTTAAAACCATTTCTTACTTTTTCTATTTAGCGCTGTGTTATTTGAGTAAACAGTAAAAACTCCAGAACATGAGAAATACCGCAAGTATTAAAATGTTTAACTTTGCATTCTCAAACAGTTGAGCATACATTCAAATTTGAATACTCTATTAATGATTTTACACAAGGGATGCGTTCAACTTGTAATATATTTCAAGTATATATATTAGTGTTCATGTTGATTTGTATATGATATTTCTTTTAGTTAAGGTTTCGATTTTATGAAAGATGGATGAAAGATTTATCTATTATGTCGTTATATACTTGATACTCCGTAGCCTTGGAAATATAGCTTGGATTTACAGTTATTGGAAATTGAGGCTTCAAGATTTCTTTTTTAAATCCCCCCCACAATATTGTCGGTATTTGGGGAACAAGCCAAAATGAGGAGTTGTTCCACTACTTCGTTTCTTGGAAAAGTGTGATTTCCTTTATGGTTTTTAGTGTTTTGTAAGCAATCAAGGAATTCAATAAAAAAAAGAAAATTCCAATGTACTCCTTATAAATACCTTCAACTTCAACAACAGGTTTCCACGATTCGAAAAAATAATGTACATGAGATTCTTCATATCGTACAAAACTTTTATAAGCAATAATCTCTCCAATCATGGTGATTTCATTTCATAACAAGATATTTCATATAATTTCTGTAATTTACTGTGTTATTGCTTAAACTGTGCTATCTGTATCCACGAACCCCAAAGGTTACCTTTCTTTCTTCATCTGTTAGAGAATACAACATACTGATATTTGAGCACGCGGTCGTGGGTACAAAAAACACAGTTTTACAAAATTTCGGGTTCGTGTTTTCAAATAGATTTTTGTTAAATCCTCTTTGTTAGAAATAATTAAACGGGACTCATTGCTGGGTCCAAGAATACTTACTTCACACCTTTAATTGACCATTTTGGAGAGTCTAGTTCATGTATTTGATTTTAATGTTCAGCGCTTCCTAGTCGAGCGAAATACCTCTCAAGAAGTGAATCGCTAGTCTAGAGTCTATCCCTAGACGAGAGCGCCCTCTAGCAGTGCTATATGAAGGAAGCGGCGGGTGGTTAGATATTTACAAATAGCAGAAGATCATCTGCATACACGCAGCCTTGAATGGTGAAAGCCTGCCTCTCTCCTCTCACTATACTCGAATCCTCCTACCTCTTTGGCTACCGATCTACTCCTATCGCACCCATACGCAAACCAGTCAATAGGTTATAAACTGTTTCCTCAATCAATATTATAACGTATAACAACATTTTCTTTTTGATGGCAAGGGTCTCCAATAAAAAAACATTTTTATACTAAGAGAAATTTTAGATAAAATCCGTTCTATTCTTTCAACTATCACCTACAATTATATAGAAAACTGAAGCTAATTTGTAATGGGGTATGTAATATAGCCTGGAAATATAACAATAAAATACAAAAAAAACTTTAATAGAATTAAATATGAAATAACTGAATCAAAATCTAAATATAATTTATATGAAATTATATGTAACACCTGCAATGGAACTTATAATCCTCGCAGCTGCTGAATAAAAGGTTAAAGCAACACGTAAAAAGTATAGACTATAATGAAAATAAAACTGCGTTGACGGATCATTCTATCTCCAGGAAGCACTCATTCAATTTCGAAAAAGTTCAAATAATTCATAAAGAAGTAAATAATACTTAACGGGAAATAAAAGAGGACATTCACATAATAAAAAATAGAAAAAGAGCAGTTAACAAAAAACAGAAATCAAAATACCTCAGTCATATATTCTATAACATTTTATCATAAAATTAATCAATTTTAAATTATGACACGAAATAATCGAGTTCAAGATTGACTTGTAAATAATCGATTTTTAGTCAGCTGACTTAACCTACCGCGGGAACCTCTCAGTATCTACGAGTATATGCCTCCTCTGTGAGGACAGTCGTAACGTAATGTAAAAGGTAAACGAGCACTTCAGAAATGTGAGTAGCAATATACAATTACATACAATGTATAGCAAAACAATTACTAAGGGATGTGTTAAATTAATGTTATTAATAATTTTCTATATTTTTTTTTAAACGGATAGCCCATGATAAGGTGGCAAATAAGCCACGAAACATTTAGGGCAGGTTCGCTAAATTTTGCACCGAAAAAATGTTTTTTATTGGAGACCCTTGCCATCAAATTTGGAGAATAGATAAATAATATTGGGTCCAGAATAAGAACAATTTTCTTTAAAAAAAAAAAAATGATTCCACGTCCCTGCTAATATTTGCGAAAAAGGACACTTGTTAACAATCGCTGAATTAACAGCAATGTACTACCGTCAGTGTTGTATTTCTCTTTCTAAGCGATAAGCGTTTCTGGAGACTCTGGAATGTCATATCCACAGCTAACCCACTGCTTTCAGTATTAAAGTTTCTCGCCCTCTCTCTCGCTCAAAGAAGTAAAGTAACTCTGAAGAAGCAAGCCCGAACTTCGGAAATCATTTAAAAAATGAAACACTTAAAAAGATTGCCTTTTTATTTAACCAGACGTACTTGCTTTTGTTCCAGCACGTTCTTCTGCAATGAAAGCTATACATTCTTTTAGTACTATACAAACATTTGGGTGAAATATTATAATTTCTGACGTAAAATACTATTTTTAATTATCTATTAATTTTACAAATTTATTTAATTTACACATTCTTCCCTCAGTAAAAGCCAAATGTTTAAGTTAGGAGCTGGACCTAACAATTCATGATACATAGGGTTCTTGTTTAAATAAAGATGATAAAATAACGTTAAAGGTACATAAAAATAAAAATTCAATATAAAACAAAAATTTAATTCATTTACTTGAGAACATATTGAATGAAATAAAAAGTATACAAAAGAATATATAAAATAATTAAAAAATAAAATAAAACTACTTTTTTAAAGTACAGATTAAAACGTAAATTGATAAAAATACTAAAGTACTAAATAACAACTAATCCTTAAGCATGCTTTAGGTCATAATTCATATTAGGGGTAATTGTGCAATAACCCTCTAAATGTAAAAAAAAAGAATATTGCACAGCCGTAGGAAGCCATCATAAAAAAAGTATAAAATTTACTGTACTATACCATTGGACGTCTCTTGTAAACTCATTCAAAATAATAGGAGGACCCAAAATGTATTCCATACATGTAATTAGAATAGAGAAGATAGTAAGTAAATTTTATGTTAGCCTAGAATATTAGAAAGTTTTCTGTTAGAATATTTGTAAAGAGGCTGGCCTTGAAGAGAAGAGAAACCCGACCTTGACCAAAGCCTTGGACTGGTAAAAGATGGAAATATGAACATTGGAAAAGGTGAGAAGAAAGGTATTTTAAATAACTTTTAAAATAATAAATAACCTAGGTAGAATCCTTTTTTTATGATTGTAAATGCAGAATAATTAAATCTTAGAACCTAGCACATTGTTTGGAGGACTCTAATTTATTAAATTGCTATGTATCAGAATACTGAAATAATTTCAGACTTTTGCAAACTGTAGAATAAAATTTCTTAGATATGATGTCTTTCAGAATAGAATATAATTTAAGTTACTTTCTTGTCTATTTTATTATATGACAATTCGAAGAACAAAATAATTTTAAAACCAATTGTATAGCATTCACACGTATAAAAGCAGTGCATAAAACCCCAGGGAATATGCGTATGAGGAAAACAAAAAATTGCCAACTAAAATTACAAAATTTATCAAAGTTAATTGTTCTTAAGCACAAAAAAGATTCAGCATGTTTTATCAGAATGACCAAGCAATGTTAATCAACTCATGACTAGCAAAACAAAAGCCAATCTTATGAATTTACAAAACATATGTTTTACACCTAACCTATATTTTACAATTACAAAGAGATATAAATATAACAATCGTTCACTCCCTAACAGAAATAATACCTAGAATCAAAAATAAAATCTCCAAGTTGCAAAGCTGTCCCAGTTTCCATAATTAATAGCCCAGATAAGTCGGGATAATGGATAATTTCAAAAACGGCAATTTCCTCGATAAACAGGCTTAACTAGTAATGGGAATCTGTCAGAAGCCGGGTGAGGTCTTGGCGCAATTACTGGCTAAGTGCAGTATTCACGCATCCTGTTAATTGGTTACTTTTATTAGCATGCATCGTACCGATAGCTACCCCGTTAATTATGAGCACCGGTATAAATGTTGTAATGCTATTCTCGGGCGTTTCGTCGTTCAGCAACCAATTTACACAAGTTACGCTCTATCCATTTTTAAATATATCTAACTGTTTCCTCCTTCCTCCAATTCTGAAATTGTACGTAGTAAATTTACTAAAATTGGAGTACATTTAAATAATGTTTAAACCTGTATATCGTACAAATTGCGTTAGCTTTTTACCTAAGAATCCATCTAGAGTTGTTTAGGTATGAATCTCGCATAACTTAAAAATTACTAGCCTTAAAATGGTGAAATATTATTTTTAGGACTGTTGTTAAATATAATTATGCACCTCCCCATTTCATTAAAATCGACTTAAGTGGATCGAGGATTTTGAAGTGGGAAAATATGAACTATTTTAGATACAAAAGATTTGTACAGGACCTATTTTATTTACCATAAAAAGGTCAGTACATTGTTCTACATGTTTGGATCATGCACATACAGCTTGATATATTGTATATCACTTCAAATGAAATCATTTTAAGTGATGCACCAAGCATTTATTTTTAATTTATTAGAAGTACAAGAAAGTTTTATAAAGCACACAGTATATGTCGATAATATTGTAGGCGGATTATAAATTCATAAAATCATGTACATTATTGACCAAAAATTGAATGTTACTTTACACTTCATGTTAAATGGACCCATAAGACTAAATGCAGAAAAAGAAGAGGTAAGGTTTGAGAGTACGTTAAAGTTATAATTTTCACAATAATGAAAGTTAATACCAACCATTAGTCAGCTTATGTTGCTGAGAGATGGCACTCTAACATTTTTCGATTTTAATTTTCCCTTCACTGGGTTTGAAGCAGAAGGCAACAATGAACCACTAAGCACCCTTATGACTCTTTTTCTACCAACCAATAAAAACAACGCCTTACTAGTATCTATAAGGGTTCAGTTTATATGCTTGGCTAGTGAATTTTCATCAGTGTATAAGCAATACGTTTTTTTTTTTTCTGGTGATGGTATGTGGATAAATTGCCCAGTTATAAAGAACTCATTCACTTTCAAGAATTAGACAAAATACTCATATTTGTTTTTTTACAAAACAATAATTGAACACCTCAATTTTCAAACACAGTAATAAATAAAATTCATCATTAAAACTTTGAAGAAAATGTTCTATTTGAGGCAAATAAGAAAACTCCATTCAGTCTTTTAAAAAATTGTAGAAAGAAATCTATCCTCCTTATTCTCTCTAATTAAATTCACGCTTACCCTAGAATAATATTGACAACCGATAAAAAAACCTTACAATAAATTTCTCCCGAAATGGACAGTACAGGAACCAATTAATCAATAAAAAGGTCTTGTCCTCTAATAGTGTTTTAATTTATGAAGCTCTTTAAGAGTCAGTGCTCCATCATCAGTGCCAGATTAGAGAAATGTAGCCTGGACCAAAATCTCCAGGCGATTGTCAGACTTACAGTGAAGTTTTCTTACTATTTTACACATAGATTAGAGTATAATATAAAATTAAAATTAATTAAAAGAATACACAGCTAAATATATTATAGTTTGCACAGCTTTTAACATTATATTTAAGTCTAGTATACTAAAATAGAAATATGACAGCAATATTGTTTGAAAATACAATATTTTTTTCAGACTACTAAAATAGTGTTTCATTGTTAATTAAGTGCTGAAGATTATTTTGAGGAAGGCTGTGAAGGAAGTTGTTCTTCATTAAACCTGATTCAAGTATAAGATCTATTTTTAGAAAACTATTAAATAATTGTATTTTTGAGGGCCCCGTAAGAGAGCAGTGTGGCCATTTGGGGATCCTGATTCAATGATGGAAGACTATCCTTGCCAGGGCTTATAGCCACAATAAATATAAGGTCTGTGATCTATAGCTCTAAGTCTTGGCTCTTTATTAATCTTACTTTATATCTTTTCTTATATTTCATCTTTTCCTCTTAGAAGGCCTCTGTTATTTTGGGCCATTCTTCTTAGACTCTGATTGATGACGGAATCGAGAGAACGTTTCTTAAGCTAAAAGCCCCCCAACCAGGATGGGCTGACCTGCCCCTCGGTGCGTCGGAGGAGTAGGGACAGGAAAGCCGACGGCCCTTAGACCTTGAAGAACTTCTGAGGACAATAAGTTTCCTTTCGCCATATTCGGGCTTCCTGTTTTTTTCCGGATCTTTAACCCTTTTTCCAGCGGCCTGATATATGGCTCTACATCTCCCCTGACCTACTACTCAAGGTCTCCTAATGGCCTTAGATTAGGCTAAAGCATCCCAGACAATCCGAATACCCTCAGACAATCATTAATCAATTTGTGTCGGGCAAAGGCAAGAGACAAGGATGGCCAAAACTCGATATATACATGAGATAAATTATGGAAACGTTTGGAGATAAATGAGGGGAGAAAATGTCTAACAAAGAAAACATTTGTTCAATACCATAATGGCTTACCAACGAATATTAAGCCATTTCTCATTTAGTTAGACAACCATTAGACTCCTTATTATGTGAACGTGCCGCCTGCCTCTTTGCGTAGATTACAAGCTTCGTGTTACTAAGACCTATCACTTAATTTTACGTTGAGGTTCCTTGACACTTCATGGTACTAGGGTGGTAAAAAGAAATAACTTGTTTTTACGATCATATTAGCACTTCGTAATTTAGTTCTAGACCGGCTAAGAGTGAACTTTACTGCCTCTTTCTCGAAATGAGGCTCGCTTTTAGCAGATTTCCCTTAAGGGAAATCAACTATTGAGGTCGTACTCATGATGCGAGTTTCGAAAAATTTCTTCAAATGTCCATCGATCCTACCCAGGAGATGACGAAAATGAGGTCCGTTCAAAATTATATATATATATATATATATATATATATATATATATATATATATATATATATATATATGTCTGTTAACGCTCTAGCGGTCGCAATTCTTATTTGATCTTTACCAAACTCGGAATTTAATCGTTTTATGTAAAAAGGAAGATCAAGTTCGTTAATGGCTGAAATCGGACCAGCTGGGGGGGGGGTTTAGAGGGGGGGATTTTGAAAATTCAAAATATCTCCGTTATTATGCGTCGGATCGAAAAATTGTATAGAATAAATCTTATTGCAAATTAAATTTACTATAAATATTGTTCTATACATTTATTCTGTATCTTGAATATTAACCGAGATATTTGCATTTGTATTCTGCGTGTGGTCACCAGGCTATGTTCGGACTTTCCGCCGAGAGCTCTGGTGGCCGTTTCTATAACTATTCGTCCCTCGTGAATAGGTTTAGAGGTTAGGTCAACTGTTTTTTGGGGCTAGAAACTACTGGGTTATTACGCCCTAAATAATGTTTTAGGTTTAGAGGTTTCTTACTACTACAGTTGTTATTAGGCAGATTTCCCTATTGTAAAACTTCACGTGGGAAATCTGCTTAGTTTACGCAGCCCCTGCGTGACGGACTTTTTTAAAATGGTACTAATTAAACATGAGTTAATTTAATAAATAAATTCATGGCCGAGTTAAGAAAGGGTTTTCTGAAAACATTCCCGAAATATTCAGTCTCTCTAGATATAACTAAAAATAAAATAATTGTCTTAGTTACGATACTCCAAATAAATAAATAACGATGGGGATCAAAAGAAAAATAAATTGTGACAGTATAATTACACCATAACAACATTCCTAGTAATTAACAGGTAGGTATAATATCTTATAAAAGTATTAAGTAGAAAAAAAATAATACCTATGGCCTAGTATTATATATTTTAGCAGATTTTCCTTAAGGGGAATCGTTTATTGAAGTTGTACACATGAAGCGTTTAATGACAATTTTCCTCAAACGTCCATCTACCTTTTCTAAGAGATGACAAAAATTAGGTCGGTTCAAAATTTTAAATATGTATTTCGTACAGTGTATATATAATTTTTTGTCTTAACGTTACCGGAAAATATTCAAATGTTATTTTCAAGAAACCTTTATTAGAGTATATAGACGTAAATTCTTTGTGTGATGTCGGTCTTGACTAAGATCATACGTTCTTCGCTCAAAAATGTTTATTTGATCAGAACTATACTTTAGATTTACCTGTTACAGTGAACACTAAAGATCATATTTGCTATTGGCGGACATTGGGCCTGGAATAAGGGACTTCAGAGGGGGACTTGGAAAATTTAAAAAAACTCTGTTATTATGATCGAAAAATGTTATAGAACCAATCTTCTTTAAGTATTGTTGTTCTTCAATTGTCCTTTTATGCACATTTTCGTAACTCAAATATTAACAGAGTTATTCATGCTTAATTGTTTTCAGCCATCAGCAAACCCCCATTTCATTCATCGGTTTTTTTATATAGAAATAGCGAATATGTGCTGGGATGAGGTTACTAGTATATCATGTCGGCAAGTGGGAAATCTCCTTAGTTTGCGCAAACGGACTTTTTTTTTTAATAGAAATTACCTGTGCTCTTAGGAAATTACTTCTATTTCCATATTGACTAGCAGATTAATATTTAATTTTTATTTTTATTGTGCTTAAGAATGATTGATTATTATGAGCAAAGGCGTTTTGAATAAAGTATTAAACAGATATATTAATTCTGTCCTCTTAAAAGGAAAGAGGAAAATTACATGGAATGAATATCATTTAACTTTCCTCGGTTTTCCATTATCTCTGTTAGCGAGTGAGATTAAACCAGCTGTATTTATTGGTGATTGTTTAATTTATGACATCGATTGCTTTAATCATTCATGACTGTTTTCCACCACACTGTTAGCATTATCTGGTAATAAATGGATCTCGTTTAACGACTTATACCAATTGTCTTTGTATATAAGTTATACTATTTACTATGTAAGTTTTGATTGGCAGTCTGCCCCATCAAATTTTTCCATCATTAAGACCTGAGTACATAAATTAATACCCTGAGACACACGAAATATATATATATATATATATATATATATATATATATATATATATATATCTATATATAATTTCCCCTCTGGCTTGAAAAAGAATAAAATTTAAATTTGAGCAAATAGGACCTAAATTATTATTTTTGCACTAATCACTGGACAATTGTCAATATTGCAGCTTTGAAGTTTCATTTCATTTGTAAATTTGAAATTCTTGTCATCTTAATAACAATACACATTAGGGAAAACTATTTATTAAAATAAATTAAATAATTAATATAGGTTTTGTGCTACGTAACATTTTAATAGGAACGAAATATTCTTACTAAAATCTGTACCATGTAATTTAAAATAAAGCATTAAAGGCCTTAGAATTTTAGGATTTGGTTTTCAATGTGAATGAGACACATTCCAAAAGACTGCTTCTCCAGAAAAACTGGTTTTTGAAAGTTGAGACATCAAGAGAACTTGTTTTGCATTTGAATTTCTTGCTGCTTTCATCCTTGACTTAATTCTTCTTCTGGAATCTCTCCAGTGCTAAATTTATCTAACTTGTCCATCACAATATTAGATTAATTCCAATTTCAGTTATAATAGCATACTGGCTCAAGTTTTCGCACTTAAATATTTTAAATGCTATTTATTCCCTTACTAAATTTTTATTTCTTGTTCGTGCTAATTAACATGAATATTGACAAGCCGTATTTAACATTATGGTCACAAATGTCAAAAGTACATAAACTCTAGTGCTACGTTTTCACCTCATCATTGCAAGTAAAAGTCGAATAGCAAGAGTAATTTACCTACTGAAGAAATAATTTAAGGACCTAACTTTAAAGTACATAGATGTATTTCTTTGCGTTCCTTCTTTTGTAGGCTGTCTATTTTTACATTTATTTATTTATTTATTTATTGGAGCTTCGCAGCTTCGGCGATGTTGCTCTAAACTAAAGGATTTGTAACTTTAAAAAACAAAACAAAAAAAACAATACAAACAAAAAAAATTAACAAAATTAAACAAAACAGAAATGGAACACAAAGCACAAAAGGAAAACAAAACAGATAAGGAACACAAAGCGCAAAAGGAACACAAAACACAAAAGGAACACAGAACACAAAAGGAACACAAAACAAACAAAGGATTTACAAAACATAAAAGGATCAAAACACAGAGAGAAAACACAAAAAACAGAGATGATATCAAAACAGAAATGGGAAAGAAATAGGAACACAACTCTAAACAGAACTGGAAAAAAAAAAATAGAACACAAAAGGCGAAATTAAACACTAAAACTGAATGAAACACAAAGACGGAACTAGAACTCAAAATATAAATGGAACTCAAAAACAAAATGGAACTCAAAAAGCATGAATGGGAATCAAAAAACAAGTATTGAACACATCAAAGATAAAAAATAAATGAGCAAGAGAACAAATAAAGACAAAATTCAAAGCTAGGTGAAAACTGCAAATCAAAACTATTGATATTGGACAATAAAGAAATCATTAATAAAATATTTAAATATTAATTAAATAAATCAATAATTAAAATAAAATTGGTGTATAAAATGAATAAAAGAAATTTAAAATGATTAAGGTTTTACTAAAAACATAAGTTTTTACTAGTGACTATTTACATAAAACTCTGTACTCCCTAAAACACACTGGGGTGAGTGAAAACTCATACACCCACACAACACACACACACAACATTATAACATTATAAATGTTATTTTTACATTTAATGTTTGGTAAGATGTGAGGATGGCTACCTCTGCTGTATCATATCAATTTTATAAGGGGACGTTGCCTTATTTTATCGTCTTGAAATTACCCCAAATGATTAAATTATTCATAATATCTGGTGGGGACTGGTCATGAATTTATATTTCATATAGAAGCTTAAGGCTGCATCCTTCGAATATACGAATAGGGAATTCCTTTCCTTCAGTGCTTGAATATTTTATTTTATAATTTTGACGGTTCAAACACTTTAGGACCATACTCTATTTTTTTATTTTGTCTTATAAAATTAACGCTTTGAGTTAATAGCTATCTGAAGATTTTTAAGGAAGCTTTTAATAAAAATGTAGTCTCAATAAATTACAAAAAAATATCATCTATTTCCCTAATTTATTAAACAGTATGAAGGACATAATTCTATAGAAGGCACATGTTAATATTTTATTTCTTAAAAAACAGGCCATAGCTCAATTAATTAAGTTAAATAGATTAAAGAATGAGGTGTACATGAAAACGGCAGACTTCCTGTTATATAAAATCGTTCTCAAACTATCAATTACCAACCTAAAATAGTATTTATGTTGCTACAATGTGAGTAACGCCAAGTAAAACAAATTATTTAAACTTTAGAAAAGGATTCTTATAAATAATAAAGCCTGTTAAATCAAATAATATTTGATTGAATGAAAGCCTATGAAATCAGAATTACCTTTACATTATATATGGCATATCTTCTTGAAGCTCACCTGCAAAAAATTAAGTAGTCAATATATAAGAACATGATTATAAATAAAACAATGCTATATTGAATAAATTTCAACGTAATTATCAATATAAAAAATAAAAAAAATCAGAAGATTAATAGCATATGGCGAAAACTTGTTCAGAAATTATTACTTTGTAATAATAATTAGTTAACATGAGAGTAGATTTAGTAGCCAATGCCATCTAGCTTGGACAAGAACAATATAGTTCCATGATAAGGCAAAAGTTTTTCAGTAATTTCCTAGTTCTATTTTGAGTCTGGGTTGGTTTAATCCCGTATAAATTACGCAAAAACAAGAACCACAGTGATGACCACAGTAAAAAATTTAAACAATTTTGTTCTTTGGAAACTGATGATAGTGTCTTTAATATATTAATATATAAAAAAAAATTGTAATAAACACATTATAAAGTTCTTCAGTATACTTATTAATTAATGGACATTGTCGTAAATCAAAGGATATTAATCATCAAGAGTAGACGGACCAAAGAAAGCAACAGAAATAAAGGGGCAGGATTTTGAAAGAAGCAGGGCTGATAAAGAGAAAGACATTAATAAAGGAGACAAGGAGAGGTGACTCTCGGAGTGTGGCCTTTGTTTGAGAATGGTTCTAATCTGTTAGAATCCAGCAGGTAACAAAGGTGTCTGGCTGGATACAGGGGCACGGATAGACGGCGGATTGTCTACAAGTCTAGATCAATAATGTCTGTCTGTCTGCTATTCATCTCTAAAGGGACTAACTCGATAACACGTTAGGCAGGCTGAACGTTACAGAGAGAACTAACTCAGTATAACGTTAGGTAGGTTGAAGGTCATGGATTGAAGACATTCGAGTGTAGCGCAGTGACAATCTAGATCAGAGACCTGACTGAACGTCAAGCAATAGTGTTGCTATTTTGTTCACAATGGAGCAAGAAGAACTAACGAGATTGTATGCTAGGAATGCAGTTGCTTATGGTAGTGCGAAACAGCTGATTTGCGGTAGCATAGACTTTAGAGTACTCAGTAACTTGTTATATTAAACGAATTGAAATAAATTGAACTACCTTTACTTGTAAGCGATTTAAAGGTGCAGGGCATCGTCGAAACTCGTCTCTCAAGTTACGAAAGCTCAGGAAAAGGCTTACATGTATTTTTGATTGATGCATTGGCTTTAACTGCGTACAAAAAAAAGTTTTAGGGCATGATAACATATTATCTTTGGGGGTCATCACCTGTTGCTCTAGGAAATCTTAAGACGAAGAGAAATGGGAGGAGGGGGGGGGCATTTATCATGGACTGGCGTTACTTTGCCAAATGGTTAAAACATACTGAACCGTCTGTGACGTTACTGTTTTTGAGAGCTTACCTACTTCCAACCTACCACTGGACAACTTAGTAGTTAGAACGGCGCAACGAATGTTTAGGATAAATAGGATTTACTCGGTAAAGTGCCAGGACGTAGGGAATCATGGGCTTGTGTAAGCTGCTTGTGTTCTATAAAGTTTTACAACAATGAGAACTAACTCGGTAACATTTAAGACTAGGAGAATGGCTTATAGTTTGTACGCTTCAAAGGATTAGTAGATCTCCTGTTCACAGATTAAGGTGACGCCGGGACTTTCGATGTCACGTTGAGACTTGAAGGACAGGGCTTTTCGAGTGTTATTTAAAGATTAAAGAGACAAACTTGGTAACACGTGGTACTGGAAGAGGCACATAACCTTGTAATTCCTGTCTATATGAAGTATATGGAAGGCATAATAAAAGGAGCCTCACAGATTATAGTAAAGAGATTTCATTGAGGAACATATTGCCTGTAAATAGCCATAACTTAACTTTTTAACTTAATTGGCTTCCACTTATGCTACTGGCGGATTCGGTCAAACATAAATTCTGTCAAGTATAAAGAGATGTATAATCATAAGGTGATGAACATTAAAAATCATTTCAAAAATATTTAATATATGACCAACCGTTTGTACGTAAAATATATGAAAATTTTTGAATACGTTTTGGGGTGACAAAAGTATGCTTCTATAAGTTAATACATAATTCCTAATTGTTGGTGTTATTGAGAACCTTACAGGCCACAACGGACATTGAGCAATCGTGACACAAGTATAAATGTCTTCGATGTTCATCGGCCTTAATCGTTTTTCAATGTTAGTACATCACAGTGAGTCAATGGAATCTCTCGTTGTTTCCAAAGAGTTTACGTAACGTTCACGGCATTACGTTCTACATAACAGTGAAGCAGACGTACATATGCCACGAAATCATAACCATTAATAAAAATAATAATAATACACGGACTCAACTTCAAATAGGTATATATAAATAAATCGTAGCAACCGCACACATGCACAGGTAGATATATTTGAAACGAAGCACAGGTACAGATAAAGTAAACTCGATGATATTCTCAGATATACACTTGGACGTAAAGACTTTTTCGCCTACTAACAGCAGCTTATGGCACCACGCTTGAATTCATAAATATCTTTGAATCTTTTCAGTTTTTGTTTCTTTATGAGCAAGACATCAATAGTTTCTTTCTCTTAGAAGAAAGGATGAACAGAAGCTGTCAATAGGAAAGAGAGTATTGAAATCAAATAATGATGGAAATTAAGCGGATACTATATGACTCCAGCAGTGACTACTAATGAAGCGATAATGATGTGAAAGAACTCCTTATGGAAAATTGTCCTTTGTAAGTTATGCAAATTCATTGCTTATGATTCACACAATGGTTTAGTATTTTATTCACGGGAAACATGTTACCAAGAAAAACTCTATAGTAAAGCCTTTGTTCGATAAGAGGGCAGACATAATACGTCAAATAGCGGGAGGGAGTTAGCGTTTGGCACGGGGAGCAGTCTAAACAGAAGAGACGTCAGCGAGAAGCAACGTACGCAAAGCCATTCCCTGGGGGGAGGGACAATCCAAGCAATCAGTCAGAGAGAGTTGATACGGGGCCAAGATTTATCCTCTGAATGTAAACAAGAGTGCGCGTGTGACGGACGCGACCAGGTGTGCGAGCCTCGGCCCAGGTCAGGACTGCAGGAATGTCAACACCGCGCCCTCACTGTCTCTATTACAGCATCGGATCATCTGCTGAAATAGTGCAGTCGGGATAAGTTGAGGTCATTCTCTTTACTCTACTTTACCTCGTACTTCAGCCATCTGGGTCCAGTAGGCCCAATATGGCATATCTCGGGATAAAATTCTATTTCACGAAATCATGGAACATTATAAGTGTATTGTGGATATTCGACCAGATTACAGTGGACGAGCTCGCTTTATCTATTTTAAAAATAGTAGATATGTTATAGGAATAAAATCCTTTAACTCCAGCGGCCAAACACAATCATTGATCAATCACAATATTACTGATCTCCCTCACCATTCTCACTAGTAGCCCAATTACTTGGGATCCGCCCAAACGATCCATTAAATACACAATGCCTCCTTTTCGTTAGTAACTACTAAAGTTTTCTTTGTATCGCTAGAATTGAGCGTCATGGATACAATAGTCAATTCCAGTACTGGCAAATAATGCCCGAGGTGTCCGAGCCATCAACATACTCCCCCGTACTGTTCTTTATTGAATCGTAGATATAAATGAAATGAGAAACAATTGATCAAAGCGAACAAAATGAATGAACATTAGCGAAATATTTTCACTGAATGGCAGCGGCTCATTCATACTTATCCCGGATACACTCAAATCACTCTAAATCCACAGTTCAGCAAGGATCGTCAATGAAACCTTACTCAGACATCTAATATCTGATTAATGAACAGTTAACTAATTATCCATTGTCATTGGATCAGACAGTCTTTTCAATCGACTAAAAATACCCCAAGAGAATGCACCAAGTAACTGGACCATATTATGACTTATGTTTACTTTCAAAAAGGAAGCACATTACTTTTTCGAGCAACGAAAGTGAAGGCTACTAATAAATGGTTTGTGACTAAATGAGAGCAGTGGCGTGTTGATAAAGTAATATCGTAGCAGGCTTCTTATTAGGCGAGTGTGAAATTAAACACTGTTGAGCCTTTATGTTGGAGGGGCAGAGCTCGCGTGACTGCAGGCCGTTCACTAGGGTTCCTAGTCTAGAATGGGAACGACAGGTCTTCGTGATCCCTCCTCATTCAGGGACCAGGTCGCGGCTCGTGTTCGTGTAGTGACGTCCTAAGTGCAGGATATTCGCCCCCAAGTTCACCTCTTTTCAATCTTATTTCCCTCAGTCCCGGGGCCAATGAGGAGAAAAACGGAACGTGGAGAAAACGGAATAATTGACATTTTATCTATAGATCAGAATCAGAGAAGTCTATTGATTCCCTGATATTTTCAGGATCAAGGCTTTTCATTCATTTTTGATGCTACTTATCTCTGTTCCAACCGTAAAACCTCCTAGAGTAAAGAACAGGATGATTAAAATGTGTGGGCACTATCAGTAAGTGTCGCGAAAGCAATAGATAATAACAGGATCCTTCTACGATCATTTCCCGATAAGTTTATATAACGAAATGAGAGCTATTTCCAAAATGAATGAAAATCTTTTTTCTACTAATACCAAATTCACAATGTGAGTTTTAATTACAAAGTAGGATTAATGGAGGAAATGAAATATGATTCAACATCTTCAAATAAATCATTAAAATTTTTAAGTTTTGGTTTGACCATTGAACTGGTGATAATTTTAGACCGCGTGACAAGACGAATTTTAAATCGTTCGAATAACGGATACATAAACAGTACAACATTAAGAAAAACATGTTTTGGCAAAAATAACTGCTGCAGTGAGAAAACATGGGAGAAACTTTGGCTTGTAGCTTGAATGGCAATGTGAATGAAAGATAAAAAAGTTTAACCTTCAATCATCATGCATTGCACAAAAATAAACGGTTACTTATTTTTACGGGAGAAGGATCAACTAAACCAACTTCTAGATCAGGGAGGGATGTTTGAGTTAGTTCTTCCCTAAATACATAACATATGTAGGTTTACTAAGAACATTAAGATTGAAAGCCAATTATTGTATAAAATTGAAAAATAGTTTGTAAAACTTCTGAAAATTATGTTTTTAACCTTTTCCTTCAGCTTGAAACCAAGGACGTTAATAGATACATTTTTTATATTGTTTCAAAATTTGGCTATGTATTTTTTAATACTCAGGATGTTTTAATAATATCTGGAATATCACATTATGACTAACCTTCAAAATGTCACTCGCCTATGGAGAATGAAGGGGTCAAAGGGTGAATACTAATGGTAAAACGAAATGAATTTGTTGTTAGAAAAGGGGAGGGGATTGGAACTGGTAACTAAGCAGGCATCGAAGCCATCCAGCTGACGACGCTGCCGGGCTAGGGGTCACCTGGCAACAAGCACTGCATTCCGAAACTTTCAGGATCAACAAGTGGTTTAGTAGTCAACATATAAGTCCGGGGGAGCCAAATCAGAACCATAAGGGATTTACTAATTCTAATAAATAAAATGTACTTATTTATTTAATTTATTGATATTATTTTTGGTAAAGGTGAGTTAGTGTTTTGGAACTGAGGTGAGCCATGTGAGTTAAAGCGTTGCCTTTAATCGCACATGGTAAACCTAAAGTGACGTGCTCGATTTCTGCCTGGGCAATAGGAATTTATTTAGTGACGAAATCATTAAATAAATTCCTTAGTCCCACCTTTGTCAGAAAAGTGAACGTAAATAAACAATAATAGTAGTGAATGTTTTTGTTCGTGTGATGTTTGTATCCAAAAACTGTATTTTAACTCATTATAATTAAAAATTAATTTTTTTATTATTGTTTTTATTTCATTTATCTTCATATTAAAGAACAAACTGCCTATGATTGGAACCACCAAAAATAAATTCGAATTCTCACATACGACGAAGAACCTAAATCTCTATTAGATTTGTTATATATCATTCTTTGTAAAATATTTGTAAAGTTTGTAGACGTGGTCACAGTTTTTGGACTATTGACACAAAAATTTAACTTGTTTTTTCATAAAAAAAAAAAAGACAAATTGGTGTTGGTTACTGTGCCCACATTTCGCAAGTGTCATCACTCTTTCCTCAAATGTAAATGTAGATATAAGCGTATTAGTTAATTTAATTAAAATACTTATTTTAATTGTAATGGTGTAATCAGTAGGCAATTTTTTTTCCAAAACATTGTCCTATTATTTTTCTTATTGAAAAAAAAAATGTCGGGCCCCTACAAACATTATGTTCGTGGATGTTTCTTCATCTGAGTTGTTGATTTTTATATCCTGACCGTTTTATATTTTCCCCTTACGGTGGCAGTTTTAACTGCTTATATATATTTTTGATATTTCACAAGCGACTTCCTCTCCGTTCCTGATCAAACTGAGAATATAATGGCGCTAACTCCAACAGCGAAAAGCGAAGGGAAAGTGATTTATGTATAATTGGCGGAGTATACTACATAATAGGTCATATATATGGCGTGTCTGTTTCCTTCGGCACGAGTAAGTGCTACATGTTGCACTGCATTTCTAATTGTTTCGGTTGCTCTAGGTCCACTTCAGGATTTACGATAGAGAGTCTATTGAAAAGCGGCCCATGCCCACATATTACAACTATTAAGTGGAGCCCTCAGTTAGGACATAACTCACGAGCAGCACGAGACCCTATAAATTGCCGGCTACGAATGCCCTCAGTATTTTCTCTCCTGCAAGACATTTGCATAACCCCAATGTCAGCTACCTATATTCCTCATTACACCGACAGAGTACCGTTTATGCCGTTTGATGTAAAAAGGAAGATCAAGTTCGTTAACGGTTGAAATTGGACAATTGGGAGGGTGGGAGGGGGTTAAGAGGGGGAGAATTTCGAAAATTCTAAATATCTCCATTATTATGCCTCCATTAGTTGTATAAACCAATCTTATTGAAAATGTAATGCTCTATAAATGTTGTTAGGTATCCTTTACACTATCTTGATTATTAACCGAAATATTTACACTTTTTAGTTGTCGGCCTTCAGTAAACCCCCACTCCTACTCATGTCATATTAACAATAAGCTGATATATTATGAGAAACATTATTTAAAGAATAAATACCAAATATTTCTCTCATTAAAATTTAAATTTTGAGGAAATCTTAGTTAATGCAGCCCATGCGTGGCGGACTTTTTCTCATTCGGCCTTCATATGGTGTAGTTATAACAGTTAGCTTTATTTTTGTAGTTTATTGTTGCATGTTAAAGTGAAATAAATTAAGTGCAGTTTATTAAACATTAAATGAAGGTTAATTCGCACACATGTAATAAGAGTGGAGTTGGGTGTGATTAGACTGGGTCTTCAGCGATTTAGACAACAATTTTCAGGCCATAATAAAAAGGGCCACAACTAGACATTTCTTATTGAAGCTCTCTTTCTGGAGCAAGGGGCGAAATGGTGGTTTTTCGATGACATCACAACGACAATAATGTACTACGTGACTGTTTTGATGTGACTGAATTCTAATTAAAATACCACTGCTTGATTTTTTTAATTCCTTTTGGTGAAGCATCGAACGGCTGAAGATAACATGTTCTTATCATTAGATTTTAGATCAATAAAAATAATTTTTTTAAGAAAATCCCACGAAAATAAATAACTTTGTTTTATTTATTTTGTTCCTTATGAGAATGTATATGTGATTAAAATATGTGTTTCCCGAGTACTATTCTGATGGATAATTCCAAATAAAAGGAGGTAGTATTCATTTTCTAGCAATCACGAAAGGAAAAGCATTTTTAATGATATTTTCAATTTACTGTCCCGTTAAGCACCCAAAATTGCAACTAATATTATACAAGCTACTTTACCCCCTCCCCCTCACCCAAATCCCTTTTACAACCTCTCCGGTTCGGTGGGAACTCTTAGGATATTTAGTGATCCTTTTAAATTCCCCTTAAACTGCACTAGTTGAATTGTATTCCTGAAAGATCTATGTGAAAATAAGTAAGGCAAAATGTTAAGACATCATCAAGTCTGCCAGTAAATAAAAAGTACAAATTTAATTTCGCACTATTTTGTTACTATTTTTCTATTATTAATACTACGATAGATCTAGGATTTTAGAAACAAATAATTAAATAGTAATTACACATATTTACAAAATAAAATAATATTCCACTATACATATTTAATAGAAATTGTGGTTCATTGCCATTAGAGATTGTATAAAATACAACTGAAGGTCTGTTTTACCCGTTGTAATACAATCAGTTGATTTGTTTATATAAAGTTATCAACTTAGGCAATTTTATTGTAGTTTGAGGAATTTGGCTACACCTCAATAACTACAAACAGTCCTTGCCATCAGTCTAACTCTCAAGATATTAACATAAGTCCACAATGGACTAAGGAAAAATATTTGGCAGAAACAGAGCATGCCCAACATATCGTGTTGACTTTTTAGTACAACAAGTGCGACCGTAGTTTACTTTGTCCGTTCAATCGTGTGTACACTCAGAGGACGAACAATGAAAGTACACATGAACGGCGACTCTTAAATATTTCAGATACATTAAAACAAATATTTGCTATCATAGCGTTTAGAGGCAAATGTTTTCCGATTCTTGAATATCACGAGGTCATTCATAAATCTTCATATATGAAAAATTGTAAACATTTGTTTAATGTTCATGTGAACTAACAATAGCATTTTTTTTTAATTGGAAATTTGTTCTGACTCACAAACACATATTTATATCAAACTAACATTTCTGTTCGTTCAATTAAACGTTTGGAGCCTTTTTTTCAGAATATAAGTTTCAAGGAAATGACAAAAACTCTTTTTGCAATTTCCATGAAACTTATATTCAGAGAAAAAGCCCTAAACGTTTAATTCAACGAACAAAAATGTTAGATTCATGTAAATATGTATTTGTGAGTATGTGCATATATCTAATATATGACGTTCAGGATTAAAATTGTTGTTACGGTTCCTTCATAGTCTTTTAGAGGTCGCTTCACTTAAGTGGCAAATACAGAATTTATGTGAATTTATTTTCATAGTCACAAAGCTATAAACAAACACTGACTTGGCCTGGATAGTGAAAATTAAGATACAAAAAAGCTCATACATTTCCACTCATTTGGGTTTGGTTTTATTTTATTTTCAATTTTATCCAAAGTAACCGACAAAATTTGCTGATATTTTACTAAAATGCGACAGACTTTAACAAACATGTAGTATTTCAAAAAACGGTAATTTATCTGACTATGAGCTCTCTACTTTTACTCAATTTCAAAACGTCAGTCTTCATGAAATTTCTATATTTATCTTATAAATCAAAAATGTATTCAAGGTTCTAATCATAATAGAAACAATAATAAAACATGTTAAAAACATTAATATATACAACACACTATAGTTTAGAATGTCTACACACCACTTTTCACTTCTCTTCTACATTAGCAGGGAGTATAAACTTTAATTTTATTTATTCTTTTTTTCTGGTTTCCCTTCTATTCTAATATTTTCATTTATATTATTTTTATCACCCAGATACTGTCATAAACAATATCGTTTCCTACATAAAAACTAGTATGCCAATGAGCTGTTTCAAGAATCACCGTATTCCATATTTTCTCTTTTTTCTTTATTCTTTTAGCTGTTTGCTTTTTTTAGCTCACCTTGTTAATGAGTGAATCGCCGGCGTTACGGAACTCATTTAAATAAATAAACCACTCAAACAAGGACTGTCTCCAGAATTTTTAAAAGATCTTTTTTTTCATCTTAGATGGGGAAAAAGTTAAGTTGATTATCTCATTTTTCCTGCCTCAGTAAATAAACCTTTTAAAACCATATTATTTAGTATAATTCTATCAAAATAAACGAGATGGAACAGAATAACACGTAAATCTTTGAAGGACTTACCATTAATGGTGCCATTAATTTTAGAAGTAACACATAATCTTCTATCAGAAAATACTCCCTTTTCGAGGAAATTGTGGAATTTAATAATAACGGGAGAGTGAATTTCCAGGAAGGAAAATTGAAGTGGTGGTGGTCAATGCTCTAGAGTTCCAGGAAACTCCGCCACATCGATTTCCCTTCCTCCCGCCGAATGCCTCTTAAAAAGGTACTTTGGTTAACGTTATTTGATCTATAAAGCTCAAATAATGGAGGAATAACAGTTTTAGCATTTGCAACCACAAGTACTACTTAATCAAAATGTTGAATAATTTCGTTGTTAACGATGCAGTCTTGAGGAAAACTAATTTCAGGATAACAAGGAGAATGATTTCAGTAAAAAATGCATACAACCTTTCTTAGAAATATTTCCCTTAGTCCTGACTTATATTCTCACAGTTTCTCTGGCAATGAATCAGTGGGGAGCATTTCCGTTCAGGAAAATCTGCTAAATCCTAGCAAAATTCACATTCACAAACATTTATCCACCCTATTTAATGTCCGAAGGTTCTCTGTTTTCGGAAATTATATATTTCACTATAGATTCAAAAATGAAAAAACAAAATTCACCCCAAATGGACTTAAGAAATGATGAAGGAATCAAAGATACACAAATATTTTAAGCAAAGCATCCAAGTTCCAAGGAATAAAAAAGACCTTACGGTCATGTTGCTAGGATTTGATACAGTAAACGAAAAAATTTAAGAAATGTTATCAATTATTAGTTGACATGAGTCAAAAAAGAATTACATCAATGGAGTAGATATATTTTCTCTAGTAAAGCTATTTTTGAAAATACAAAATATGTCGGTCATTATGACTCACATCTGAAAATTTTATACGAAAAATCTTTTTGAAACTTTAATTTTCTAAAAACGTTGTTCAATACATTTTTTCACTATCTTGAAAGTTACTGTGATATTAACATTTTTAAGTAATCAGCAATCAGAATACCTCATTCTTACTCATCTGATATTAGCAATAAGTTGATATAACATTAAGTTTAAATTCCAAATTGTGTCTTCATTGGACTTCTACAAAGTGTCATATATCCACACGTGTTCACTGTATCATTTAAGATTTTATAATCTAGAATTAATTATTTCAATAATAGTCGAAATTTAGCCGTTTCATGTAAAACTAAAGACTATATTCGGTTTTTGTTTGTTTGTTTGTTTGGGTTTTGGGCATAAAACATCATGGTCATCAATGCCCAGCGCTTGCAAAACCGTATTAAAGTTCCCCGACCATGGGAAATCGCCGACAAATGCACACCAACCCGTTTTTCGGATTATTTATTTTTATATATTTATTTTCTTTTTTTTTTTTATTTTTTTTTTTTAATTTTTTTTTTTATTATGCATTTTTCTCCTTTTCCCCCTTTTTCACATTTTTCTCCTTTCCCATTACTTTTTTTTTTTTTTTTTTTTTTTTTTTTTTTTTTAAGGGGGCATGTGCCCTGAAACCTACGTACCGGTATCACAGGTATATATTCGGTAATGACTATTTTAAAATTCCAAATATCATATTTTGAGTCAGATTAAAAAATGTTTTAGTACCAAACTTGTTAAACATTATATATAGCATAATTGTTGTTCTGTACATTTTTTCTTAACTCAAATATTATGTGAGTTATTTTTATTTTGATGTTTTTAGTCTACAGTAAACCTCATTTAATTGTTTCTACTCATCTTATTTAAATCTGAAAATTTTTAATTTGAAACATTCAGTTCAAGCTTATATTTTAATTCTTGTTTTATAGGTTTCTTACTGAGAGAAATAGAGAAAAGACGGTGAGATGAGATAACCCTTTATTTTATAAATATTGTAGTTTGTTATAAATCATTAACTCTATGACACTAAAAAAGATCGATCTTTTACAATTTTTATAAAAACATGAACAGGTTTACCGTTTCTTCCAAGCAATTAACTATAAGAAGTAACTGCAATTTGCTGCTTGAATTGAATTTAATACACTTCATTTAATTAATGACAATATTTTATAAAGGCGTTAAAAAGGTTAAATCAATGTTAGCGCACAACGGAAAATGACCAATCAATTTTCTCTTGGTTTCCTACACTATTACATAATTTTGATTTGATAGACATTGATCAAATAAAACTGAACTTTCGGAAGCAGATAGTGAGTGGTTGGCTTAAAATGGGAGAAGATTGTTTCGAGGAACTTGAGCTCCTACATCATCAGAGATGGAAACTCGACAATTACTCTAACAAGTCGTGCTCAAGAACTGGCTTTGAGTTAAGTGACTTTCTCCCTCTTCAAACGGAGGTTCTCTCTGCACTGTAATTGCTAACGATCTCTGAACTCTGCCCCTACTCACTCCTTTCCGTAGAACTATTAGGAAAGCCAGACAAGACATTGGCATTGGAGTTGAATGAATCTGCCAAGATTTAGTGGATGAACGTTTTGAGTAATATTATACAGAATTGTAGATAATAACATGTTTTTACAATAATTCCTTTATGACTCACATTTAGCAACCCTGAGAAGGTAATATACGGAACAACGCCGTAAATAAATTATTATTTTTAAGCAGATTTCCCTTAAGTGAATTTAGCTATTGAGGTTGTACTCACGACGGAATTTTCGAAATTTTTCATCAATTTTTATTTCAAATGTCCATCGATCCTACCTAGTAGATGACGAAAATGAGGTCCATTCAAAACTTTATATATATATATATATATATATATATATATATATATATATATATTTGTCAGTTACCGCTATAGCGATCGCAATTTTTGTTTGATCGTTACCAAACTCGATATTTAGTCGTTTTATGTAAAAAGAAAGATCAAGTTCGTTAACGGCTGAAATCGGACTAGTGGGAGGGGAGGTTTAAAGGGGAGGAGTTTCGAAAATTGGAAATATCTCCGTTACTATACGTCTGATCGAAAAATTGTACAAAATCAATATTATTGCAAATTACATTTACTATAAATATTGTTATATACATTTACTCTATCTTGAATATTAACCGAGATATTTGCATTTTTATTAAATCTTGGCGACAAACGGACGAGTGACTTTCCCGCCAAAAGCTCGTTCGGCCGTTTCATTAACTGCTCGGCTCTCGTGAAATTTCTCTATTGTCAAACATCACGTGGGAAATCTGCTTAGTTTACGCAGCCCCTGCGTGACGGACGTTTTTTGTAACTTTACAGTGTCTTAAGAAATTAATTAATTCTATTGTCAAATAACCCATTGAAAACATATTAATGGTATTCTCTCTACAAGCCCTTAGCGCCATAAGAACCCAGCTTATGTCAGATATTTTTCTTGATCGCTGAGTTTTACTTTATTTGCAGGGATTGCTGCTAAATATAGCATTTCAAAAGGTTGATGACCCGACAACGAAGATTGAATGAGAAAATAAAGGCATGAATCCTAATGACAACAACTTTAACCAAGGCCAGATTCGCTTAAGCCATTCCCTTATTCCTAATTTGTGTACTGTGTTTGAGCGTTGAATGATATTTTCTGAACGCTCTTTTGATGCTACCACGGCTAATTAGGACGGTTTATTTACAGGTTACTACAATTTTCTAGCCAGAGAAAAACAGAGGATTCTATTTAGTGAGTTTGTCAGAAAAATAAAATGTTAGCCAAGCGTGAGGTATAATAGAACCCACGATGCTTGTTCAGCAAGTATTTCAAGACCAACATCTCAACACAAATGTCCAAATTGTTCTAATATATGCAGCTTCCTTTTATAAATAAAGTTAGAAGCTTATCAGATTTAGTACATTTTATTATTATATCATTCAGCAGACTTATAAATAGAAAATTATGTAATAATTTTTTATTCAAGAACTAGACACTATTTTGCAAATCTATAGCTACTGTATATACACATACGTAATGTTTACATGTGTATTATATTTTATTTTTATTTTTTTCTTTGTTTTTATAATGTTTATAATTAATTATTGTATACGAAATACTATAAAGTAATTATTGAAATGTGTGTAGTATTCAAAGGATGGAGCAGACAAAAGTTAAATAAATTTCCACGTTAGAGGGATACTCTGCGTGGAAAACAGGAATGTAAGAATGTACTATTATCCAAAGTAGCGTTTACTGTAAATCGAAGTAATTGATTAAATCAAAGTAAATGGTGTAAATAAAATCAAATAATTTCTATCTCGTTCACAAACATTTTGGAGTGTATAAATTGCCTTAAAATTAAAACTGTTATATTCTCCTCCAAGACCATTAGCCAATCTTGCAACTGCCAGTCAGCGAACTAGCTCACCAGATCACTTGTAACACCTAGTCAGCAAAGAATAAATAGAATAAAGGAAAACTAGATGAAACAACATGTCCAATTAAGGACGAATAATGTAGGGGTTAACGTACACTCCTTTGACTACAGAAGCCCATTATCAATGAATAAAGCCCCTGCAATCATACGGGAATCGAACTCATATCCAAAATTTAACCAACTGTATTAAAACTGACTACTCAAATTGACCGTATGACATTTATGTAAAAAAGCATAATAAGAATGGTTATTATTAATAAGAACTTTGCATCATAAACCATTAATATGAAATGCGTAAAAATTGGATGAGCAGAAATGGGGATACAAACATACAAATAACAGAGTAAATATTCTATTTTGAGAAAATGTGTATAAAGCTAAAAAGAAAACTACATTTTCAAAAAGACCTATTATATAAAAAAAATTTCGACCCGCCAATTAATAATGGGTATTTTCGAATTTTAAATTTGACTCAAGAACGCCAAGCAACTATTGTATAAAGTTTTCAAAGAAAAATGCATACTATAATATTAAGCCAAAAGAAATTTGCACATTGTGTAATTTAAATATGAATGAGGACATTTATCATATAATGCTTGATTGCCCTATTTACTCCCCTTTCAGAGAACAGTATTTACCATTCATCAAACAGCCAGCTGATAATTCACAACTTCATAATATTCTAAATAGTGTAACTAGAGAAGTATATATTAGCATTTTTAAATATTTAAGAAACAGTCTCAAACTTCGCGAATCCTATCTGAGTTAACATTGTCAAATTTCCCTTCTTTTCTTAATTGTTTTTTTTTTTTATTTAGTACTGTTATACCTATGTATTAGTAATTACAGGTACCAAGATAATGATAAGTTTAATAAAACTATTATGTTGAAAATATAATGTTTTAATATTGGGTATTATAATAAAGTATAATGACAGTTACTAGTTTAGGTTTTTTTAGAAATTTTAATGTAAATTCTAGTCAGTTATACTCAATTCTAGTTTGTAAAAATATGTATATATATATATATATATATATATATATATATATATATATATATATAAAAGCTAATAACATAGAAAAACTAACCTCATTATATAAGGCCTACTCCTTGCTAAAAGGAATATCCTTGTAAGCAATAAATAAAATAATAAATTTGACTCCTCCCCCCTCTTCCTTAATGCACATTTGAAGAAATATTTCTAAAATAGTATCATGAGATCAACAGCAATAACTTATTTCGCAGTTATTGATAACTGGATTTATGCACTTATTTTCCAAGGACTAAAAATAATTTCTTAAAGAGTATTATTCCTTCCGTATAATGCATGTTTTCAATTTTCGTTTACCAGCTCCAAACAGCATTGAGGAATTTCTTATATTTATATAAAGGAATATATATATATATATATATAGATAGATATATAGAATTGTGTCGATTTTTTTGACCAGGTTATTTTTACATATGGTGTCGTTTTTGTTGATGTTTGTAGTCAATGTTGGTGAAATAAGTATAGTGTAGTTAGATTAGGCCAATATTTCGAGAATTTTATTTTCTCTTCTTCAGGGCTGTAAGATAGGTACTACTTTCCATATATTGTCCATTGTTGTAGTTAAATAACAATGTGCAATATATATATATATATATATATATATATATATATATATATATACACACACATACACAGACATCTCAACACAAATGACCAACTTGAGCCCATTGTTCTAATATACGTTGGACCCTTTTATAAATATAATTAGAAGTTTATCAGATTTAGTGCAATTTATTACTATATCATTCAACAGTCATACACACAGTCTTACATAAATACATTATATAAAAGAGTAGTAATGTACTATTAGCCTTAACTAGCTGAGAATAAAATCAAATAATTTCTATCTCGTTCATAAACATTCTGGCGTAAATAAAGTGCGTTAGTGGCAGTTTTACAGCCCTGAAGAAGAGAAAATAAGTATCTCTGAATATTGGCATAAACTAAAACTTCTTTCACCACCATCGACCACAAACCTCAACGACACCATATATAACATTCGGTATAAAAACTAGTTTTATAGCAGGAAGTACGATTCTGATAATAGGACCTACTTAATGATGCAAATCGGCAAGTGCATTAGTCGAACTAGCCAGGATCACTTGAAGCCTTAATTTGAGGGAAGTGGAAGAGATTGGCAGACAGTCTGACTGCAACAAGGCGAACTATTATATAAATTGGTTGAGCTTCCCGAGAGTGAAGGCATGAGTCAGGAAGGTTCTTGGAACTAGTTTGCAGGCTGTTAACTCTTTACTGTCTTCCACGTACTCTACTGTCATCACCATAAATAGTCTTCAATCTGCCACCAGTACTCCAGTAATTTGAGACCCTCCACTTGTCTGCAATAGTCTCTTTCCCAGGAGATAGCTCTCAAGTTCCCTCATCGTCACAAGATCCGAACCCTTGTCATCAGCATCATGGTTTCCAGGGTCAATTTCTTTCTTGAGATCTTTTGTCTATTTTTTTTTCAGAGGCTTTCTATATTTCCTTTTGGAAATAATCTATTATCAAAACTCAAGAGAATAGTTCTGGGCTCTGGAATTAAGACGACTTCTTTTTGTGATGCCCTGTTTGTATATGAATATTTGGAGATTCAATAAAGGTGGTAACAGGTTAATCAGAAACACTTATTTATGGCTCCTCACAATATATTTTTTAAAAACGCTTAGGCGATGTGCATCGGCAGTGTTTAGCCCAGTAGCATCTCTATAGGCACGCCCTACACTATGGGGCTCTGAGGATGGGAATTTAATTCCCGAAAACGCTAAGCGTTATTAAGAATTAAATTGTGAGGAGCCATAAAAAAGTGTTTCGGATTAACCTGATTCATCACCCTCACCACCAGCTAAAAATAAATATGAAAGGCGGTAACGGTTGAACAACATGTATGAAACATGGAATATAAACTTTTGGGGAACTTCTTAGAACTGAGTTCAATAATTACCAGGAATTTATAATATTAAATAACTTTACATACGCCCTTTTTCGGGAGATGGCTGGCAGCCATGTTTTTCATAAGCCCATGTTACATAGATATGTTTTCATACGACCTTATTGCATAGAAATTGCACGTAAGATCTGATAATATTGAATAAGAACTAAAATAAATAAAAAAAAATTACAGCTATATGTTGAAAGTTTGTTTTTTAAATAAAATAGTACTGTATAAGAAACGTTACAGTATGGGATCCTCTTTTCTCTGTGAAATTACTACCAGAAAGTATTTTTACCTGAATAAAAGGAAGGCGTTTCTCAGACATTTGGTAAAGGCTGAGTAAAAATTCGAGTCAACCATTAATAGGAGTTCCGCTACATTTTCCTGAATAGTTGCACAGTATGTCTCTGTGTTTTTGTGCCTGTGCACTTTGAGTGGAAGCACTATAAGGCATACTGCATGATGTGTGTCTTGTACTTTATCAGAACCATAAAAATGATCTAACAAATTCTCTTGCTCTTTTGCAGTAACTTTAATTCGACAGGTTTGTTTACAACAATTCAATATCGAGATAACGTTCTTACTATCCATCCTACCATTTGTTGAAGTAAACAATTCACCTGAATATCGTTTATTTTTATTGTTTTTGCGATCTTGAAAAGATTCATTTTTCTTTTTTTTTTCTTCGAAGATTTGAAAATAAGTTCATCACTAATAACTTCTTCCAAATTCTTCATTTTTAAAAAGGACAGCAACAAACAAAACTAGCAAAATACAACCTCACAGTTTACACTCCAATGATTCAAGCAAGCGGTAAAAGGTGAATTAAACAGATATAATCATGATATTTCATAGTGATATAAAAGAGAACACAAGGAATCTAAAAATGTCATCTCCACAAAAAGGGCTTATACCGCCATACGCCCTTTTTACATAGACCTCCTCATTTAACGATGCTACAGTGTTATTGGGGGAATTTTAATCGGAAAATTGAAATTTTTAAAGAGGTAAATTAGGAAGTTAGGCGGTTTTGTGTAAATGAGTTGCTAAACAATGGCTGTCTTAGGGTAATAATTAGACTTACAAGTCCAATGAAATCTCAAAACTTCACAGTAATTCTCAGAAAAGGCCTCAGCTCAAAAAGACAGCTCAACTTAACATAGCGAAAAAGCTTAAAACAATGGTTTACGTTACAACATTCAGTAAAAATAAAGTTAACTTCTTATCCTGCAAAATGCCTTGAGCTCGAATTCTGCAGCAAGAACCAAATGTTTTGACATTCAAATATTCAGTATAATACAATGAGAAGAACAAATTGCTTCAGGAACAAACCATCTATAGATATTTTAAACCTGAATTCTTGGAAAAATTAAGAAGTCTCATGCATGTTCTAGTTAAACCAGTTAAAACTGAAACCACGTTCAAAGGTAGGCTGGCGTATTTGTGCTACGTCCTTTAGGAACCTCCCCCCACCCCGCACTATGAAGGTACGCCAATAAGAATTAAATCTATCTTCCTTCTAAACCATGATGATTAATTAAATAGACAGATATCCCTAAAATAACGAGTGTACCAGTGGAGGACAGCATAAATAAGACACCATTGATAACATAAAAAAGTAAGATAAGGAGTACTGAAGAAAGAAAAATAATATAGAGAACACGCTGAATGATTTCATATGATTCACTGATAGTAGTATGATAAATAAAGCGTATAAATAATTCACTGACTCCTGAATGAGAGCCCATTCAGAGGAAAGTAATAGATAAGTCCAATATTCTCATTCACTTCCATTGATTCATTAATGAAAAGTAATTTCATTTCTATACAATACTTATAATACTGTGAATAAACAGTTTATTTTAATTTTAGGATGAGCGACATGTACCATCTGCTCCATAGCTGATTTTCCTTAGGGGAAATCTGCTAATAAATTTATTGATATAAATAAATAAATCTAGTTCTAAGGGCCGTCAGGTCAACATACAGAACGTTCGGGCACTGCATCGAAAGCGCTTTGTCATTATAATAAATTGTTATAGTGGGAGTGTAGCCATTTCTTTCATCTACCTACAGAAGTCACTTCCACCTGCCAAAATACCAACTCAGATAATCAATTTATATTAATGTTTGATATTAGAAAATAAAACAACTACTTTCCTTAAAATAAATTTCAAAGGGTTCAGAAGTGATAACATCAGTGATGTGTAGGGAGACAAAAATCATGAAATATATAGAACACTCAGAGTACAACTCTAGACGGCTTGAAGATGGTGCCTTTGCATCGAAAGCGCTAACCAACTGTACCCGACCATCAGCCAGTTACGAAGGTCATCACCAACAGAAATGACAACAGCATCACCTGTACTGGCGGTTCATACCCATTGTATTTACCAAAGATATAGAACTTTGAGGGTCCTGCCCTGATTTGGATGTACATGTGTACTCTCCTCTAGAGACTTATTTGGAAAGAAGACTACTGATGACAGATACAAAGGTGTTGTTCATGACTTCAAGAGACAGGTTTACAGTTGGCCCAGACTAGGGGTGATTTCATTGGATGAGTTCATTATTCCCCGTCAACTCGCTATCCTAATTTGGCTAGAAGCTGGGGGTTGAGAGAGAGAGGGGGACTAGATGTGGGGACTCGACAGGGGGTGGTCTCCATGACAACAGCCCCACGTGCGGCCTTGACCTTCAGTCGCCCCCCCCCCCCAACCCACTAAGTAGTCTGAGGGGCTTAGCTCTCCTCCGCCTTCTAGGTCAGGAACCACCACTATCTTCCAACCCTCCTCAGAGCTACTCCAACTGGCTGCGTTATGTATATTTGTGCGTGTACCCGACATTTAAAAAGGTTAATACTAAAAATAGAAAATAAATGTATATAACAATATAGTAAATTTTATTGGCAATAAAATTGGTTCTATACAATTTTTGATTCCTTCGCATAATAACGGAGATATTAAGAATTTTTGAAATTCTCCGCCTCTAAATACACCCCCTCTCACTGGTTCCATTACAGCCATTATCGAAGTTTACCTTTAGTTTTGTATGTTACGCTTATATATCGAGTTTAGTTACGATAAAATAAGAATTGCAACCCTTAGAGCGGTAACAGACAAGTATAAATATATATGTATATATATATATATATATATATATATATGACACACCTGGCGCGTGTTTCAGGTTTCCATCGCAATTTTGGCCTACCGCATTTAATATGAAGTGTGATATATGTTGCATGATCGTGGATATATCCCCCCCCAAAAAAAATAAAGATGACTTCCAGTTTCCCCAACTATTAGCTTTTATTTGCCTAAACTGCCCCAAAATTAATTGTATGATTTAGATTGAAAACTCTGCGAACTATTAAGTGCATTCATGAGGAAGGATAATTGTGCTAAAAGATCTACTTCCACTGCAAAATAAAAAGTGTACCTCATCAGTTTATCTTGCTCCAGGTGAATTTATGATCATAATCCACGAATTAAGAATTTAAACGATTTATTTGAGTAGTTGGCAAACAAAAGTGATAGGAGAAGGCTGAACTTGGGTTTGGCTTATTGCTCAGTACATAACTAAGCCTTCTTTTTTAAAACGGTAGAAAATGTGTAATATTTAATATATTTAATCTACTACCAAATAAATACAGACGATGCAAAAAAAAAAAATATAATAATCAAAAAACCAATACAAAAGGTTTGCAAGTAACTTCTCATTGGCGCAAACTGGATGTAACATTGTATTAGTGGTAGGATTTTCAAGAAGTGGGAAGGGATTGAAAAATTTAAATAGTATTTAAAACTTTTCAAAATTCAAATGATGATATTTCTTAAGAGCACTTAAGGCCTTGATTTATGCACAAATACCTGATCATTCATAACAAACTATCTGCCATGATAATCGTTCATAACAAGACAAAATAGTGAAAAAATTAACATTTATTAGGGTAGTTGATTCCTATATCTTTTGTATTTTCTTTATCTTTTTCATTATTCTTGCAGAACTAGAAATCAAAGTTGTTTTTTTTAAAGAGGGCCATCCGATATCCCTTTTGCAGCAAATTTTTTGTATTCAATCTTATGCTGTGGAAGATCTTGATCATTGTAATGTCTCACTCATACTTTATCTCAAAATGGGATTACTTTTAGGCCTGTGTTTTCTTTGTTCTTAGAGTTTGAACCTTATTTTATTTTACGATAGAGCCTCACCTGCGAGCCGTTTTCTCATGATTCTCGAACAATTGTTTTACAAAGGCTTGAATTAAGAAGCCATAAGGTATTCTTTCCAGCCTAAATAATTGAGCATATCTACGAGCGAAAAAAAACCCTGAATAAACCAATTTTTATAAGGGCAGACGTAAGGTAAAAAGAGATTTGAGATGATTAGAGAGAGCAAGATGCGCTGACTATTGACTACACGTGTTGAAGGAGCTGCAATTGACCTCAATAGAGGCTTATGTAAGATTTGGAGACAGCTCTATTTGCTCAGGCCATTAGTGGAAAACATTCACTCAATGGATTACTTAGAACAAACAGGATATGTGCCCAGTTATGTCATCCATTCATAAAAACGTAACGGTACTTGTTAATAATAATAAGTCACTGTACTTAATGAATTTGGGTCATCCATAGATTTTGCATTAAGCCGAAAATTAACGCAATTATTTGAATCTGTAAACCCGCACATATTTGGATGCTATTTTCATACTCAACTATTTGCCTGTGAAATCAATCACTAATATCGTTACATACTATTAGATATTTTACAAATATTAACACGCTCGCAAGTATATCAGTGCACTTGTAAATTGTATGAAATATCACATTCTTTTTCTTGGTTCGTACATTTATGTTTTTATGATGGCTGAATTCATTGACTTGATCTTATTTATAATTAGGCAGGCATTGGTTCATGTTAGAGTAGGGCGCATTCGAATGATTTATTATCCGAATAAAATAAAATTATTTACCCGTTTTCCGTAAAGCCACGGATGGTCTAATAGCCTTTATCCGGAGTAAGCAGGCAAAATATATTATTAGTTGTTTGCCAACTTACTGTTTTTATTTTCCTTCTAAAAACATATGGAGTTTGTATATATATATATATATATATATATATATATATATATATATATATATATAACATGTGACATATATTAAAAACACAGCTGGTATAGAATTATTAGAATTTGATAACGTGACATTCTTTTATTTTGTTCATTATCAGAGATTAACAAGTTTTGTTTACTGAGACTGTTTTCTAAGAAAAAAAGGCCATTAAAGCGTTGCCTTTAATCTCACATGGCAAAACTAGAGTGACGAGTTCGATTCCCGCCTGGAGAAAGGAATTTATTTAGTGACGGAATTCATTAAATAAAATCCTGAGCGCCACCCTGGCTAGAAAAGGGTGGTAACCTGTAGATAACCCGTCCCAATTAGCTTTAGTTGCAAAAAGTGGACGTTAATATATAACTTAAACTTAAGGAAAAAAAATATCCTTTCAATACAATTGCTATTTGTTAGGATGAAATATTTATGAATCAGATAAAATTTTCATCCGTAGGTTAATATTTTTGGAAAAATACTGGTATTCTTAATATTGGAAAATGAGCCAACTATTAAATGTTCACATGGGGGAATTGGTCAGTTGTACTAAAAGATTCAGAATTCAATGACTTGTCTCTAATATATGTCCTTTCAAATAATTCCACTTGCTTAACCATTTTTG
The DNA here is from genome assembly GCA_019009955.1 of Riptortus pedestris. Lineage (NCBI taxonomy): Eukaryota > Metazoa > Arthropoda > Insecta > Hemiptera > Alydidae > Riptortus > Riptortus pedestris. Next base: position 78,563,431 of record CM032232.1, read on the forward strand.
GTTACGCAAGTGGATTACTTTTAATTACAAGGCCTCTAATCTTGTACAATTTTCTATTTATCAGCAATACTTCTAATTATACAAGTTAGGCTATTCTTAGCTGAGAAGTAAACTAAAATGGGCGTAACGAACGATCCTTGAGTGCTATTCGTACAGTTTTTTTCTAGGAAACCTACAAATAGATAACAGATTTTAGTCCTAAAATAACAATAAATCGTTCACATGGCAATTCTTTAATAATTTAAATTAATCGTAATATAAAAATATACATTTGACATTAGAAAAGTGGCAATGGAGGAATGGAGTCATTCATTTACACACCAAACATATTAGCAATACATTAATGATATATTTCAATAAAATATTAAAAAATAAGTGTCATTTATTAATTGAAATAACATTTTATTCTTTACTTATATTGAATCTGAGTTAGTGTTCTATGAACAGACATATATATAGAAGTGAGGAGTTAAATTATCTTTAGATCTGGGTTAAATGATCTGGGAGGCTGGGTGATTTGGTAGTGTTCTTTTTGGCATAGTTCAGAAATAAATTTAAGATAATGATCTCTTAAGGATTTATTGGCAGAGTAGTACAAGAATATCTATTACCCAATTCCACCCTAACTCACATTGCATACTGAACACATGTAATGTGGGCGAATTCAAAATTGATTTGAGTTGGGAGGATTAAGTCAATAAGCAAACTGTAGGGTGAGAAAAATAAAGAAATGACTAATATTATATTATGTAATGGTTTATTTTTTATTTCATTATTTTCCTGATAAGTTCCCTTCAGATTAGCCTCCAACAGTTATTCGAATAAGTTTATCATTATATTGCCTGCCTCTGGGAAGTTATTGCAATTTACTGTTGTTCCATAACCGCTTATATAACCACATCGAAATTTGGCCTAGCTTGAAATTTATATTATATTTACATGCTTCGCACTTCCCATGAGATAAAGTGGAATATTTTTGGATGTGAGTTTCATTTCGTTTTGAGCAGACATGGAATAAAAATGTTTGATCCACGAACCCACCTTACACAATATGTATGTTCCACTATTAATAAAGCCAATCCATACTTAGCTATACATTTTTTCCCCCTTTTTTTAGGGATTTTAAAAATTAATTGTCAACTTTCCTTTCAAATTCCCTTTCTCTTATTTATTGATGGTGTATTCTGACATTCACTTAATAACAAATAGTGTTTACTCTCAGTTGGAATATACTTTGTGGCATAAAATGACATTTATTGTGGATCATCAAACCATTACTAGCACAATAATAAGTAAATATAGTACTTGTTTATTAACAGCCATTTAATATATTTATTATATTATATAATATATTTAACACCTATAAAAACTCATCCTAATTAGCCGCAATATTAGACAATTCTTCCTAGATTCAATTTGGAACTCGAAACCAAACTTATGTTACTATTCACACATCGTGTTGTCTTCCTTGGATAATGTTATTGTTTGTTGTTGATAACAAGGAATTATTAAGTACTTTTTTAAAGCATATTTTTGTAGATTGTATATCACTTCGACATGCAAAAACAAATTAACTACAGAGATTACAGTCTAGGAAATCGTTAATGAAAAACTTTGGCATTTAACTACGAAATAAAAATCAATTGATGTCTAATGTTTTGAATAAAATCCTTATTCCTGGCTAGAAAAGAGTGGTAACCTCCGTCCCAATTAGCCATAGTAGCAAAAAGTGGACGTTAATGAATAAATAATAATTAATTTTTGTTAATTAAGAAAAACATTTGGTATCATTGGTTCACATCCATCAAGTGTTAATTTTATTCAAAAATTAGCAAACATTCTAATTTGGGATAATGAAAAAATAAGAATAAGGTCATTATGAACACACCCTTCAATCATTTATTGCATACTGAGCTAACTGTTAAACTTTATGAATGCTGTAAGGTTTGTTCGCCTACATTAAATTCCTGAATATAATTCCCTTCCAAAGAGGTAGGAGACGACCTCGAAATACTGGTTCTAAAATCCATTTCCAAACGATTTCAAGAAGCTTGCTCTCCAATATGTCAGTCGAATGTGGCGTGTGGCACAACAATAAGAATCATTGAAATGTAATACAATTACGAAATTGAAGAAAGGAAAAAAATAATGAAAAATGGAGTATACAAATGAATATAGTTGTAGTCCATAAGAAACCAATAACTCTAGTAGGACTTGGTTACTTGAGGTGTCAGGAACGAAATCTTGGGATGGCACACTGAATTCTATTGGGATTTCTATCCGATGTCGAGTACCTGCTCAGCGTTGAGGGGCAGTTGGTAACCACGTGACCAAATCTCATACAACCAAATGGTTCTAAGGATACTAAGGATATCATACAACTAAATGTTCATGGTAAGCTTTAAATGAAGTCGGCCAAAGATTTTATTATTGAATAAACTTAATACATTAAGATTTGATACCGAAAAAAAATAGATATTTCAAACGAGACCTAATATTATTTTTATCATTTGGAGCTACCTTTTCTAGGGGAAACCACGAAGCAATAAGTTGTATCGAGGTAATAAAATTCATAGATAAAAATTGTTAATTATAATCACACACATATTAACGTCCACTTTTTGCAATTGTAGGTAATTAGGTTATCTAACTTGTTGCCAAGCTTATCTAGCTTGAGTGGGACTAAGGATTTTATTAATGAGTTCGTCACTAAATAAATTCATATTTCCAAAGCGAACACGCCACTCTAGATTTACCATGTGAATTATGTATTTATTTATATTCTTAAGTGGTCCGCAAAAGTGGCGATGAGCTCAGTGAATGACTGAATGAAAAGCTAAATAAATAAACAGATGAAATAAAATAAGTAAAAAAAATGAACAAATAAACAAAAGAAAACAATTAAAAATAAGGAGGAAAAATACACTCATCCTAAATTGATATAAGTAAATAAATTCAACACTAAATATAAAAACATAATTGAGATGTTTTAATAAGACTTTAAACTTAAAATACCGACCTTTTTAATATTCAAAAGCGAAGAAGTCTCCCAATTATCAATCTGAAAAAGAAAGAAAAATACACTTAACTTTAAACTATAAATATTCTCAATACTATAGGGTACAAAGACTATATTTAAATTTATTATATCCTATAAAAGTAATAAATGAATTTTAAACGTTATATAATATTAAAATGAATAGAAATTTTTCAAGTTTAATTTATATTGAAAAATTTAAAAGGATATGGGGCTTCAAATTTCATTCCCAATATCTGACAGAAATACACGGATTGCTGGTATTCGAATAGTATGACGTTTTAAATTATAAAATAAAATGAAGGGAAAAAATAGTCTTGCTCCATTATTTTTTTTTATTCCGGTCCAATCATACGTTATGAGTATATTGGGTTAGTGATACTTGCGAAAAGAAAAAAAAATAAACAATATTATAGATTGTTGTTGCGTTGTTTTTTAGCATTCATTTTGTGCTACTAATACTAATCGGGACACGGGCGGACCGGACCCTTTTTTAGCCAGGTTGGAACTAAAGTTTTTATTTAAGGAGTCTGTCAATAAATAAATTCCTATTGCTCATATGAGAATCGAATTCACGACTCCAGGTTTACCAAATGAGTGGCTTCAAATGTTAGGGGGCTCCAACTGTTAAATATAAGAATGTGACTCAGATAAATTTGTGGAATGTTTAATTGAAATATTTGATTCATGAGCTAGTATAAATGACAGCTGAGAAACATTATCATAGTAGCAGGTAGATGAATGGACGGCCAGCTGATAGTGGCCTAACCTACGATAGACAGGAATGTCGCATGATTCATTCCTTGCCTTCATGTATCTCTATTGGAACACTGAATACTAATACAGGGCCAACATCCTTGCCGCTCTTCTTGCAACCAACCAAAACTATTCAACAATTTAGCTGCTGCGTTTTCATTTATCTCTATAACCTCATTCAAGCGACTAAGGATAACCATCATTCTTAAAACATCAAAGAATAGTTGGACCCGATCGAAATGGATTGGACGGATTTCTGATCCCATGACCTGGTGCATATTTAAGAAGCAATAAATATATTCAAGTAAGGTAGAAATCAGTAAGGCTAATAAGAGAGCACGGTTGTAAAGTCGCTAACTATACAACACTAAATTCGGCGAGAAGCCAGGCATGGTAACTAAAAACCTTGAATCCCTTTTCATGTGCCTAATCATACACTGTTTGGTGGTTAGAATATTTAGACTAAATTAATACTACGTCACAGCCTTTGTATGTGTGTGACAGCCTGGAAAGAGAAGTTGCATAACATTGAACTATAATATTCCCATTTCGTCATAAATTTCAGATTTTAAGACTGATATACATACTCAGAAATAAATAAATTAAAATTATTATTTATTAACGTCCACTTTTTGCAACTGAGGCTAATTGGGACGGGTTATCTACAGGTCACCACCCTTTTCTAGCCAGGGTGGGACTAAGGATTTTATTTAATGAATTCCGTCACTAAATAAATTCCTCTGCCCAGGCGGGAACCGAACTGGCCACTCTAGGTTTTCCATGCGAGATTAAGGTCAACGCTTTAACTGACACGGATGGCTAACCCGAGCTCCAGAAAGAAATAAGACTTAAACGAACAAATATTACTTGTACTTTGTAGACGTATATAAAATTTTAATATTACAAGTTTTGTAATGTTTTTACATTTAAAGCTTCTATTTATCGTATAACCAGTACATGAAGAGTCTCTTACCTTTTAATCTCATATGTAATATACAATAGATACTTTGCCCTGAGCATAAACTGGTGAGATTCAACTAGTATAATGATTGAAGTGTGTATTCCTCTAAAAGACAAAGTTGTTCGAAGGATATGAATTGGAGTTACAATGCTCGCAAAAAAATTGTAACTCACACGCTGGATGCCATGGTAAGCTAGCTTCGCACAGGCCTTTATACGGTAATGTAAGAATAATAGGGCATGGTTTGTTTCCAACATGTAAAGTAAACTTTTGAAGATCGATGAAAAATCAGTATATAGCCTAAACTACGTATATTTCCCACGTGAAGTTATACAATAGAGAAATCTTCATACGAGAGCCGAACATTTACGGAAACGGCCGAACTAGCTTTCGGCGGAAACGAATAGAACCGACCTTAGCCGATCTCATCTTGTCCGTTATCCGTGCACACTTAATAAAAATGCAAACATCTCGGTTAATATTCAAGATAGAGAATTAATGTATATGAGAATATTTACAGTAAATTTAATTTGCAATAAGATTGGTTCTATATAGTTATTCGATCCAACATATATTATCGGAAATATTTCAAATTTTCGAAATTCCCTCCCCCTCCCACTGGTCTGATTTCAGCCGTTAACGCTCTTGATCTTTATTTTTACAAAAAACGATTAAATATCGAGTTTCGTAACGATCAAACAAACATTGCGACCGCTAGAGCGTTAACATACAAATATATATACAGTTTTAAACTGACCTCATTTTTGTCATCTCCTGGGTAGGATCGATGGGCATTTGAAGAAAATCGCGTCATGAGTACGACCTCAGTAGTTGATTTCCCTTAGGGGAAATCTGCTAAAATTGTAAATTGTTTAACAAAACATGTAAGGTCCTTTAGGTTACATTTTTCCGGCAGTGTGAGCGTTGGATGATGGCCTCAGCGGTGGATCAAGAACAAGCGACACCATCGAGGCGAGGCCAGCTCAATTGGGAGCAACAAGTTAATTGAGAACCAGCTAAATAAGGCCTTGCTAGATCTGCAGGCCTCTCGGCATTCCTAACCCCTCGCTCTGCTTGCTCCTCTCATTTCTGGCCGGTCTAGATTTCAAGGAGGACGGAGGAGTCCGGGATGGAAGGTTGCCGAACCAAAATATTTAACGACCCTTGAATGTACCTGCTGTATAGTGATCAGAGAAGCACTTGTACTGAAGCAATAGGCCCAGAAACGCCAAAAGAGAATCCGTCACGTAGGAGCTGCGTTAACTAAGCAGATTTCTCAAGCGCTTCACGTAAAAGGTCAATGACAAAAATATTCGGTATTTAGGCTCCACATAAAGTGCTTCATAATACATATAACAGTTTACTGTTAATATGATCTGAGTAGGAGTGGGGGTTTACTAATGGCCGAAAGCTAAAACAACACTGCACTGCATCGAAAGCGCTCTGTCGTTTTAATAAATTGTTACAGTGGAAGCGTAGCCAATTCTTTCATCTACCTACATTAAAAGAATGCAAATACCTCGGTCAATAATCAAGATAATGAAATAACGCACATAACCACAATTACAGAACATTACATTTACAATCAGATTGAGTCTACAGAAATGATTTATCCGACGCATAATAACGGAGATATTTCGAATTTTCAAAATTCCTCCTCCCACTGGTTCGATTGGCCATTAAAGAACTTCTTAATTTTTACATAAAACGTTAAAATATCGAGTTTGGTATAGATAAGACAAAAATTGCGACCGCTAGAGCGTTAACAGACAAATATATATGTATCTCAAATTTTGAATGGACCTCATTTTCGTCAACTCCTTGGTTCGATGGACCTTTGAAGACAATTTTTTTGAAAATTCCATCATGAGTGCAACCTCAATAGCTGTCTCCCCCCTAAGGGAAATCTGCTAAAAGGAAACTAAACTTATTGAGGTCAACGAAAAATCAGATAACAGACAGGAGTCACCCGGCAGTCGTGGTCCAGACAACGCAGCTTTAATCAGCAGGCACTGAGGATGGAGCGTTGTCTCCGAAAGTGCACTCTGCATTATATTAAAAAACTGTAGAGGACTTGGCCTTCTTATTGATCCTGATCAATTGGTTCCTCTACCATCCAGCATATTCCAGAGAAAAATCAGATAAGTTCATCAGGTTTGCAGAATTCAGTTTTGGCAACGTCAAAAGTATGTGTGAGTATTATGCTAAAAGTCAGAAACACTCCATCAATCAATTTAAACTGAACCGAAAACCGATAACACTATAATTTAAAAATTGAAGAATCAATTTTGTGACTTACAAAGCATCAGCCAGCCTAAGGAACTAGCATTAGTCTTCATTAGATACTAGCATTTCAAACATTATTAGAATGGATACTAGAATAGCGGTTGATAAGTCATTTGCTTGGAGGGCACTCTTTTACAGAAGTGGATTTTAAAAGAGTAATTAACAGAAAAAAGGGCAATGGGTATGTGGAAAATCTCCAAAACCCTGTGGTCAGAAGAAATTTAATGAGTGTTCAAAATAAAATAATTTATAGTAGTATTTGGGGGCACAAGTTAACCATGCGAGTTGAGGCGTTGGTCTTCATCTCACTTTTAAATCCCACAGACCTCAGTTCGTTTCTGAATACGCAATAGGAATTTATTTAGTAATGAACTCATTAAATAAAATCCGCCCTGACTAGAAAAGGTCCCCTTTTAGTTGGGTAGTTCACCCTTCCCAATTACATATAGTAGCACAAACGTTGACGTTAATAAATAACAATAACATAGTCAAGTACAGGTCTAATAAAAAATATGAAGAAAGACTAGATGAATGAAGTTTATTTGTCATAACGAAGAACTCTTAGCAAAATTAAAATCTCATTCACCATTTGTACTTCTGACTTGAATCATTCCGAACAAGTGATGAAAGAAGAAGTAATGTCTTCTCAATGACAAATATATTACATTTTTACGAGCCCCTGTCACGAAAATGACTTAAAATTACTGCATTACCTTCAGATACCAACGAGATATAAATTCAATCTTATTTAATGTCCTCGTAAACATTCTGCAAATTCTCCCTTAGCCAAATGAAACTTTTCTTAGGAAATTGCTTTTTTACTTCCACCAAAGCAGATACCATTCCTTTTCTCATTATTAAAAAAAAAAAAAAATACAGAAGCAATTCTCACCTTTTAATGATGTCTAGCCCAACTTCTCGCTCAAAAATATAAACTTATGTATATACATTAGCACTGGAGTAATATTTTTATAAAACTTCTCAAATAGTTTGGAACAGTTTACCTTATTATACACTCGACAACTCAACAAGCAGATTTATAACTTCTCAACAAGCATTAATAAGTTAGCTCCCCGAACGTCTAATTTCTGTAGTATAGTTAATGGTGTACCCTATAAGAAGATTCCCCTTAAAGGAAATCAGCTATTAGGTTGTACTCATGGCGAGATTTTTGAAAAACTTCTTCAAATGTGCATCGGTTCTACCTAGTAGATGACGAAAATGAGGTCCGTTCAAAATTATATATATATTTGTTTGTTACCGCTCGAGCGGTCGCAATTTCGGTTTAATCGTTACCCAACTCGATAATTAATCGTAATATGTAAAAAGAAAGACTAAGTTCCTTAATAGCTGAAATCCGACCAGTGGGCGGGGGAGGGAGGGTTTAAAGGGGAGTGATATCGAAAATTCTTAATATCTTCTTTATTATTCTTTAGGATCGAAAAATTGTATAAAACCAATATTATTGGAAATGTAATGTTCTAAAATTTTGTTAGGTACGTATTTTAACTATCTTGATTATTAGATATTTGAACTTTAAAGTTTTTGAGCATCAAAAACTCCCCCCCCCCGCCCTCCTACTCATGTTATATTTACAATAAGCTGGTATATTATAAAGCACATTATTTGAAGCACAAATACCAAATATTGTTCTTATTGAACTTTTACTTTTAGTGATAATTGCAAATACGTGGTACGCCTGGGAAATCTGCTTAGTTAACGCAGCCCCTACGAGACGCACTTTTTTTTTCTCTGGAATTCTCCAATGGATTGAGTTTTCACAATACGAATGAATAAGACATTTTTCAAAAGTAATTACTGGATATGCATAGGGCTAATTACTATTTGACAAATGAAGAGCCATATAATCAGAGGGGAGATACAACAATTTTGAAAATTGAATGATGAAAATGATCCAGGTAAAAATTTGCGATTCAGATAAATGCATAGAATTGAAATTCTAGAAAATAAAAGTCCCGTAATAACCGAGGTATGCTGGCAGATATAGTTTAACTGTTATCCCCTCCTAATAATTATTATTTATTTTATTTAATTATTACCTATATATTTATTATCTTAGTTTGTATTGATTTATATTACTTACATTTTTCTTACATTGTATAATTTTTTTCTTAGCAAAATACGCTAGATCAATACAATAGTACTAGGGTTTAGATATGAGCCCTGGTATCCAAAGAGCAACCATGATCATGATGTCAAGCGTTTTATGAGATCAATGTCATATTCAAGAATTTATGGTCTGAAAATAAACAAGGAAAGTATGGAAGTATATGCAAGTCAAAATAAAAAATACTCAATAACAAAAAAGCAGACTTTACAGAGGATGAAGGAGAGAGCCACACCCCAAGCTGCCTCGCCTACTTAGACCGTAGGAGGTGGTTCTGGAAAGTTGATCTCCCCAAGCTATTTACTCACCGCATTTCTGTTTCATACTTAACCACTATTTATAATCCAAATGGCTGGTTTGGGGGACTCATTTAATAATTATTTTAGCTTTTAAATATAACAAGGCGGTTATAAGTTGCTCCTAACCACTGACAATGTTACACGTCTTTTACCAAAAAAAAGTCCGTCACACTGGGGCTGCTTAAGCTAAGTAGATTTCACTCGCAAAGTTTAACAATAGATAAATCTACATACTATTATGTGAATAAGTACAAACGATAATAAGAAATCTTTAAGTCAATTTTAATAACCTCCCAAACAGAAGCGATGTGTGATGTGTTAAAAAATAGTTCTGCTAACCTCTCACGGGCAAGAGAAAACAATTACCGCAAATATATCATGTTAATTTTATTGTAAACTATTTACTATATCTAGTATTTCTAATGTCTTAGAATCATTTTTATCTCACTCAATCAAATTTTAGATGTCCAAGAACTTCAGACGGGGGGGAGGGGTGTCAACAGAACATATTTGCATGTATCTCGTATAATATTATTATTATTTATTAACGTCCACTTTTTATGACATAGGCTAATTGGGACGGGTCATCTACAGGTGACCATCCTTTTCTAGCCAGGGTGGGACTTAGGACGTTATTTAATGAATTTCGTCACTAAGTAATTTCCTTTGCCCAGGCGAGAATCGAACTCGCCACTCTAGGATTACCATGTGAGATTAAGGTAATGACTTTAACTCACATGGCTAACCTGAGAGCCCCATCTCGTATAATAAAGCGTTCTTGAAAACAATATTTCGTATTTAAGCTTGGAATCGTGTGGTTTATTATACAACAGAGTATTGTTTATGCAACATGAATAAAAGTGGGGGTTACCTGAATGCTGAAAACTGAAAAACACACGTATCTCGGTTAATATTCAAGATAGGGATTAAAAGGGTATTACAATATGTATGGCCAATTTAATGTACAATAACATTGGTTCTATACAATTTTTCAATCCGACGTACAGTAACAGAGATATTTCGAATTTTCGAAAATCCTCACTCCTACTGGTCCGATTAACGAACTTGATCATTCTTATTACATAAAACGATTAAATATCGAGTTTGATAACGATCAAATAAAAATTTCGATCACTAGAGTGTTAACAGATATATATATATATATATATATATATATATATATATATATATATATATCAATTTCATCACCTCCTGGGTAGGATCGATGGACATTTGTAGAAATCTTTCTAAAATCGCGTAATGAGTACGACCTCAATAGCTGATTTCCCTTGAGGGAAATCTGTTCAAAAATAAACAATTACAAAAGTTAACAAAATCAATTTAAAAAGCAGTTCAAACTAATGGCCGGTATTCTATTTCCCCCCAAATGAACTGAAATCGTTTTGAAGTCGTAAAATAAAGCCGTAAAGCCTGGGGAATTACAGTTTTCATAAATTTCATTTGTGGTTTTAATTGTATCTGTAAGGTTCATGCATTTTCTTGAGAGTATAGCAATGTGAAATGCCTAAGACCTACTTACTGCGTCCAGGTAGGTGCGAGGTTAGGTAAAAGGAAGAGAGAGAAAGAGGATTAATGAAAAAACGAAGATGAAAAGGTTGCGTTATGGGTTGGAAGCTGTAATGGAGGTGATAAAACAGACGCTTCAAAGTAATTATGAGTCTAATAGCCATACTAGAACTCGGACGGGGGATTCTCATAAAGGGACGCACTGCATCACAGAATCGACTGCAGATGGCGTTCTTAATAGCATTTACTAATATTTTGAATTCAGCGGTTTTGAGCTCTTGAAGAGTAGTAGATGTACCATGAGTACTGTAAAACATGTGGTGCTTGTAGAAATGAAGAGAAGAATTCCATCTCTTAGTAATATCAATTTGTATATAGACAAGGCCACTGACGTTGTGTATTAGCAAATTTCCCTTGAGGGAAATCAGCTATTGAGGTCGTACTCATAACGCGATTGTCGAAAAATGTCTTCAAATGTCCATCGATCCTACCCAGGAGATGACGAAAAAGGGGACCGTTCAAAATTATATATATATATTTGTCTGTTGACTCTCTAGCGGTTGCAATTTTTGTTTGATGGTTATCTAACTCGATATTTAAACGTTTTATGTAAAAAGACAGATCAAGATCGTTAATGGCTGAAATCGGACAAATGGGAGGGGGTTTAGAGGGGTGATGTTGGATCAAAACATTGTATAGAACCAATCGTATTGCAAATTAAATGTACTATAAATATTTTTGCATACATTTATTCTCTATCTTGAATATTATTAATTATCGAGATATTTGCATTTTTCTGGTTTCAGCAAACCCCTTACTCTGTTATGTAATAAACCACATTTTTTGAAGCATAAATACCATAAATTGTTTTCAAGAGACCTTGATTATACGAGATAAATGCAAATATATTATGGTGCCCCCACTTCTTAATATTCTTGGAATACTAAAATTTGATTGATTGAGATAAAAAGTTATTCTGATCCATTATAAATTACCGTACTAGGTATAGTAAATAGTTTTCAATAAAATTAATATGTTATATTCTGATATATTCTCAGTAATTGTTTTTCTTTTCTCTGAAATGATGGCACACCTGTTTGTTTACGTTTCAGGCGCTTCCCATCAGGAGTTTTCTAATTATTGGTTGTATTTATTCACTTCATGTTGCTATTGAGTTACCAGTATGTGGATTTATTTATTGTTAAATATCCTGAGGGAAATCTGCTTAGTTTACGCAGCCCCTGCTTGTCGGAATTTTTTTAATATATATTATCGTAAAACAAATGGCTTATGACATCCTATATGCCTACCATTATCTTTTATTAATCACGCAGGATCAATTCTAACATAATAACTAGTTTGTTATGGTAACAGGATGTCCAGGATTAACCAAGTCCGGACGCCTCAAGCTTCTTTGACCAAAATCACACAAGCCTAACTTTATTCTGAACGGAAGGCTGGAATTCAGATGAATGGACACCATTCTTATAGACCTTTACGACTCGACTGAAGCTTCGGGAGTTGCGTGGCAATACATTTTTTAGCAGCTACCCCTTTTTATAGGAATAAATATTTGGTACTTAAGTCTGGAATATCTCCCAAAGAAATAAATGAGAAGTAAAGAGCTTTAAAAAAGGCTTAATTTAAAAATACAAAAAAGAGAGAAAAAGTAAATAAAGCTATAAATAATTTTATATTGAATGAGATGACGTCAGGAGAGATTTCAGGGCTTTTCTTGAGATTCAAGTCCCACCACCTCCTTAGTATACAAAAAATGGTGTTGTTCACCTTAAGCTAATTTTATCAAAATGAACTTCGTAATAATATTTTAAAACATTTTATTTTAACATCCACTCGTTTGTCGTTGAGTGTCGTCGCTATAATGCTAACCTTCTTGTGACATTTGGTAATAAATATTTTTCGAGTAGAAAAAGTAAGTGGGGCTCAGGTTAGCCATGTGACTTAAGGCGTTGGTCTTAATCTTACTTGGTAATCCAAGAGGCGTGAGTTCGATCCTCATCTGGGCAATAGGAATTTATCTAGTTAGGAACTCATTAAATATAACTCTTAGCCTCACCTTGGATAGAAAAGGGTGGTAAACTGTAATTAACCCGTCCCAATTAGCCTTAGCAGCACAAAGTTGGCGTAAATAAATAACATGTGAACGAGTAAGACAAAACCATGTTTTACTCCTATAATTGGTTAATTATAAGCTCTTTTTTTTTAAAAACCAAGTCGGAAACGAAATTAGTGTGTTTTAGTCATTACTATTTTAAATAAAACAATCCTACAAAATAAAGTGTTATAAGTTATTGGTTTATACATGATTTCGTGAACTCTTATTACCAAACGTAATTTTTTCTAGCATCTGAAGCATATAAGTAGGCGTTAGTTTTAGCAGATTTCCCTTAGGGGAATCAGCTATTGAGGTTGTACTCATGATGGAAATTTCGAAAAATTTCTTCAAATGTCCATCGATCCTACCAAGGGGATGACAAAAATGAGGTCGGCTCAAAATGATATATATTTGTCTGTTAACACTCTAGCGGTCACAATTTTTGTCTGATCGTTACCAAACTTTTTTATTTTCGTTTTATGTACAAAGGACGATCAAGTTCGTTAAAGGCTAAAATTGGCCAGTTGAGGGGGGGGGGGGATTTTAGTGGGGGAGAATTTCGAAATATCTCTGTTGTTGTGCGTTGGATCGAAAAATTGTATAGACTCTTATTGCAATTGTAATGTTCTACAAGTTTTGTTACACACGTTTTTTAGATATCTTGATTATTAACCAAGATAATTGCATTTTTTAGTTTTCGGACTTCAGTAAACCCTTACTCCTACTCATTTCATATTAACACTAGTTGCTATATTATGAAGCACTTTATTTGAAGCCTAAATACTAAATATTGTTCTTATTGAACTTTTACGTTTTGGCATAAATGCAAATATGAGACGCATCCCCTGCGTCTTTATAAATTCCGTACAAGTCAAGCCTGTGGTTGCTATTCACAAAATATAAAAACACATTTTGCCTTGAGCCGGAGAGCCCATCGGAGGCTCCGTGTTTTTCCAGCATGGATATTTGGGGGGAAAAGACGCGAGTAAAATGATCAAACAAGCTCACAGTCTGCTGGTTTTTCCGGTCGAGTGACCAGCTGGAAAAAGGAGGGACCGCCAAGACGCCCTACAACTGAAATTTACCCGGGGAGCGTGTAAGCTGCATTAGGACTCTGGATAGAAAAGGTCAGAGGACACGTTTACACACCTTCCTGTGACTCCGGTGACGCAAGCAGCTCGTTCGTCCGGTCCGCTAGCATCAAAAGAATGGCGGCTGTTCTGGAAATCTGGTCGGAAGGAGTGCGTCAGCAAGGTTCTAAATGTAAAAACTTAGGGGTTCAGTGTTCGCTTAATCGCCTTAACAAGTTTGGGTCAACCAAAAAATAACATTTTCCAACGAATAAATTATTAAATGATCTGGACAAATAAAATGGACAGAAACAAACCCGCTGCTCAAACAATAATAATAAAAAATGTGGACACCAAAAGACTGCCTTGTACTCCTAGTAAATTAAATAAACAAAATATTTTGATTCATTTCGATTAAAATTTCTTCAGTTGAAAGTCAAACAAAAAAATCCGCTTGAATGTATCTGATCAAAAATAATATAAAAAGTAATCTATAGATATTTTCTTGATATACAAAAAAATACGGCCGAATACAAATCTCTTGCATCTCTCATAAATACTAAGAAATTTACAATCTTATATTTTCAACCTCCCCCTATCCTTCTTTCCCCTTAGTCGATTTCAATCAAAAGGGAGGGAGATTCAAGCTTTCACTAAGAAACTGAAGATCAAGTTCGTTAATTGCTGGAATCTGACCAGTGGGATAAAAATGCAAAATATCTTCGTTATTATAAGAGGGAAGTTTATGGAGCCATTTTTATTACAAATAAGTGTTAATATCGTCGGATCGAAAAATTGTATAGAACCAATTTTATTGCAAATTGAATGATCTATGAATATCGTTCTATACATACTTTCTGTATCATGAACCCAGAGAATGAATATTATGAGATATTTGTATTTTATAGTTTTCCGCTTTCAGTAAACTCCCACTCCTGTTCATGTTATATCAATAATAAGCTGTTATATCATGAACCACTTCATTATAAGGCTAAATAAGGAATATTGTTTTCATTGAATTTTTACTTGGCGAAAAATATGCACGTAAGTACTGGATCCCCCTTCTTTTGTTCTTGGATTACTAAAATGTAAGTAATTGAGATTAAAATTTTTCTGCTTCATTTCAAATTACAGCACTCGCTATAGTAAAAGTTTTCAATAAAATTAATATGTTATGTTACATGTAGAATTCAGGTCGACTGGCCTGTTTGTTTACAATTCAGGCGCTTTCCGTTGTAGTTATTAACTTGTAAATGAAAGATTTCTCATTACCGATTGTATTTATTCACTTATTCGTGGTGGTGTTATATTTATCTATTGTAAACCTTCGCGTGGGAAATCTGCTTAGTTTACCTAGCCCCTGCGTGATGGACTTGTTTTTGTTTACAACAATCAGTAAACCCCTACTCTTATGTCATATTAACAATAATGTGTTACAGCCTGCACCACTATATTCGAAGCTTAAATAATGAGATCATCAGCCATTCATAGTCCAATGCGAGAGAAATCCTCTTGGTTCACACAGCACCTGCATGACGGACATTTACGCCTAGTCCTTAAGATGGAGGTGGAGAAAAGATGTAGACCTTATTGGGAGATATTTGGCTTGCACTCTAAAATCCTTTTCTTTTCCTATCCGATTCTTGCCTGGGCAAAGGAAATTATTTAGTGACGAAATTCATTAAATAACGTCCTAAAATCCCACCCTCGCTAGAAAAGGGTGGTAACCTGTAGATAACCCGTCCCGATTAGCCTAAGTTGCAAAAAGTGGACGTTAATAAATAATAATAATAATAATATCCTTTGAACGACAAGGCTGTGTCATGCGTGACACATATGCCATAAGTTGTTCACTCATGAGCTTATAACAAACAGGACAAGACTGCTGTCCATAATACCTTCCTATACACTAGTCAACTACATGTCAAGGTCATTGCATGCTCTGTCCTCCACCATTTTTCGTACTTTTTGGGAGTGTTTGTACCAGTAGGTGTCGTGTTTGACACAGCCTTGTTGTTTAACTTCGCTTTTGTAGACTTTGTAGACTATTTATCACTGAAGATGAGATTAGAAATGAAATTTTAAGACAAATTGAAGAAAATGATAGTAGTTTATAAATAATAAAAAAAAATAGAATAGGTAGCTGGTAGGTTGCTGTAAATGTCAAAAAAGTATTTCTGGTGAGCACATAGTATACTATGGTTCCCTGAATGTTTTGCCAATAATGTGTCCTTTTATTTTTAACTGTGTAGGTTAATATTTGTATATAAGTTTTTATATTTTTGTACTATAATAATATTCTACAAATATATGCTTCTTTGCTTATTTATTTCATAAGTAAAGGTATTGCAAGGTATGTTATTATATAATAAATTACATAATTTATTACTCGTATTATACAATAAATATATTTTTTGCATATTTTATTTAATTTTCATTTTAAGTTCTCATTGGTGGCGAGGGGGGGGGTCCTCGTAAGCACACACTAACGCAATATTCTTCTTAACTTTTCTAAATATTATTTTGAAATAAGAAGAGTGATTCTGAGCAGAATAAAATGGAGAATATTCATATGGCAGGTAGGTGTCATGTATGACACCTACGTCAAATTTGTCCTGGGTCACAGCCTTGTCGTTTGTTGTTGCTGTGTATGGTTGGATATCGACGAGAGGTTCTATTAGCTGTTGTGATTGCATGCCTTGTGCGGGGGTGGGGGTAATGCATTTGATTCACCACACTCCGCCGGCGATGGCCGCCTCTCACGAACACACGCAAAATGTGCGCGCGGTCATTCACTTCCCGCACGATTCAATACTCCATGAAATGGCTTTGAGCAAAATGAAACCAGGCTTTTGTGAAGGTTACTCTCGTGTAACCAAATGCCCTAATGTGGTTCATGTTTGGATTAGACCAACATGCTGCAAGAGACTAATACGATTAAAGCTGGCTATTGACAATTATCATACTTAAATTACTGGCTCCATAGCAACCAACGTTATTTTACATGAAACATAATATGAAAAATGATTTATTCTTTTAGAATAACTGCTCATTTAGAAATCCTTTAAAGAATATTGCCCTCGTGGGAAATATACGTTATACTCAAGATTTTCTACAAATTCCTTGAATTATCTTTAGTTCCTACCTAGTAGATGGTATTATATATATATATATATATATATATATATATATATATACGTTAATGATCTGCAAATTTTATTTCATTGTTACCATAATAAACGTTTTCCTTAAAAACCAACTATGTTAAAGGCCTACGTCACCTAAATGAATTGAGGTATTTAAATAAGAGATACAAAATATTAAATATTTTTTAATATTTGGAACGAACTTTTAATTTATATCCTAAATCCCAGTTTCTATCCTATTAAGATTTTTTTTAGTTCCTTGTTCTCAGTTTTTATTTGCAATCTCCGTTTTTGGGAAATATCGTTTGCAATTTTCTATCATTATGTGGCATTTATGATGTCCTATTGTTGGCCTATAGACCTTTTCTGGCTTATGTGGGCATTGCAGTGGCCTAATCATCTTCATATCGTCCTTCCTTATCAAAGTTGGAATGATTTCAATGATCAGATGCTTCTATGCAATGCAATAAATTCTTTTGAATGTCCAACTCATTCTGTTGTAGTGAAATTATAATACACCTTAAGCTATTTAAGATATATAAATGAATCTCCCTATAACCTAAATATTTGTGCAATGTTGTCACGTTCTTGTAGTCCATAATGTCAACATTTTAAGAATTAATGTATTAATATGATATGTGAAAACATATACATTCCCTATTGTACTAAGTTCATCTAATCAGGTGAGCAAAGATAAAAAGTCCGTCGCGCAGGGGCTGTGATAACTAAGCAGATTTCCCACGTACCCACTTAAACGTAAAAGGTCAATGAGAAAAATATTTGGTATTAAGGCTTCAAATAATGTGCTTCATAACATAACAGCATAAGAGTGGAGGTTTATAGAAGCACGAAAACTAAAAAATCCTAATATCTCGGTTACTAATAAAGATATTTAAAAAATGTACATAACAACAAACAAGTTTTCGATCTGACGCATAATAACGGAGATATTTAGAATTTTCAAAATTCCCCCTCCCACTGGTCTGATTTCAGCCATTAACGAACTTGATATTTTTTCTACATGTAACGATTAAATTTGAAGTTTGGTAACGATCAAACAAAAATTTCGAACGCTAGACATCAACACACAAATATGTCTGAAACAAACACACTCAAAGGCAGGAATAAAATAAGTCAAGAGTATTAATTTAAATTCTCATTGAGTTTAAAGTGAAAACGATCAATTATAGCTCGTGAAGCCTATCTCCTTCCGCCTGAAAGTCAAACAAACAGCGAGGGAGAGAATCCAGGTGATTTAGTCTGACGTAAAGGGAAGGCATGGTCGAAGAAAAGGAGGATAAAAGAGACGCAAACAATTTGTTTAACGAGACCGGTAAACACTATAAACCGATTTCCAGTTTAGAGTGGGCAGATGGTCAGGAGAGTCCACACAAATACAAATAGACTCACAAGAAACTCAAGAGGCATATACTAATACCACATAATAATTATGGATTTAGGGGGTTTTAAATTATCAATTTCATAATTCCGTCTGAAACTGCTGCTTGTATGATAAATAAATTCAGAAAGCGTCTAATATTTTATTATTAATTCTACCAGAAATATAGAGGCTTGCAGATATAAATTAAATATGTAACTTATATTTAGGATCCTTATTTACATTTAATGTAGGATGTGGTATCCTGACTTCCCGTATCAAATTAAACTAAAAAAAATGTTTTATGTACTTCATATAACATTTTTTCATTCTGATATTTCCGGTACAATGAATCGAAAAAATACCATAAAATATAATTCAAATATCTTTTTATTATAAAAAAAAATGATCCTGTACAAATCTGTTTAACCTGCCTATAATAGGTACGGAGAAAATATAATTTTATGATACAGCTGCCCTCTAAACCTCCCTTCCCCCTTAGTCAATTTTGCTCAAGGAGAGACCCAAACAATTATATGGCACAATAATCGTATATATGAAATTACTCCAAATTGGTACAGGTATGGGCAAACAGCATAATTTCTTTGAAATGTGAAAACCAAACATTTTCACGATTACAATACTTCCTTAAGGAAGTATATAGTATATAATTTTGTTTATGCTGGAAATACTATCAAGTATATAATAAACCAATAGAATTAAATTTTGAGTCCCGCCAAAACTTTATGTTTATTTTCTATTTTTTTTTTTTAAATTTAGGCCACTAAGATATCATTCTATTTCTTTTACAGTAAATTATCTAATATGTTAATTGTTTATGGATGGTAGTTAGGTTCTTGGTATTGTGACGTTAAACTGAGAGAGTGAAGAGATATCGGAAAACCCGCTTCAGTATGACTAATGTTACATATGCCAATTAACTATGCGATACGTAACTTCGCCTTTTCACTCACCACACAGAACATTTACAAAAGAGTAAGCATCAATAGAGAATTTCAGATCAGGAAATTTAGTAAGTCAAATACCATAATTAGCAAAACCTATTAGAAATGTTCTAGTTCACGAATTGTGTTATTGTTTCTATTTATTTTTCTCTGATATTTTTAGTCCAATAAACTTATACTATTCCAAGTTATCGTCCTTAAAACACATTAGTCCACCCAAGACAAACGCGTCCGTAACAGTACAAAAAATATTATATATAACTCAATCGGTAGCATAATTGATTTCAATACAACATCGATCATACATACGTGTGATATAGGCTACTAATATATATTGTAAATTAAATGAAAAAACGGGTATGAAATAATTATTAGTCCATGTTGTCAATTCTTCTAGAGCTTAACATGACATGAATTATGTCTGAAAAGAACTTGTTCCACAAACAATTATTATACTGGTGTATGTGCTAATTTTAATTCCAACTTTGAATTTTCGAGATTACAAATGGGCAAATTTATATCAATATTCAATTATCTAGTTCTAAAAAACACTTTTTCATTAAATTAAATTAGCTGATACTGTTAATATTTAGTCTGTGAATGTTTCATATTAATTTAACGGCATTTAGGTCAAATATTATAATGCAATTTAAATTATTAATTAAGTGCTACTACTAAAAGCAGCAGACATGTAGTAGTTTATTATTTATTGCGTTGAATATTTACTATAATGACTGTATCAGAGTATTTTAGTTCAAAAATTAAAATAATAAATTAATCATGACAGCCAACTAATTAAAATGAAATAAAAAGAACAATATGATTACAAATAAAGGCACACATTTAATAATTACATAATTCAAATACGGTAAAAAGAAAAAATTTTGTTGTCAAACTAATTATTGACAAGCAATCATTTACAGAGGACTTACATTATCAATTTTCATCTCGTTGTCAATCATTAGGCTTGAGAAAGACGTAACCAACATTTGAATTGTAGTTTATGTTAAACACAACCCACAAAACATATATATATATATATATATATATATATATATATATACATCGCATTTCCACTCCATATATGTGCCTTTCATGAATTTCCATTGAGTTTAAGGTAGTATGGAGATGAACAATATATAAGAGTTTTAGGTAATACGATTATCAATAATAATGTACGAACCATGGAAATCACTCGCTATTGATTCAAATTAATTTGGCTGGAGAAATGCGAGTTACTGTAAACACTTTGGCTGTATTTACTCGCGAGAGTAATATTAAAGAACCTTTAGAAATTTACATGGTGAGATAAGATACACAGTGTGTCATCCAGCTCGTGGGAAATAGTTAGCTTAGTTTACGCAGTTCCTGCTTGACGGACTTTTTAGCAAATTTCCCGTATGGGAAATCAGCAATTGAGGTCGTACTCATGACGCGATTTCCGAAATATTTCTTGAAATGTCCATCGATCCTTCACAAGAGATGACGAAAATTAGGTCCGTTCAAAATTATAATATATATATATATATATATATATATATATATATATATATATATATATTTGTCTGTTAACTCTCTAGCGGTCCCAATTTTTGTCTGATCGTTACCAAACTCGATATTTTCGAAATATTTCCGTTTCTATAAGCGGATTGAAAAATTGAATAGAACCAATCTTATTGCAAATTAAATTTACTATAAATATTGTAATATACACTTATTCTCTATCTTGAATATTAACCGAGATATTTGCATTTTTATTTAGTGTGTGTGTGTGGATTACAGACAAGATGAGATCGGCTATTGTCGGTTCGGTTCGGCTCTTGTCGGTTTTGATCGTCAGATTCGTCCGAAGTTAGTTCGGCCATTTCCACATCTATTCAGATCTCATGAAATTCGTTTAGAGACTGGTGTATGCTTCTACTTTGTGAGATACGGGTATATGCAATTATTAATTAATGAAGTACAGTACTAGATATATTAAGCAGTTTGCAATAAAGTTAATATGTTATATTCAGACATATTTTTTTGTAATTGAGTTTCTTTCCGGTGAAAAAATGTCTGTCTATTTGTTCAGCTCTGAGTGGTTGGCAGACCTATTTGTTTACAATTCAGAAGCTGTTTTCTTTGGGAGCTTATTAAAATTAACTGAATGATTTCTCATTACCATTTGTATTTACTCACCGTGGTGGTAAGTGTTACCAGTATGCAGATTTCTCAATTTTAAATTTCACGGGGGTCATGCGTTCTGAAAGATATGTCCTTTTAATTGGAGGGTTGAAGCTGTTGCTTTAATGCTACCTATCAGTTCAACTCTTACCTATCAGCTTCAGCAATGAATGTATTGTTCTTCTATTAAATTTCGCGCATAAAGATGTGCATTAATGTATTAAAAAGACAGTTACTCATTATGGAAAGGTTTCTTTTTTTATTAAATTTATAGACTTTATTAATCTCCTATTGGATTATAAACTAATTTACAGAGGAAATAATGAAGTGAGTGAATCATATTTCATGTTTGAGCCTGTAACTGATGAGAGTTTCCTGTTTACGTTCCTCCTCTATGATTTATCAATGAAGATAAGCAGGAAAACCCAAATCCCATTCAACTGCAACAACTTTCCTTCATGGTGATGTAACGCTTTATATTTGTATGTTTCAAACATTCTGCAATGAAAGAAAATATATAATACCCATGAAGGACATTAAAGGAAAATTAGTTATTCTTGACTCCTCCAAATAATTTAAACCATTCGCTTATTATTAGAAATAAAAATCGATTCATATTTCTTGCAGCAATAAGGAACAGGACGTCAGATTCACTTGTCTCAAACAGACAATTTAGAAAATAATACGAAATAGGGTAAGCGAAGTCTATGCTGACCAAAGTATGTATGGATCAATGGACAAGATATAACCTATTTTATAGTTTAAACGGACTAATAAAAATAGAATAAAAAGCATTTAAGGAACTTATTGTATTAAAAAAAAGGACGATTGAACAATAAATAGGAGCATTAATTTTGTAAATCATAGGATTTAAAGCACTTATTCGATTTCTATTTATGAGAAGAATTCTCATCGGAACTTTGACGAGATTGACGTAGTTTTAATCCTTTAATGTTAAAACTAATTATTAGTTAAGTAGTACGAAAACACAGATTTTAAAAACTAACATTAATTTAAACTACATAGTAATATTATGAGCAAAGAATCTCATCCTTAGTGATGAGAAAATAACCTTATGGGCGAGTGTGTTTTGTATAATAATACCTGCAGTACTAAAGTACCTAATTAGGTTATGGCGTCACCTTTAATGCGTAAATCTGTATTTTTATTGAATGTAACATTTTTAATCCATAATAACGCTTTTTTTTTAATTTAAACATTTTTAAGCTGTTTTGGACTCAATCTGAAAACTTATAAAAAACAACTTTTTAAAATAAATATATACCCGATTATGAAAAGAAAAATATTAAATTGATCCAAAATGAGGCACAATACACGTGGTTCCAATAAAAATTAATTTATGGCAAAAAATGTTACTTAGTCCACTTTAGCTACTGAGGCTAATTGGAACGGGTGATCCTTTTTCTAACCAAACTGGAACTAAGGATTTTATTTAATTATTTAGTGACTAAATAAATTCTTAGTGCCCAGTTGAGAATCGAACTCACGACTCTAGGTTTACCCAGTCAGATCAAGACAAGGGCTTGACTTACGTCGCTAACCTAAGCCATCAACTAATTTAAAAGATTAAAATTTCATCACTTGCAAACTTAAACGGTATGGAAGGAGAACATAGTACCATTAATTACCATTAATTATTAATATTAATAGGATAAGCAGAAAAATTGATTGATGCCAGTAACCAGATAAATGAAATATATTACCCTTACAATACAGAAAGCATGAATAAACTTTGTTGAATGAAACAAAATTCTTGTGAAGGTCATCTTTCCGAAGAAACCATCAACTAGCCAAAATTAAAAAGATACGTAGCAATGAAACACAACTTAAGTATTCAGTTGGCTGTGAGCTCACATAATATAGTCGAGATCAAATTTAGAATGTGGAACTATTGTATTTCTGTTGTCTTGCCAGGTTAATGGTGTTTGCATTCTGAATCCAACATTGTTGCATTTTAATATATATCCCCAGCTAGAAATAACACACAGACTCTCATATTAAAGAGAGATGTTTGTCTCAGGTGGAGGGAATTTTAGAGCGATCATAAAGCTGGTTTAAGCATAGAACACTTTGATATTCACGTCGTTAGATATAAATGAGCATGATGGTGTTGGGAGATTATAATAGTTTGATTGTGGTTTGGCAGTGTCGGCACGGGCTGAACCAGCTCAGAGCACAGGTATTCATTGGCTAGACTCCATTTGTGGCATCTTTCATCCGTGAAGCTTATTCGAATATAATCGCAGTGGCATTAATGTCCCCCCCCCATACCATTCTACGGATTCCAATCTCCAACAGCAACCCACAAACTGTTTTTACGGTTAAGGGACAATAAAGCATTGTAGGTGATTCCGGGCGATGGTTTATGAAGCTGTTAAAAACTCGTTACGTTAGACTAGCGAGCAGGAATAATGAACGGTCAACTTATCTAAATATCGGGCCTTAAAGCTGAAACTTAAATCATAGACTGTTTTTACAACAGTAAAAATGATATAAATCATATATTTTTAATACAGTTAGGCTTGCATCGGACAACTTTAGCGCAATCTCAAAGAGTTGCTAAAATTGTTGGGTTTCTTTAGGACACTCTTAAAAGGAGAATCTTAACTGACATATCAAGAAACACATTAGAAAATTCCGTCAAGCAGAGGCTACGTCAACAAAGCAGATTTCCTACGTACTGGTATGGCTGGTATTGGTCTAAACTCACCGTTTATTCTCTAATTCTAACTAAAAATCCGATGAGTATAAATGAAGTTTTACTGAAGGCTGAAAACATGAAAGTGTAGTCGCTTAATATTTCAATATAAAAAATGTACAGATCAACAATCGCAGTGCTATTAGGTTAACAAGAATGATTACTGCAACATTTATCGATTCAGTCCATAATAACGGATATATTTTCGAATTTCTGGTCCGATTTCAGTCATTAAGGACTATGAACTTAAATGTCGAATTATATATATATATTATGGTTCGTAACGAAAACGGACAAACAAAATTTGCGACAGTTTGTGTAGCAGCAGACGTATGAGTGTGTGTGTGTTTGTTTCACTGTTTATTATTATTTACATCCACTTTATGCTATTATGGCTAATCGGGACGGGTTATCTGCAGGTTACCACCCTTTTCTAGCCAGGGTGGGCCTAAGGAGTTTATTTAATGAGTCCGTCGCTAAATAAATCTCTACTGCCCAGGGCGGGAATCGAACCCACCACTCTAGGTCTACCACGCGTGATTAAGACCAAAGCCATAACTCGCACGGCCAACCTGAACCCCCTGTGTGTATGTAAAATTTCCGGATCTAATATTCGTCATCTGCATAGGATCGATGGAGCTGATATTCCTTAAGAGAAATCTACTAAAATGCCAAAAGCAACAACTAAGCACTGTACTGGGAGGAAAAAGCTATGCAATCAACAGGTAATGCAGCCAACCTTAACGGCAAATTTTCTTTTAGTTTCCGACCATTAATACCAGTAGATCTAATCACATTAAATTAAAAGTATAAAATTATATTATGCAAAATATTATAAATTGTAGAATCTCTACGTTGTTGAAGGTAATCAAACATGTGTTTTAATGTCATGGCATGCAACTCTATGAGCTAAACTTAAGTCCTGAAACTACCGCGCCGTCTTTCACTATGTTAGGAGATTTAATTTGTATCTATAGTTATTTTCTCGGAGCTCAACTCTCCCAGACTCAAGACTAATTGAGGATTTACTTGCAAAACACAGCAGAACAGGACAGAACAGCAAAGTCCTCTCGCCAAGTTATGTCAGTCCCTGGTGTTTTAGGGACACAACCAATGAATTTATTTATACGGCATTAATGATTTTCATATTAATTAAACACGTTTTCGCTAGATTCTAATATCTGACTACTGCCATTTGCTCTTGTTAGATATACTACAGTTTTTAACTGCATATGTGGAAATAATAACAGTGTTTTTTTTAATAATATAAACATAAATATTTGTTTTTTCTTATTTGCATCTTACAATAAACGTTCTTGGAGGCGAAAGAGAGAATTCAATCTCAAAAGAGAGTGAACTGAACAACTTAAGCAACATTGAACAGGAAGTTAAGTGAGAGCCACAAGTCACCCCCTTCCTTGCTTGAGTCATAACAGACCAAAGTTTTGTGCTTGTTTATTCAAGTAGGTAATAAAAGCCAAATAACCTTCAAGGCTAAATAAATGTGTGTATATTTCAATAAATAGCCTGATAATTGAAGTATGTGGTGTTTTAAGTCATCATTCAGTTGAAAAGAAACACGTCATTCAAGACCTTTTTCATTCATTAACTGTGTTCTGTGGGTGACTAGTTTGTTTTGAATTATAATTATTCAAGTAAATAATTTACACTATATGAGATTTCTAATAAAAAAAAGTCCGTCACGCAGGGGCTGCGTAAACTAAGCAGATTTCCCACGAGAAGTTTTACAATAGAGAAATCTGCCTAATAACAACTGTAGTAGTAAGAAACATCTAAACCTAAAACATTATTTAGGGCGTAATAACTAAGTAGTTTCTAGCCCCAAAAAACAGTTAACCTAACCTCTAAACCTATTCACGAGGGACGAATAGTTATAGAAACGGCCACCAGAGCTCTCGACGGAAAGTCCGAACATAGCCTACTGGTGACCACACGCAGAATACGAATGCAAATATCTCGGTTAATATTCAAGATACAGAATAAATGTATAGAACAATATTTATAGTAAATTTAATTTGCAATAAGATTTAGTCTATACAATTTTTCGATCTGACGCATAATAACGGAGATATTTTGAATTTTCAAAATTCCCCCCTCTAAACCCCCCCCTCCCACTGGTTCGATTTCAGCCATTAACGAACTTGATCTTCCTTTTTACATAAAACGATTAAATTCCGAGTTTGGTAAAGATCAAACAAAAAGTGCGACCGCTAGAGCGATAACAGTCAAATATATATATATATATATATATATATATATATATATATATATATATATATATATATAATTTTGAACGGACCTCATTTTCGTCATCTCCTGGGTAGGATCGATGGACATTTGAAGAAATTTTTCGAAACTCGCATCATGAGTACGACCTCAATAGCTGATTTCCCTTAAGGGAAATCTGCTAAAAGAACATAAATTAAATTAAATTAGGAAAAAGCACAGGGCGTAGACTGAGTCAGCGATATTGTAATACTGTCCCGAGATGACGCATAAAGACTGGGTTCGTTGTGTAGGCTTCCTCACCACGAATCTTGTATTGGTGATCTAATAACGTTCTAATCTGTAGTCATTGTCTCACTTTTTTTTCCTATTTCTATTTTAGGCAATGAATCATAATTACTGGGTAACTGTAGAATTAAAAAACAAAGTCCATCACGCAGGGGCTGCGTAAACTAAGCAGATTTCCCACGAAAAGTTATACAATAGAAACATCACCATACGAGTGCCGAACAGTTATGGAAACGGCCGAACTATCTTTTGGCCGTTATCAGCCCACATTTAATAAAAATGTAAATATCTCGGTTAATATTCAAGATAGAGAATATATGTACATAACAATATTTATAGTAAATTTAATTTGTAATATGATTGATTCTGTACAATATTTGAATCTGATGTATAGTAACGGAGATATTTTCGAAAATCCCGCTTCTAAAACCCCCCTCCCACTGGTCAGCCATTAACGAACTTGATCTGACTTTTTACATAAAACATTTAAACATCGAATTTGGTTACGATCAAACCAAAATTGCGACCGCTAGAGCATTAACAGACATATATATATATATATATATATATATATATATATATATATATATATATATATATATATATATAATTTTGAACGGACCTCATTTTCGTCATCTCCTAGGTAGGATCGATGGACATTTGAAGAAATTTTTTGAAAATCGTGTCATGAGTACGACCTCAATAGCTGATTTCCCTTAAGGGAAATCTGCTAAAAGAACAGTTCTGGATTGTAAAGATTATAAATTCACGTTTTGAAGGCCGATTGTTTTAGGATTACAAAGTTCGACTAGTTTCATCACAACATAGAAAAACGTTGACATAAAATGAAAAGAATGGAAGTTGTTCTGAGCACCACTTAGTAAATAGAAGAACAGATATACTGGAAAACAGCCACAATTAGTTTCTCTGTTACAATTATTTAACCCAACTTACTATACATTCGACGGAGAAAATGTTTTAGAACTGATTGGAGCGTGGCCACTGCTCTTAAAAGTCGGTTATTATCACACTTGAATGTAGCAGAAGATGTTAAGTGACCAGAAAAAGTTTCAAACAGTAGTACTATAGATTTAGAGTTGATGTAGCAGTAGAACCTAGAACTGGCTTTAGGAATCTACAAGTAGTGAAGGGTCTGTGGGTGGAGGAAATACGCTAACCGCGCTAAAACACTGTGTTAAAGCCCTGATCATCAGTTTTTTGAAGACAGTCCTGCGTCCACAGCAGCCCAGCAAAATTTCTGTGCTTCAAATTCACACATATATCCAGAACTGTTTAGCAATTAATTTGACAATATTGTTAAAATCATTAAGTTAAAAATCTTTTTGATGCATTGAGAACGATAAATGTATTTCATAAAGATCTGAAATTCAATTCCCAAATAAACTGGATTTTATAGATTTTTACAATCAGAAAGAAGAGCTATCTTAGCTTTAAAACAAACTGCGTATACCAAATTTAACATGGTTTTGGCTGAAAATATAGTAGTATCTTGAACACAGATATCAATTAATTTAATGGAAGCTAACGCATTAATTAAGGTTAGTAAATAAAGTCGAGACCTTGTATGCTTTCTGAAGAAAAATTCAAGCATGTACTTCGCAAACCTGTTTATGTTTTTTACATTCTGTATTACTTCTGAGGCGAAGCATCCTGGAAAAATCCTACCTTATAACTGGCGATTTTTCCGCTCCTTTCAATGTCCGTGTGTTCAAAGGCAGTCTTGTGAAATGTAAACACTGATCTATTTTTGATTCTTTGTTCTTGGGAAAGTGAGAAGTTGAATTAATTAATGACCCTGAGAGGTGTCAGGATGAGGATTTAGAATCTCTCAATTTAAAAATGCCATGAAACTAAAACTGATGGCCGTTTATTGCTAGAAATTCTGAGTTTTTGTTTAGGGGCGTTAATAATAGATAGGTAGAGGTCATTGTCAATTTTAATGTATGTATGGAAAATAATATGAGAAATAATATCGACCGCCAAATTACAGCTAATGCTGAGTGTTGTAAACACAATGCTTAGCATGTTATATTGGCAACAATATTGACCTTATAAGACTCCATTATGGAAATAATATAATTTAAACACCATTTTTCTAACTTGACAAACAACTTTAAACAAAAATATGACGTGGGAATAATAGTATTTTAATAAAATTATACGCTCCATTGCTGACTTATGATGATTATATGGTCAGATCACGCAAGTAAACAACAAGAATTCTGTGAAGGATAATATTAAAAGCAAGAAACCAGTCAAACAAATATATCAATAATAGAGAAAATAATGCTCCATGATTATCTTAAGTACAAGAGTTTAGACCACGAAAGACTTAGTGATTGCACAGAATCTATGCCGAGTCGTTGTTACTATCACCTGGTAGCAGTGATTTTCAGGAAAACGAAGAAGAGAAGAGGGGTATGCATTAGTTTTCTGTTATCAATAATAAATAATAATAAAGGCATCATAATATATAAGTAATGTAAAAATATTTGCAGGAAAAAGTAAAAAACTCTGAGATACTGAACTTCATTGAAAAATCGCCAGTAACATCACTTTAAAAAAAATAGTTTTTTTTACCCCTTATTCTAAATTAATTAACCCAAGACACTATTTTTTATTTAAAAAATATCTATCAATTCCTTAGTGGCCTATGAAATCAACATCCCATCTTCTACTTTTTTATCCAATCTGAAGCGTGTGATAAATTCCTACCTAATGTTGAAATCCATTCTTGACGAACAGCGTCCACACGAGTGGATGAAATCCTACACTGGTTCTCCACTTTTATTAGTACCATAAAGCAGAAGTATTTATTTATTTTTTGTGGACAAATACACTAAGTACTCTAAGTTTAAAGAAAATGGTACTTGAGAAAATTCGGGAACAAGATATAATAAGTATATTAAACCATTTACGATTAAAACTCAAATCTATTAAATCGTTATAGAGTTTGCAACTTATAAAGACACCACATTCACTTTCGTTGTACACTTACTACGAAATAATGTATTTCAATTAACTAGTCCCTATCATATTGCTTATAAGGAACCTAAGTTGTCATTTTTTTCTTAAATGTAACCAAACAGTTTGGCAACCTTATTTCAATGTCGTTTGAAAGGTCATTGTATCTTTCATGAAGAAAATTATGATTATGATAATTTATTAACGTTAGTAGCAAAAAGTGAAGACAATTAATAAAAAATATTGCAGGTATTAATTAATTCTACTTCATCTTCAGAAAATTAAATTTTTAATCAAATATAACATTCATTCTACTTACTGAATTATTCATTTATTTGTTAATTTCCAGGGTTATTTGTAGCTGGTAATCGTTGATTCAAGGACGTGTCAATAACTTACATTTATCTAAAAATAGTTGTTTATAAATAGGATAATAAATTTTTAACAGACATATCGATTAGAGCATGACAAAGTTGGTCGCTACCAACAGGTAAGACTGTCTTTATTCTGTTTGATGTCTCCTCAATTCAAACAAACAGTTTTAGACTTTTTCCATTATTAATATTTGTGTCTGAAAATTGGGCTTGTTCGGCACCCGTCTGTCGGTAACTACAACTGTAACATGTGGCTCTCCACATGAAGTCCATTGAAATTTTAATAAATTTCTAGGGAAATCAGCTATTTTCCTCATGACGGCACTTTCGAAATAAGTCTTCAAACGTCCATCGATCCTAGGCTAGGAGATGGCCAAATTGAGGTCCGTTCAAAGTTAATGCTATTACTATTTTAATTTTTGTTCTATTGAAGAGTTTCAAAGAACCGTTTAAAAAGAAAAATCAAGTTCGTTATCGGTTGAAATGGAAGCTGAAGAAGGGAGGCGAACAAGAATTCGAAATATCTTCTTTATTATTATTCAGATGGAAAAAATGAAATATATTATATTCTTATATAAACTGAATTTCCTTTAATCGTTGTCCTATACATTTTTCTCGAACTCATATGAAACCGAGATGTTTTTTTTCCAACTTTTTAGTTTTCAGTCCACCCCAAAATGCACCCAAACTTTACTTACAGCATGTGAGCCACCATACATCTCAACCTCAACTTAAATTTCGCTTCCTCTTTAGATGGCCTACTAATTAAAGGAGAAATTGGGAATAAACGTGGAAGGATAGTTGCGTGTCAGTCATATAGGAAACCTGCTCAGATGCAACCCCTGCGTGAAGGATTTTTTAATAATCATTCCCCTTAATATTCATTCTAAAAAACACAATTTGTACTGTCGGACTTTAATTTAAAGAGCTAGATTCAGATTGAATGAAAATTGTTGACAATAAGGTCCTTTGTATTTCTGTCTGAGTCGCAAATAATTCAGCGATGAAACTAAAATTTAAAATATGAGTATTTAGTTCCTGCACAATACGACATTGCTTTTAATTTTTTTTTAGCAGGCTCCCCATAAATCAGCTATTGAGGTCGTACTCATAACGCGATTTTCAAAAATTTTCTTCAAATGTACATCGATCCTACCCAGGAGATGACGAAAATAAGGTCCGTTCAAAATTATATATATATATATATATATATATATATATATATATATATATATATATATATATATATATATATTTGTCTGTTAACGCTCTAGCGGTCCCAACTTTTGCTTGATCGTTACCAACCACGATATTTAAACGTTTTATGTAAACATAAAGATCAAGTTCGTTAATGGCTGAAATCGGACTAGTGGGAGGGGGGGTGGTTTAGAGGGGAGGATTTTCGAAAATTCGTAACGGACGAGATGAGATCGGCTAACTTCGGTTCTAGTGGCGGGTTTCCTACAAAAGCTAGTTCGGCCGTTTCCGTAATTGTTCAGCTCTCGTGAAATCTCTCTATTGTATAACCTCATGTGGGAAATCTGCTTAGTTTACGCAGCCCCTGCGTGGCAGACTTTTTTTTATAACTGTGTGTTATTTAACACATTAAAAAAAAAAAGGTATAATATTTGAAGAACATGTTGAAACCATGTAGTTAACGGAATATTTCCAAATTTAACCCTGTTAATGTCTCTAAAAATACTATAGTGTAAGCTTTCAAAATGTTATATTTAAACGACTGGTTCAAGAGGTATATGCGGCTAAACGAACGTTATATCATATAAATTATTTCTCTAAAATAAATTTATTAATGCCTGGATAATAGACTTGCCTACCTATGAGCTGTGTATTAAGTATAGTCGTACTACTAGGCTTTGAAGCCGGTTGCTGTGGATTAGTCAGAGAGGAGTGGAGAGAGAGACGGTAGCACCCATTGTCGTGATTGGGGATTGGCCCTTCACCCGGGGTTCGATCGGCTTAGAGTGTCTTCTTCAGGGGCTTTCCTATAGTAACTCTCTTCAAACTATCTAACTGTATGAGTCCGCTCACATATTCCCTTCCTTTGAGAGTATTATTTTTTTTTTTTTTTTAAAAAAAAAGACTTCCTTTATTTCGTCCAAAGCATTATTTCATAATTTTGGGAGATTAGAAGGATTCGACGGTATTTAGAATAATATAATATCCCGATCCAATCATGAAATGAATGGTGCTCTGGTTAGCAACACCTGTTAAAGCTTTAGTATATTATACACTTCCCTAAGTTGGAGTCGAGGTTTCGATTCCCATTTGACCAAAGAAAATTTGTTCAGTGTAGGATTCAATAAATAAAATCCTAAAACAAGTTAAAGTATATACCCTGTTCCAGTTAACCTAGTTTGCATGAAGTGGTTTATATAAAATGCTTTAAATGTACAGATATATGTATTTTTAATTAAAGGAGGACTGACAATGAAATATACATAATCGCATAATACACCAGTATAGAAATAAGCATTACAATAGGTGCACTGCCAAACTAGATTTTTATCCGCTTCTTCTCTTATGAATTTCACAAAAATCAGAGCGGCGCGCCTTTAAAAAGATCATCATTGATATTTGTTAAAACGTTATCAATAACAGACTAATAATCTGTAACTATAACAATACTGGTTCTACCATAATGTCTGCAAATGTAAAGAACAATCAGAGTAAGCAGGTGATCTTAATTAATACAGTGTCCATTCTGGATCTTAAAAAGTTTTGTTCACATTTTCTCGTGAACTAACAATTCATGCTCCTATTAAGTGTCGCCTACACCAATCGTTCCAATTCCTAAATTCGTACCCAATTTCTATTGTTGAGGAATCAATCAACTATCCCTTTGGCAAGGTTTCAGCAATCGAATATTTTTAAGAACTTGATGTTGGCCTCTCACCAGAGCTAACGATCCTGTGTCATGTTTGCCACTTTGTTATCATTAGTTCCTTAGTTCTCGTTAACCCTCACTAACTACGAAGTCCATTTCTCATTGTCTCTCTCTAATCACCTGTTTACCTTCTGGACGGTATTAGGCGGTAGATGAATCCTAAGCCTATTTATCTTGAGACTATTGAGGTAGCTCAACTCCATCGCCAAAGATCTCCTTGCAAAATGCGGAACAAGAATAGGATACGGACCAAGACGGCGGACATGTATCGAGATGACAGAACAAAGGGAGCTGTGTCGGACCGGCGACACAATGCGACGAGAATAGCCCTGGCAGGTCGGACCAGCAATATGTCTCTCAGAGAACTGCTTTTTATAAAACTCTCAGCCAGCGCGTCCATTGTTTGACTCTGATTATAGGCTGGTAGCGATCATCCGCTGCGATTAGTAAGAAGCCGCGTCTAGACGCTTCAGGACGCACGCCAAGCCATAACGGAGGCTGGTCGTCCAACATGAGTTTCACAACGTCCATCACTCCACTCAGCTGAGCACTGCAGAAACCAATTACCTTCCGCAGCTGCTGAAAGTCGCCCCGAGATGACCAAACCTCTGATTGGCTCTGCCTCTTTTTCATTTCCCTTCTGGTGAATCATACAAATTTAATGGGCCTGATGAGTGTGAATACATCTTTTACTTCCCACAGAAAGCTAAAATACATGCTGGTTCGATCCTCGCCAAGGGAAAAATTTAGTTCACCAGTTCATTACCAGGGCTCTCTAGATTATCCTAATGCAGTCCTCTCACAGTCATGAAACCCCTCTACCCTTTTCTTCGGCGAGAGCCCACAATTTATTTCGGTACTTGTGTATTATATCCACCACCCGGATGTTTTTTATTTCGCCACTTTGCACTTCCCCACATTCTCTCCACTGTCTGAGTATGTGCTCCAGTGTTGGGGTCAATAAAATTATATTTATGATTAACTTTCGCATGTTTGAATCCTTGGCTTTCTAATATACCCACTGTTGGGGTATCTATATAATACACAAGTACCTTTATTTCCACATTGAAGATCATTGGCAATCTTTATAGGGCAATTTGTAGGTTTCGTGTCCAAATTGTAATCCCAGTCATTTATTAATGACTTCCAGACAGAAATAAGTTACATAAGGATGACCAGACCTGGAGCTTGAAATTGACTGAAGCCGTTGTTAATGCCATAAACAGTAAAAGCTTCTTTTTGGAGTGTATATCGTTTCTTGAATACGCCACGAATTCATACGATAATGTATGAAGTTATTAAATCCATGATAAAGAAAGGAAAATGTATAAAATTAAGCATACAAAGACTTAATCACCAACGTGTTCTAAATTCACTTTATAAAAAGTCATTAAAAATATAAAATACTGGAATTAGCAATAAATGAATAATTTATGTAAGATCATTTATGATCATTGACATTAATAATTTTAAAAACGTCAATTAAGCATAGCTGGATGTATTCTTGTGAGTAAAAGTATAGCAGTATGGATTAGAGGTGCTAAGTTTAAATCTTGGAATTCCTCACTATTTTACTTAAACTTCTATCTGATCCACCGCGTGCAAAATGCATCATGATGTACTAGAAGAAAGAAGTAGACTAGATCTTTGGAAACGCCAGCACAATATGGCAGAGAGGTGACCACAAAAGGCCTTCGTGGACTATTTAGCCAAATATAGTTTTTTTTATTTTAATTAAAGTTTCTGAGTTCCATCTCCTTATACTTTAAGGCATTCTTTAATATGAAGTAAGAATCTCAAAATTCCGCAGCTGTTTAACACAAAAAATTAAATAACTAGTTAAGTGACACTAGTCGCCTATTTCTGCAGTAACTAACCTATGGTAGAAAAAGTCATGTTGCATTAAAATACTTACCAGTTATACAATTTAAATGATGAGAAAATCATATTAATACTAATTTATAATAATTTAAACTGAAAACAAGTAAAATAATTTCAATATTTACGAGAAAATTCCCGTTTGACATTGTGATTCTTACATTTGAGAAATGAAAATTTCCTTCTTCTTTGAATAATTTGCAACAGTAATCACATGAAAATACGAATAGTTGATAGTGGTTAGGGGTGGTTTTTATCATATGGGGGAATGAAAATGAAAACTTATAAAGTATTGCACAAATGACTCAGAATAACGACTTGGAATTAGAACAGAAATATGAATACGTGAAGACGAATTTTGTAAAAGATTTCATTTATGGGGAAAGATCATTATTAATAAGTATTTGATTCATAATATCTCAAGTGGCTTGAAATTTGTTATAAAATATGAACTGTGTAACATACTGATGATTGGTCTTATTGCTAATACCAGAGTATCAGGTACCTCATAACAGCTGTTGATGATGTTCGTAGGAACTGACGGGAATTCCTAGAGACTGAAGAGCCACCGGGCTTGGACCTTCTGACAGCTGAGCTAGCATCAGACTGTTAAATTGCATAGGATAGGCGATCAGCTAGGCTAGAGTATAGCTTAGCAAGCTGTCTCCGGACATTATCAGCACTACACGGACCCCCCTTGTACTACCCATCCATGCTGATGGCTGCATCAGCCGATGCCAGTAGTCATTGGAAGAGTAATTAGACTCATTTCGCATCGTATTCAAATTATTGCATACTTCAACATAAGGCATATATGAAACCAGTATGAGCAGATTTCCCTTAAGGTAAATCAGTTATTGAAGTTATAAGTCATGATGGGATTTTCAAAATTTTTCTCCCAATTTCCATCGATCTTGCGCAGGAAATTACAAAAAGGTGGTTAGTTCAAAATTATATATATACTGGTCTGTTAACGCTCTACAGGTGCCATTTGATTGGTCGCCATTTTTTGACTAATCGATACCAAACTTGATATTTAAACGTTTTATGTAAAAATTAAGATGAAGGTCGTTAATGGTTAATCGAACCAGTGGGAGGGGATTTAGAGGGGGAATTTTGAAAATTCGAAATATCTCCGTTATTATACGCTGGATCGAAAATTTGTATAGGATCAATCTTAATAAAAATTTAATGTTCTATAAATGTTGTTAGGTACGGTTTTTCATTACCTCGATCGTTAACCGAGATATATGCATTTCTTAGTTTTCGGCCTTCGGTAAACCCCGACTCCTACTCATGTCATATTAACAATATGCTGTTATATTATGAAACACACCATTTGAAACCTAAATACCAAATATAGTTCTCATTGAACTTTTGCTTTTCAAGATAAATGAAAATACCTGACTTTATAAAAGTCCGTCAAGCATATATATATATATATATATATATATATATATATATATATATATATATATATATATATAAATTGAAATTTAAATAAACTACTTTTACTCTGAATTACTCAATTTAGAGTGAGCATTTTTATAGTGTTTTAATAGGTAAAAGGTTTTAAGAATAAATGCATTAATTACTGTTTTTAAATTACAATTTATTATACTTAGTTCTTAAAATAAAAATTAAACTTGCTTTTTTAAACGTATTAATAAGGACTTTGGACACTACATAAAATATAAAGCTGATACCAGGTTTTGTTTTTGATTTTCATTTTCAATAAGACACTGTGTCTACTTATTTTCAATAAAGCACCACGGTAATTCAAAATGATTAGCTGATTATCTAATTGACGAACGAGATCCTTGATCTAAGAATGTTAATGAACTGTGATAATAATGTCTCATAGACTAATTTCGTAGACATTTATCATTACTATCACAAATTTATTGAGGCCACATTACAATGATTTTATTAATTTACGACTATTTATAGACATTTAAAACAGATCAGTTTTATATTTATTTTGTTTACTCAGTAGATAGAAAATTTTTTTAAGTTTATCATTTTTTTTAATATAGTATTCTATAGGTATTTTTTTGGCATATTAGATCATTTTGGCCAGCAACTAGTTTCGGTGATGAAGGTTTTATCTTTTAAATGAAATTCAATTGAATGTATACCTGCCGTAAATAATTAAGCCTTTAGAACTCTAGGTTCTACAACAACTTATTCCATGTAAGTTGTCTCCGATAGACTGACTGGCTTCAAACCTACAGGTGTGTACTGAAATCAATTTCCACGGAGCCGTAGAGGGTGCCAGAATGTCTATTGGCGGAATTAAAGAATGGCAACACCCTTGATAATCGAGATGGGGATATGAAGTCGACTCACTCACTAGACTCCCAAAACGCCCACTGCCAAAATGCACGTGCACTCTGGTAGTCAACTGGTGAAGCTATACAGAGAATATGCCTACTTTTACCTTTGGTTTTATGAAATAATAGGTTAGAGTTCCACGGCATAACTACCACGAGAATCAATACTCACCATAATATATGAAATAAAAACAATTTAAAATTAGATAAAAAGAAGTAATCAAAATGATTTGAAAATGAATTAAGTATCACTGTATATTTCCTTGTTCTGGAAACCCACCACAAAATATTTAATTGTTAACAATATTGTACAAATTGTCTTGCTAATTTATACACCGTCAACAGTAGTAGCTGAAAATTCAACATTTATTTTGCATCAGGTATAATTCTACTCAGTTTTTAGATATTTCTTATAAATAACATCATAGTCATGGTGGGATTAATTAAACCCCTTCCTTCCCAAGAGGAGGAAAAAGGAAAATGTAACAATAAGTATTATCAGTCTATAAAATATTACTTCGGAAAGTGTATTACGTGCACTAGAGTAAATGGCGGATATTTTAGAAGTGTATATAATGTTATGTTAGGAGGTGATTGTTGGGTATCGGCTATACAAATTCTCAATTCTTCAAAGAGAGGAGTTTCGGGCACCATTGGTTCCACTTTTCAGAGCTAACAATGAACAAAAAGTCCGTCACGCAGGGGCTGCGTAAACTAAGCGGATTTCCCTCGTGATATTTTACAATAGAGAAATCTGTCTTCTAATAACAGTAGTAGTAACGAATCTCTAAACCAATTCACGAGGGACGAACAGATACGGAAACGACCGAACTAGCTTTCGGCTGAAAGTCCCGAATATAGCCGACTTCTGCCGACCACACACACACACACAACACAAATGCAAATATCTCAGTTAATATTCAAGATACAGAATAAATGTATAGAAAATATTTATAGTAAATTTAATTTTCAATAAGATTGATTCTATCCAATATTTCGATCCAACGCATAATAACGGAGATATTTCGATTTTTCAAAAATCCCCACCTCTAAACCTCCCTCCCACTGGTCAGATTTCAGCCATTAACGAACTTGATCTTTCTTTTTACAAAAAACGATTACATTTCGAGTTTGGTAACGATCAAATAAAAATTGCGACCGCTAGAGCGTTAACAGTCATACACACACACACACACACACACACACACACACATATATACATATATATATATATATATATATATATATATATATATATATATATATATATATATATATATATATATATATATAATTTTGAGCAGACCTCATTTTCGACATCTCCTGGGTAGGATCGATGGACATTTGAAGAAATTTTTCAAAAATCGCGTTATGAGTACGAGCTCAATAGTTGATTTCCCTTGAGGGAAATTTGCTAAAACTCCTCTATTTGGCGGATTGAGAATCTATATACCCGATACCCAACAATCCTCTACTATCATTCAATAACCAACGGCTGACCATCAACTGATACATTATATTTTCTTATGTATACATTAAATTCAATTTAAAATATATATAAAACCATAATGAAGAATAGAAATCCAAAATTACATAAGGATAAAGTATTTGGCATCTCATATTGTTAAAGGGGAACAAGGCACAGTGTAATCTTTTAAACAGGAATATATATGTGTTGTCATTATTAGAAGCGTTTATATTCTAATTTTAAATATTAGACAACTCAGAGGACATCAGAAGCGCCGGACAATTAAATGTCAGTTGACGTAGGCGAAACTAACGTTCACGCCGGAATAAAGAATAGATTGGCGTAGACATGGCATCTCCGTAGCTTGACAGATCAAAGGGAATACATTTCGACGGTCGACACGGAACTCGAAATTCTTTCATTCAGTATACACGAACGAAAGGCCTGTAACAGTCGGCTATTTAAAGATCTTTAATTTATATTTCCAACGAAACAACACCCGGGGAGACGAAAAACACAGACGTTGTAAGAGAGAGAGAGAGATGGCGAGGGGGAGAGTAGGACAGAGACATGGCGTTCCTCAAGGTCTACTGACTAGGACCTGTCTTATTTTACTCACATAATTGGATGGCGCCCGGCCAGGAAGCCCTTTTGATTTCGTCAATAAATTTCACCTGAAACCTGCTCCAGCAAACCGATAAATAAAAATAAATGTGTATTTTATATTCAAAAAAAGGCCACTTGGCTTAAGATTGTACACTTCAAGAATTCCAAATGTTCTGTGACAAATAATTTCTTAGTTTGTTTAACTTAAATGAGAATTTAACATACATCGCCTACATTTTTGTTAAAATGAATGTACTCCAACCAATTATAACTAATTATCTAGATTATTTAGACATTGGTACATAAATTACAGTAATAATAATTTCATTGAAAAAAAATAATTTCTATATATTATTTTTGAAAAAAAAAAGAAAAACATTTTTAGTGATGATAGTATTTCCGAAAGATGACTAATTTGACAAAGGATAAAACATATAAAGAGAAATTTTATGTAATTAAGTTTTGAATATTTTACTACTAATAATATTTTTAACTACTTTAAGTACACTTTGCATTAATAGCACAAGAAGGCTGCAAATGGGAAAGGATGTCATATAAAAAGCCTTCTTTACCACTTTGTTCCTGTTATTTAATATATGAATACTTTACTTTATTTTTAGCAGATTTCTCTTAAGTGAAATCAGCTATTTGTGATCATTATCGCGAGTTTTGAAACATTTCCTCAAATGTCCATCGATCCTACCCAGGAGCTGACGAAAATGAGGTCCGTTCAAAACTGTATATACATATATATATATATATGTCTGTTAACGTTCTAGCGGTCGCAATTTTTGTTTGATCGTTACCAAACTTCATATTTCAGCGTTATACGCAAAAAGAAAGACCAAGTTCGTTGGCTGAAATCGGACCAGTACGAGGGGGGGTTTAGAGGGGGAGATTTTTGATAACTCGAAATATCTCCGTTATTATGCGTCGGATCGAAAAATTGTATAGAATGAATCTCATTGCAAATTAAATTTACAATAAATATTGTTCTATACGTTTACTCTGTATCTTGAATATTAACTGAGATATTTGCATTTGTATGCATGTGTGTGGTCGGCAGGAGTCGGCTATGTTCGGGACTCTCCGCAGAGAGCTAGTGCGGGCCGTTCCGGTAACTATTCGTCCCTCGTGAATAGGTTTAGAGATTCCTTATTACTACTGTTGTTATTAGGCGGATTTCACTATTGTAAAACCATACTAATATAAAGGGCATAATAACCTAGCTGTTAATTGCCCAAACCACATTAATCCTAATCCTAATCTATTGTAAAACTCCACGTGGGAAATCTGCTTAGTTTACGCAGGCCCTGCGTGACGGACTTTTCTTTCATTGTAATTACTATTACACTTTCATAATTAAATTGATACATTGATCATAAGTTTGTAAAACCTACATAATGCTTTACGCCTTTTGAACAAGTGACTTATTAACTGCAGAGTACTTTCGGGGCGAACCGCCCCATCTTCAGTGTTCTCTCCGGAAATGTCGGCTCAATAGGAACCAGCTCTAGAGCACTGACGATACTCTGCAATTAATAAATGAAGTATTAAGAGTGGAGGTGTTTTGACCTTGTTATCCTTCCGTTGGTGAAGGACCTCCGCCTGCCAGCCCAAATCCCGAAAAGCGGCTAGATTCAAGATAGCGTAATCGCAACGCAAATTTATTTAGAAATGTAAGTTAAGGGATAAACTTGAACGGACCTCATTTCTCCAGAATAGATGATCGTTAAAAGGAAGCCTTGAGAAAAAGCCCCACGAGTACAAACTCAATAGCATACTTCTCTTACTGGAACACTCCTAAAAGTGAATAGAACTATATAACTGAATTGGCCCATGGGACGGGAGTACTGGTTTTGGCGAGGGCGATCAGTGCATGAAGGAAATAGTACAAATAATTAGCATATCCTCACTCCGTGTCGGGGAATTCATTTAAATAATTGACTAGTTTGTTTGTTCGTCGGATGCAGCACACACAGTCACTGTACATCAATTGTAAATACTCACAACCAATTCAGTCCATTATAGTCTATGCCTTCTGATGAAATAACACACCGGTGTAATCTAACATTATATTATTAACTGATGACTGAAAAATAAAAGTTTTACATAAATCGGTTTAATAATGAGTATGATCCAGTCAAATTTAAGGCCCCTTGAGAATAGAATCTGCAACATATGTGTGTGCGTGTGTGTGTGTGTGTGTGTGTGTGTGTGTGTCTGTGTGTGTGTGTGTGTGTGTGTGTGTGTGTGTATATATATATATAAATATATATATATATATATATATATATATATATGTGTATATATAAAATATGTAGGTATACTTATATTGACATATATATTGATATGCTGATATTGACTTCTTGCTAAGAAAATTAGATGAGTAGAAATGGGCGGTAAGTAAAAATTGAATAAAAGAAAATAAATACTAATAGCTGGACCCAATACAAAATTGTTATACAGCAGTATTCTATCCGACCCATGGAACCATTAAGTTTTTATTTCTATTTGTACGTATGTATGTATGTATGTATATATGTGTGTGTGTATATATATATATATAATAGAATATTTAGAAAAAATCATAAAGATATAGCTGGAAAATAAATATTTAATAAATGTAAATATAATTTCATTAATTAAATATTTATTTTCCAACTATTTCGTTATGATTTTTTTAAATATTCCTACGTATCTCTCTCTCTCTCTCTCTCTCTCTCTCTCTATATATATATATATATATATATATATATATATATGTATATATACGCGATGGGTTCTATATGTAATAACTACGTGACGATGATTAAGAAGCTTTCAGAGGGGGTCTGGCGTCTGTAGGACAAAAAGTTAAATGCAATAAATAAAAAATGAACGTCAACATTTACCATTTATTCATACTGTACAATTGAAAATTATAGTTTAAATAATGGCTTGTTAAATGTATTTTTTATTTTACATATCATTTATTTATATCAATTCATGAACAAGATTATTGTACGAGTTTTATTGTCCATATAACGGAATTCATGAGCGTATTTCTAGCTGTATGAAAATACCTTTTCTTTTCAATCCTTTCAAAGAACGCACTCGTCTTATTTTTATTTTTTTAGCACTTTGTAAATGCTTCTTTCCATCTTCTGAAATATTGAAGCTTTGAATGATAACATGATTCCAGAAGAAAAATGTCATGTGAGCATGAGTCTACCACGCACATAATAAGGGATCGAAGTTTGGCAGATGCATTTTCAAGAAAGGCTATTTCTACACTCGAGTCACTCATGCACATAATAAGGGCTAATGCACAGATCTCAGGTTCCCCGAAGGATTTTCGATAATGGTCATGCTTCAAGGAGTAGAAACCGTCTCAAGAGGATGGGAGTTAGAGGGAAAACATCCCGGGGCTTTGGAGTGGTATGAAAAAACGAACGAAAAGGGATGTCTGGTCCTTTCCCTCTTCGTCCAGCACATCTCTACCCATGCTCTTCAGCCAGGATGCATCTATATATCACTTCAGAAAATCTGGGAAAAGTCCACTCCCCTGGAGCTACGTTTTATAAAGAAAATAAAATCAAAACATTCAATCGGAAGAATCCGAATTGTGTTCGTTGATTAATTAAATCATAAAATTATTTATCAGTAGCCAACAATGAGTATGAATCGATTACATTTATGCATTAATACCACACGCCAACTGTCACCTCTATACCTTGTAAATTCGCGTATTTTAAATTAAATTACTGCTTTAATTCCCACAATATTGCCGTTGATTAATAAGTATTTATTATAAAAAACTCCGTCACGCAGGGGCTGCGTTAACTAAGCAGATTTTCCAAGTGCGCCACGTATTTGCATTTATTTCAAAACTTAAAAGTTCAATGAGAACCATATTTGGCATTTAAGCTTCAAATAAAACGCTTCATAACATAATAGAATATTGTTAATATGAGATGAGTAGGAGTGGGGGTTTACTGAAGACCGAAAACTAAAAAATGCAAATATCTCAGTTAATAATCAAGATAGTGAAACAATGTACATAACAACATTTATAGAACATTAAATTTGCAATAAGAATGGTTCTATACAATTTTTCGATCCGACGCATAATAACAGAGATATTAAGAATTTTCGAAATTCTCCCTCCCTAAACCCCCCCCTCCCCCTGGTCCGATTTCAGCCGTTAACGAACTTGATCTGTCTTTTTGTAAAACGATTATATTTCATGTTTGGTAAAGATAAAACAAAAATTGCGACCGCTACAGCGGTAATAGACAAATATATATATATATATATATATATATATATATATATATATATATATATATATATAGATAGATAGATAGATAGATAGATACAGTTTTGAACAGACCTCATTTTCGTCATCTCCTGGGTAGGATCGATGGACATTTGAAGATAAATTTCGAAAATCGCGTCATGAGTACGACCTCAATAGCAGATTTCCCTAAAGGGAAATCTGCTAATAAAACCAAAATATTCAATCGGAAGAATCCGAATTGTGTTCGTTGATTAGTTAAATCATAAAATTATTTACCAGTAGCCAACAATGTATAAGAATCGATTACATTTCTAAGTTAATACCTCACAGCTACTGTTGCCTCTGTATCTTGTAAATTACTGCTTTAATTCCCACAACAATGCCGTTAATTAATAATTATTTATTTAAAAAAAAAAAATAATAGTGAACAGACAGTTCTCGTGAGTATAGACAAAATAAACTGTGGACTTTAAAATAAGATATGGAATATATTCATATGACATTAAAATGTGAGATTAGTATAAACTCCTTTAACCGATTGTCATAATTTGATATAGATCCCAGTAAAGAAGAAATATGTTAAATAACTTACGGAAAAGGCTAATGGTCCCACATAGCCCGCTATTTATAAGATGG
Source organism: Riptortus pedestris (assembly GCA_019009955.1). Lineage (NCBI taxonomy): Eukaryota > Metazoa > Arthropoda > Insecta > Hemiptera > Alydidae > Riptortus > Riptortus pedestris. The sequence goes on from CM032232.1 coordinate 78,607,987, forward strand.
AGAACAAGGAAGCTGGAGCTAAGGATTATCCCACTTAAATAGCACCACCTACAAATAAAAATAGAGCTTTATTACCATTTCTAATTTATAACTATAGTAACTGTAGAGTTCTGACATCCAGACACACAAACATATATTAAATATAAGTCTTATGGTGCCAAGAAAATACTAGACCTCTAATGTTCAAGGTCTCTAAGCCATTGAATTAAACATATTTTTTTGTAAAATCCTAAATGGGCATTCATCATATGTGACAATATTATAACTGTTCCCTTAAAGAAAAACAGCTACAGAGGCTGCCAGCGTGACCTGAGTTTCAAAACATTTCTTTAAATATCATCTGCCATTTTGTAGGTGAAAAAAATGAAAATATTATATGTTTATATGTGCATGTATGTATGTATGTATGTGTGTGCGTATGTATATATATATATATATATATATATATATATATATATATACGTATAATATATTCATGAGAATGTATATGAACAAGGCTCATGTGTCAGAAATGTTCAAGCACATTTCCCTTATTGGAAATCAGTTTTTCAACGCTCATTTTATAGGAAACTAGCGGACCCGACAAACGTTGTACTGCATGATATTTCAAGCGATTAGGATATTAAATTTAATAATATTACGTTTAAAACAAAAGCTACTTTACTATATCTCGTATATACTTTGTTATACGACAAAAGTGAATATAACAAAAGTTACTCTAAATAACAAAATAAACACTTTTATCCTGTGCATATTCGCCGAAAAACCAATAGGAAACTAGATATCGCCATTTTTAATTTCAGGCCTCCCTTACAACCCCCACTCCTGCTCCATCTGCCGGGCTGATTTGTGAATCTAAACCCTCCAGGGCGTCACCCAAACTCATACAAAAAAAATCATTCAAATCGGTCCAGCCGTTTAGGAGGAGTTTAGTGACACACGTACAGTAGAATTATATATATATATATATATACATACATGAGAATGAATATGTACACAAGGCTCATGTGTCAGCAAATTTCAAGCACATTTCTCTTATTGGAAATCAGTTTTTCTACGCTCATTTTATAGGTAATAAAAGTGACATTAAGGCCAACGCCTTAAAACACTCGTCTGCCCTTGTTAAAACTCGTTTAAAGTACAAAATGTCTTTCGCGTTAAAAAAGAAATATATGAAGTATTTAAGCCCATGACAGGAAATTTGGCTTAAACATCTTATAGGGTATTTTCTAAGTTAAGTGTCGCACAGTTATTTAACAACCATAAGGTCTAGAAAGTCCGTTGCCTTTACAACATGGATAGGACTTTGTCGCAATGACACACTAACCATTTCAAATAAGAAAGACCTTGAAGCGAAACATAATAAAATGAAAAGGTAGTTTGTCGCGGGGGTTCGGGATGAACGTGAACATGATGTCGGCAAGAAGTGGTGAACGTTAAAGGGCGAGTTCATGCATCGCTTGGTCACCATCTTATATCTCATCATCACCAGCTGGTGATTTATGTCCCATCACCTGTTCCTCACTCTATTCCCATCATCCCGTCACTCTATTTATTAAAAAAAAAATGTATCTCCATAAATAGTATATAATTAAAATTTCTTCAGGATTCAAAAAGAATGTTATTCTCCTTATTTACTGACATTTTCTACTTATGTATTGAGTTAGTTTGCAAGTCAGAATTTTTCAAATCTTTTTAGGTTGGAGGAAATAAGTGCAAAAAAATTATATTTGTGAATTATATGTATATATATATATATATATATATATATATATATATATATATATATATATATATATATATATATATTTAAACGTTTTATGTAAAAATAAAGATCAGGTTTGTTAACGGCCAAAACCGGACCAGTGGATCGAAAAATTATATAGACCCAGTCTTATTGCAAATTAAATGGTCTATATATTTTGTTATGTATGTTTTTTCACTATCTTGATTATTAACCGACATATTTGCATTTACTATTTTTTGGCCTATAGTAAACCCCCACACCGACTCATGCCATATTAGCAATAAGCTATTGTATTGTGAATCACTTTATTTGAAGCCTTAATAACACATATTGTTCTCATTGAATCTTTACGTTTTGAGGCAAATTCAAATACGTGGCGCATCTGCTTATTTAACGCAGCCCCTGCGTGACGGACTTTTTGGGATATTCTGAAAAGTTTCACAAATAATCTTTGACGAAAAAAAATGGAGCTCCTTAATAGCCAAGAAAATGTCTCAATGAGGGGCGGGGGTATATGGGACCAGAAACACTGAATTATGTAAAACGTTTGCCTAAGTAAAAAGTGAAAACGTCATAATCAGAGAGAAAATATTATAAATTTCCTAAAACTAGTGCTTTGATAGGACGTTGAAGTGGATATCGAAATGATATATTTATTTTAATCTCCTACTCTCTATATTATTATGGAAATTCGTTCATTAGCCTCTGCGGACAGGAAATATCTCTTTAAAGGACATTTGAAGACAAGGTACACTTTTTTTTTTACAAGATCATATGAGGCAAATTAAATTTTAACAAGAACTAATCACAATTTTTTGTCAAAAACGAGCCGGAACGAACCAGTGAGTCCCATCACAAACAGAAAATTAATTCAATCTTCTCTTGGGGTTCAAGTGCCAATTTCCAGGGAGGGCGAAAAAACTACCCAACCCGCCGAGCCAAACCACTCCAACTCTTTAACCGGGAAATCGAGCGGAAAAATCTCTCCCTACGCTCTTATCACTACTCTAATCATCCTCCACTTAGTGATCGATTCCACCCAGAGATGTCGCTTAGAGGAAAACCTTGCGTCATATTCCGCAAATTTGAAAAACATTTCAAAATGAAAATCGCATAATTTTTTTTTAATAATAGGAGAGAAGTTCAATCTCTTCTAATTGGACCTGGGAAAAAATTGCTCCTCCTCCAACCCAATATGAATATGGATTCAATATAAACTGACATTCCGCAGGTTGCAAATGGAGCAATTTTTGTTTGATCGTTACCAAACTCGATATTTAAACGTTTTATGCAAAAAGACAGATCAAGTTCGTTAATGGCTGAAATCGAACCAGTGGGGGGATTTTCGAAAATTCAAAATATCTCCGTTACCATATTTCGGATCAAAAAATTGTATAGAACCAATCTTGTTGTAAATTAAATTTACTATAAATATTGTTCTATACATTTATTCTCTATCTTGAATATTAACCGAGATATTTTCATTTTTATTAATTGTGGGCCGATAAAGAGATCACTAGTTTCCCGCTAAAAGGTAGTTCGGCCCTTTGCCGTAACTGTTCGGCTCTCGTATGGAGATTTCTCTATTGTATAACTTCACGTGGGAAATCTGCTTAGTTTACGCAGCCCCTGCATGACGGACTTTTTTTAGTTTTCAAATCGTTTTCCAAATCAACTTGAATGAGCGGCTGTCAAAATCGATCACTGAGAAAGAATTTTTTTTCAAAACTTCATTTCTCCAGTAGTTTTGTGAAAATTAAGTAGCTACTATATGTATCTAATTTTAGCCATTAACGAACTTGATCTTTCTTTTTACATAAAACGATCAAACAAAAATTGTGACCGCTAGAGCCTCAACAGACATATATGTACATAATTTTGAACGGACTTCATTTTCGTCATCTCCTGGGTAGGATCGATGAACATTTGAAGAAATTTATCGAAAATCGCGTCATGAGTACGACCTCAATAGCTGATTACCCCCAAGGGAAATCTGCTAAAAAGAGACAGTACCAGGTGTTTAGACCCATGAGAATGATATCTGGGGCAAGCAAGGCCACGCCCGCATAGCTTCAAGGTCGGCCATGACTACAGACGAGTCCAGCTGTGACGGACTTAACAAGTAGTCAAACCTCTGTCGAGTCTCCACTTCTGTACAAAATGGCATATGTCATTTCTCCAGCGCGCGTAAAGACCAAGGGAAAATAAAGACAGTTCAAGTGTCAGTAAAATCTTTCGTTTGAGTTCAGCCCAAAATTATTCTGGACAGAATACGAACAGGATTTTATGGAACCTTACGTCATAATTTGGCAGAATTAGTTATTAATTTATTTTTATTTTTTAGAGGTATAAGCAATCGTTTTAGCCATTTTAACAGTAAGTTTAAGAGAAGTAATTCTATTTTCGATTTTGACTGCACAGTCCAATATTACTTTAATGTTAATATTGCTATGATTAGATGGTGAAAACCCTTTTCTCTCCGTGCCGTATCATCGTTCTGTCTAGAGAAATTACTAGAATGATATTCTATTATGTGTTTTCATTACACTAATTCTCATTTACCTTTCTTATTGATTTATCCCTTAAGGGAAATCAGCTGTTGAGGTTGCACTCATGATGGGATTTTCAAAACATTTCTTCAAATGTCCATCGATCCTACCTAGGAGATGACGTGATTTATTTTATATATATATATATATATATATATATATATATATATATTCGCGTAGCTCTGTTTTACGTAAAAATGAAAATCAACTTCGTTAACGGCTGAAATCGGACAAGAAAGAGGGGGGTTTACGGATTTCGAAAATTCGGAGTATCTCCATTATTATGTGTCGGATCGAAAATTTGTATAGAATCAATCTCATTGAAAATATAATGCTTTATAAATGTTGTTATTTAGGTATTTTCATTATCTAGATTAATAACTGAAATATTCACATTTTTCAGTTTTCGGCCTTTAGTAAAATACCATTCCTACTCATGCCATATTAACAATACGCAGTTATAATATGAAGCACTGTATTTGAAGCCTAATTACAAAACATTGTTCTCATTGAACTCATAGGTTTTGAGATGAATGCAAATACGTGACGAACGAGGGAAATAGTTAACGCAGCCCCTGAGCGACGGACTTTAAAATCCTTACAGACGTAGCTAATGCCAAGATTAATCAGTACCAATGTTCTACTGAGGCCATGGGTCCTCTCTAACGAATTTTGAGACGGATAAAATCTCCAAAATCTTTTTTGAGTTTAACCTGATCGGGAACCAATAATTTACACTTATAATTTTGAGTATCGTCGTGAATTTATAGGCTTCCTTGTTCAGAGGTACAAGGTTTAACCTTCAGATGCAACAATTCACTTTCAGACACCCCGAATAAATGGAGGTGCAAATTTTGCGGAAGAATCTGTGAGAAATGTTATACTTATCTCTCTACAAATCTCTTTTAAATATTGTAAACTTAAAGTAACTGGTTATTAAGATTTGAAAACTGATAGGCGCAATCTAGAAATTAAACGGGCCCTTGTCAAAAAATGAAAAGTTGAAGTTCCGCCTAGTCTGGTGTTAAAAAAGAGATAAAGGCCATTAAAGATGGATGGATTAATAGGGAGTTAGGCTAGATGCTAGCCGGATACTGCTATGGAGGCGGTCAGCTGCTTTACAAGGTTGTGTCCATTTGTAAACTCTGCCATGTAAGTGGTGAAACGATGTCAGCGGTTTACTTAGACCATTCTGCTATGCGGCTTCCGTGTTTGTGCTAGACCAGTCCTTGAATTCCAACAATACATAATTGGCTAAAGCATTTCCTTCAGAAGGAGACTCGCATCTTGCAAGTTAGTGAGCAAGTTTCTCTGTGACTTATGGGTAAATGGAATTCGTTGTATTGTGACTCATATCAGGTCCACCCTTCTTATCGTTGCCCCCTCCTAAAATTTATTGGAAACTATTTACTATATCTAGTACTATAATTTACAATGAATCAGAATATTTGTTATCTCAATCTCTCAAATTTTAGTAATCCAAAAGCTTAAGAGAAGGGATCAACAAAACATATTTGTATGTATCTCGTATAATAAAGTTCTCTTGAAAATAATATTTGGTATTTAAGCTTCGAATAAAGCGGCCTATAATACAACAGAGTATTGTTTATGTGACATGAGTAGGAGTAGGGGTTTACTGAAGGCTGAAAACTGAAAAATGCAAATATCTCGGTTAATATTCAAGATAGAGAATAAATTTATATAACAATGTATATTGTACAGTCAATTTGCAATATGATTGGTTCTATACAATATTTCGATCCGACTTATAGTAACGGAGATATTTCGAATTTTATAAAATCCTCCCCTCAAAACCCCTCCTCAATGGTCAGATTTCCGCCGTTAACGAACTTTTCTTTATTTTAACATAAAACGATTAACTATCGAGTTTGGTAGCAAAGACACAAAAATTGCGACATCTAGCGCGGTAACAGACATATATATAATCTTTAAAATGAAATATTTATAATTGGTCTGAGGACTCAACCGGGTAAGATCATGAGAATCATGTAAAAACAATACCAAATATCAGTAGAAACCAGTCAATTATCAAAATCTGGATTAGGAGCTCAAGTTAGCCACGGGAGGTAAGGCCTTGGTATTAATCTCACATGGAGAGTTCGTTTTCAGCTTGGACAATAGGAATTTATTTAGTGAAGAACTCAATAAAAAAAAGAATAATAAAAAAATAAATAAAAAAAACTATAAAATGGGGTACCTCAAAAACCTCAGTAATCACTCACAATGTTCGAATCATTGTAGCTCGAAATTATTAACAAACTACCAACAACTACCAACAAAATAATAAGAAAATGTTGGCATAAATTTATTCACGAGGCATTCCTCAGTAACAAATTAGAAATAAAACAGGACTATAATGAACGTCAGCTAAAGTTAGTGCAATGGTCGAAGTGGGTGATGAAGTCAGCGAAAAGGCAGGTTGAAGCGAAGAATAAGGAATTACCGAAACCATTAAGAAAACATGTAATCAATTCTGAGACTTTGACAGGATAACAGTTGGCGCGCTCTGTCGGATCCCCGAGCCAAATAATTCTATCTATGCATTCTAGGTCCCCATCCATTGAAGAATACAACCAGTCAACATTTTCTATAAAATAACCGTTTGAGCAAATATATATAGCAATATCAGAATAATAGTACACATTAACTTTTTTTTTTTTAAATTTTACTAATCCTGAATTTATTATTTATGGATAACTGAGAAACTAAAAAAAAATCCGTCACGCAGGGGCTGCGTAAAATAAGCAGATTTCTCACGTGATGTTATACAATAGAGAAATCTGCATACGAGAACCGAATAGTTACGGCAAAGGGCCGAACTAGCTTTTGGCGGGAAATTCAGGCGTTCTTCTTCTAGTGATCCCTTTATCGGCCCACATTTAATAAAAATGGAAATATCTCACTTAATATTCAAGATAGAAAATAAATGTATAGATCAATATTTATAGTAAATTTAATTTACAATCAGATTCGTTTTATACAATTTTTTGATCCGACGTATGGTAACGGAGATATTTCGATATATATATATATATATATATATATATATATATATATAATTTTGAACTGACCTCATTGTTGCTATCTCCTGGGTAGGATCGATGGACATTTGAAGAAAATTTTCGAAAATCGAAACATGAGTACGACCTCAATAGCTGATTTCCCTTAAGGGAAATCTGCTAATAAAGAAATTTGAGATAATTTTATTTCAGAACAAAATATTTTTGTACGTATCTCTATGTCAGTGGAACAGAAATCACAAATACTAAACAATAATATAATAGTAATGTACAAATTATGCACCCACCTACAGTAAATTCGAGAGACGTTTAATGTACATATGAGCATTATTGAGGCGTCATTGGGATTGTGGGCAACCCGCTAGAACACTTGTACGGTGAGGATAACAGTAGTAGTTTTAGCTAATGAGTACTTTTTCAATCAAAACTATGGGGCGGCGACATTGTTTTTACTAATGTCCTCTTGTCAAACTGTTATTGCTAATTGTTTTTGATGTCATTCACGTGTCAAAAATTTGAAAATAACATTAAATTATTTTATGATTTTTTTTTACTCGAGTGAAATATCACCAGTAGCTAAGGCATATAAGAGAAGTATTATTCAGTAAAAAAAAGATCAAAAAAGGTCAGGTTCTGAAAAAAATAAATGTTACTATTATTTTATTTATATCGCATTTCGCAACCGTGGCATATGAGTGATACATCTGTTATGAAGATGTAGAGAGTATAAAATGGTATACGAGTGTTATTGCCTTAAATTACAAAATATATATATAATTTCTCTAAAACATTCAAATTTTCTGTGTGCCCAGCGTTAAATTTTATTAAGTGTTGATCTTCTGAAACTGTATTTATGATGTGCATGTACTGACTACGGGAATGGAGTAAATTCAGTCATTCTGCCTGATATCTGTATTATGTGAGATTTGGTTAGGATATGCAAAAAATAAATTAAACTTAAAAAGTATACTTATTAACTCCAATTTTATTCTTATAGAGCTAATTGAAACAAGTTAACAATAGGTTACTGACCTTTTCTAGCCAAGAGTAGTTCGTCAATAAATAAATTCCTACTTCACAACAGGGAATCGACTGTAGGTTTACCAAATTAATTTAGAGCAAAGTATTAACTCACACGCTGCAAAAACTCTGAGCAACAAAAACAAATTGCTCTACTCTCTTTTAGAAACTGTCCAAATAAATCCTTAAATAAATCTGAATGATAAAATATGCCATATGTCGTATTCAAGTTGTTCGTTCTATCACAGTAGTCAACTTTTTCCTTAAAAAATATAAGTTTAGAAATGTATCATTTACTGATATTTATTGGCAATTATTTTTTTAAATTTATTTATTTACGTCCACTTTATGCTGTTTTGGGTAATCGGGACGGGTTATCTACAGGGAACCACCCATTTCTAGCCAGGGTGGGACTAAAGAATTTATTTCATGAGCCCGCCACCAAATAAATTTCTACTGCCCATGGCGGGAATCAAACCCGCCTCTCTAGGTTTAAATTATTTTTAAAATAGTATTGATTTTTATGGTTGATATGTCCTAAACAACATAGTAAATTTGAAATCTAATTTTTTTTCGTTTTTGAAAATGATTTCATTGTTGAGTATTTTAGATATGTACATCTCATTAATTACGTTTGTATTTTTAGCCTGAATATGTCATTCGGTAGGCGGAAATGAGCAAATAGAAATATTATACAACTCGAAGTAGATCAGTATTTTTGGTACTAATTTCTTTATAAGTCCAGGGCTGGCGGCCTTTTTGAATTCCCATTACTTTATCTTTATTCTATCCTATTTTTTAATGTTTATTAATACTCTTTTTCTTGCTTTAATTGCTGTATTTGTTTACGATTTGCCAAAGCCGCTAGCGTCTACAATCTATAGTGAGGTTATCGTATTTCCATTGAACGTTCTTACTCAAGGTTAAAAGGTTCCTATCACCCATTGAGTGACAAAATCCCGAGTGATTCACTCATCCCAGAAAGAGGATTCATCATAATGAACCAGCTGGTGTTGTGGATGCGGCCATGGCGGAGTCGCCGGACAAAGGCAGGAAAGCCCTGATTCGATACGGTCATTTCACTCTTCCTCTACATTCAGATGCCCTCTCAGTAAATACTATACACAAATATATATTACTATCATTCCCTCAGTAGCTACATTTATCATTGTAATCACCCAACAAAAAAAAAATATAATTATCATCCCGAGGGAAATAGCTCCAATTTTCCATTGTTCTGAGAGTTCATTACAATTTGGGATGTTAGAAGTACTCTCAAAAAAGTCATTTATTTTTTGTTTACACAATTAATCTCTTAGAACTACTTTGGATCATAGTTTGTAAGCTCCCATATGTTCTACTGAAGATCTGTCCAGAAGGAACCCTCATTGGGTCAGATAAGGGACCAAATTGGGGTATGTAAATTTTGATAATTTTTGCTCGGCAACAGATTATTATTATTTATTAACGTCCACTTATTGGAATTAAGGCTAATTGGGACGGGTTATCTACAGGTTACCACTCTTTTCTAATCAAGGTGGAACTTAGGATGTTATTTTATGAATTCCGTCACTAAATAATTTCCTTTGCCCAGACGAGAATCGAACTCGCTACTCTTGGTTTACCAAGACAGATTAATGTCAACGCTTTAACTCGCATGGCTAACCTGCGCCTCAACAGATAATTAAAAGTTAGAAAACGTAATATAAATTTAAGTTTGTCCTTCTACTAAACAATGACTGAGTGAGCGTTATAGAGACTTTTGGAAAGAAAATTTAATAATGACGCACTGATATGTAACCACCAAATGTGGGAAATGAAATAGTGGTTCGTAAAAGAACTGCCCGTTGTATTTCCTAATGTACAACAGGAAACTTAAACGCCTCAGCTACAGGCACTATATCAGATGAGAGCGTTTATATCCAGAAGCTATGAACTACTACAAAGGCTCTCTGGAAAACTATAACCTTCAAACCTGTCCTTATTGATGAACATCTCCGCTGCAAATAACAGCACTGAAAAATAATTTGATCAAATTAAGAAAAAAATGAGACAGCTTGTTTCATTAGAACTGTACATATTATTATTATTTATTAACGTCCACGTTTTGCTACTATGGTTAATTGGGGCGGGTCTTCTACAGGTTGCCGCCGCATTTTAGCCAGGGTGGGACTGAGGATTTTCTTTAATGAGTTTGTCACTAAATAAATTCCTATTGCCCTGAAGGGAATCCAACTCGCAGCTTGAGGTTTACCATGTGAGATTAAGACTAACGCTTTAACATGGCTGAACTGAGCCCCAAACTGTACAGATGAAATTTGTACTTGCTGATCCCTACAAAAATTAGGACGCACTTGTTGTCACCTAAATAAACTACCCTGTATCATTTAAATATTGACGTCGGAGAGAGACTGTGCTGGAAATAAAACTAAACTATTATTGAAGGTATTTCGATAACAGTGTATTCCATACTTTCATCGAGGCCAAACACTTCAAAATGACTTCAAAACAATTTAAGATAAAAGAAAATCAGACAAAATTCTAGCAAGTTTCCTTATACAAACAAGTACATAAACGCGAATCTGACGCATATTTCTTGAATTGCAACAATTAACACTATTATGTCTCGATAAATTAATTAAATGAAGCAAAACATAGACATTAATATTTTAAAAATTCAAAATGTCTTTTTAGATAAATTAATCATTTTTCATGAGCAATAGATTCATAAGAGCTGAGACAGATATCCTGAATTTAATAACTAGCCTATTCTTTAATTTTTCAAAAAGCTCTGGTTCTGCTGTTTATTTGGCGATGCTAGTGGTAAAGTGAAAATTGTGCAAGAAGATATCTGGAATTGAAAAATCTGTACCTTAGATACTCGTAGATCCCGAAGAGTCTAAATTCGCAAGCTCATTAAAAAACTAGTAAAGACCGTTTGGAGTGAAGAATCCTTAAAAGGTGAGGAAGCCGAACCTGGAAGTAGGAGGACAGGGCAAAAAGTCCTAAATAAAACAATGGACAATGGGCGAGCCGAGAGACACCAGCGCACTCTATAAGGACCATAATGGCCAGGAATTTTCAGCTCTCGGCTTGAAATATGATACCCCTTAACTTTTCAAACTCACTTTTATGGACCAACTATCATCCCAGTCTTCTGAATTCATAAATTTCTTCCATCGTCGGCCTTTATACCATTTCTGAATGGTTGTACTATTGCATGATGGTACAATACAGAATATGAGGCTAGCTTAGTAACAAACATTTTATATGGACACCACATGACTTCCTTATACACTTATTAAATGAAATAAACAAAATATTCGGTTATATTTCGTTTGAAAGTAGTATACGATATTTCAGTTCCAATGTTTATATTTAGTTAGCGCTAATGATAATTAGATATTAATTTAGTACTTATATCATGATTATTATTATGCTTATTCAACGTCAATATCTTGTAAACACACACATATTTATTTGTTTCCAAATAATAAATAAACATTTGTGTGAATGAAATAATTGTTATGTATCAAGCATTATACCTGATTTCCCTTAAAGGAAATCAGGTATTAGGTCATACTCATGACGAGATTTTCGAAAAAAAATTTCTTCTACCCGACAGATGACGAAAATTAGCTCCGTTCTAAACTATACCTATATACATTTGCTTTGCTCTAGTAGTCGCAATTTTTGTTTGATCGTTGCCAAACTCAATATTCAAACGTTTTATGTAAAATAAAAGATCAAGTTCTACGGCTGAAATCCGATAAATGGGAAGGAAGGTATAGAGGGGAGGAATTTCGAAAATCCTTAATATATCCGTTATTATGCGTCGGATCGAAAAATATTGTATAGAATTAATCTTGTTGCAAATTTAATGTTCTATAAATGTTGTTATGTACGTTTTATTTTCATTTTCTTGTTTATTAACCTAGAGATTTGCATTTTTTAGTTTTCGGCAATCTGTAAACCTCCACTCCTCAAGTCATATTAAAAATAAGCTGTTGTATTATGAAACATTTCATTTGAAGCATAAATATCAAATAATATTCTCATTGAAATTCTATATTTTGAGATAAATGAAAATACGTGATGCACGTGGGAACGTCTGCTTAGAATTGATATATTAGCACCTAAATTTATACGTAATAATCATGATACTAGCACCAACTGAACAAAAACATGGGGAAAAAATACTTAATGAAGGGCTTTATTCTCGAGACGTTTTCGACTCGGAACAAATAAACCTGTGTTGTCTTGTATTTACTGAGCTCATTCTTATTAAGTATGACAATATATGTGGATAGCACAGACTAACTAGGTACATCCATCTCCGTCAGACGGTTCGAACAAGTAAGTCAAATAAGAAAATACAAACTGCTAAACGAGCGGCGACAGAAGACACCGCGTCGAGATTATGCAGCGAGGAGCACTAAATGACCTTGGGAGGCAGTTACACAGGCAAAAGCCTTCACTCTACACTAATGGTGACAAACAGTGTTAATGCCTGACGGACGTGCAAAAATCTGCAGGAACGTTCATATTGTCCGACAAACATTCCGACTACTACACTCAAGTACATTCCGCAACTGTGTACATATGGTAGAAATTCATCCGCTAGAAAGATGCAAAAATAGAGAAGCCAATCTGATTTAAGCCAATTGCCAAAATTCATAAAAGTCTGTCACGCAGGAGCTGCGTAAACTAAGCAGATTTCTAAACAGTGAGCTGGGCTTACTGACGGCTGATAACAAGACTGTACGAATAACTCAGTTAATATTTGAGTTACAAAGAATGCATACAACAATTGTAGCACATCCATATTTCAGAATTTTTTTTATTATTATTATTATTTATTAAGGTCCACTTTTTGCAACTAAGGCTAACATAGTTTAGAAAGATTGGTTCTATAAGCTATGTTGTTTAGAAAGATTGGTTCTAAGCTAAATGTATGCGAACTACTGGCCGACAGTAGCCAATTTATTGATGATGTTTTTAAGTATTGAAGAAATAATGGATTATTTGATGAAATATAAAAGCTATTATCTACAATTATGAAAGTTATATATATAGCATGCACTGTGGAATATAAGTTTTGCCTTCTTCCAGTTTAACTTTTTATAGTTTTTCTTTTAGTTTTTTTTTGTTTGTTTTATTTTTATTTTGTGTTTTTCCTCATGTTGTAAATATATTAACAATTTATATTTAGTTTTGTCCATTCTAATTATTCTATACATTTGTAAAAGTTAGATGTTTAAAAATTTTAATATTTATTTAATTTTGTGAAATTATATTTTAGGATGTTAAAATATGAATCGCCATTGTAGCGGCATATTTCTATTTATTTTGTACATTTGTAACATTTAGCTTTGTAAAAATTTTAATATGTATCTAATTTTGTAAAATTATATTCAAACATTTCAAAAGGTGAATCGCCATTGTAGCGGCATCTCAAATAAATAATAATAATAAATAAATAAAAGCTTTTCGATCTCACTCATAATAACGGAGATATCTTGAATTTTTGAATCCCCCCCCTCTAATCCTCAACTATTCCTGGTCCAATTTTCGCCAATAACACATAGCATCTTTAGTGTTGTCTGAAACGCCTGAATATCGAGTATGGTATGATCAAATAAACATTTTTGAGTAAAGAATGAAATATCTTTGCAACCGTCTCGCAAAGTAATTGTTCAATGAAAACCAAATTTGGAATTTAACCTTGGAGTAAAATGGTCCATGATATAACAGCTTATAGTTAATATGACAGGAGTAGGAGCGGGGGTTTATTGATGACCGAAAATTAAAATATGTTAATATCTCTATTAATATTCAATATTGTTGTAAAACAACATTTATAGAACATTACATTTTCAAGATTGATTCTAAATTATTTTTCAATCCGACAGTCAACAATGGAAATATTTCGAATCCCCCCTCGCCCTGGTCAGATTTTAGCCGTTAACGAACTTGATCTTTCGTTTTACATAAAACGATTATATATCCGTTAACAAACTTGAACTTCATTTGTACATGAAACGTTTAAATATCGAGTTTGGTAATGATCAGATAAAAACTGCGACCACTAGAGCGTTAACACACATATATATATATATATATATATATATATATATATATATATATATAAATTTTGAACGGACCTCATTTTCGTCGTCTTCATGATGAGATTTTCGAAAAATTTCATCAAATGACAATCGTTCCTACCTAGTAGAAGACGAAAATGAATTCCGTTTAAAATTATATATATATATATATATATATATATATATATATATATATATATATATTTGTCTGATACCACTCTAGCGGTCGAAATTAAAGTCTTATCGTTACGAAACTGGATATTTAAATGTTTCATGTATAAATGAAGTTCAAGTTTGTTAACGGATATATAATCGTTTTTGTAAAACGAAAGATCAAGTTCGTTAATGGCTGAAATCGGACCAACGAATGAGAAATCTGCTTAGTTAGCGTAGTCCCCTGCGTGACGGACTTTGTATTTATCATGAAAATATCAATAAATTATCGTCTGCAACATTTTTCAATCCGATGCATCGGAACGGAGATATCGTGCCGGACATTCAAATGAAATAATTTTAAATTAAGTGCAACCAAACATTTTGTTTATTTAATTTAATAGGAGTACAAGGAAGTAATGTATTGTCGACATCAGATTTTGTTAGTTCCTATTCTGAATTACATGTGTGAGGATATACATACATCTTACATACTTACATGTGTAAGAATTACATTCCGTTCACTCTCACACACGCCCAAGTATAAGTTTAACAAATGGTTTTCTTGCCAGATAAGAGCATCAAAATGAAAAAATATCTTTATCTGTTATTATTATGTTTATACCAAATGATATTAGCTAACTACGTCGTTTCGGCTATTTAAGTGTCTTCAATGTTGCCAGCTAAAACCAGAAAAGCGATCCAGGTACGGCACACCAAAAAAAGTTACTCCAAACACCCACAAAAAAAGGAGAAAAACTCTCAGAATGGAACGTGCCCTATTTATAAAAAAAAATGACATAAGTCCCGGCCAGAACCTAAGCATTTTTTTAGGAAGCGCTCAAACAGAACAAGATAAAAAAATTACAAGGTTTAAAAAGGGGCCCGAATGTTTTTTTTGTAAGGGTGAAAGTCATTATAGATGAACCTTGGGTCGGTTCATTAAGGTATTGTACCAGTTTTGATTAATGTTATAGCGGCATGGTCAGACGTCCCAGCTGGAGGATCGGATCGCCTTGGACTTCCTTGAGAGAAACACTCACGTAAAGCTGGGTATCAATGCACTAATTAGGGATTCGCAAGGGGAAAATAATGAAATAAACAAACGTTCAATAAACCAACAAGTTTCATGGAGAAGTGGAAAGGAAATAATAATTTCGTTTGGCTAAAAAATAGAACGAGCTCTTATTATAAGTGTCTAGCAACTAAAATGTCTTGTAATTCATGAATTTAATGGTCATGAGAAAGCAACATGAAACCTGAATGAATTATTAGGTAGTAACAAAAAAAATGGAATAATTAGAAGAAATGACAATGTCTATAATCTTCATGATAGGAATATTAGTACCTTTAAGCCGTACCAGTTCTTTCTTTCTTATATTTATTACCTCATCAATGAACATATGGGATATGTAAAGGTAACAGTGGCCACCCTTGCCTCACAACCATTCTAAATTCGAGTTCCCCTTTCTTAAAAGACCCGTTTATAACGATTTGAACTGCATAGTTTTTGGAAATATATTTTCCGAAACAATTCCTATTTTCTTCATGGAGCTAAACTTAATTTCTAATTAAGATCAAAAGCATTTCCCGATTCCAGAAATTCAAGGTCTGCTTTTATAATTCAATTTCTCCTTCGCTCCAGTATAACCCACACTTCTAAAATGGCTTCCCTGCTGTTCCGGATCGTTATCAAATTGATCTTCATGGACATTGTATTCCATTTTCTACTAAGGGGTTTTTGTATCATATGGTACCTTAGGGGCATGATACATCAGGGAGCATTTGTATACACATATATAATTTTTCCCGTTATGTTTTTGCCTTCTGAGTCAAAAAACCTTATAAAAACTTATACAATATGTTTCAAGCTCGTGAATAAAGTTTATTTTATTTTATTTCTACTCAGCCTTAAACAATAACAATTTATATTGTGTAAAGTATCAATTCAGCTTAAAACAACAATTGGAATTGTTGTTTGGCAAATTGTCTTTGTGTAGATTTTCCTTAGATTGGGAGAATAAATTTCTTCTACTTAGGGCCCAATCCGTATATTGTAAACTGTGGAACTAAGTTAAAACGTTTTAAAGTGATCAGTAGAGGTATTGTTGTACAGCATGTCACTTATGGCCGGCACAGGCTTAAAAGGTGATATCCAAAGTTTTCTGCCTGTTTCGGCAACAGATTCAGAAACTCTTAAGTTTTGACGAATGGTCAATCAATTTATGAACAGACAGTATATAAGCGCCTCTTATTTCTAATCCTTGACACAATGTTAGTCACCAAAATGACTAGGAATATTATCGCTTGCCTTATCAATATACGGGTTATCACAAGGCGTAAAAAGCAGTTTTTTGAAAGCAAATATAGGATTTTAGGGAAAATATGCATCTTATCCCGTTGCCAATGCATAGTAGACACATTTTTCTAATCACATTTTTCACTATACTTGATAACATTACAAGACCTAGTCGTTTAATTAAATTTCATATTATAATTTCTATGATACAAACAGAGTCATATTCATTGAGATTTAAGACAAATTTAGTAAAATTCCCGATAGATATTTCACTCATAACATGATACTACCATATTAACATTTAATTTCTCTCATCATACTAGTAAATGAAAAAAAAAATATCGTGTGTTACGTGTATAAATATATTCCCCAAGTTAAACCAGAGGAATGAGGGTTTATAGTAACGCTAAAATGTAGTCATATATAACTCCCTAACTATCTGTTAAAATGTTAAACGCTTCTTGCTCAATCTTGTTAATGAAACGGCCTACAATGTAGTCCCATGTGTGTTCAAGGAGGATTTGATGGACTTTAGCATGAGCAACACTTGCTAATGTGTGTGTTAGTTAAAAGATGATTTAACTGTCTTAATCGTGACTGGCCCTTGCTAATGTCTTATTTGTGTTGAAAGAAGGTTGAAAAGAGTTCAGCTTGACCAACATTTGTTAATTCATGTCAGGTGAAACAGAATTTTCAAGGTCTTGAATTTGGCTCACGTTCGCAAGTGTGTTAGTTGAAGGTTTATTTGACGGTCTTGAACGTTGTGCAATTTAGTATCTTCTCCAGAGAGTGTCCTGAACATGTATGTCTTTTGATTCTTGTTTGTGTTTACCAAGAGTCACGTCCCTGCGACTGATTGCTCGAAAACTTGAACTCTTGTTTAAAATTCTAAAAGCGACCTCAACAAAATCACGTCAAATTCGAATCCTAAAATGTACGAAATTCTGTTCATGGAGGATCTTGTGTGAATTCTTGGACTCATAATCGCGTTTTCCAAAGGAAAAAAAAATTGTTATCTTGTGAGCACATGACACAGGCACCGAAGATGCGTGAGGAAGAAGTAGTAGAAAGAGATAGAGAGAGAAGGAGGAGGTGGGAGTGTCCTTGGGGGAAATTGTCGGAGGCTGGCAGAGAGAAAGGACCGCAAAAAGAAGAGGAGGCTAAGCAAGGGAAAAAACGCCCCATTATTCTCCGAGCCCTCCAATATGGTTGGATTCCTCACTCCCTACTCCCCCCTGTTCGCGCTGCACGCTAAATTCTTGGCCAATAATCCCTTCAAGCCAAATTAGATTAAATTACGCCCTCCAAAATGTTTATGCGCTAGGGGCTTTGTTTCAGTTAAATATTTATCCACTTTAAAGTAGGCGAGCATTGACCTTTCATGGTGCATTTTCAAGATGCACTTCACCCAGGAAGATTTGGAGCAATCCCAAACCATTGGAAAGACTTTTAGCTTATCTCGATAGCAACTAGATCCATCCGAAGAGCTTGCTTCCTCTAACCAGTTGCTCCCTCTCATTAGTTGTTTCGTAATGTCGTTCTATCAGAGATCTTGCACCTGTACGCTTGTAGACCCAGATTTTGAGAGTTTCTTTTCAGTGAGACCTAGTTACTTGGAAATAATAAGAAAGACCAGCACTCCATGCAGTGCAAAGAAACATGGAACATGGGAGTCCTAGAATAAATGAAGGAATCCACAAACTTACTTGGCACAAGATAACCAAGAAACTGTTGTCATACCTGTCGGTGAAGAACGTCGTCACCGACAGGTATGACAACTGTATCATTTATATTGGTGGTCCAACCCCTTTATTTGATTTAGCATAACCAAGAATTTTAAAACTACCCTATCCAAATTTGAGTTACACATCTGACGTGTGACTCCAAGTTAGTATTTTGTATTTTTGTTGGTGGTTAGCTTTCTCAAAGGACTGCAATCAACAGTTTTCTTTGATCCAAAGGCGTTACATAGCTCCTTTGCAATTTACTATTTGTGCACAAACTGGGGTGTAATTCACATTTTCGGATATCCATGCCTACTTTTAGGTCCCCAAACCTCCTAATGCAGTGGTTCATATGAAAACGATTAGGTTTCACCTTAAAATTTGCGTTTTAAGAGAAGAGCTTTTTCATGAGATCCAAGCCAATCAAGAGTGATACTGACCTCCGTAGGAGCCCAATTAACATGGTTTGGTGAAGTTCTTAGAATGGACGAAGGACAACCAGGTTGTGCAGCTAATGATTGTACTCATAAACTATGGCAACAAGTTTTGCCACGAAATTAAACCTATTAAATGCATTCCTTGATGTCTTAACGAAGGAGTTTAACGTCCAAAATAATGGTTAACCTAAAAAACACAGACTCGAGCTCGAATCCATAAGGAAAACCAATATCTTCATAGAGGTATATCAACTAGAATGTTTTAGAAGGTGAAGGATACTTTTTTAAACTAAAGATTTTAATTTATTTCCGTTCAAAAGTATTCTCCGAATGAATAGTTTTAATAGTAAAAGGCACTGATGATAAAATATTTTAAAAACTCTATTATTCTGTATGTTAAATATTGTAAAGGCATAAGACGTTTTCTTTAGATGTTTTTCTACTTTTAGAGTAGCTAAAATGAGAAAGAATGAAATTTGACTTCTTAACAGTAGACACTAATTACAATAGCTCTAAATGCCACGACCATATTGAATATGCAATAATTTAAAAGATAAGGCCCAAAGTTTATGAACTACAAGGAGCCACGAATTATGTTGTGGGAAGATTTTGGTCGGTTTTTTAATATTATTGATCCAAACCTTTTTTGTAAATTCTGCAGTTCGGTCTACTATCAGTCCAATATGTATATTGTGCAACCACAAGAGCATAACGATCACTGCAACCAGATCTATCTTCAAATGGGCAAAACTTGTGCACAATTTGTACGGGAATTCTCATCTCTTTCAATCAAGGCAAACAAGCGTAGAGAATCAGAGTTGGGAGGACTTGCGTAAGAACTATGTGGGATCCAACTGGTAAGTATATATTGCCCTCTCCCCGTCCCCACTTACTAAAATAACGCACTACTAAAATTATAAGTTATCGTTTCAAGCTAATATCTCAAAGTACATTCGCACATTTTTATCGGATAAATAAACATATTTGTAAGGTCTGGCTAATTGGAATCCGATGATTGCTTCAGACGCCTCTAAATGGATTTCAGACTTAAATTAAGACAAAGAGAGGAAGTGTTGTAGCGGCGACTTCCAGTTGAGGACGTCATAGGATAGGCATCCAGTGCCATCCTGATATAATCCCCCTGTCTGGGTCTCCTATCCACTCGATAAGATCGGCCGGCGAAGGGTCGCTGCCATCTGGATTCCTCTCTCACGGCTTGCATTCCGGCCGAGTCTTTCATCACTTCATCATGTTACTAATTAAGGAATTATAAGAGGAAACGTTGGATCTTTTGCTGGGGTTCTACACTTTAAACCTCGCTAGTGCACGACGAGATAAAAAAGTCCGTCCCGCAGGGGTTGCATTAACTAAGCAGATTTCCCACGTATCTGCATTTACCTCAAAACGTAAAAGTTCAATGAGAACAATATTTGGAATTTAGGCTTCAAATAAAGAGCTTCATAATATAAAAGCTTTTTGTTCATATGATTGAGTAGGAGTGGGGGTTTACTATCGGCCAAAAAGACCAAAATCTAAGAAATGGAAATACATCTGTTAAACATAAAGATAATGAAAAACCGTAAATAACAACATTTATTTAAGATTACATTTGCAATAAGATTGGTCCTATACAATTTTTCAATCCGACTCGCAATAACGGAGCAACTCCTCCCCTCCCCCAGTACAATTTGATTTCAGCCGTTAACGAACTTTAATCTTGCATGAAAAGCTTATATATCGAGTTTGGTAGAGATAAAACAAAAATTGCAACCACTAGAGCTTAAACAGATATATACATATATATATATATATATATATATATATATATATACATATACAGTTTTGAACGGACCTAATTTTCGTCATCTCCTGGGGTTTTTTTTTTGTTTTTTTTTTTTAAAATCGCTACATGAGTACGACCTCAATAGCTGATTTCCCTTAAGGAAAATCTGCTTATATATTAATGAAATAAGTACAAGAGCATAAATCAAAATCAGAATGGTAATCAAATAAGTTATAACACTAGGAAAATTCTAATGTACTAAACGATTTAAAGTCAAACCCTTGACTCCAAAATAAACATGTTTCTGAGATGACAATAAAATAATAGGGACAAAGAATTTAAGTCCCCACCAAAAAATGTAAAACTTGAAACCTAAAGATCTGAGGTTCATGAAAAATTGGCTTAATATATTTATATAAAACACTGAAGTGGGGGTTGGCTTAGGATAGAGGAGAAATCGAAAAATCAAAATATCCTTGTTATTATGAGAAAGATCGAAAACTTATAAAACCTTAGAATAGACCGAGTTTTTTATCTTGGTCCTCCCACACTCAATTACAGAGCAAACCATTTTTTCTCCCTGCCGCAGAAGTTTTGATCAGAGAAGTTTTGATATTAACTAATTTTGGGTAATTTGAAGTGAATGTATTTGAAGTTGTTAAGGCTTAATGTTTTTTCTTCTAAGTACAATTTGTCTAGTTCAGTTAATAAGCTAAAGGACCTGGAACGGCCTTCTTTCAAATTCCAGTGGGCAAAGAGAATTTCTAAGTAAGGAAATAACTTATATAAATTATACTGATGAATCTATAGGTCCCAAAGTGATGAAAAATAAATGTGCATTAAAATATAAAATTATAAAAACCATTAGAATAAATAATATTTTGAAGAACCTAAAACTTCGTCTATTTTAAATGTTTTTTTTTCTTTTTACACCGTGCGAAAAAATTGGAAACAATCTTCCAAAGAAATAAACTTTGCATTTATTTTTGATTTGCTAAAAGAAATTATCGTTATACGGAACAACTACAAATAAATGTAGGAAACTGTAACGTTTGAATGAGTTTTTGATTGCCTTTAATTTGCTGAAGTTAAACCTTTAGTGGTTTAAATGGAAATGTATCAATATTGGTAAGAGAAACAGTTAGTACTCCTAGTCATAGCTAGTGGTTTACAACTAGTAGCTGAATCAAGGCTAGTAATTCATGCCACAGTAGATCATCAACTGTAGTCGGTAGAATGCTGTCACGCGCTCCAACTCTAGAGAAATATAGAGTTGGAGCAAGGTCACTGCTGTACAAGGTTAACTGATAGAACGAAAATTATACCCAACTAAAGATTAGGTTGATCATAGGTTAACTTAGATTCAATTATGATCAATGGTTTCAATGCGCTTATCCATTTTTTAAGAATTTTCTACTTATTTTTCTTTTTTTTTAACCGACGTTTCATTTACGTTGGTTCATCCTAAAATGCAAGCTAACTTTGACCATCACCAGGTCTATCCATTTACTATATATAAAGTTTTTCCTTGCTATACGTACACGGCAGCATATTTTTATTATTCCAAAACCTTCCGTTACTCAGAAGAGTTTCAAAATAATTTACAATAAAGAAACGTGAGTGAAAATTTTTAATTCATGATAAATAATTATGAGAGAATATTTAAGTTTTCGAATATGATAAACGTCACCCGAATATGTCATTGAAATTTAAGTTTATCGAAAAAACCGGCAAATAAATGGTACAGCAAAAACCTAAACATCTCCTTTATTAAAAATGTTTGGTGCCATTCTCGGAGGGTAGAATATGAAAGAATAGTTTTATTATTCTTTCCGACCGACAGTAACCAAAACTTTCATGCAGGAAAATGAAGCCGGGTAAAAGGACATCATAGTTAGGCCCCCCAGTGACCTCTCAACTAAAATTAACACTGTTAAAACAGTGAATGTATCTATTAAACATGGCGTTTTCTCTTCTTTTTTTTTCTGTCCATTCTTTAGAGTGTCACAACATGCGTACACCTTTGAGTCTCTCAACGGGAGCCCACAGATCTTTGAATTCCTTAGTTTAGCGAAACTAAACTTTTAAAAACTAATTTTATTTTTATGAGTACCAGTCAAACTTAATTGAGTAGAAAATTAGTATTGAGTAAAAAATCCTATGATAGATTCCCAATACTTAGAAATATCCCATGTGGCATTGTAGACCGTAATCATTTTGCTGTCCTCTGGGCTTAGAGATCGAGCTAGTAGGGAACAATCAACGTTTCATCACCGTTTGATTTGTGAGGCACGGGCTCGCCGAGCTGCTACTGGAATATAACCTGATATCCAAGCTGGGTTAGGAATGAGTTGTAAGGGGCCTCATCATAACAGGGGAATTCTTAGTGCTGGTAATAGAAGTTATAAAAGTAAAAGGGTGTAAGTGACAAAATATTTATTTGTTTGACTACCTCTATTGCTCTATCCTCGCTACCTACTCAACGAGCAAGCCATCTGAACATTCTAATAAGTAATTAACACTTTTAAACACTGAAACTATTTCAAATGAAAGTGTTCTCCCAACACGGTGTTCTAACTACATGTTGTTTTACGTATACTAAACTAACTTCTTTACAGGTCTCAAAAACCATTTCGACTATAATAGCGAGCAGGTTCCCATGAAAGCTACAACATGGCCAAGGTTAATAATCTTTTAATACAGTATTATATACCCGAGGCGAGACAATGCCTTGCATAACAGGCTCATACTGTGATGGACAATGGGTCCTATCTTTCAGCATCCAACGTCACCAATTAGCAACGAGTACATTCCTTATTTTTGATTTTCTATTTCCTCTTTGAAGACGGAATGAAGACTAAATGATGTCCACGGAGAGAGGGAGTGGGCTTAGGGAATCAGAAATCGAAATATCCCTGTTATTATGGCAGATATCTTATTAACTTATAAAACCTAATAGTAGGCTGAGTTTTGTATCGTGGTCTTCCCACACTCAATTAGAGAGCAAACCATTTTTCCTGCCTTCCGCATCAGCAAGAGAGACAAACGTTTTTCCTAATTCTGGGTAATTCAAAGAGAATGTATTTGAAGTTGTTAAGGCATCATATTTTTACAACTATAATTTGACTAGTTCACTTAATAAGCTGAAAGATTTGGAACGGCCTTCATTCAAATTCCAGTGGGCAAAAGAATTTCAAAGAAATAACTTATATAATTATATATTATACTGATGAATCCATTGGTTCCAAAGTGATGAAAATTCTCAGATAATTTAATAAAATTTAGATGTTGTTGATAATAAATTTATAATATGTAACATATATTACTATAACTAATATGTATTACAATCAGCTTCAATGTGTTTATGGCACTCGCAATATTCTTATGCAAATTACAGAAATGCCTTCGAGAAACATCAAATGATTATTCAAAAATCTCATCTGCTTATTACCGTTTGATTTGTGAGGCACGGGCGCGCTGAGCTGCTACTGGAATATAAAAATAAAAAGTTGTTCACACAAAAAAAGCCACCTGCCAACCAGAAGCTTCTAAACTAATAGCAGTCCTGCTTCCAACCTTATTGGTTTTCCTTATTTGCTTAGCTCTCGCAAAATGAGTTAGCGCTTACTAGCGGCAATAACACTATAACTGTCCCATAATGGAGTCCCAGCAGCCCCAAGGGAAAAATAAAATGATTCAGTCATATATTTGATTGTATTTATATCCGTCTGCTTGGGGCAAATCAGAGTTGGCCGCGTTACAGTAACTTGGTACGTCATCAAAATCATTTGAAAACTCAATAATTCTACATACATATAAATCGTGTTGGTGGCAACTGAACTACAGTAGAACCCCCTTGTCCGCCCCAGCCAGGTAATTGTTTGTCTGCTTTATCTTTTCTGTTGTGCGCGTTATTTCGAACTTTACAGTGCAGGTTTTAGTGCTTAATGTAACGCTGTACTTACGACAGTGTTCAACTAAAGTGCATTTTTTTTTACTTAGTCTGTACAGTTGGGAGAGTTAAAGAAGTAAAAAGTGAACCACTACTCTATCCTTAAATGAAAAATCGGCAGTGAAGACTGGACAAAGAATCATTTAAAAAAATTTCAATGGAATGCTATGCAGGTATTATAATAAAATTTTGGAGAACATAACAGCTTTTTGTGCGGTTTGTTCCAATGTTTTTACTATAGAAAACATCAATCATTTTTGATTTCAGAGATGTTAACTTTATTTTACTGAAAATCCGTAATTCCTGAAGTTTCTTATAATCCGCTCTTATTCTTCGTTACACCACACTCCCATTCCCAAGTGTTGGGCTAGGAGGGTTCTACAGTACCGCATCTATTTATGAAGTAAGCTAGTAGCTCTAGAGGGCATTTATGCGGTTTGGTCGTTCTAAGAATTTTTGTAGGTGGTTAGCATTGATATGTATAAACGGTACAGACTCTATTATATCTATTAGTAATATATGTTAAGATATTAGCATCAAAAAGTTCACATTAAAGCCTACGATAGACATAAGTAGAACGGTACATTAACTACGTGATATTGAACTTGAAAACATCTCAAAAGAAAGAATAGAGCTATTGAAGAGGGTTTATTATCCTGGATAAAGCAGCATCTCCAAAGGCCGAGTGATTTTCCTGGAATATACTCATCCTAGGGGTTTTTTTTACCTGTTTTGATCTTCGGTGAAAGATCCTTTCCTCGGCTGAACGGCAAGGAATGTCATCATTCATGAACCAACAATGGAGGTATAGTTAGTATCTGGGAAACACACATAATAAGGGAATAATGGTTAAAAGGATTAGAACAAAAAGGTAGCCAGCTTTTAGACGCTGAACAAATAATTTCCTCGTATAATATCCATAAACACATGTTGCGATGTATAGAGTTATTTTATAACGTATGAAAATTTACCGAAAATAGGAAGAAGCATTAATTAAATTTCATAAAATATGATGATTATTGTTTTGATTTCATTTCGTAGCATGTTAATGCGCCCTTTTAAATATTTTATATAATTGATTTATAAATCTATCTATTCATTTATAATTCACAATAATACGAATCTATTTAATTTTCATTTTTATAAATTTCTTAAAACATAAATTCCATATATTTTTTCCAACGTTATGTTTTCTGAAACTAGATAATAATGAGATACACAACTTCTGAGTTATATTTCAAGGCAATCACTAAATAGTTAAATTGTTCTAAGACCTACATTTCTTGTACAATATTCAACATTTTATTCTGTTGTTTTATTAGCTAAGTTCCAAAATTTATATAGGTTTGTCAAATCGTTTATTTCCATATTAGCAGTTTTCAGTATTTGATAAAATTCTTAATACGAATATATCAAATTTATTTTTGTTCTGAAGAGGAAATTGGACAGTAAAATTATAAAGGTGAAAAGATAAAGTGTAAATCTCTATAAGATAATAATATTCTGTATTTCATGAAAGGGATCAAGAAGAATTAAAAAAATATATATATTAGAATGAGCAGTTAAAGGATCTTTCATCGCTCTCAGCAGAATCAAACGAATAAAATATAAAGGAAAACCTCTAAATACTTCTAAAGAATTTTAAATTAATTATAATTCGAATCAAAAAGGAATAATCCACGAGCGTTTGATGAAAAGTCCAATGATTTGCTTCCAAAAAAAATAGAAAATTGGAGTACAAACAACAAACGTTTCCATATTGAAATAATTTATATAACTTTTTTTTTTTATAGAAATGTAGTAGGCTCTCTGGCCCAGCGGTCCAATTTGTTTTTAATTTTCTAGTTTTCATTGGCTCTTCGGCCACCTTCAACAGGTAACAGCAGTTAGATTAGATTTAGCTGAGTTAAGTTATTTATTAACGCTCATTTTTTGCTAATATGGCTAATTGGGACAGATTATCTACATCTCTGGAATATGCTGGATGGTAGAGGAACAAATGTATAAGGATCAATAAGAAGGCCAAGTCCTCTACTGGTTTTTAATATAATGCAGAGTGCACTTTCGGAGTCAACGCTCCATCCTCAGTGCCTGCTGATTAAAGCTGCGTTGCCTGGACCACGACTGCCGGGCGACCTACAGTACCTGTAGATTATCTACAGGTTATCACACTTTTATAGCCAGAGTGGGACTAAGGATTTTATTTAATGAGTTCATCATTAAATAAAATCCTACTTCCCTGGCGAGAATCGAGCTCGCCACTCTTTACCATGTAAGATTTAGGCCAACGCTGTAACATGGCTAAACTGAGCCCCGTTAGTTAAGACATTTGATCTGGCTTATTTATTAATCATATGTTTCATTTTTATTTTATTTTTTAAGGACCGTCTTCAATGTTTCAAAGAATATTGTGCCGTCCTCTCCGTTCATATTATTTGTTCCCTTATGGATTTCAAGGGCTTGCAATGCCATTCTATTTCCAAAGCGCTGTTTTCTATGTAATTTAAATATTTTTCTTATTAAAAGGGATATGGACCTACCGTATGTTAGGTAACTTACTACCGGTACTACCCTGAAAAACAAGACAAGATCATGCTAGCAATTCACGAACTATTTACCTTTAAATAACCTTATCGTTATTAAAACGTTTTCAAAATCATACAAATAAGACACGGAAAGCTAACCCACTAATGGGGAACCTCACTACGGCTTTGGACAACCTTGAAGGTGATAGTGTCTTAGGTCGAAAGCGCTTACAACCTTTTCTCGATGTCCACCAACAAGTATGATAACGTTATCATTTATCTGAACTAATCATAAAACTAACATCTCTATAACATAAATATGAAAAAAAAAATAATACACATTTCAATTAAATAGAATTAATTTAAAATGAAGCTCTCTTCAATTAAATTAGCATACGCGGTCGAATTATTCTTTATTTAATAACCCATTAAATAGTATATATTATAAAAAATGTATTTAAATGTAATCATAAATGTAATATGCCATGTGGTAACGGATTGTGTACTCAAATAAACAACTACTACTTTGAGGAGAAGAAAAAAATGGTCAAAGATAAACACCCCAAAAATAAAAAATTATTTGAAAAATAAAAACAATTTTTTTTTAAAATTTTAAAAAATCACATTAAATTTTCTTATTATATAATGAAGTAGAAGAAACCCGTTTTCTACGCAGTCCCGCATTTTTTATGTTATTAATGAATGTTTTATTTCAAAACCATCGCCCATATTACGGTGTCACATATTGAACTATGAACGGAATAATTTAATGAGTTTCAACGCAACCAAGGTAGACTAGTTTATGGAAAAACTCCTATATGTCATAATCGAATCTCAACAAAAAAAAATATATTAGTTAATTAATTATAAATAACCTTATTGGAAAAATGGATAGTTATCTAGAATCGTGGGAATCGTGTCAGCTCAAGCCGAATAAAGAGGCTGAACAAATATTTGAGAATACAAGTTTATAAGATTGCGTAACCACAGCTGATTTGTTGAAGAGCGTGAAGGCGGCATTAGCGGCTATCCTTAAAAGGAAGGCCAGTTCAGCTATTGATCTAATATTTCTATTGCTTTATCACAGTCGATATTCCCACGAGAAATCGAGTGTAATGTACCTTATTTGATTCATTTACCCGTTGCTAAATCTCTGCATTTTTTGGAATAATAAGACGTCTATAGAGTGAAAGTTAAATTTACTATTTTATTTTAATATTTTTAAAGAAACTCCCGTCTCAGCAAATATGTATACTGTACGCAATTCACACTGGACTTAAATATTTATAAGTAAATTTATAAATAACAATTTAATGTCTATAATTTTAAAATTAAATGAATGAAGTTTGCTGTCCCGTGTTCAAGCCTTCCACAATTAGGTATTTTTTCCGACACATAATTTATTTATTTAAATGAGTTCCGCAACACGGCGATTTACTCATTATTCAAGTGTCACTAAAACGTGAAATGCAAAAAATAAAAAACAAGAAGAAGAAAAAGAGTGAAGTATATGGCGTACGATGATTTTTGAAACGGGTTATTGGCATGCCAGTCTTATATGAAACAAACGATATTGTATATGGAAACATCAGGGTGATGAAAATAATGTAAATGAAAATGTAACTATAGAAGGGAGGTTAAGAAAAATTAAATAAATTTTAAAAAAATTAGGAAATGGGATAACCAAAAAAAAATAAAAAAAAAGGAAAAGGGAAACCAAAAAATAAATAAATAAAATTAAAGCGTATACACCCTGCCAATGTAGGAAATAAGTGAAGAGTAGTGTATAGAAATTTCAGATTATAGTGTGTTATATATATTAATGTTTTTTAGATGTTTCATGATTGAGTTTATGTAATTACTGTTATCTGTCAAAAATTCCTGTAAGTCATGTGGAATGTCTAAATTGTCTCTTCGTCGACAGTCAGTCAGTATGTGATGTACAGTTAAAGTTTCGTTGTAATGTCTACAAGTATGACTATAAGATATACCATTAAAAACTAAGTTGAAATTTTGATAAAAAAAAAAAAAAGACAGAAATCCCAGAAGATATTATAAATTCATGAGTGCTGTGATGGACAATTTAATAGCATACCTAGTCAAAACTAATAACTCTACGAAAGTCAATTTATTCATACGAGCCACCGTTTACTACAAACAAAATTGCTGTGAAGCTATGGAAAATCTTGATAATGTACCTGAATATAGGATTGAATTATGTTTTGAGAAGTTTCCAAATTTATAATTAATAAACGTAGGGGTATGAATAATCCATAAATAAAATAAAATTCATAATGACCAATTAAACACAATTCACGAAGTTAATAACAAGCCTGGTATTAATAATGCTCGCTAATGTAATTCGAATGAACATCATGTTCTGTGTGCATTAGTAAATAGAATCAAATAAGGCTATAATAAACGTTCTGTATAATTTCAATCCTAATAATTTGTATTTTGAATTTCAAGTTTTCTCTGTGACCAAGACAGAAGGATCGGAAAGTTTCACGTCTGACGGAGAGAAGAAAGAATCGGGGGCTCAGGTTGGCCGTGTGGGTTAGGGCGTTGGTTTTGATCTCATATGGTAAACCTATAACTCATATGGTAGCGGGTTCGATTCCCGCCCTGGGCAGTAGAAATTTATTTGGTGACGGACTCATTAAATAAATTCCTTCGCCCCAACCTAGCTAGAAAAGGGTGGTTCCCTGTAGATAACCCGTTCCAATTAGCCAAAGTAGCATAAATTGAACGTAAAAATAAATAATAAATAAAATAGAAGAAAGAATCATCTCTTCTAATTTCTAATGGATAAAATATGAATTTAGGAAACGATAAAATTATATCTTCCATTATACTTTTGGCAGATCAAGCTTTGATCATCAGGTGTTTAGCCTGAGTTGTCAGATGGAACATATGTCATCAACTTTAGTGTGGTAGAGTGGTAACTCGCTAAGATTAAGCGAGCCGAGTCGGCCCGGGTCATATCTTGTATACCTCAAGAATCATTAGAGTCAATGACTTCGCTTATGTTCGAACCAATGGCATTCCAGCAGGGAGTTTGCATAAGCAGACAATTTATAACTGCAAAATGCATAAATACATTGTTCTGCTCAACGGAGAAGAATTGCGGCATAGCTTTCATATTCAGAGAGTTTCATGACTCATCTTTTCTCCGACCTTCAACGCTGGGCTCTTAGAACGGAATGACTACTATCGCAGAACATAACACATTTGACAATAGAACTGCTCAAGAATATTCATACATATATTTAGCTGTACTAGGATGTCTTCATTTATTTGCTCAGGACAACTTATTTTTTCAAGAAATGAAATAGCAAAACAAATATATAAAAACACATACAAATATCACAAAGCTGCATTAAATAATGCTATACTGCTTAAAAGCTTCGTAATGAATAAAATTTATTTTGTTTGAACTTCTTTCTGTAAACAATTCTTAATTTTGGGAAAGACTGGGCATTCAAATAATTAATGATCTTAAATGCCCTGTATAAAGGTAACTGAATTTTTCAGAATGATTTTCGACGTATTGTGAGCGAAGTTTTAACATTTCGAATTACTTTCTGTTTTGTTTAACTATATTTTCTTAATCTCCATTTTATTAATTTTAGAGTGCGGATAGAGGACGTATCTGCCCGAAAAAAAGTAAAGTAGAAATGAAATTTAAATGTTTAGGGACATTACTAGAAGTCTATTCCGAAATTACAGAGTTCTTCATAAATTGATAGATTTTTATCACCCGTAAATCAAGTAACCCCTGCATACGAACAATGAGCTGTTATTTCGATAGTTTAAAATTAAATGATTTGTGGATAAGCAGAAGATTTCAAGTGCTCGACTATATACTAACATTTTACCAATAAAACTAAATATAATTACGAAAAATGGTATCAGAAAAAAAATCAAAGGAAATTGATATTTAATTCAAATCTTGACTCAATTTTTTTTTCAATATTTTTAAGAAAACTAAGTTAGTTTTGTAAAATTTGAATAATATACATAACTAAAACATCACTTCTTTTCAAGCAATTATCAAAACTTCAAGGTTTATGCGGCTACACATCAGATCCCTTGCAAAACAAAGATGTAAAACCACCAAGTTGATAGACTATTAATATGATTGCATTTTTTGCGAATTGAGTAATCAACCCTGCGAATAACCACCGTTAGCCCTGTTAGTGAGGCTGTGTACTGAGTTGTCTGAAGTAGACTGACAGGCCATATCATTTATTAATACCTTCATATATATTTGAGATATTATATATTGCAGAGTTAACAGAGTATAATTTAAAAAGCAGCTATAACATATTTTTTTAGTAAAGGAAAGCTCATTTATTACTAATTATAATTACTCAATACAATAAACAACAACAAAATTTGAATTATGCATTTTAAATTATTACCCAAAGCAATTAAAATGGGAATCATTACCTTCCACGGTCGGTCTATTTATTATTTACAATAATGACCGTAAGAATGTGGGTATAATTGAATTTTATTTATTTATGCGGTTTAAACTAAGAAGCCAAAAGAAATAAAAATATAAATACCAAAATTAACTAATTAAAATAATTTTTAAAAAATAAATTCAGTATTAAAAACTCCTTCCGTCCCACAAAATGAGACATCTGTCCATTGCATCAGCCCCGAACTGCAGTTCTTTCTGATGATTATTTCAATTTAGCTGGCTAAGTATCAAAACGGGGAACACTAGATAATTTGAGTTAGCTCTAAAATGAATCGAGATTATCTGATAAATAAGACTTGATTTTTCCAAGCCTTACAGGATAATTGATAAACGTTCTGACAACATCCGAGGGGTTTCTTACACTGAGATGAGTATTCCCTTTTTCCAAAAGATAAAGAATCTAGGTAAAACAAGATAAGCCACCAGCCTTGTGGTTGGCGAGTTTTTGTGATACAAGCTCATTCTGATAGTCTCGTCCCTTAGCCAGTTTCAACCGAATTAGCCAACGATTTACACAAACAAAATACACGTAAGGAATGTTGCATGGAAAACAAAATATACACAATAATTTCTACCAAGATACCATTTGAAAAAAATATATTTCCACCATTCACCATCTAAAATCAAAGGAATCTCCAAGAGGAATAATGATTGTTACTGAAAATGTGTACACAGTAGGGACTTTCGATTTATCTGATATTTCATAAAATCTACAAATAAAATGTAATAGTCAGGAATATTCCTTATTAATATTTAGTAGCAAAAACAATCGTCATCAAGTATAAATTCGGTTGTTCACAGATATGTTAATTATTTACAAAAGACGGCAGCATACTAAGTAAAGTGTAACTAAAGAATAATTCAAAACAAAATAAAAAAGGTAAATAACTATTTAAACGAACAACAGAATAAACTTGTTTTTGTAATCACCCCCCCCCCATACACACAGATATATATATATATATACATTCAAACGCACACAAATCCAATTACTTAGATAACAATAGAAAAAAAGTAAGAATAGATAACTAATGAAAAAGAATAATAAATAAATTCAAATAATTATATTTGGCGCCTATAACAACAATCTTCAAAAATTAATTCCACATGAGATAGCTACAAAGTAATAGTAATAGAGTACCAGATATGTATCAATATTTGTTAAGAATCGTTTGAATAGCAAGAACAAGGATTTAATTATATTTCTATTTAAAAAATAAACATGGATTGCATGGAAATATATACAGCAAGAATAGTTCGATAAAAACCTGAAACCTCGATCATTCAGTGCATTTATTTCCAGTTAATCTTTACGTTTTTATAAGTAGTTAATTATATTAATAGGGAGCGTTAGAAAATTAAATATTAAAAAATATTATATATATATATATATATATATATATATATATATACATACACACACACACACACATAAGTAAATTGGAATAAATGACAAATGTCTTTGTCGTCTAAGGGTATCAAAATGAAAGAGGATCTCTTCGAATCGGATTATTTCTTCGACTGTTTGTATCTTCATAGTTAGGAAACTACTAAAGCATATTAATTATCTGAATGATTGTGCTCTTTTTTATGAAGGATGGGAATTGAGTATAATTTAGTGAATTCATCACTAAAGACCTTTCGACCATGACTCAAAATTCGAACCCATGACTCAAACAGTCCAAGAGTTTTAAGAACAACACTTTAATTCATATACTACTACTCTGTTAGCAATGTCTAGTTTAGTACCTGTCACCTATGATTATTTTCTTCACTGCACAAACCAACCAGCTATTTATCTTTTTTACGAGTATGTCAAAATTAATTTTTTCTGATATTGTTCTAATCCTTGTTTGTCACAATAGTTATATAGACATGTAAGCAATAAGTAATTTCTATATTTTTTGAATTTTTAGAGGATATTTAGGGTTAATTAAAACGGTTACAGTGGACTCTACAAATAATCGCATAATCTGAATATATTTTAGCACCATCATGTTTGTAAACAGATGATTCAATATCATTTAGGATTCAGTTTCAACAGTTAAATATTTAACGAACATAATTATCTTACATCATTATAAATTATATGGAAGTTTACTATCCCAGTTCACATCAAAAGGCAAAGCCTTGGGGATCAAGACACACCTTTTCGTTGCTTTTGTGTGGGTGTGTGTGTATATATATATATATATATATATATATATATATATATATATATATATAAGTTTTGACTGGAGTGTACATCTCTGTTCCTGAACCAACAATAAGCATTAAAAAAGGTAGGAATTTTAAGAGGGGGAGGGTGCAAGAAAACACAAAAACTGCAAAATCCTTCGTCTATATTAAAGGCATTATATATCTATGACCTTTTTTGTTAAACATAAAAAGTTTAACTAGTTACATACTAGAACACATTTAGAAGCGATGCATAGAAATTGTGTTTTTCATGATGTTCTATATTTCCTATAAAAACTTCAGAAGGGTTCGTATGAGGTCGACACTCTGCATATATTGTATTAACCCTTCAAAAAGTTTATATGCCGAGCTATATTAACATTTTAATGGCATTAGATTTAGAAGTTACATTTCTTTTGCCAACAAACTATTAATATATTAAAACTGATAGATACAAAAAGGAATTAGCTGATTAGATTAGAGGATATTAATTTTTATGTCTGGGAATAAATAATATATGTTTATGCGTTTTTTTTGTCATTACTCCTTTAAATGTAAGTATGCTTATCTTTTATTTCAAGCGATTATGATTAAATGAAAAATTACCAACCCATCTATTCAACTATTACATTGCATAAATCACAATTTCCTTGAACTATTCTTTTTATTTATTCAATATAAATGTTTTGCGATTTCTTTTCATATCTTAAAAGGTTAATTATGATTCAAACATAATTAACTGGTTGATAATTGTATCAATTTTCAGACTTGTAGAGAAGCCACAACGAGGTTTTGACGAGGTACACTATTTGCTCGTCACGCCATACACGTGAATTTATAATATA
This sequence comes from Riptortus pedestris, assembly GCA_019009955.1. Lineage (NCBI taxonomy): Eukaryota > Metazoa > Arthropoda > Insecta > Hemiptera > Alydidae > Riptortus > Riptortus pedestris. Next base: position 78,642,836 of record CM032232.1, read on the forward strand.
TTCTGGGATTTCTGTCCTTTTTTTTAATCACTATTTTCAATTTATTTCTTAAGGGTATATCTCAAAAAATACATAATTGCGGAAGGCTTAATAAACTCGGGACAGCAAACATCATAGTTTTAACTACTTCTTCAGAAAATTCAAATACTAGAGTCCCATTCATTTAATTTTAAAATTAAAGACATTAAATTGTGATTTTTAAATTTACTTCTAAATATTTAAGCCCAGTATGAATTGCGTACAGTACACATATTTGCAGGGACGGGTGTTTCTTTAAAAATATTTGAACCAAATAAATTAAACATTCATTTTATAACTATTATATTATTTTTAAAAAGTGTAGAGATTTAGCAAGATTAAATGAATTAAATAACACACCAGCAGTCCTAAATTAATCTTCAAATCACGGAGTGTCCTGTACAGACGAAAACGCAAAAATTGTGACTACAGTCGATGAAGTTTTCCTTGCTAGTAATTGCTGCGTGGTTTGGATCCATTAACACGGCTGATAATCAGAATTTACAAAAGGTCCCATTTGTCTCTTCACTGCCTCCGTTCAGAGAGATGCTTATAATTGCGCGACTAATATAACTTTTATCAAATGTATATGTTACAACTAGATTGCCATTTATAGACCAACATCAATGTTTTGTTCTTTTAACTGAACTCCTTAAAAGAGCTACTAAGTTTAAAAGTAAACTTTCTTTTGGTAAGTTGCTTTATTTTTCTTTTAAATGCGTTATGGACATCCTAATAATATTAAGAATTTATTAATAGTCATAATGATTGAATAGTTGAAAGTGAAAAAGATGGCATTTCTAAGATTATGATAAAGAATTTCCCCCGCTTTATCCTTAGAAATATTGGCTTACAAAACAATGAGAATGAATAATATTTTTAATTATGAAAATACTTTTATTATACAATAATAAACTAGTAGTTATTATCAACAAATCTATTGACAGCCTTATATATATATTGAACTCTGAATTACACCAGCTCAATGACAATCAATTACAATGGGAATTATTGTATATATATGATAGACGGTATGCTAGGGTATGCAGCTTACTTATATACAGTGACCTTCGAGCACAATTTAAGGCGTTAAACAGAAACTAGGAATGAAAAGGAGCACACACAGTTGCTGAAGTAAGAAGTGGATAAGTGATATCTTGAAGATTACTTGAATTTAAAGGCTAATTAAAATGCTACTAAGTAATGCATACAGATTTATACAAGAAGAAAGGAATAACAAGTCATTAATAGAAACATATATATAAATCTCATATAAGGAAGAAGAAGGGTAAGGATAATTAGTAAAGTTAATACTAAATGTAATTGATAATTTGTTCCTTTTACCTCTAACACCGGCAATATTATAGAAATTAAACTGATTTTATATTAGCTTTAACACACGACAACCAATTCAAAACATTTAATAGACAACAAACATTTGCGATCCCTTTCATTTATTTTAATTACAATAAATATTCTATTGTTAATATACACAATTATATTGTCATATCTTTTAGAAACAGACAAGAATAATCCACATCATTAGTTTTGTCTGTAGCTCTTGAACATTATATTGAGTAATCGAATCCTCAAAAGTTAGAACCAAGATTAGACAGGTCCAATAACAAGCCAGTATTATATTTAGTTATAATAACAAATATTTTCCAGAATATATTTAAATATACTTTATGAAATAAAGGCAATAACGAAACAAGAAGTAGATAGTTTGTATATAGGCTAATATCAGAGTTCACGAAATAAAGAAAATAAAAAAGAATTGAAGAACCAAACCCATTCACAGATCTTGAGAAGTAAAGGCATAATCATCTAGCAAGATGATTAGCTACCATTTGAAGCAACAATATTCACGATGAGAAGGAAAAGTAGATATTCACAGCTGAAGAAGGCAAGACATAATCATGATACTAGATAAAACAGTTAAGCTTGTATCAATAAAACTCTTCACAATGTAATGCGAAAACCATCACTCGCAACTTCAGTATGAAAGACATAACTATGGTACAAGATGAAACAGTTAAGCTTATATCTATATTACACTTCACAGACGAAAAAATAGAGTAAAATACTTACAAAGATGAACCCATTTGCGAATTAAACTCTCATGAAGTGCAATTTAAGTACTAATGAGGCTTAAAAAGGACACATAAAAGAGAGCAAGCCTTAAAGCAATAAAATAATGATATAATGTTTTTTTTAAGGATGTAAAGGGAAATGCCCAAATGAAATTAAGAAGGAATCACACAATCAACAAGAGGAAACAGTTAAGGCATTGAAGGAATACACGCTTCATAATTACAAGGAAATATAAGGGTTAAAATTATTATTACAAATTATAAGATAAACATTGAATAAGACAAAAAATGGTAACCTTCTAAATCTAGAGACTATGCTATTCAAAAACAAACATTTATACACAATATGTATGAATATATACACTTTAGTTATGACTCTAGATCATGACTTTATTAGTAAAGGGTTCCTGAATACTTTAATTCCAAAATGTCTGATATTGTTTATCTAGTCATTTGAAACTGTACAGAACGATAATCCTGATAAATCATCTGGAAGGAATTCCTCAACAGTGAAGGAGTAACAGAGCAAGTGCATCACCACGGACCAGCAAAGTCACTAGGAGCTTCAGTCATTCACCTTACTAATTTATTAAACTTGGACAAACGTGGATCGTTTATGTAACAGTAATACTTTTAATTACTATTATAAAACTGAAACAGCATAAAATTATTATGTATAGAATATTTAAGACTCTTTGACTCTGACTCCGTTCTGGAGTATTCATCCAGCAAGTGAGAAAAGTCTGCAAATGACCAGGTGGGAATTTCTAATCAATTGATGAATTTTCATCAGAAGTACTTTAAAAAATCCACTACTTAATTAAAATTAAACTCTGAATTAATTTTATTAAACATTAACTTAATTTATTTTCCTCCCACCCCACAAATTTATTAATTAGCGGTAGTCAGGTAGTCAAAACCGTTTTTTTTTTTTAAATTACCTATCCGGAATAGACGAATAGCACAAATAACAATAATAATCTGAGTAGATATAAGTTATAAATTAACCCCTGCTTTTTATGTTAAATATTATGAGAATAAATGGTTTATTAATATCTGTTTTTTAATGAAAATTGCAATACTGAATAAATAAAAAAAAGTCGGGGGTTTATCTCATTTTTAATTCCCCTTTCCGCATGTAATAATAACAATCTAAGCGTAAACAACAATGCGGAGCACCGGCCAAAGCAACAAGTCGTCAAAATTAAATTAAGAGCATTTATGTATTTGGAAAATTTTCAGATTGAGTAGCGACTTACAGTGGAGCGGCTAGCCTGATGACAGAGGTAATCCGTATCTTGTGAAGTGAGGTCGTTGGAACAAGGTCACAAGAGTTACACACACCAGATCAGGGCGAACACTGACTTCGCTTGTAGTACTCGTAGTAGAAAGGGTGGGGGGGAGGGATCGGGAATGTTCGGACGTGGGCCCCGAAGGCAGGGGGGCTGGCTGAAGCGGGCTCGGAGGAGCTCGGCCATCTTCGGAGCAGCCGAGCGCTAGGCTAGTTCCAGGTAAGCATCTTCCAGCTCCAGCCACGAGGAAACCTCCTCCCACTATACAATCGGCAAAATAGAAACCAAAGTTGGTTTCATGCTCACCGGCAAGAATGTCTTGCATTTCCGATGTTCGGGGAAACTCCATTGCTGATTTCATCCCTCGTGACAGCTTTATTCCCGGAACATGATCGAAATAGCAATTAAAACTTGTCGGCCCATTTGATTATTTCTCAATCTCTTAAAACAGCTCAAAATATTTTAATGAATTTTCGCATTAAAATAAAAATATAAATATATAGGCAAATGACACTTTTACAATTATTGTACAATTTATTTATTTTTTATGAGTTATTGAATTTGCAATTTACTCGTTCTCTAAAAATAGCATTTTTTTGTATAGCAAATTGTTCTTATTTTATTTGAGTTTTCATTATTTTTCACATACGAACATTTATTACTCTTATTAATTAAAGTGAACTGTTTTATTGTATTAATTAATGAGATGTGTCCATTATATCAAATTAACCAATGTATGGTGAAAGGTCAACAAAAATTATTATTAAAATCATATTTAGTTTTCGGCTAGTTTCGCGTCCACACGACGCCTCAACAGAAGAAAATATAATACCAACAGGTAACTAAACTACTACATCGTTATGTAGGACCTATCACTTACCAACTAATTTATATCGATACGTCACGAAATAAAATTATATCGATTATCCCTAATGAAGTGTAGTCTAAATACTAAAGAATAAAATTATTACTGAACAAAGCTTTACTTCAGAGTTCCTAATAAATTACACTTGGGGCACACCTAACTAAATAAATAAGTAATAAATTCACTTCTTTAATCTTTTTTTTTCTTATATATCACATTATTTAAAATAAGCATATTCTCTTTTATTCTCATCTTGCTTATATGTCTTTTTTTTCTAGTTTATTACTTCAAAATTAAAGTTATACAATATACTCGTTTTCTAAGAGTAACATTTTTTATTTGAGTTGTCAGAGTACTTCCCATAAAAATATTTATTATTCTTATTACTTAAATTGAACTGTTTTGTCGTATTTAATAATCAATGAGATGCGGCCAATATATTAAAGTAATTGGTACTTATTGATTATCGGGAGGCCATGTAATGAACATAATAAATTGTATTTTGAATAAATTTTTCATTTTTAAACGTCCGTTACACAAATTAAGCAGATTTCCTAGAAGCTGGAATGGCACACTGACATTCTATTCTTTATTATAAACACTATGAAAACAAGACGTCAAATTTAAGTTACGCCTGAGATAGAAAACGCGTTTGCTGGAAAAATAAACAAATAGATCCGATAGTAGTACAAAAATCCTATACAAAATTTTAGGGAATGATATTATCAAAAACATCCCCCACTATCGGTAACATACCTCCTTAATTAAAAGAGAAGAATATTTCAACCGGATTTCTGAAATAGCAAAAGTTGAAAAATAAATTGAAGCTATAAGCCATTATACGAGTAGATGATAATATAAAAATACAATATCCATAAATTGGTGGTAGTTGTTTCTTTAGTGATAATCAGCAAATGCCCATTAAAATTCACTAAGTCGTATAACACTAAATCGACAAATTTATCCTAGCAGAAGTCAAGGTTGGAAGAGAAGTGACGTCATAGGATCATATATATCTATCCATGCGATACCACGATTTTTCCTACTTATCACCGAGAGTTCTGAATTCTTGGAATTGCAGAAAGTCGCAAAGGAATCATTAATATTTTAAAATTGCTTAGAATAAATTTCTCAATGATACAAGATAATCCCTGTTTTTAAACCCTTTCCAATCAATTATCAAACATTATAAGGTAAGATTTCAGAAATTTCTTATTCCATTTTAACGATAAAAAATCTTTTATTGTTTCCAAAAATACATCATTTCTTATACGCCACCCCCCCCCTGTATGAATACACTGTATGAATTTGTACCCAATAAAAAAAATTCAATTTAAAATTAACTTCCATTCGCAGGCAATGAGGGATACCAAAAAGATGACATTCGGAACCTCCTATAGTAATTTAATACAACATAGTGACACGTCAAGACCATGCAACTTGAAAAAATAAATCCATGGATACTCCAGAAATAAAACATAAACAGGAATTGCAACAAATGAAAAGTTGAATTTTCGATTTTTTGCACCATAATTGGAGAATACAGATCATTGTGCTTGCGAATATGTACCTGCTACACAAGCTCGCGTAACTCAAAAACTAATAGACTTTTTAATGTTGAAATTTCATATTTAAGACTGCTTATCAACTAGATGTCCTCTCTCCTATTGGTTGAAATCGATTCAGTTGAAGGGGTGTAGGGGTGGAGTAGGTGAGGACGATAATAAATTCTTGCAAATTTCACCTTACCTATTAGAGATACTGAAGATTTGTGTAGGAGTATTGTTTATCAATTCCAAAAGAATGGTTTGATCCGATTCTTTGAAACAGGGATCTACCACTTTGAAATACAATATTTTAAATGAAGTGCAGCAAAGATACGGTTCATTTATTTAATTTAATAGGATCACAAGGAAGTTATGTTGTTTCCACAATGCATTTGTCTTTAATAAAGTCTTTTTTATAATCTTACTCTTATCTGTAATTTCTGACGTTCCACTTTTTCAGATCTGCATACATAACCATCTTACCTCATCTACTCTTGGATTGCGTACCTTTTTTTCCTGTATAATCTCTCTTGGAGGATTTTTTTCTCTACGAATCTAGTATAGAAGTAAGACATTTTAATTTACTACTCTTTGTTTTATGCTAATTTTCTCCCCATTATCTTACATTTATTTATTTTATTTCTTTGGCTATATAAAAAACAAAACATGGATTACCCTTCCTTGGTAATTATGGGTGAAATCGTTAATACTGGCATTAGTTGGCATGGGATATGGAAGAATGGCGTTACCAAGGCTAAACTCAGAGGAAAGTTGTGAGGAAAAAAGCTCTTGAGAAAGACTGACATTATGATATTGGAAGTAGAGCTGATAATTTTGCTGTCAGCGATGGCAGAGCTAGACAGCTGACAGGTGCTCAGGAACTAACAACTAAACAGCCATCAATGACCTCCAAACTTCCTTTATCGGCTTACACAACACTCGATGAACACTGATATATTGTTATTTTTAGTATTGATTTAACCCGTGCTTGAGTAAAAAATCAAATATCATTAAGAAAATTCTTTGGCAGAAAATCAGCACTCATATTGATTAACGAGAAATTAAATTCATAGCTTTGATTTTGTCATAATGGAACTCATAATTAAGGGGTACATTAAGGGTAATATATTTTGACAAGCTAACAATTATTTGGAGATCAATCATAATAATAGTAAACATTGTACTAATATTATTAAAATCATACAGTCAGATATTACCAGATCTTCATGTATCTGTATTATTTTAGTGAAAACACGACTTAAAGTCTATATAAGTTTGTAAACTTCCTCGCTGTGTAAACTATTCTTCCTACTTGAACCGGTTTTCTGCTCCAACAGTCTTCTCGTCCATAAGAAAGATAATGTTGGGCAATTCTTCGGTTGGCTTCTTCAGGCGGGTACAAAAACAATAAAAGACGCTGGTGTAACAAGTTGCCCATATAAATGTATTATTTATTTTTCATTTCATTCTTTTTTCTTTCTGGGGCTCAGGTTAGCCATGTGAGTTAAAGCGTTGGTCTTAGTCTCTAGTGGTAGACCTAGAGTGGCGGGTTCGAATCCTGCCCTAGCAGTAGAAATGTATTTAGTGACGCAATTCATTAAATAGCATCCTAAGTCTCACCCTGGCTAGAAAAGGGTGATAACCTGTAGATTAGCCGTCCCAATTAGCCTTAGTTGCAAAAATGGAAGTTAATAAGTAATAATAATAATAATAGTTATTATTTTTATTATAATTTTTTTTATTACACTTTAAGTAATAATAAATTATACATTAGTTTACTCGGTTAATCAATAACACTTATTATTAGTGGATCACGTCAAGAATAAAAATTTATAGGAGATTATTTCATAACTGGGGCTCAGGTTGGCGAGTTAAGGCGTTTGTCTTAATCTCGCATGGTTGACCTAGAGTGGCGTGTTCGATTCCCGCCCTGGGCAGTAGAAATGTATTTAGTGACGAACTCATTAAATAAACTCCTTAGTCCCACCCTGGCTAGAAAAAGGTGGTAACCTGTAGATAACCCGTCCCAATTAGCCATAGTAGCACAAAGTGGACGTTTATAAATAACAAATTTTAAAGGGTAAGTGAAAAATACAGTCTTGAATAGAACACAGAATGCCGACAAGCGACTGAAAGGCGTGACTGAGAGTATTTCATGGCACTACTTCCTGTCCTTCGGATGCACCTTTAAACTCGTATATTATAAAATTATATTACTCTAAACAAATTATTGATGACTCGCATTTAACCTAAGGCGATATTGAATAATGTGTGGATTTCAAGAAGAGCTTTACTTTAACAGATAACAGGTCCATAAAGTTTGTAGCATAGAATAATAAAAAATATATTGATTTTCGTCGAGAGGTGGAATAAAAAAAAATTACAAACCTGTTCAATAGTGTCGAGCATTTTCTGTTCTCATTTGAATCCAATGGAGAACAGCAAATCAGAATTTCATATCAAATGTCAATATTATTGCGGAAAGAAAAACCTACCTACTACTGAAGCTATTATCCACTAAAATGTGGCTTCATTTTAATTAAACGCAATAATTGGTTTCGAGCTTCGGTATAGACCACAACCAAAATTTCTATGTTGTCCACTTTGACCATATTTCTTAATTACATTTCAGTTTATCACTTCATTTATAGTTAACCGTACTCAACCAAAATCTGTACAGCAGAGGCACAGTGTTTATTGAATATATACACCAAATTAAAACTGTCTCTAATCATTCATGATTCATGTCGAATTACAAATTCCTTCCACTCTCAACAGACCTCCGCTGAGCCTTGTGAATTATGTAAACCCTAACACAGAAACCTGAATTTATAATATTAAATAACAGATAACGAAAAAGACATTATTCATAATTTAGTAAAAGCTTTCAATTAATTAAAACAGATGTTATCTGAAAACTAAATTTATAACTATAGGAGTTATAATTCTTAGCTGCTGAAAATGGTCTTGAAAACAAGCCTAAAAAACAAGTATCCTCTTACTATGAAATAATTAAAATGAACTAAGCTAACTAGAAAATAATAAAAAAAATGTTAAAAGTAACAAGAATTTTTAGTATTCTTTTAAACTAAACCAGATATTTATCAAAGAGAAAGTAAACAGCAATGAATCAAGAATACAAATAGCGATGAAAATAAAATATGTCTAGCCAGATAGTCCCTAGCCTGAGTAAGGAGATTAATCCAAGTCAAACTGGGTAAGGCTTTGGTTAGACTTGACCTCACTAAGCAAATATTCAAGTACCTATTCTCAACTTACAAATTTCAAGTATTTATTTTTGTTTTAGCAGCTTTCCTTTAAGGAGGACTCATGATGCGATTTTCGACAAATTTCTTCAAATGTCCAATATACATATATACATGCACACACACACACATATATATATATATATATACACACACACACACACACACACACACACACACACACACACACACACACACACACACACACACACACACACACACCTACACGTTTGTATGTATTTGTCCGTTAACGCTAGAGATCACAATTTTTGTTTGATTGTTACCAACCTCGATATTTAGACGTTTTAAGTAAAATTAATGATAGTTACTTAATGGCTGAAACCAGTAGGGGGGAGGGGTAGAAGAGGGATTTTTGAAAATTCTTAATTTCTTCATTATTATGCGTCGGATCGAATAATTGTATAGAATCAATCTTATTCCTAATGTAATGTTCTATAAATGTTGTTATGTACGTTTTTTTTTTTTTTTCACTATCTTGATAATTAACCGATATATTTGCAATTTTTAGTTTTCGGCCTTCAGTAAACCCCTACTCCTACTAATGTCATACAAACAATAAGCTGTTATATTATGAAGCACTTTACTTAAAACTTAAATGCCAAATATTGTTCTCATTTAACTTTTAACTTTTGATATAAATGCAAATGGGTGACGTACGTGGGAAGTCTACTGAGTTAACGCAACCCCAGCAAGACGGACTTCTTGTTTTTTGACAAAAATAAGAGTTCCAAAACTAGACTGGACTTCAACACCCGATCCTGAACACACTGTATCACAGAGCAAAGGTCTCCGTAGACCTAAAGTGGTCATGAGGAATTAATGGCATTTAGGACCCACGTGGCAACATGATAACTAGCGAAATATGTAATTTGTAGTAATATGATAAATTACCATTTCGAGTGATAAATGGAACACAATGTCTAAGAAAGAATTGTATCTTTCTGGAATATTTGTAATTCCTACGATTCACAAGTATAGTGGAATTGACTTGTGATAATTGTTTACTCATTTTGGGTTCGTAAATGGACAATTAAACGTTAGTCTTGTTCTTTAAAAAATATACGACTTTAGGAACAAAAAAAGAATTATTCAGCGTTGGGTCTATCCTTTCCAACAGGTGTCTCGACCAACTAAGAAAATACTTATCTTATTGGTGTAGTCCTTATATTCAATAGATCAAACAGGATTTTTATTGAACTCAGGTTCCTAAATTTTAACGATTTTCCTCAACGTTATGCATTTTATGTTTTATACATACTTTTATAAATTACTAAGTACTGGGTTGGCTAGACTTTACAAAAAAAAAGCTCTGAAATATTCATCGGGCTTGTTAGGTCCAAAAGATCCTTGCTTAGAATAACATTTTTATTTTTTTGTATACGAATTTGTGACAATAAACACTTCATGTGAATCTTCTTTGAGGGCATCGGTCAACCGAGGAAGGAAAAGAAACGTTGAAAAATCTCCTCGACGAAAGAACGAAGGGAAATAAAGTTTAACAAACATTGTCAAAACTGATTTTTAAATGACTTTACCTCAGTCGGCTGATACCCACAACGCAGATATGATTCTTATAAAGATTTTGAAACGGGTGTTATCTAAATGAAAAAAGACAATACAACAAATACTTTCACTACTAATAACACCCCAACGAAGATTAAATTTTTATTTTCTTTCTATTTTTGAACTATAATAGCTCAAATTGGCGCCCAGATAAAAATCTAGTAATTCCAGCTGCAAAGAATACTAGAACAAAGTCATTCTAGACAATTAAATAGGGTTCTGAGTTTCTAATGGAATTCATAACTATTCAAATTATCATAAATAAATAACGATGAAGAACAATTGAATCGTTGTATTCGCTAAAAGATATAGTAAACATTCTGGGAACTAATGTTCTATCTCCTCTTTAAGAGTAAAATACACATTACGTAAGAGTAAAACTGCACAAAAGTACTCTCGACTATAAAAAGAATTATCGGCCAGCTGATAACACCATTAGAGCCTTTAAACCAGAGAGATAACCCGCAAACTAATCAGCTGACTGCTAGTTGGTAACATTGTAGGTAACCTTCAGCTGGGCGCAAGGACATCGCTATTATCACACCATTATATACCTAATCTTTTGGGAGCTCACAGCTATTTGATGTTTTTATTGGTCTATTTTTATAGGATTTTTAATTAATATATTCGAATTGTCTATCAAATAGTCTATTTTTATTGAATTAAAAAAAATAATTTATTACTTATTAATTCAACATGTTTTAATTTCTTTCAGTTTTAAATAGCACATTACACTTAATTATTACAGGGATATTCTATGAAACCTCCTAGTTTTTTATAAGCCTACGTGATATGTGAATTTGGAGTGACGGATGGCTGCACTAAAACTGAATGCTTAAAGTTCCTAAGTATAGGGAAGTACGGCAGACTCTAAGCTGTGCTTCGAGTTGCTATACGGCTCAATATAGCACGTAAATTGCTAAGAATAGGACATTTAGCACAGATCCAGCAGAGGTTGCATAAATGTCATTTATTTCCCAGAATCACTGGAGCTTAAGGTTAGACAAATAACATAATAAAAGTTGCATTATACCCCAAATTATCGAAGTTTTAGTGGAATACTTCGCGATGGTAAGCCTCTATGACCGGGATCAATATTCATTATGGTGCTTCTAGATGACAAAAAAAGTCCGTCACGCAGGGACTGCGTAAACTAAGTAGATTTTCCATGTGAAGTTATACAATAGAGAAATCTGCATACTGGTAACACAACACCACCGTGATTAAATACAAACGGTAATGAGAAATCTTTCAGTTAATTAAGATAAATTCCCAACTGAAACGGCTTCTGAATTGTAAGAATAATTTATATTTTAATAACTCAAATTTTAGTAGTCCAAGAACTAAAGAAGGGGGGGGGGCTGCTGAACAGAACGTATTTGCATAAATCTCACAATGTAACGAAGGAAAGGTAAAGTTAGAAACGACAGGTAAAGTTAGAAGGAGCTTCCACCAGAGCCGAGTAGTAACGGAAACGGCCGACCTAATCCGAACTATACCCGACCACAGACTTCATAAAAATGCAAATATCTCAGTTAATATTCAAGATAGAGAATAAATGTATATAACAATATTTATAGTAAGTTTAATTTTCAATAAGATTGGTTCTATACAATTTTACGATTCGATGCATAATGACGAAGATATTTTGAATTTTCGAAAATCCCCCCTCTTAACTCCCCCTCCCTCTAGTCCGATTTCAGCCGTTAAAGAACTTGATCGGTCTTTTTACATAAAAAGGTTAAATATCGAGTTTCATAACGATAAAAAAAAATATATATATATTTATAATTTTTAACGGACCTCATTTTCGTCATCTGGGTAGGATCGATGGACATTTGAAGAAATTTTTCGAAAATCGCGTCATGAGTACGACCTCAATAGCTGATTTCCCTTAAGGGAAATCTGCTAATACCACCCTTTCAAATTTGCAAATGTGTGTGGTGGGGGTTCATGTACTTTTATTTTTGCCGTCTCGAGGTGAAGAAGAAAAAGGGTGATGAACACTAAAACTGCTTTACTGAAATTTCCACAAAAATTTAAAAAGTCTAGCTGTGTTAATACATTTCCCTCATGTGTCAAGTATTTGCATTTATCTCAAAACGTAAAAGTGAGTAGGACTTGGGGTTTACTGTACTAGGTCGAAAACTAAGAAACTCAAATATCTTGATTAATAATCAAGATAGTTAAAAAACGTAGATAACAAATTTTATAGACATTACATTTGCAATAAGACTGGTTCCATACAATTTTTCGATCTGACGTATAATAAAGGGATATTAAGAATTGTCAAAATTCCCCCCTCTAAACCCCCCTCTCAGTGGTCGGATTTCAGCCTTTAACAAACTTGATCTTTAGTTCTGCATAAAACGTTTAAATATATTGTTGGTAACAATCAAACAAATATTGAGACCCCTAGAGCGTTAACTGACAAATATATATATTCAATTTTGCATGGACCTGATTTTCGTCATCTCTTGGATAGGATCGATGGACATTTGAGGAAATTTTTTGTAAACGTACGACCTCAATAGCAGATTTCTCTTAAGGGAAATCTGCTAAAAGGGAACTTAGGGAAGCTCAGCTAGATCCCCGGAAAAGGGAGGGGGAGTGCTGTGATTTCAATGATTCCAGTGATTTCAAGGAGCTTAAAAATACTAAATACTCCTCTGTCAAGTCCTTCATGGAACATTAGATCCTTTGCCGGCGTTGCTATCCTGAGTACTCCATGGTTTGAGGTTTAGCCGGGGTCGGGGAGCAGTTCCCACCGATAGTCAGTAAGGTCAGGCATTGAAGGGTGTTCGCTGGATCCCCTTGCGGTCGCCTTTGGCTGTCGTGGAGGTCATTTCGGGCACGGGTCCCTCCCTTCGGGGAAAGCCCTCCTTACGGGAAGCAGGTAAGTCCTCCCAGTTCTTCCCTAAGGGAACCGTAGGGACAGTACGTCCTTAGTCGGCTTTGCTGTTCCGGGCCAGTGACCATTCAAGGCCTCCGTAATAGCTGGAAACAGCTCACTAATACGGGCAAGCCACGTCTGTGGCGGGTGGTGGCCAGGGCAGGAAATTGCTTCTTTCTGCTGGCCGTAGACGTAGTGGTCATGTGTTGGACGCACGGAGACGAGAGGCTATGTAAATTAGTACATGGTGTGCTGAAGCTAGAGAACTACGTTTGTCCCACTCCGGGGAGTGGTCTTTCATGCTACTACCCAAGAGTGAGCTGTAGGTAGGAATGGAGAAGTGAAGTTGGTTAAGGCCTTATTGGCTAGGTACAACTTCCACCCTTCCTACGCATTGTCGTGGAGGTCGCCGTTAAACGCTCGCATTAGAAAGATCACAAATGATTTGGGAGGTGCTTCGCAGCACCTTCAGGCACATGTGATGACTAAATTGAGCTTCAAGAAATGGATGCTCTTGAAGAGAAGAAATAGTACTTAGACGCCCACTTATAGGGCAGTAGACCAACACATTCATATCAACCAGGGAAGATGAACCTATAAGTTGGTACAGCAACAGACCGCTTACTATAAAACACATATTAACAGTCTGTATACTAGTATTAACTTACCCATGTCCCAGAAATTTATACGGACTCCTAACCGACAATAGTCAAATTATTGATGATATTTCTAAATATTTAAGAAAGGACGTCTTATTTGATGAAATGTAAAAAGCACTAACTTTTTGTACATATGTGTGAGTGAGATAGATAGAGATAGAGAGAGAGAGAGAGAGAGAGAGAGAGAGAGAGAGAGAGAGAGAGAGAGAGAGAGAGAGAGAGAGAATGGGTAAAAACACAATTTTTGGGTTAAGTCTGTGGGACTGCTTATAACATTATTTGATATAACTGCATTTAAAATTATTTATATAAGTTTTCATTACGTAAAAGAGTATATGTAAAAAACAGCATCAGTAAAACATAAGATTATAAAGTTTACCTCCTTTAAGATTCTGCCTCCTTATAGTTATTTATGTTTTTGTTTTAAGATGAATCGCCATTGTACCGCCGTTTTCAATAAATAAATACTATAAGGTGATGTTATGATTGAAGTGGTGAGTGGGAGTTAAGCTATATCAGCTAGATATCCACTGTTTTCCACTTTTGAATCTCCAAGGATCCGCCTGCTCACAGTATTTCCATTTTCAACCAGCCTACAACAAAGACATCATTAATCCATGGCCTCTTTGGTTAACAGAGGTCATATATTCAGTTGATTGCTTAATACTTAAAAGCTTTAATCAGAAAAGGTTTCTCCAGAATACATATATGTGTGTGTGTGTGTGTGTGTGTGTGTGTGTGTGTGTGTGTGTGTGTAAACATTCTGTATATGATCTTAAATATACGTTCTCCCGGTGTCTCTTAATCACCGTGAGGCAATTGAGTTCCTTATAATGAAAAAGAGGTATACAGTACTCTGTGACTTGCTGAGGTCTTTTATGTAGTGTTGAATCAATGAGTTTTATACTCATTTGAGTCTTCTTTAATAAGTTAATCTCCCTGGACAGATTTAGACCAACCACTTTCTCAATCTTTGTTTTGAAGACAGAACTTTAAATACAAAGTAAAGTTTTCAGTTTTACAAACTTTGTCCACTCCTGGAGGGAAGAGGATTTCTTACTTTCCCTTAATCGTGTTTTTGTATTAATAAGTGTATCGAAGTAAAAATACAAGTCATTAACGTATAATTGGAACCGTCGCTAGGCTGGTGAGATTGTTAATCCTACCTGTGCCGTACATAAGTTTCATGTTTGGTCGTAAATTCATCATTAATTAAATATTGTTTACCTTCAAAATTCAAATAACACTTCATTTGGACATTAATTATTGTTAAATTATCAACTTATCACAATTATGACAATATGATTATACAAGAAATTCATACTTCATTTTTTGTCAAAAATTCATATTAGCTTAAAATAAATGAAGCAAAATATTTTTGCACAATATAAGTACTCTGATTATGTCAGATCTACGATTTTTAAAGGATTTTTTTTTTTTTATTACCTCGGCTTAAGTGAAAGGGGAGGGACCAAAAAAATCTTACTTCAGTTGTCCATGTCTTGACCAATTTGGAAAACGGAAACTAGTTTTTCCAAAGAGAGCCCAACGAGACTTATCCATTGATGTATAACAGTAAGGAAGAAATATTATTATTACTATTTATTAACGTCCACTTTTTGCAACTTAGGCTAATCGGGACGGGTTATCTACAGGTTACCACCCTTTTCTAGCAAGGGTGGGATTTTAGGACGTTATTTTAATGAATTTCGTTACTAAATAATTTCCTTTGCCCAGACAAGAATCGAACTCGCCACTCTAGGTTTACCATGTGAGATAAAGGTCAATGCTTTAACTCCTATGGGTAACCTGAGCCCCAATGGAAGAAATAGACAACTATAATATTATAATTCTTCCTCATCGAGGGTCATTGTCCATATTTCAGCAATCAAAAATGTTCATAAGCATGCCAAATTTTATTAATAAACGTCTAGTCATTAAAAATAACTAAAAACTGTTTGTTTATCGGTCGGCTTGTTGGAAACAACGGACACAAAAAAATAAATTCAGGAAAGTGGCACCTTCCAAGAAAAATATTTAATTTTACGAATGAAGCAGAACCAATATTCAGGAGAATTATATTGAGAAATTTGACAGTTGAGCTTTGATTATTCTAAAATTGTTGAGCCTGAGAGAGAAATTATTGTTGGAATTAACTTATCAATGTTAAACATTTTACACGCGACATAGAACCATTTAGAAACAGTAACTAACCGAAATGTAGAGAACGTGTAACGCCTGTTAATTATATATATAATAAATGAACTTGGAAATGTATTAATATAATTGTTAACTGGGAATATTCAGCCTAAAGGTGAGCTTTAGTCGCTTCTGCTAATTAAACATAGACAGAATCGAACGCTATTAACTCCCAATTATATGGAATTTCAATAAATTGCAGAATTGGCATGTTACATTTGAACTAGTCACTTTTAACTTGTAACATTATTGTCTATGGATTTTAATGTTAATCAGCAAAAAGTGAGATATGTGTCCAGTTATCAGTCTTCTATCTATAGTAAGCTGGCTAATTACTATAATTTCTATCATATCATCATTAGTAGATTAAAATATTAATAGAGGTGAAATATCCCCTTTCGTAATTAGTATTTAGCAATGAGGTTTATGTATTAATTCTTATAAATATAATCTTATTTATTATAATCCTATTTATCAAGATATATGTCAATATTTAAAAAAAAAAAAAAAAAAAGTGTCCAATTCTCATTGTACTGTAATTTCTTCAAGATGCATTCATTTTTTTCCGGATACATAGTATGTCACATACATGAAATAATCTTATATATATAAAATTGTAACCTCTGTCTGTACATTGATTTTTTTCACGAAATTTCACGATAACTTTTCGTTTCACATGTCATAGACACCATAACTGCATTTTGTTTCTTTGGTGTCTGTTTGTTTGTTTGTTTGTTTATTTGTTTGTTTGTTTGTTTGTTTGTTACCTTTTCACGCATAAACGGCTGAACCGAATTTTATGAAACTTGGTATGTATATTACTACTAACCCAACTTAGACTTTAGGCTATATTAATATCCTCTGAGACGAACAGGAGTGGGGGTTATAAGGGAAGCCAGAAATTAAAAATAGCGATATTTCGATTCCTATTGGTTTTTCAGCAAATATGCACATAACAAAAGTTGTTTATTTTGTTATTTAGAGTAACTTTTGTTATATACACTTTCGTCGTATACCGAGTTATAAACGAGATATACGCTAAAACCTATAGAGGAAGTGAACTATTTTATATGGCACCAAAGGAATCAACCAAACTAAATAAAACTCGGTATGTGTATTAGCACTAACGCTTTCATTATAACAAGCCATGCCAACATTTCTAGGGACGGGCAGGAGTGGGGGTTATAAGGGAAGCCAGAAATTAAAAATAGCGATATTTCGTTTCTTATTGGTTTTTCGGCATATATGAACATAACAAAAGTTGTTTATTGTGTAATTTAGAGTAACTTTTGTTATATTCACTTTTGCCGTATACGGAAGTATAAATGAGTTATACTCTAAAAACTATAGAGGGAGTCCACAATTTTATTTGGCACAAAAGACTCAACCGAACTAAACCAAACTCGGTATTTGAATTAGTACTAACGCCTTCCTTATAATAAGCCATACTAACATTTCTAGGGACGGGCAGGAGTGGGGGTTATATGGAAGGCCTGAAATTAAAAATAGTGATATTTCGTTTCCTATTGCTTTTTCAACAAATATGCACATAACAAAAGTTATTTGTTTTGTTATTTAGAGTAACTTTTGTTACATGCACTTTTGCCGTGTACGGAAGTATAAATGAGTTATACGCTAAAACCTATAGCGGGAGTCCACAATTTTATTTGGCACAAAAGACTCAACCGAACTAAACCAAACTCGGTATTTGAATTAGCACTAACGCCTTCCTTATAATAAGCCATACTATTTCTAGGGACGGGCAGGAGTGGGAGTTGTAAGGGAGGCCTGAAATTAAAATAGTGATTTCCTATTGGGGTTTCGGCAAATATGCAAATAACAATAGTTGTTTACTTTGTTATTTAGAGAAATTTTCTCAACACTTCTTTTCAATATGAACTACCAGGTACCTCAAATGAAAAAAATTTATTCAAATGTATGTCAATATTTTCTCATTAATAATTCAAATCTATGCATAATGCACAGGAAACGGGAAATATGACAATATGCAGAACAGCGAAGTCTTGCACTGACGGGTAAACGTCATAATATTGTGCAAAGTAAAGCCTTGCCAAAAATATACCACCAACATTCAGCCCCAATTGAATTCCCGAGCGAAGCCGGGTATCTCAGCTAGTTTTAAATAAAGTGCAGCATATCATTATCGTGTGTCATCATAAAAAAGGGATTTATTTATTTATTAACGTCCACTTTGTGCTTCTAAGGCATATCGGGACGGGTTATCTACAGTTTACCACCCTTTTAGCAGATTTCCCTTAAGGGAAATCAGCTACTGAGGTCGTACTCATGACGGAATTCTCGAAATTTTTCTTCAAATGTCCATCGATCCTACCTAGTAGATGAGGTCTGTTCAAAACTATATATATATATATATATATATATATATATATATATGTCTGTTACCGCTGTTAACTCTCTAGCGGTCCCAATTTTTATTTAATCGTTACCTACAAGATCAAGTTCGTTAACGGCTGAAATCGCACCAGTGGGATGGGGGGGGGGTTTAGAGGGGTGGATTTTTGAAAATTCGAAATATCTCCGACGTTACTATACGTCGGATCGAAAAATTGTACAGAATCAATCTTATTGCAAATTAAATTTGCTATAAATATTGTTATATACATTTATTCTCTATATTGAATATTAACCGAGATATTTGCATTTTTATTAAATCTGGGCGGCTAACAAACGAGAGTGACTTCCCCGCCAAAAGTTAGATCGGCCGTTTCGTTGACTACTCGGCTCTCGTGAAATTTCTCTATTGTAAAACTTCACGTGGGAAATCTGCTTAGTTTACGCAGCCCTTGCGTGACGGACTTTTCTAGCCAGGATGGGTCTAAGGATTTTATGTAATGAGTTCGTTACTATATTAATTCCTTCTTGCCCGGGCGGGAATCGAACTCGCCACTCTAGGTTTACCATTTGAGATTAAGGCCAACGCTTTAACTCACATGGCTAACCTGAGCCTCCCCCCCCCCTCAAAAAAAATAGGATTTAAATAATACTTTTTTTTTATTTATTTCCTTCACATTGATACCTTACATGGTGCTTTATTTTATATCTACCGTATATATAATTGTACCCAACTGTTACTTCATATTCTCAATTTCGTTCAAATCTTCCATAAATGCTGTGTTAATTTATAGACTAAATTTATGCATCGATGGTCTCTTTGAGTTTGTTTACTGCGATTACCGATTATGCAATTTTGGGGGAGAGGTCCACTTATCTGAAGTATCCTTTATTATTGACTCAATTATTCTTCGTTGAAATATATACTGTCCCTCAGTTCTCATAAACTAGGATGAACCTCCTACCGACAGCTAATGCAAAAAAAACGTGATTCTATTGTTAAGAAAAATAAAATTGATGTACAGGAAATATATTTATTTTCTTGAACCCCGATTGTCTTTCTTACGGAGGAAATATGGTGGCTTCGATGTTAATTCTATGTCATTATTATGGACCAAATCTCTAACCTTACCAACCCAATAGGTACTAATATATTTCACCTTTATGGCTCAGTGGAACTACAGAGACCTTGGTACTTCAGTAGGGTTCAACATACTTCGTAAATCATAGTGTTCAACATGCTTCGTACATCATAGTGAGAGAACCTCAGCTCCTCGAGCAATTTGGCTAATGTCCGACTTCCACCATACATCTTTTCAAACGTCTCTGAAGTTTTCTTCAGTTTCCACGAGCTGTCTAAGAGACAAGAGAAATCTTAAACTGAGTTTTGTTGTTGTCCTGTTGTCCTTGCTTAGCTTTGCTCAAGTAATCTGAATTTCATTCACTAGATTTAATGATCTTAAGCTTTTCTTAAACAAACCTGATCTATGAAGCATCTATCACCAACCGTTGTAGGCTCAGTATTCTAAAAAATCAACAAAAATACATTAAGGGCGCTTTCTAGTTGATCTAACAAAACATTTTACATTTCTTTCTTTAGAATAACAATAATAAATTATCAAAGAATCTAATCTTTATTTCATAAAATGTACGTTGGATTTTTTTATTCGTGAACATTTTAGTTTTTTCTCTTACAGGCTTTTGCCATTTGTTTCCATATAAATGTTGATCGCATTTTGGAGAGACAGAATCACTGCATTTCCTTTAATTCCCTATGTGTATGAGTGAGTGTGACAGTTAACTTAATTACTATTGAATAGAAGGTGCATTATCATGAATGCATTATTATGAAGCTCAAAACTTTCTTCGAAGCTAGCAAGTCTTAGCTAACCAACAAATTCGGTAGAAAGAAGCGATTTTTATTTCTGGGAATGGGGGAGAGGGGCTGGGGGGGGGGGGTGAAAATAATAAAATTTCAAATTTCTCCGCCTCCAAGAATCTCACAGAAAGTTGGGTACAATGGATACGGGTAAGGGACCATTTTCTTATTTTAAATACTTAAATAGGGGCCCCTATAACACTATGACGAAAAGATAGACAGACTATTTCCTTATTTTACTCCCCTTTCAACCCATTTTAAGAAGAGTTCTACTCGCAAAGGAAACTGGATGAATTTTATTACTTTTTCAAAAAGACTAAAGGAAAATTATATTTTAAAAATGGAAGTGTAATTGTTAAAAGCAAATTTCTTTCTAAGTGTAAAAATACATGGGGCTATTTTACTTTAAATTTCAGATATTTGAATTTAATGAAGAAGAAAAAGAAACAGAATTTCTGAGGGTTTATCTCTTAGTTCAACAACATATAAAATAAATAATCAATTCAATATATTCCAGGACAGAAAATCATATAAATAATGTGTCAGTTGATTAATTAAGAATATTTATAAAAATAGACTCTGATAACGAAGTAAAAATTAAAAGATAACATTCATTGTTTTGAGTTGGTGATTTATGCCTTCTTTCTGGACTCCCACATGCTGTAATGGTGGTTATATGAAGTCATCTAATGTGCTATAAACTATCATACCACTTTTTCATACGGGTAACCATTTCTATTACAACCTGTCAACGGCGGATAGCACAACTAGTCTCTCAATGAACACCATCCAATTTTTTACAAGATACTTTCAAATCGCTGGCGTATCATGGTCATTTTATGTATGATTCACATAAGGTTCTTACTAAGAGAAAAATAGAGCAGACGTTTTCAGTGAGTCATTTCAGAACATATGGAAACCTGGCTAGTGCACCCAAGATCTACGCGATAGACGTTTAAAAGCAGATAGAATTATTCCTTCAACAGAACTGAGCCTACAAATGGGTCAGGACTATGGTACAGCTGAATTGTGTTTTAATAAGAGAGGAGAGTCTAGTTGCTAGTTGTAATATTATTATTCGATCGTTGCCCTCTTTCTGTGGAAAACGTGTCGATGCAGAACATTCAAATGTAATGAATAGTCAACTATATTGATTGGATGGGCTACCAGATAATTATATTTATCACGCTTAATTTCATTTTATTATGGTATCTTCTCTAAGATCTATATCATGTTTTTTTTTTATCTGTATACATATTTGCTAGCCATTCGATCAAGTACACATGTTTGCTAACTAGTAGATATTAATTTCCAGCAAACCTGGTTACTCAGTCCACTTTTTTTTTGTTTATTATTATTTACGTCCACTTTATGTTAAGGGGTTTATTTAGTGAGTTCGTCACTAAATAAATGTCTACTGCCCAGGGCGGGAATCGAACCCGCCACTCCAGGTCTACCACGCGAGATTAGGACCAACGCCCTAACTCACACGGCCAACCTGAGCCCCAAAGGTCAGTCCAATTTTCCTACGGTATTTACAGATTTCGATATTTCTATAATTCACAGTAATGTATCCTACAGTTTAAATCCTATCAATGTAAGAATAGTCCTTACTGAAGGTTTGAAAAATATAGCCATAAAAAGAATATCCCTCTACGGCAGAGCAATGCCATACTATAAAAAGTCCCTGACGCAGGGACAGTTTAACATAATCGGATTTCCCTCATGCGGGAATGACACGTGGTGGCGTCTCCTGATTAATCTATTCTCTATTTCTATCTTAGTAGCAAGCCTATGTATATTAGAACTGAAATGTAAGCTGAATATAAGACACTAAGGAACTCAGGTACTCCAAGTAAAAATCCGATGAAGTGGTGGATTGATAGACTAGAAACAAGAAAATACAAATAACTCGCATAATATTCCATTGATTAGATAATAAAGGAGTAATTTGGAATTATCAATTCTTCTTCTTAGATATCAGAATTACCTAATAAATATCCGATCACTAAATAGAATTTATTAGTGTTCCATGAGAGTTTCCAGATAAAATTGTGAAATCTTTATATATATGTATCAATGATATAACTTTGAATGTCAGCAATAACTTAGATAAATAACTGGGGTATCCCTTGAGGGAAATCAGATATTTGCACTTATGACGTGAAAAATGTTCCTGAAACTACCTAATGATTTTCAAAAAAATTATTCTATCTGGATACATAAACAAGGCCTATTAGCAGATTTATCTTAAGGGTTGCACTTATGAAGCGATTTTGAGTAACATCCTCAAATGTCTATCGATCCTAGGTCAATGCTAGGAGTTGAGGTCCGTTCAAGCCCTAGCGATGGAAGTTTTTGTTTGCGACCAAACTCGATATTTAATGGTTTAAGTGAAACTGAAGTCAAGTTCGTTAATGGCTGAAACCATACTAGAGTTTCATTCTCGTTATTCGGCAAGCATACACATTACCAGTTTTTTTTAATGTAGAGTAACTTGTTTTATGTACACAAAACTAAAATTCGTGTTAAATATTATATTATATATATATATATATATATATATATATATATATATATATATATGAGAGAGAGAGAGAGAGCAGAAAGAAGTACTTTATGCATGTATTCTGGTTATTGTAAGACGCCAATAAGCATTGTTGAATGAACAAATCATTACACACAGTAAACTAATATGACAATGGAAATTTGTTAATAATGCTGTTTGATCTCGTGATACAATAGGGATTTTAAAGAAATATATTCTGATAAACTACCTGTTTATCATGATAAACTACACTCATAATCATGATGAAAGTTTAAAATGAATTTGAAATCGTGTCCTTAGTGGTGAATAATTAATTTAACAAGGTATATAGATGATTTAGTAATAATTAAGTTACCCCTGTGGAACTGTTCATTCCACTCTCATTTCTGGCCAATAAATGAAACAAAACAGTGTTTTGACGGTTTTATTAAACACGACTCAAGTGACTTGTAAATCTGGTGTAAAGAATATTTTAATCAAACATACATATATAAATGAAACTCTAAGGTTTGTGAGATTTTTATTTTTTTTATTTTTACGTTTCAGATCATTCTTAGAACAATGGCATCAGAATTCAAAATCTGGCCTGTCTGTCTGACTGTCTGCCCGTTTGTTAGACAATCACTCAATCTCGGCTTGAAAGGTTTTATATTTTTCATATTTGTGAGTCAATTAGCCCAAAATATAACATAGGCTATTTAGAAGCGAAATTTTCCGCTAGAAAAGGGGAGGGGGTTATTTCGACATGAAAACACTTCTCCCTTAATAACTTCGTTTGTATTGGTTTTATCGAAAAGAGTAAAGAACGAATTATGTTTAGAATAAAAATAATGGTTCTCGTCATAAATCATTATTTACATTTATGAATTATGGAATTTTGTCTATCGCCTTCCGGATGTCAAGGACAATTTGTTTTCCTTGAAAATACCTGAATAGAATTCGGACTTCGTTTATTATATGTATTAAGGGAATGAGTATTGTTGATATGAGCAATTTGATACTTTTCACCTCAAATATTCTTCTATCATAATACATCAGAATGTCTGAACAATCTTTTATCATGTTTTCCCAGATAAGACGATAGATTCGTTTTATTTTGACGGGAAACTAGATTTATTTGATGCCAAGAAAGATAATAAATTCGCCAATCTTTGTCCAATAGACATTACACGTTTCATGATCAAAACTATAAATATGATTAATTCGGAAGGAACAACATACGGACTACTTTTTCCTTCTGTTATCCAATATTTATATTACGACAGAAAACCATTATTATATCAACTAGCTGAGATACCCTGCTTCGCCCGGGAATTCATTTGAAGCTGGATGGTGATGGTATTTTTTTGGCAAGGCTTTACTTTGCACAATATTTTGACATTTACCCTTCCCAGTGTTTAGGGTTAATACCCGTCGTTTCTGTGGATTTGTTAATAATAAAATCAATTTTTGATGTAAGACTTCATTGTCCTCCATATTGTCATATTTCCCGTTTCCTGTGCATTATGCATAGATTTAAATTATTAAGGACAAAATATTATAATAATATATTATAATTTGAATTACTTTTTCCAGGTGAGGTACCTGGTAGTTCATATTGAAAAGAATTGTTGAGCAAATTTCTCTAAATAACAAAATAAACAACTTTTGTTATGTGCATATTTGCCGAAACCCCAATAGGAAACGAAATATCACTATTTTTAATTTCAGGCCTCCCTTATAACCCCCACTTCTGCCCGCCCGTAGAAATGTTAGTATGGCTTATTATAAGGAAGGCGTTAGTGCTAATACACATACCGAGTGTTTTATTTAGTTCGGTTGAGTCTTTTGTGCCAAATAAAATTGTTGACTCCCGCTATAATTTTTAGCGTATAACGCCTTTATACTTCGGTATACGACGATAGTGTATATAACAAAAGTTTCTCTAAATAACGAAATAAACACCTTTTGTTATGTGCATATTTGCCAAAACCCCAATATGAAACGAAATATCACTATATTTTTATATTTATATTTCACTAAGGCGTTAGTGCTAATTCACATACCGAGTTTGGTTTAGTTCGGTTGAGTTTTTGTGCCAAATAAAATTGTTGACTTCCGCAGTAGTTTTTAACGTATAACTCATTTATACTTAGGTATACGACAAAAGTGTATATAACAAACGTTACTCCAAATAACAAAATAAACAACTTTTGTTATGTGCATAATTGCCGAAAATGCATTAGGAAACGAAATATGTCTATTTTTAATTTCAGCCCTCCCTTATAACCCCCACTTCTATTCGCCTCAGAGAATATTAACATAGCCTAAAGTCTAAGTTGGGTTAGTTGTAATATGCATACCAAGTTTCATAAAATTTGGTTCAGCCGTTTATGCGTGAAAAGGTAACAAACAAACAAACAAAAAACAGACACCAAAGAAACAAAATGCAGTTATGGTGTCTATGACATGTGAAACGAAAAGCTATCATGAAAATTCGCAAAAAAAAATCAATGTACAGACAGAGGTTACGATTTTATATATATATATATATATATATATATATATATATATATATATATATGTATATATATAGATTAGGTTCCGAATTACAGAAATTCTAATCATAACTTTGCTCATTTAGGGTAAAATAAAAAAATAGCAGCACTTTTACTGTTCATGTTACAGGTAATTAGTGTTGTAGATGAATGAGAGGAGATGCATTTGTGTATCCAATCTTTATATTTCTACCGGAAACCATTCTATTTCTAACTGGCAATGACGGGTGACATGGTTAGTTTATTTAATAATCACATTTCTTCGTCGTCAATCGCGTTCCTCAAGACTTACAACTGTCTTAAACGAAAACGTTCTTCTGGAATATCAAATAAATAAAAATAAACTGACTTCTAGCTGTTGTATTCCTAGTTGTCCCTGACACAATCTTATACAAGTAATGCGGTCTTTTATTTCACTCCAAAGAGATGCACTTTCCTACAGCGATTTTTTAACTTCACGTCTCGCTCTTAGAGCATTTCTAGAAGCTAATGACACAAGACTATATAAGCCTCAATGTAAAAAGTCCTTTTCGCAGGGGCAGCGTTGACTAAGCAGATTTCTCATGTGCGCCACGTATTTGCATTTATCTCAAAACAAAATGTTTAATGAGTACAATATTTGGCATTTAATCTTCAAATAAAGTACTTCATAACATACTAGAATATTGTTAATATGAGATGAGTAGGAGGATAGTGAATAAATGTACATAACAACATTTCTAGAACATTACATTTGCAATAAGATTGGTCCTATACAATTTGTCAATCCAACGCATAATAACGGAGATATTAAGAATTTTCTCCCCCCCCTCTAAACCACCCCCCCCTTCCCCAGGTCCGATTTCAGCCGTTAACGAACTTAATATTTCTTTTTGTATAAAACGATTATATATCAAGTTTGGTAACGATAAGACAAAAATTGCGACCACTAGAGCGGTAACAGAAATATATATATATATATATATATATATATATATATATACATAGTTTTCGGATATCATTTTCGTCATCTCCTAGGTTGGATCGATCGACATTTGAAGAAACATTTCGAAAATCGCGTCATGAGTATGGGGTCGTACTATAAAAGTCCGTCACGCAGGGCTGCGTAAACTAAGCAGATTTCCCACGTGAAGTTATACAATAGAGAAATCTCCATACGAGAGCCAAACAGTTACGGCAAAGGGCCGAACTAGCTTTTGGCGGGAAATTCAAACGTCCTTCATCGGCCCAAATTTAATAAAAATGCAAATATCTCGGTTAATATTCAAGATAGAGAATACATTTATAGAACAATATTTATAGTAAATTTAATTTACAATAAGATTGGTTCTATACCATTTTCGAAAATCCCCCCCCTCTAAACCCTCCCTCCCACTTGCCCGATTTCAGCCATTAACGAACTTGATCTGTCTTTTTGCATAAAACGTTTAAATATCGAGTTTGGTAACGATCAAATAAAAATTGCGTCCGCTAGAGCGTTAACAGACAAATATATATATATATATATATATATATATATATATATATATATTTATTTATTTATCTGTTACCGCTCTAGTGGTCGCAATTTTTGTCTTATCGTTGCCAAACTGATTCCCTTTAAGGGGAATCTGCTAAAAGACCGAAGCAGATTTCCTCAAGTTGGAATGACACACTACTGGTCTCATCTCAGCATATATTCTCTATTTTCAATAAACAAACCCGATGAGTAGAAGTGGGCGGTCAACAAAATCTTAATTTATAACATCTTCACAGTAATTATTGGCGTGTATCTCACGTAATAAAGGTCCGTTCAAAACAATATTTGTTACTTATTCTTGGAATAAGAACTTTCAAGATTTTTTCTTTTATTTTTGAAATTCGATGTCTAAAAGTGGGGGTTCACGGATGGCTGAAATCTAAAAAATCTCGGTTAATATTGACTATAGAAAAAACATGTATATAAAAGAATTTGTAGAACATTACATTTTCAATAATATTGGTTCTATACAAATTTTCGACACGACTTATAATAACGGAGATATCTTGAATTTTAAAATTCCCTCTCTAAACCCCCCCCCCTTCCTCTCAGTTGCCCGATTTTAGCCGTTATCGAACTTGATCTTTAGTTTTACGTATAACGTTTAAATATCGAGTTTGATACCGATCAAAAAAAAAAAAAAATTGCAAGCGCTACAGCGGTTACAGTCTTATATATATATATATATATATATATATATATATATATATATATAGAGTTGGGGTTCGGGTTGGCCGTGCGAGTTAGGGCATTGGTCTTAATCTCGCATGGCAGCCCTAGAGTTGGCGGGTTCGAATCCCGCCCTGGGCAGTAGAAATTTAATTAATGACGGACTCATTAAATAAACTCCTTAGGCCCACCCTGGCTAGAAAAGGATGGTAACCTGTAGATAACCCGTCCCGATTAGCCTAGTAGCATAAAGTGGACGTAAAATAAAAATAAAAAAAATATACATACAGTTTTGATCGGACCTCACTCTCGTTATCTCCTAGGCAGGATCGTTTGTGAAAATGTTTCGAAAATCTCGTCATGAGTTCGACCTGAATTTCTGATTTCCCTTAGGGCTGTTAAGAATCAAGTCAGAAGTAAAACTTTGGATATCCTTTAATTGGAACAACTGGAAGACAGAAATTAGGTTGACGAGAATCGTATTCTCGAAATTAGGACATTGTCTGTCTCTTTTATAATGAAAAGGAATTAAGCTTCAACGTCTGATATGAGAAAACTTCCCTGCAATAGAGTATCCTTAACGAGACAACTGTCAGCTCGAATCAAAAAGATAAACTATGAATTAAACTGCAGGTTGAGTATTAAGGCTAAACTGACTTTGATGAATATGTTCATTGGATCCTCCAAGCCAAAATCCAAGTCGTTGAGGCACTGACGATGATGTCCTGCAGAAAAAGCGCTTTCCCACTTTAATAAATCTATTTTGTGGGAGTTTGACCTTTTTACTGAACCTGAAATATAATTCACTTCCACCTGCCAGGAAACCAATTTAAGTTATCCTTATGCCCTGAGATATTGAAACGTTTCTTGTAAGAGCTAAAAATCCCGAGAGTGACGTAATAATAAAAAGTAGTGCCATGCTCTGATATATATCAACAAGCAAAAAAAGAAGGATGAAGTGATTATATACCGTCTTAGATTCGGCTACACAAGACTCCAGTACACAAAAGTCCGTCACGCAGGGACTGCGTAAACTAAGCAGATTTCCCTTGTGAAATTTTAGAATAGAGAAATTTCAGAATAGAGAGCTGTACAGTTACGCGAACGACCCGAACTAGCTCTTGACGGAAACTCACGAGCGGACCCGAAGTTAGTCTCGTCTCAGAAGCTGAAAACAGAAAAATGCAAATATCTCGGTTAATATTCAAGATAGAGAATAAATGCATATAACATTATTTATAGTATATTTAATTTGCAATAAGATTAAGTCTATATAATTTTTCGATCCGACGTATAATAACGGAGATATTTTGAATTTTCGAAAATCCTCCCCTCTAAACCCCCCCTCCCTCTGGTCCGATTTCAGCCATTGACGAACTTGAGCTGTCTTTTTACATAAAAGGTTTAAATATAGAGTTTGGTAACGATCAAACGAAAATTGCGACCGCGAGAGCGTTAACAGACAAATATATATATATATATATATATATATATATATATATATATATATATATATATATATATATATAGATATATATATATATATATATATATATATATAATTTTGAACGGACCTCATTTTCGTCATCTCCTGGGTAGGATCGATGGACATTTGAAGAAATTTTTCAAAACTCGCGTCATGAGTACGACCTCAATAGCTGATTTCCCTTAAGGGAAATCTGCTAAAAAGGAAGAACTCTCAACCTGCATTGTTAAATACAGCTGACAGTTGCACACATACTTACAGAGTGTAGAAGGTACGAAAACATAAAAAGTCCCGTCGTATATCACAAGTAAAGTGTTAAATTCTAGGGGATGAGAGTGACTGTATAAAAAGACTTTGTGAATTCTTATTAATTGCTGGCCTAAATAAACTAATATAAATAGGACCTCAACATATGGGCACACAAGTCAATGAGATAAATATTTATATATCAACTTAATTGTCAATGATATTGCTTTGTTTTTGTCATTTTTCAAAGGATCAGAAATAGAGGAACATAGGAGGGATGCAACATAAGCGAGGATGACAGAAGAGTGACGAATGAAGAAGATATCTCCAAAGAGAAGGTCTTCGGAAGAAATGGCAAAAATGGAGTCTAGAACACCAGGCAAAAACATCCCTCGTGGGGCGAAGGTTGGCCATGTGAGTTAAAACGTTGTCCTTAATCTCACATGGTAAAACCTTGAGCGGTGAGTCCGATTCTCGCCTGGGCAAATGGAAAGGAATTTATTTAGTGACGGAATTCATTAAATAAAATCCTTAGCCCCATCCTGGCTAGAAAAGGGTGGTAACCTATGGATAACCCGTCCCAATTAGCCATAGTAGCAAAAAGTGGACGTTAATATAAATAAAATTTAAAAAAAAAAACAACTCTCGCGTGTACAGAGCTTATTAACAACAAATAAATAAAATAAAGACCAAGTTATTTAATAATTAAAATCGAGTCAGAAAAAGAGGAGATTAGAGAAGGTGAGATTTGTAAAATCTCGAACCACTATTCCAATAACGCTATGTTCACATGGAGCTGTTATATTTAAGCAATCACTATGTACTTCCTAAATCTTATTTACAAAAAAATAATATTTATGGAGAAATATCAGAGTTGACGTCATCAGTGTGTTAGCCTTCCTTAGTGGACCTTCTTCATGATGGCTTTTTCGTCATTTTTTAAATTATAAATTAATCAAACAATTGAATGAGAACAATTGAATCCATCCTATTCCATGGATAATCCGGAATTTAGTGTAACCTGTATGAGGTAATCAAAGTGTATTTCAAATTCAACTACCGAATAATATGCTCCTCAGTTTTTGTGGAATGAAATGCTCTACCTATTGCAAAATCGTATTGCCTCATGGTTAATTCAGCAAATGTTGAGTCTAATTAGACTATTAGTACTAAAGTCAGAGATTACCTAAGTCCAGTGAAGACTATGAATGTAAGAATTACAGATGAGGCATCAGGATGAGTAGCGAACTGACTCACTGAGTCGAAGGCTGGGTATGTGACTCACTCTATGTTAGTATGGAGGTGTGGACCTCAATTGATAATTCAACTCAAACAGTATTACCAATTATCCCATTTATAGGATTTACATTATTTTTAGAATACATTATAGTACATCAAGTAGAAATGACGACCAAACCCTTGGTACTGGTTCCCCTTCTATTTTCGGGTACAGAGGATTGGCACAAACGAACCAGGCCACCCCTTGCAGAGATGTTCCCAGCTAAAGACTTCCCATGGGTGGGAACCTTAAGCACAGACTCCTTCTTCGGGTACGTTCATCACCTATTCATTCTACACAACTATCTTAGCAATGCCCTCTCAATCGTCTTACTGAAACGTTGGATTAGCACCATCATTGTGATAGTCCTACTCCTGAGACCATTCAAATATGCATGGGGTCTAAATCTCACTTGTTAAACCTAGAGTCGTAAGTGAGATTATCATATGGGATATGGGAATTTATTTAGTGTCGAACTCATTAAACAAAATCCTTAACCCTAAGAAAGGGTGGTAACCTGTAAATAACCAATCCCGATTAGCCTTAGTAGCACAAAGTGGACGTTAATAAATTTTCAGCAGAAGCTATAAGTGTATCAAGTAAAAGATTAATCTTCGTTTGAATTAGATCAATGCTAGTTTTTTTACTTCTTATGTGTGGCATTAAATGGAGAAGTACTAAAAGTTAGAAAAAAATAATAATATGTAAACAAGCTAAACGAGTTTTAATATTGACTCCACAATCTTCTCTGGGAAAAGATATTTTCGTTAGGCATCTAAGGAGATTTGAGAAGGCGGGAGGGGGTTCTAAAAAGACTTCTAAAGAAGTTTTATGGTGAAGCGATGAGAGAAAATCTTTTAGATGAAATTGTCATTTTACAAGGAGAACTACTCCGCCCCACACTTTTGATACGTTTTCTATCTCTTGCTTCTAGATTATTTCAATTGATGGGTGCATGTGGATTTAGCATAGATAGTCAACATAAAGTAGTGATGACTTTGTTTGCACGACATTGTACTCCACATTAAAAATTGGCCCAACGTAAGCATTAAATTCCACAAGATTATTCCAAAATTCATTCTATGATAAACTACTATTATTAATAACATTAATCGCTGAGAAGCCTATATTGTTGCGTTTTACATTCTCCGGGGATTAAGAAGCAGAAATAATAATACTGAACCAATGAAAAATTAAAGTCCACTAAGACTTTCACATATTTGGGGGTAGATTTTGCCACGTAAGTTTGTACTCAAGAGGCCTCTGTTGCAAGCTCCAGGCCTTACAAAATCGCCGGAAAGTCAGAAGAGACGCTTGGTTAGCGAAAATTAAACCGTTCTACTGTGGAAAAGTTGTTAAACGCAACTTAAATGTAATTTTGGAAGCTACGATATAAATTCGTCAATATGTTAATTAACCTTAGATTTTATGGAAAATATTAAATTCTGCCTTACAATACAGGTATTGTGCAATACTAAATAGTTCCTTTGATCTTGTAATTTAAAAATTATGCATCTTAATTGTCGAAACATGTTACAACAAAAAGTGTAACAAATTTATGAAAGTTGTTAAAGCTTTGTGAAGGATATTTGCCATTATGGAATGATTTGTGTTTTATTAGCTCTACCAGGGCTGGTGACTCGGAAATCTGAACAGAAATAATTTATCTCATCCAACCACCAATTCTTATTTAGCATGTAGAACAAGAGAATAAATGAATAGAGAGGAGTTTTGCTGTGATGAAGGGGGTGATTTAGTGCTTAATATTTATACCTCAACGGAAAACCACTTTTTACTTAAAACGAAAACGACCGGTTTCAAAGCTCATTCATTATTTGTTTGGAAATAATATATTGTCTAACTACGTAAAACACTTGGGGTAGCTAAAAACCTCCAAGGTCTAAGATGCCGACCGAAAAAAATGGGCTGAATATGAGTAACGTGTGGTAAGTTATTTATAAAGCATGCTTAGGAGTATTCATTAAATTATAAGGCAATAACTGGGGATAATGTTTCTTAGAATTGGATTGGAATTGATATAAAAATTCAAAACACTAATATATTTATTCATATACATACACACACATATATGATGTATATTTATGACATACTTGCATACTGTGGTCCTACAAGTAGCTACTGGCTACTCTTCTCCCCACTCATCATGGCCAGCTTTCGGCATAAAGACTTTTGTCCTCCAAGATCAGGTAATCTCAGATCAGATCGCATTTATCAGAACTCATCCTCATGCAGAAAGTGCATCCTTCACATTCAGTATTTCGAGTCAGTTATACTATAACTCCCTCTACATGGTCCAACCATCCTGAACCCCGTTGTTCCCCACCACATTACCACTGCGTTTTTCCATTCTACCCAACACCATTTGCTTTAATGAACTTTAATCTTCACTCATTTTCTTTTGTGAAGGCCCAAATGTCCACGAAGTAATCTGAAGAAGATATTTGAAAAATGCTATCAAAGCTATTCCCAAATTAAAAGAATGATGATAAACGACCGCGGGTCGACTAAGAAAATGTTGTCAAACTGCCTACAAACGTCACAGGAATCGATGAGGCACGGAGCTTGACAATTCAAAGTGGCTAAAATTGAAGGCCAACTTCTGCAAAAATATAGCCATAATTGTAGTTATTTTCTACTACGAAAGTACGTTTCTTAATAGAAACTACCAAATATGATACATTTTATTTGCTCCGTGTTCCTGAGCTCAAACTCAGAGGGGTTTTCATTCTTTAACAAGAGTGCATAAGTCAACTAAGTTCTTCATCCTCAGGTTATTAATTCGTAATTAGTAAATTATTAAGAAAGCTGCGCCAACTTCAAGGCGTGTAGATTCATCCAATATATCCAGATTTTCGTAACAATAATTCGATAAAAACGATCTTACAATTAAGTCTGCATTTTGATTTCAATTAATAAATACTAATTAAATCAATGCATTGAAATAAAAATGTGATAGTCCCTGCCGATATCTGTGAGACTTTATAATTTAAAACAATTTTATATTTGTGCAAAACTCTAATACATTAAAAATGTAACAATGGCTTTAGTTTTGATAAAGTAAGACTTGCCATATAGAATTAGAGTTGTGCTCGAGAGGTGGAGTACTACTGAGACTGGGAAAGGCTGAATGAGGGGATGTACAGGGGGTGGGTGAATGGTAGCCATGGCAACGCTACTATCGACCCTTTCATTCACCACCCCTCGCTCCCGCCCCATTGAGCTTACGCCCCCGACCTTGTCTAGCACACCCACCCCCTACTTCCATATCGTATTAATATTCCACGCCAGGCTATCTCCCTCTCCCTCTCTCCCTCTCCCTCTCTCCCTCTCCCTCTCTCTCTCTCCCACTCATATATATATATATATATATATATAGAGAGAGAGAGAGAGAGAGAGAGAGAGAGAGGGAGATGGAGTGAGAGATAGATAGGTAGAAAAGGTGTAAGATTTTAATTCGAATAAGCATACCTGAAAGGTAGGTTTACTCAAAAATTGAAGTAAATATTTTGGAGGATTAACAGTAGCCATAAGGGACAATAGAGAGTCGTTCAGAGAGTTAAGGCTGGGAGGTGACAGGGCAATA
Source organism: Riptortus pedestris (assembly GCA_019009955.1). Taxonomy (NCBI): domain Eukaryota; kingdom Metazoa; phylum Arthropoda; class Insecta; order Hemiptera; family Alydidae; genus Riptortus; species Riptortus pedestris. The sequence continues at coordinate 78,677,392 of CM032232.1, forward strand.
AACGGAAGAGTGCATATTTTAAGCCCCAAAGTGCAAAGCCCAGTGTCATACTCTCAAGAACTTCAGCTAGATCATCTTTATTGTAAATAATTTGCAAAATATTGCAAAAGTTGATAGATGGACGAGTTATTACAGAATAAGGGAAAGGATTGCCTTTCTGGAAGGGGAAGCTTTAAGGATCATGAGAGTAATGAGGTCTGCTGACCTGGTGCTAACTTAAATAGATATTTCATAAGTGGTAATATCTATTTTTTTGTCTTAGTCTGTATAAAATGTGAAAACTATTAAATGTTCGGCATTGTAGTTTCAGTATAAAAAATAATTTGGGAAATTGGCATATCAGATTAATCAGCACGAGAGTAGCTTATACGGAGGTGATTTAATAGACATTATTAATATTTTCGTTTCAATGCGTCCTTTGAAGGGCCTATGAATTATTTAACGAATTGATCTCCGTCAAGCTAACCACTGTGCTACACCCAATATTATTTTATTCATTGTATTTTAGGTCTAAATGATCTAACAAAGGTTAAATAGAACTATCCACAGGTTGCCGAAGTAGATACCAGCTAAGAGCACATACAATACGTTTCAGTCTTATAGCAGATACGCCTTTAGGGAAATCAGCTATTGAGGTCGTACTCATGACGCGATTTTCGAAAAATTTCTTCAAATGTCCATCGATCCTACCCAGGAGATGACGAAAAATGAGGTCCGTTCAAAATTATATATATATATATATATATATATATATATATATATATATATATATATATATATTTGTCTGTGAACGCTCTAGCGGTCGCAATTTTTGTTTAATCGTTACGAAACTCGGTATTTAACCGTTTAATGTAAAAAGACAGATCAAGTTTGTTAATGGCTGAAATCAAACCAGAGTGAGGGGGGGTTTAGAGGGGGGATTTTTCGAAAATTCGAAATATCTCCGTTATTATGCATCAGATCGAAAAATTGTATAGAACTAATCTTATTGCAAATTACATTTACTATAAATATTGTCATATACATTTATTCTCTATCTTGAATATTTACCGAGATATTTGCATTTTTATGAAATCTCTGGGACATGTGGTCGGGTATGGTTCGGATTAGTTCGGCCGTTTTCGTAAGTACCCGGCTGAGGTGGAAGCTACTTCCCTTACCTTCTTTACTTTGTGAGATTTATGCAAGTACGTTCTGTTCATCCGCCCCCCCCCCTTCTTTAGTCCTTGGACTACTAAAATTTGAGTTATTAACCTATAAATTATTCTTACAATTCAGAAGCCGTTTCAGTTGGGAATTTATTAAAATTAACTGAAAGATTTCTCATTGCCGTTTGTATTTACTCACGGTGGTGTTGTGTTACCAGTATGCAGATTTCTCTATTGTAAAACTTCACATGGGAAATCTGCTTAGTTTACGCAGCCCCTGCGTGACGGACTTTTTTATTTATTTATTTAAAAAATTGTGAATTAAATTCTACAACATATGTATTTTATGGGCCCATTACTGGTAGTTTAAATCGTCAAAGGAAGCTCAGGTTAGCCATTTGAGTTAAAGCGTAGACCTTAATCTCACATGGTAAACTTAGTGTGGCGAGTTCGATTCCTGCCTGGGCAAAGGAATTTATTTAGTCACGAAATTCATTGAATAAAATCCTCAGTCCCATCCTGGCTAGAAAAGGGTGGTAACCTGTAGGTAGGTAACTCGTCCCAATTAGCTTGAGTTGCTAAAAGTGGACGTTAATAAATAATTTAATTTAAATTGTCAACGGTTAGATGGAACTAGTGCGACCACCCGAACACTCCGACACATACTAAATAAATTATGATCTACTTCCATTTCCTAAATATGGTAGAATGTAATGGAATGATTGTGATATCAGCTTTCTTTGATGAGTTTGTAGGTTCAAATAGAAGCAGAAAAGCATCTTCATTTTTGATCGTGATCACAAGCCAAGCCGTGAAGCCTTAGTTGTTGGTTAGTCACATTCGGGGGCATGACTTCGTCTTCAAAAGTTTTTGTTGTACAATGTGGGGGTTATCGGGGTGCCACAGCTCTCGGGAAGAGATATGTTACTTAGCTACATACAAAAATAACAAGTTGCCCTCTCGGTTCTGGGAGTTATATTAATAATGGAATGTTGTGGTTTTGTATATTCATAGTATTGAGAAATAGCATAATTTTCTTAAATACTATTTTGCAATAACTAACTAGACACGTTTTTAGTTATTACCAAAAAAGGAAAGATTTAAGAATACTACTACATACATGATATCCAATGTACTGAAAAAATATTTACTTATTTAAGAAACCTCCTGCTATTTGATATGCACCTTGCTATAAGTTTGGAAAAATCCTCACGAACTGGTACAGATGATTTGCCGCTGTAATTGAAACTGTTTAGACAAATCTTTAGCTGTAACTGAGTTCTCATATTTTCCCTCTCTGAGTGTCTTGTGAAATTTTTATATGTTTACTTCATTAGTGCATTAGATATAATATTACTTAAGGCTCTGGGTAGCCTTGTTGTTAGGAACTAATGCTAGGAAAGTATTCCCCATTTTCCCTTGGGCATAGAAGTCTATTCAGTAATGGACTCTCTAAACTATATCTCTAGACCCATCTTGGCTGTAAAAGAGTAATAAAACGTTGATAGCCCTCTCGAATCAGTGCTAGTGCCATAAAATATCCCGTTAGTGAACGTTAATTTACAAAATAAAAATGGATAAGACAAAGATTATTATATATTTTTATTGTATGGCTTTTTGTCTGGTGTCAATTTCACTAAGAATGACACTTCAGTCTCGCCCCATTTCTCTGAAATGAGACAAAATGTGTTTATTTCCATTATATTTTAAGTTAACATTTAACATTTATTCGAATATGATACATTCGTGTGCAAATCTACATAAGATGTTTTCAAATTCTATGTTTACAGAAATCTGGAATATTCGTTTTCGACACCTTCTTAGCTAGCTTATTAGCCATTATACAATCAGTTAATGACTAAACAGCAACAGAGCCATCTTTTTCTAGTTTTCCTGGTTCTGTGCCTTTTATATAGTACTGGTCTCATCAGCATAAAGAATAGATTTGGTAGGTTTAAAATTAGCTGGGAGGTCGTTTATATCCATACATATATACATACACACACACACGCGCACACACACACACACACACACACACACACACACATATATATATATATTAAAAATAGTAATGGACCTAATATTGAACCTTGGGGGCACCGCATGTAATTGTTTGCCATTCTGAAATAATTTTATACCCACTGATATCATCAACTTCTACTTTCTGTTTACGTTACATAGATAAGAGCAAAAACGTTCATGAGCAATGACTCTCATTACATAATGCTCTAACTCATTCAGTAGTAGTTCGTGATCTACTAATTCAAAGGCCGTTGTTAAATGGGTATATATTCGAGTTACGCTCAGATGTTTATTCAGACAACGTATTATATCCTCCAGAAAATCATATTTTGCCGAACCAATAGACATATTATCACTGGAAACATATTGCTCAGGAGCGAGGACATCATGATTTCAAAAACACCGGTAGGAGAGATATGGGTCTATAATTTTCTGCTAACTGTTAATACCCCTTTTGAATTGTGGGTTTTTTCTGAAACTGCCGTCAAAAATGTGTTTATTATAAATGTCATTAAGAGTTAGATAATATTTGAAATCGTACCCTTAATGAATATATTAATGGAGACAAAAAGTCAAGTGATATTTTTATTTTTAGGGACAGGGCTGTTTCGCTTAATTGTTCCTGGGTTATTAGGCATAAGTAAATCGATTGATCGATTAACAGATTAAGTTAATCTCATTTACCGTATCTGTAGCAGATAATTTTCCTCTTTCAGATTTAATATGGATTCGTAGGTTTAGTTTCACGCTATACAATATCCCAGCCACATTTTATTCTTTTATTTGGTAAATCAGTTTTATTTTTTAGGGGCTTTATTTTATTTTATTTTTTAGGGGCTCTAGTTAGCCATGTGAGTTAAAGCGTTGTCTTTAATCTCGCATTGTAAACCTAGAGTGGCGAGTTCGATTCTCGCCGGGGCAAAGGAAATTATTTAGTGACGGAATTCATTAAATAACATCCTAAGTCCCACCCTGGCTAGAAAAGGGTGGTAACCTGTAGATAACCCGTCCCAATTAGCCTTAGTTGCAAAAAGTGGACGTTAATAAATAATAACAATAATAAGTTTTATTTTTGCAGGGAAGTATATTAGCTTCATCTAAGGTACAACTATAGGTATGTCAATATTTCTTTAATAAGTATAGAAACTAGCAATTATCTCTAGTTCCTTTACGGTGTGAGACAATGGGATCGTTAAAGGGTTGGGGAACACGAGATCCATATCTAAATCGCTGGTATGATGGTACCTGTAGATAAACAAATATTGTGTTCCAGTGGACTTCCACCGTCCTTGTTTTGACCATCAAGGTCTTTACGTTTTAGTTGAGTTGGAGGCAATGTTACTCTGATAATCACCATCATTATCTAAAATTCCTTTAAGAATCGAATACCCTTAAGAGAAATTCAAAAAAATCATCAGAAACCGCAAAGTTTCTGGGAAATTTACATTATTTAACCAGGTGTTATATGAGATCCTTCACTCCTAACACAAAACGTTAACTTGAATTAATTTTCATACATGAGAGTACGAAATTTCTTGCAGGTTACATCTCTTCATTTTTTTTTTTATTTTATTGTTCTTAGTTGCCAAACTTGCGAGAGTTGTTTGTGCCTGGATGGTCAAAAGTCCATTTTCGTTTTCCTTCCTTTGTTCGATAGTCTTCAGAAAACCCGTACACTCCTTAGCCCTCGGCCTATGTTGCATCTCCTATTTTTCTCTATCGCCGATCCTCCGACAACAAAAACACAGCAGTATCTTTTTATAATCAATTTGATATATAAATACTTATCTCACTTTTGTGCCCATATGTTGAAGTCCTATTTAAATATATTTATTTAGGCCCGTAATTATTAAGAATTTCTACAGTTTTTTTTTTTTTTTTTTTTTTTTTTTTTTTTTTTTTTTTTTTTTTTTTTTTTTTTTATTATAAAGTGGCTATCATCCCCTATCATTTTAGACAGTACTTCTAAAATGCCAAGGGACTTTCTGATGTCCTCATACCTTCTTCACTCTGTAAGTAAGTGTGCAACTCTCAGATCTACTCTACAATCAATGCAGGTTGGATGTTCTTTCTTTCTTATCAGATGCTGGTATGAGAGTCTTGTGTGGCCTTTTTTAAGCCGGCATATTATTAATTCATCCCTCCTTTTAGTGCTTGTTGAAGTATTTCAGGGTATGACACTACATTTTACAGTGCGGAGCTTGTTGTCACGCAACAAAGTGCCATTGCCATGCCCATTGCTCAGTTTTTGCATGAGTGATGGGGTCAGGATCGAAACTTCTGACGTGTGCCGTCTGCGATAGCTCAGGTTACATCTATAAATAGGCCATAATACCAAAATAAACGAAGTACACCAGCAAACGAGAAACGTTTATTAAAGACTAAATAATTTAACGATCGTGATAGGTTAGGCAATTCATAGACAGGAAGAACAGCTGTTGACGTTCTATTTCTAAGAATCGCCATAATTTTTAAATGAGAATGATGAAACTGTATACCAACCCAACTCGAAACAATCTATTTCCATTCATGTCCTTGTGTTCATTGATATTCTCGATCAATCTGAATTTAAGTAGGTATTTACATTGCTCGTAGGCGGCTTTAATAAAGTATCTAGGGACCCTAAAATAGCTCTCTTTGTAGACCAACCAACAGATGAGTGCCAATTTGGAGAGACAGACCAAAGAGAATTCTTAAAAAATGCAAAAGGTATAAATACGGAATGGCGGAAGTCATTTGCATACAGGCTATAAGTGTATGAGAATTTAGAAACAATTTCATTCTATAAATGAAATCTTTCAACCATTAACTAACGATTCCAAGAAAAGGGTAAACATCCTTTTTCTTAAGCTCCATATTAAATTTATATATTGTACCAGCTCTTATAATGCTCTTCCAATTATCAAGAGATGTATTCAATGATTCAATTATTTGCCGAGACGAAGGCCGGATGATTTCATTCTGTGCATAATGTTTTTCATTATAAAAGCTTCACTCAGAAAGCGAAGCTACAAACTTTCGCTATCGGCCAAGTATTGAGTAGTAATGATATCAATGTAAAGCACCGTCATTGTAGCTTTCCAAAAAGCTGCTACATCTTTTTTGTTCATATTTACGTATAAATAAACGGAAAAAAGTCCGCCACACAGGGGCTGCGTAAACTAAGCGAATTTCCAACCTTTTGGTATAACACACTTGTAATCTTAATCCCTATTTCTTTGTAAAAAACAAAAAAAAAACGATGGGTAGAAGGCAGGTTGGGGGAGGGGAGTACTCAAGGCTGAAAACACGAGTGTTTGAATTACTCGCTTAACCCCTTTGATCCCAACTTTTCAAAAATTAATATTTCAGGTTTAAACTCCGTACACAATGAAATTAGCCCAATAGTAGTGTGCATGCAAAGTGTCAACTCAAAAACACCCCCTAGAGGGGGTTTTGCCCCCCGCCCCAAAATTGGGCTAGTGGGAATGGAAGGATACGGGTCCATTATAAATGAATTAACATTTTTTTAAATTATTTTTATTCACAAACTACTAATAGAACATTATTATTTCCATAATAATACATAGTTACATCACATTGAATAATGTTGTATTCCAAAAATGGTGTATACCATTTTTTTGATCAGATGTTTATTCTGGGTTTAGACATATTTTCAACTACATGTGCACTCTGCCCATACATTTCTTGTTCTGAGCTATAATGTATTGTTGGTCTATTAGTATCTTCTTTTTTCCTACAGAATTGCACCTTTTCGGCTGCTGCACGGTTTCGGCACCATGCTGAGTCAAAGCTAAAGTCACCATATTATTCCTCGGTTCTTATTTTTAAGGAATTTCTCTTTGATTAGTATGCCATATTCAGTTTGTTTACTCCTTTTAGTGCCAGTACCATAATCATATTGTCTGTAATTCTTGACCGTCGTCAAGAATTACAGTTCTTTGAAGACCTAAATGAGATTGGGTTTTTCAGGCTTTGGCACATTGGTATGACCCACTCTGAACCAAGTAACGCAGTGGTGTATATGACCACAGCTTGTACCCAAATCTAATGGGTTTTCCATAAATGTGTTGTTTTGACCCATGCCGACCGAAATAAGCCACTATTGCCAAATCAGGCTCATAGTTTTAAAGTTCAACCATTTATCATTTAGGTGCCTGAAAAGTGGCCTAAACTTCGGCTAGATTATTATTCTTACACTGAAACGGTTAAAGAACTGTTAAGTAGCTACTGAAGAAGATTAGGCGTTTGGAAGAGACTGGGAGCTATGAGTGGTGGTGCATTCCAAGGGCCACAAATCTCTATTTCTGCGAAACATTCTCATTTACCCAGGGGAAAAAGTTCCTTTTTTATTTAATTTTTCAAATTAAAAAACTTAATAAATGTAAGAATTTTATTACACTGGGTGAATTCATTTCGCAATTCTTCAGAGGGCGGGAAATGTTCGTTACATTCAAAACTAATGGTTTTTAAGTGTATTCAAATAATTTTTTTTTGTCCCAATGAGTTTTGATTTTTATTTGCATATTGGTTGAAATGTGTCCATTATTTTTAATAATCATATAAGACCATCACCGTTTGTTGAAATTTTCCAATAATTCGCGTTTTATAAAATAAAAAAAATATTTAGCAGTCCACTAAACGTAAAAAAAATAAACAGTAGATAATTCGTTAATCAAATTAATATTCAGGAACGGAGTTGTTTTGAATTATATATAAGGGAGAGAGAAATTATTTTGACATAACTGGCCAGCGACATTGAGTGGGACCTGACAACCAGTAGGAGGTGAGGATTCGTTGCCAACTGGTTATATGGCAACTTGTTGCTTCCTGCACCTCCCTCCACAGCTCTGTCAATATACTTTCAAACATTATCCCACTTTTCAAACAATTTATTTATAAAAGGTCTTGTAAATAATAAAAGTTGTATGGAGCTGCAGTCGGTTAGCCTCAGCCGTTTTTGGAGCTGTTGCTATATCAGTGGTTAAGGTATTACCTCTATATGGCTGACAGAAAAGCTTGTTCCACAGGGCCTATTCACTCGAGTAAAAATTAATTTGTCAGGACTGTTCAGATTTACCGTTGGCTGATCACCTCTAAAATACAAATGTATACATTGTTATTACCTTCCAGTTTGAGCAACAGAACAAAACCGAACACACGTCATTGAATATTTATTATTTTAAGCATGGAGTTTTAAAGGCTTAACAGAATCATGTTACTTTTTTTTGAAATTACAAAAAAAACCATTGCCAGGTAATGTGTGACAACTTTATAATCTTGAAATTTTTAAATTCATTTTTTATTTACTAATATGTATAGAATTAAAATTCAGTAGGTTTTCAACGAAGATTTACAAGGGAAAACTTTTATTATTCTAAAAGGCAAGGTTTGGATATGAGAAAACCTCGCGTATTTAATGAATATTTTCCATGCAGTATAAATAATGTATCAACTTGTTCACACACACACACACACACACACACACACACACACACACACACACACACACACACACACACACACACACACTCCCAGATATATATATATATATATATATATATACACGTTGGACGAAAAATTGTACAGATCCAATCTGATTGCAAATACAATTTTCTATAAATATGGATATATACAATCATTATCTATCATTACTTTTAACGGATAAATTAACATTTTTTAGTTTTCAGCCTTCACTGTACCCTTACTCCGACTCATGTTATATAAGCAATACAGTTGTTCTATACTTGGTCGCTAGGAACTTATTATAGTATCTCCAATGGTGCCTTTAATGTGGTGGCCCACAATATTTCGCGGTTTTCCTACCGGCTTCTACTGGTGGTAAGAGCTGTTACTAGCACGCACCAGACATGTCCACCCGAAGAAGCCGGCTGGGAGACCGGCGAAATATCGTGGACCACCACATCAACGACACCGCTGGAGATATGCCCCAAATGACAACTATAATTAGCAATAAGCTGTTATATCATAAACCTATTTATCCCAACCTTAAATACCAAATATTGTTTACATTTAGCGTTTACTTTGTTAGATAAATGCAAATATGTTGTGCAATGAGATCATCAATTAAAATTTTAAGGTCTTAAATCGAAAAATTGTATTTCTTCTATAACCATACTCAATATTTCACTTTGTCATTGCAGACTAAAGATCGTATTAGTTAATGGCTGAAATTGGGGTGGAATAGGAGGGGGGAGGGTTAAGAGAAGCGAATTTTGAAAATGAAAAATATCTCCGTCATTATGAGTCCTATCGCAGAATCTACATACATTTTTTCGTAACTCAAGTATTAAGCGAGTTTTTTTGCACTTCCTTGTTTTCAACATTCTCCCCCCCCCACCCACAACCCTTTTATTCATCGGTTTTTACATTGAAATTGAGAATGAGATCAAAAGTGCAGAGAATAGCTGCACGTGGGAAATCTGCTTAGATTATACAGCCCCAGCGGACTTTTTCGTTATCACTTGGTACTATCAATGTCGATGGACATTTGAGGGACGTTTTCCGAAATAGCGTCATGATTTCAACCACAATAGCTGATTTCCCTGTAGGAAACTCTGCTAATAAGACTGAAATAACATAAGCATTCACAACTTACTCCTGTTCATATCTAGTTGGATCTGCTGTCATGACAACGTTCATTATTTTAAGACGGTAACGAATTCCGCCGCTGTGGTTTAGTAGCCTGATCCTCTGAACTTTACACCTAACAAATGCGAACATTTTTTTCATTCTTTTTTGTATTTAAAGTCAAGTAAATGTTTTAAAAGGGTTAAATTGTTTACTCATACTTCGCGAGAAACACTGGAATGAACTCTCCTAGATAAAATTAACATGTTAGTTATATTCAGTTTATATCCAGGAAAGGAGGTTTCCCAATTCCTGAGTACATAGAACATATGTAACAGTGGATTTGAAGTTCCTTGAAATAGATTGTAGTTAAGAACTCAAAATAAAAACAACTCCTCTCAGATGCAAATATCTGCCACGAGCCTTCATATTTCTCCAAAACATGAAACAAAGCCGCATAGCCCATATGTTAGAGATCAAACAAAAAGAGATAGTGTTGTTTGGACTCCATCTCTGGGATCGTTCGTCAGCATCTGGTGGCTCCTTGGTAAACATATTCTCCGCCCATTGGCACTCAGGGGAGGTTAATGATTTAAACACTGACGAAAATATGTAAACATTTAGATAAAACCCTTCCCCAAGGGGACTATAAATCCTGTTCTTTAGGAAATAACTGTGTATAAATGAAGCCTGTCAACTAGGAACAGAAATAATGAACGAGAGTGTAATAGTGGTGAAATGCTAAAAACAGAATGGCCAAAGGTCAAAACGCAAAATGCATATATTTTCTTCTTACTTTTCTTCAAAGATCTTAACTATTCTAAATTTAAGATAGTCCTGACATACGAACTAGTACTTTAAAATTAAAAGTAATTCAAACTTTGTATCTTCATGGGGTAATTTGTATCGTTAACCGTACGAATGTTATCGATCAACAAAATTTTTAAGCCTTTTTTTAATGTAATATACTGTAAATTACTACTAATAATAATTAAATATAATTTTTTTTAGTTATTCAATATGTAAATATTTTATTAATAATTTCCCTATTGTCCAATGTAACTAAATAGCTCGATTTTCAGTTTTGTACCTAGCTTGGAATTTTGTCTTTGTTTGTTCCCTTGTTTATTTATTTTGTTCTTTGTTGTGTTTCATTTTTGGTTTTTTATTTCCATTCTTGCTTTTTGAGTTTCAGTTCCGTTTTTGTGTTTCATTCAGTTTTTGTTATTAATTTCGGTTTTTGTGATCTATTTCTTTTTTTCTCCATTTCGGTTGTGTGTTGCGTTTCTATTTTTTCCCCATTTCTGTCCACTGGTCTAACCTCTGTTTTTTTGTGTTTTCTCTCTGTTTTGTGTTATTTTTACGTTTTGTGTTCCTTTTCTGTTTTATGTTTTTGTTTAATTTTCTTTTGTTTTGTTTTTGTTGTTACGAAGCTTTTGTTATGACCAACATCACCAAAGCAGCGAAGCTCCAATAAATAAATAATAATTACTTGAACATTAGGTATTCAGACTCAAACTGTTTTCGTCATGGCAACACCACAAATATATTCTAAATATTTATTGGAGCATCGTAGCTGTGGCGATGCTGTACAAAATAAAAGCTTCAAAATAAATAAATAAAAAATGAATTTAAACAAAATAAAGTCTAACATAAAACCGAAATGGAGTCCAACAAAGAACGAAATACATAACAATTACACAAACACAAAGACAAAATTAAAAACTAGGTACAAAAACTGTAACATAATAACTGGAAAACGAAACATATAGGGAAATTTTCAAAATTCGAATAATTAAAAAGTAAATAAATAACATGAAATGTGTATCTAAAGTGAAGAATATAATTTTAAAATAACTAAGGGTTAGATAAAATAAATTTTTAATGATGACTTTATATAAATCATCTGCATCTCCTTCATACACACACTCGCTCATATACATTACAAAATTATAAAATCTATTTTAAAATGCAAATATTAATCACAAACGCAACGAACGTGTACGTAATTACGATTTAATCATAATTATAGGTATAGGTTAATGCATTTTATATGATGAAGTATATTGAGTATGTATGGGCTACCATGAGTAAGTAATTCATGTAGATCGTGGCGTATCTGAAAATGATCTCCCGTCTTGCTCACATTTTAGCAGATTTCCCCTAAGGAAAATCAGCTATTGAGGTCGTACTCATTTTCGAAAAATTTCCTCAAATGTCCATCGATCCTTCCTAGGAGATGCGGAAAATGAGGTCCGTTCAAAATTATATATATATTCCTCTGTTACCGCTCTAGGGGTTGCAATTATTGTTTTAGCGTTACCAAACTCGATATTTAAGCCTTTCATGCAAAACTTAAAATCAAGTTCGTTAACAGCTAAAATCGGACAGGGGGAAGGGGTGGAGTTAAGAGTGTTAAGAATTTAGAAAATTTGAAATTTCTACGTTACTGTACGTCGAATGTACAAGAAAAAGTGTATAGAAATAACCTTATTGTAAATTAGATTTTCTTTAAATGTTGTTATATACATATTTTCTCTAAGATTAATATTAACCGGAATATTTGAAACTTTAAATTTTCAGCGTTCAGGAAACCCCCATTTCTACATTTTCCCCAATATGAATAAACTGTTATAACATGAACCTCTTTATTCTAAGCTTAAATTTCATATTGTTTTCATTGGACCTTTTTTACATTTGAAAAGAGAATATATGGTGAGATGAGATCACTAGTGTGCAATACCGGCACGTGGGAAATCTGCTTAATGTACGCAGCCCCTGCGCTTTGGAGACTTTTTTATTTATTAAATAGCTATGAGTAGGAAGGAGTGGTCTAAGTGGAGCCTTGTTAAAATCATCACCAATTGTAATTTATTAGTCCTTGAAAATACTTATTTTGTATATAATATAATATATAATAAATAATAATTTGTTGTAGTTTATTGTCAAATATTGTAGTGCGTTAGTTATTGCAGAATGTACTAAATCACCTGTCGATAGCTCATTTGTGTTTCCGATCGATTCTGTGTCGTGAGAAGTTGTTGATCCGAATTTTGCCTCTTTGTCAACATCAGTAAGTCCAATAATTTTGTGTATTGCTGGTTGTTTTGAAGATGAATGGTGAAGTCTAAAATTTGGGTCATGATAGAATGAGTTCTGTAAATATTCTCCAAGGAGAATAAAGAACTCAACGAATCTGTGAATATGTAAATATGGAATTTTGAAAATCAGCAATTTTAAAGAGGCAATATTTATGGCTTGTAACTCAGCTGTATGAGTGCTTGAGATTAAATTTGAAAATTCCCAATTTAATTTGTGAGCGAAATTGCTTTGTAGTAGGTGCTGTTAAATGCATATTATTTCAATACTGAGTTTGAGTAGCAGTATCTTCTTCCTTTTTACAGTTACCGGAGACTTGCTACTCCAAACCAAGCATGGTTCTCGGGTTCCATGCCACAATTAAAACACAATTCCACTTTCAGTTTGGATTAAATAGAAGAAAGTAAGAAAACGAAAATAATGGTTTATCATTTCGCCAACTAATGTCTCTTCAAGCCTAATTTTAAACCGTAAGACACCTCCAACCTATTAAACAATCAATTAACATTGGCAAATGGCGAGGAAAGGAGGCTAATGCATGCAAGTCAGGAATCTTCAGATTCGACGAGCACCGGTATCCGAAGTTGATGTGGAGTAAGAGATTGCATCTCTGATCCTGAATGCACATGGCATAGCCATGCTATTTGCCAAAGATGCATCCCGAATCTCTAATCCATGTTCTCAAGCCAAAGGATTCTAAGGAAAGTTCCCTTATCTTCTTGAAGATACTGAGAAATATCCTGAGAATGGGCATACAAGAAAGGAAACCCTTCGCGACATTTTAGCCTCGTAGAATATGTTTAACTTATCCGATTTATTAACCTGATCCAATATTAATCTTCTTCTATTAAAAAAAAAACAAAAAAAAAACCTATTTTGCCGTCTATTCTTTAACTTTCTGCATTCAATAGGGATCTCATATCACAGAATTCTAGATTAATTATTTGCAAAAAATGACTTGGCGCTTGTCACTTTCATACTATATTTAATGGATGCCCCAGGGTAATGTGTTATCAGATAATTTGTTTTTGTACGTATTTGGTCAATATGTGCATTAAAAAAAAAAGTCCGTCACGCAGGGGCTGTGTAAACTAAGCAGATTTCCCACGTGAAGTTTTACAATAGACAAATATGCCTAATAACAACTGTAGTAATAAGAAACCTCTAAACCTAAAACATTATTTAGGGCGTAATAACCCAGTAGTTTCTCGCCCCAAAAAAACAGTTAACCTAACCTCTAAACCTATTCACGAGGGACGAATAGTTATGGAAACGGCCGCCAGAGCTCTGAAGGAAAGTCCAAACAGCCTACTCCTGGCGAACACACGAAGAATTCAAATGCAAATATCTCGGTTAATATTCAAGATAAAGAATAAATGTGTATAGCAATATTTATAGTACATTTAATTTGCAATAAGATTTATTCTATACAATTTTTCGGTCCGACGAATAATAACGGATATATTTTGAATTTTCAAAAATCCCCCCTCTAAACCCCCCCTCCCACTGGTCCGATTTCAGCCATTAACGAACTTGATCTTTCTTTTTACATAAAACCATTAAATTCCGAGTTTGGTAACGATCAAACAAAAATTGCGACCGCTAGAGCGTTAACAGACAAATATATATATATATATATATATATATATATATATATATATATATATATATATATATATATATAATTTTGAACGGACCTCATTTTCGTCATCTCCTGGGTAGGATCGATGGACATTTGAAGAAATTTTTCGAAACTCGCATCATGAGTACGACCTCAATAGCTGATTTCCCTTGAGGGAAATCTGCTAAAATCAGATAAAATCTTAATCCTCAAGTTATGTTTGCCAATTGTTACCTAATCATTGCCGCTTCCTATTCATCATCCATGCCTTCTCTTAGGCATCACCTCTGGTGGGTTGAACGATTACCTAAGAATCATTAAAGTGAAATTTCCATTACCAGCCTTGTCATAATTACTTTCTGTTCACTATTCAGGCTGATCCCCTGTTATTAGCAAATTTCCTTGAATAACGCGATTTTCGATAATTTCTTCAAATGTTCATGATCCTATCGAGGACATGACGAAAGTGAGACTCTGTTCGAAACTATATATTGACACATACGCACACATTATAATATATATATATATATGCCTATGTGTGTGTGTGTGTGTGTGTGTGTGTGTGTGTGTGTGTGTGTGTCTGCGCGCGCTTGAAACCGGCGTCTGTTAACGATATGCGGTCGCACTATTGTTTGGTCGTTAGCAAACTCGATGTTTGATGTTTGAGATTAAGTTCGTTTACCCTCCTCATTAATTTGGTTTCCGACAAACTCATTCCAAGCAATGCCATGTAATAGTTGATTTTTGCTTCCTCGTTCGAAAACAATCACTACTGCTCTGGAGTCTTCCTTGTCGTAGCCAAAGGTTTACTGTTTAAACTAAAAAATATTCTCCCTTTTACCTACTACCTCATCCTTAAATCATACCTTTACGACAGACACTTTCAAGTTTCCTTTGGTTGCTCAGTATCTCCGTTATTTTCCCAACTGGCAGGTGTACCACAGAGGGGAATTCTAAGTCCTGTCTTATTTCTTGCCTACACTGCCGACATCCCGTCACATCGTGAAACTTCCCTTCTCACGTATGCAGATGATATTGCCATCTTAACGTCCAACTCAGATCCAAATACGGCATCCGCATCTCTACAAGAACACCTAGCTCTGCTAGAATCCAGGCTGATCAGTGGAGGATCAAGGCCAACCGCAGCAAATCAAGCCATGTAACATTTACTCTCAGATGTTCCATTTGCCCTCCAGTTACACTCAACAGCACACTAATTCCACAAAAATCACAAATTAGATATCTAGGACACACATTAGACAAACGACTAACTTGAAAACCTCACATTATATTAAAAAAGATGAGAATTGAATCGACGGTACAGACTACTACTAAGACTAGTTAACAGATCTAAAATATCACTGCATAACAATCGATTGATTTACAAAACAGTACTCAGACACACGGACTTGAACTTTGGGGTTCCACTAAACCAAATTCCTCCAAAATCCAAACCCTCGAATCCAGAATACTCCGCAAAGTTGCAGATTCCCCATTTTACTTATCCAATTTAACTCTCCATAACAACCTCAATATTCCTTTTGTCCATCCCCTCCCTAAATCCCGATATCAGAAATTCCACTCTCTCCTTCCCGCACATCCCAATCCTTCAGTCGAATCACTCTCATCTACCCATATTCCAGAAAACCCAAGACGACGTCTGAAGAGTAAGTGGCCAAGAGATCTTGTTGTGTTGTGCAATGTATAACTCCATATCTTACAATCAAAAGTTTTTTTAGCTAAAGTCGGTAAAGGAAGGGGAGGGGGTTGAGAGCAGAGGGATTCGGAATATTCAAAATACCTAAATTATTATGAGATCCCTCGAAAAATCATATGCACAAGCCTTGTAGCAAATTTAATCTCCTATAAATATTGATATATAATTTTTTCTATATCTCAAACATCAACAGGGATATTTGTATTCATTCGTGTTCAGTCTTCAGTAAAACACGACTTCTACAAAAGGGATTTCTACTTTGGTCAACTGAGTCGCTGAACTGCTCTCGTCCAGCTGGTATTTCAATTCCTACTTATATAGACTTCTTATTATTCCAGATGAGATCATCAGCTCATCAAATACTAACGCTTGGGTTATCTGCATAGTTTACGCAGCTCCTGCGTGACGGACTTTTTCACTTTCCCATCAGTATTCTTCGGCATTTGGAGGGGTTCTGGTTGCTAAATGAAAACTTGCGCCATCTCTTTCTGTCCATGCGATGTTTGGCATCCAGGAATCTAATCCCAGCTGACGAAGCCTAAAGCACCTTAGACCTGGAAGACACCATCAGTAAAGACTTCATGATGTCATATTGCCTTGAGTGATGAGGCTGGTTAGACTAAGGGCAGTTTTTCAGGTAGACTGCTCGCTGCTGCTCGTGTCCCCAGGGCGGTGGCTGGCAAGCATTCAAGCGTGCCTAGCAGCTTTGATCTGAGAGCGCCAGAACCAGGAGGCGCCTCGAATATCGTCTCTCACTCGACGGTGACATATTCTTGGCCCGTCCTCAGAACGGCTACTCCGAGTATGCTATTCCAGAGCTCGGCGGTTATTAACTTGATGACTTTGTTAATTATCAATTTTTCTATTTATTTTGTTTCACATTCCACACTCGAAGATATTCTTGGCTTTAAATAGTATCCATTGTTATTTTTGCTGGTGGTGAGGACGAGGAATCCCATCCTCCTTGAAGGTTTATCATCTACACAACTTTATGGCACCTTCCTTTATATGTTAGGAGCGCTTTCTGCAATTAATACTGCCATATTCAGAGCTAAAAACTGTAATAAATACAATAAATAAGTATTTTACTCTAAACGTTAAGTAAGTACATGCGTCACAAATCATGTATAAAAACTATTAATAAAGCTGCAGAACCCTTAGCACTATAATTGTTAAAGAATATAATATTTGTCATTAAAAATTTATTTAAAATAGATTACATCATAATCAACATTTTATTATACTATTAAAAGAGATTAAAATTTACTATCAGAGCGTAGGACCTGCCTTATCATCAGATCATAATCATCATCTTGGAACTACCAGATCAAATTACTCCATAGTGGACATGGTGGAATGTATAGAAACAAAGCTGGAGAAAGAAAGTCCGTCACACAGGGTCTACGTAAACTAAGCAGATTTCCCACGAGCCGGTAAGACACTATTGATTTCTCGCTACATATTTGTATTATGATTGAATACCAGAAGATTAGGAATTACTTGAAAAAATTGTATGGAACAACAATTGGAGAGCATCAATATTTTAACAAGATTGGTTCTATAACATTTTTCGATCTAACTCATAATAACGGGGAAAATTTGAATTTTGGAATCCCCCCTCTCCAAACACCCCCCCTCCTATTTCTGGTCCGATTTCTACCAATAACAAATATGGTCTTTAGTGTAGTCTGAAACATTTAAATGGGGTTCGGGTTGTCCGTGCGGGTTAGGGCGTTGGTCCTAATCTCGCATGACAGACCTAGAGTGGCAGGTTCGAATCCCGCGCTGGGCAGTAGAAATTTATTTAATGACGGACTCATTAAATAAACTCCTTATTCCCACTCTGGCTAGAAAAGGATGGTAGCCTGTAGATAACCCGTCCCGATTAGCCTAATAGCATTAAGTTAAAAAAAAACAAAAAAAACATTTAAATAACGAGAATCTCATAGATCAAATAAATATTTTCGAGACAAGACTGTAACATCTTAATTGAAGACGTCATCACACAACGTATTTTAATGTATCTCACGAATATAAGTTCAATGAGAACAAGATTTAGTATTTAAGCTTAAATGAAAAGGTTCTTGTCATAAGAGCTATTATTGTTGTTGGGATATGAGTAGGAGTGGGGCTTTACTGAAGGCTGAAACCTAAAAACTCCAAATATCTTGGTTAATAATCATATTAAAGAAAATATTTATATAACAACATTTATAGGCATTTAAATTTATAATAATATTAGACATATACAATACTTCGAACTGACTTATAATAACGGAGATATTTTGAATTTTCAAAATTTCCCCTTAATGGAAATTTAGTAAAAATGTATGCAAATATTCAGACCGATACAAACGCATCTCTCATGCCCATGCTGGGCTCTGTCCCCTTTCTAGCGGTTAGAAGCCAGATTTTTACCCAGTAGCATCATTCTGGCAGGTTCTACTTTGTGACGGTGAATTCAAATTTCATTTAATTGTATGATAAAAATCTTGATTGTAATTTATTCTACTTGAAACAAATATTTCAATGATCTGGTGTTGTTTAAAAATTTATTTTTAAAGGTTCCGTTGTTTTATTGAGAGTTTTATGCATGACTTGTCGACTTTAAGACAAAAATCATTATTTATTTTAGTTGTTATTGTTTGAAGCTCTGAAGAAGGCATATGTAAATGACTGAAAGCGCTAAGCACTTACAAAAATTTATTGTGTGGTGCCACGAAATTGAGTTCTTGAAAAACCTTTAAACACAGGCGTAGTTTCAGATTGATTCCTTTAATGCAATTTTTTTTTAATTTGTTAACTAACTATTATTAACAAGACTAACTACTAACTGATAGTTATCAGGAGGGCGGATTTGTAATATCATGGAATTTTACCATTTCCATCCGAATTTCCACAGCTATTGTCTCCACGTCAATCTTAATTGTTCATCTCCTAGACAGTGAATATATACTGCTCAAAAATGAATAGAGATATTGGTTATTTTTTCTTATCCTATTAATTTTAATTAAATCGATCTTAGTTAAATTTCTTTTTTATGGGGGAAAAAAGACAATAATTTCTAATAAATATTAATGATATTTATAATAAAAAATAAAAAAAATATGCTAGCCCCCATACATACCACAAAACAGCCAATATCCCTATTCACTTTTGAGCAGTTTACTTTGCAGAGTTTCCAAATTCTGGAATAACACATCGATGACGTAGTATTACAATCTATCCTCTATTTCTCTCTTCGAATGTCAATAAACGAACAGGTTAAAGTTATTATTGCATGAGTAGAAGTGAGCTTTCTCTGAAGGTATCACAAAAATACAAACAGCACCAGCATTATTACTTTGACAAAAAAACAACGTTTTATGAATAAGAGTTGAAGGACACAGCTTCCTCAACAAGACTGCTCGTAAAACATTTTTGTTATAAGTTATGAGTACCTTAATAATAAACGAATTTGCCAGATCTGTAGCGTATCCATAAGGGAAATCTGCTTAGCGTACGCAGTCCCCACGTGACGGACTTTTAATTAATATTACCACTTATAACAAATAGAGAATGAATAGAAATGGATTCTTTTATGAGTCTGATCATGCCTATTTTACACGAATAAATATAGTTCAATAAATTAAAATAACAAAATAAATATTCATAAATAAAGAATTCAAGAAGTTTAAAATAAATAACTAAGAAATTGGAAAAATATTTAAATAAACTCATGGGCATGCAATTCATTGGGCGGCTATTTTAAAAGGCAGCTTTAACACCTACTAAAAGCTACTTGATTGGTCACTGAATGTTTGAATACTGATTATTGTCCTAACTAAATGACATTAGTACTGAGTGAGATCGAACCACGTCGTTAACTACGAATAACTCTCAATAGCTTATTCTGGGGCTTGACACGCTGTCCAGCTCATGGCATTTTAACCGTTTGACATTTTACTCACCCCTCTAAATATTTAAACATGATCCAACACCATTATTTGAATAATTTGAAGCGCGTTTCATTTAAAAATATAAGTGGTGTAAAACGTGTAGAAAGGAAAAAAAAACATGTATTAATGGTTTGTAATAATGGAATATTGCAATTTCTATATCAAAACACGTTTTTTATAGGTCCTATACCCGCTCGATTTGCCGAATAACAGATTAGCCTGTCTATTCAGGTTCACCTAGTGCATTGAGGAAATTTAAAATTCCTCTCTTGCTAATTGCTCCAACGTCACGAATGATAATATACCACTCAGGGACGATCTATAAATTATTAGTTTGAAAGTTTTTTTGCGAAAATCAGATAGCAACGGCTAGTGACAGTTGACACAAGTACGGAACTAATTTAAGAGAAGCCTGATATTTTAATCGCTTACCTCTAATAATGAATAAAAAGCAGGTAAAAACCCCTCTAAAGTTAATGACAATTTAACAAATTCACCATGCTAGTGACGCAATGACCTTTGTTGCCCTGGACACATGTATAATTAATATATTCACGGCTTACATATGGCCTAATTGGTTGTTGTCAGGTGGAGCCCTGCTCAAGTATCAGAAAGTATTGTTGTTAACAGGCAATGTGTGTTGTAGAATATTAGTCTCTCATTTAACTCTGATAATCATGTTTTATTCCAGCTCGTGTACTTATAAATATTTAGCTCTTAATATGCCTGAACTTGTATATTATTAATGTAATCATTATAAAATAGTTTGGGAAACTAAAAAAAATAGAATTTAATATTTAGTTTACAAAAGCGGTTATAAAGGCACATATTTAATAAAAAAGCGTGAGATTCATAACGGCTACTGACATTTATTTCTCCATCTGTCTCTAGTTTTGTTATCCCTCCCCTTAAAACTTCATCATTGTAAGGGCTGTCTTATGGATATGCTTTTACAAATATCAACCAAGCACAAGTTTCTACAATATTTCATTATTACTTCTTTTTCGTCACTGTCACCTCCTAATACTTCAATGCCTATGGCAACCTTCATTAATTTTGCTATCTTAAACCAACTCCTCTTATGTTCTCCATTTAGCATCACATTTATTATCTCCTATGTTGTTTCTACAGTTACGTCTTGGGAACATTCGCCCTGCTGACATCAATAACCTCAGCATTTATTTCCCTTATAATCCCCTCCATTTTTCCTCTCCTTGTCATTTCTCCAGTAGCTGAAGCCTGTTACTCTGCTCAATTTTAAGTTTGTAATTGTTATTATCAATTTTTAAAAAAGCATTCATACATTATAAACTGTAGTAACTTTAGTAAAAGTATACTTAACTGGCGCTCGAATATAGGGAGGAGGGCGCTCGAATATAGGGAGGAGGGCGCTCGATTTAGCAGGAGTTTTCATTTTTAAGTGTGATCTATTTCCCACAATTTTGAAAACTTTGGATTTTAATCCTTGACTGCTTATTACCCAAAGTATAGTGAAGCCACTTTTACACGTGATCTATTTCCCGAGTCTTGCAATCGCATTGAAGTAGACGACAACCTGGAGCAGCAAGAAGGAATCTGGAGGAGCAGAAGACTCAGGAAGTCAACTTCTTCATCAGATTCATCTTCGCAGCTGGTGGAAGACCCAGAGGATCAACATCACTACAGTAGTAAATCAAACCGGCTTCATCACTAGACTACAGCCAACACAAGCGCAAGAAACTCGGACGGCTTCTTCATCATCGCTTCCTCACGATGTGTTTTACTTAGTATTGGTATTGTCCTAGGGATTGATTTCAGTTGCTGTGTGCATCTGCACCTCAATGTAATTGAGCAGCCTCACAAACTGAATATAACTTTATACAATAATGTGATTCTCTATTGTTATATATATTTAATCTCTGTCTTCAATATTAACCGAGATATTTGCCTTTTTCGTCCGCCTACTCATGTCACTTAAACAATACTGTAATATAATAAACCACTTTATTTGAAGCTTAAATACCAAATATTGTTTACAAGGACCTTTATTATACGAGATACATGCAGTGATTGAGATAAACATTATTCTGATTCATTATAAATTGCAGTACTGGATATAGTAAATGGTTTTCAATAAAATTAATATGTTATATTCACATATATTTCAATATTTTTTTTTCTTTCCGGTAAAGAATATTTCGATAGGGGGCTCGGGTTGGTCGTGCGAGTTAGGACGTTGGTCCTAATCGCCCTTGGCAGACCTAGAGTGGCGGGTTCGAATCCCGCCCTGGGCAGTAGAAATTTATTTAATGACGGACTCATTAAATAAACTCCTTGGGCCCACCCTGGCTAGAAAACGATGATAACCTGTAGATAACCCGTCCCGATTAGCTTAGATCCATAAAGTGGACGTAAAATAAAAAAATATATATATATTTCAATGTATCTGCTCAGCTCTGAGAGGTTGGTTGACCTGTTTGTTTACATTTCAGACGTTTATTAAAATTGGCTGAAAGGTTTCTTATTATCGTTTGTATTTATACACTCAAAACGCACGGTGGTGTTTTGTTAGCAGTATGTAGATTTATCTATTTCAAAACTTCACGTAGGAAATCTGCTTAGTTTACGGACCCTCAGCGTGACAGACTTCTTTTAATAATTATATTTATTTTTTACACGGTTGTAATAATTTTCTTTGGGCTAGCCACTTAGTCTACATTTTTTTTACTCCGCTAATCCGAATGTCTAAATTAGTAAGCATTTTCCCTGAAGGAGTAATTAATAAAGATGGCCTCTTTTTAGATTGGTAGTTACACAAGCTCTCCAACTTCTGGGCACTTGACCTCTTTACTTAACCGATTTTTGTCGTCTTATCAATTTCTTTCATTAATGACTCTTGACTTCGTCACTTTTGATGAAGGAAACTGTCTTTGTTGCAAGCCCCCTCAATGACATAAACATGAAAAAATCCCAGTAACATAGAATGAGGGTTTATTAGCCAAAAAAGTATCATTATGCGAAGACGAACTATTAACTTCTTACCTTCACCACAAATTGTAAAACAGGTATAGTTTTGTGTTTTGAACATAACTTATAAAATTATTATTGTTTTTTAATGTAAATCAGCTTGCACTTTTATGGAATCGAGGAGTGACGTAGAAGATAATGTGCGCAAAAAACCGCAGGGCGAGGGGGGGGGAGGTTTGGTCATAGTACTATTTTAGAAATATGAATTGAGGCCTTAAGCTGTCCCATTTTTTTTTTTTTGTGAATAAAATAAAAATTAAAGAATCTAAAAAATAAAGCATTTTCATCTTTCAATAAAAAAAAATATTAAATTAAAAAAACAGGAGAAGGAGAATAAAACCAAATTTTTGATTACTTAAGTCTTTTGTGTGTTGAAAACAACGTGAACTGAGAAAGAAGAAAAAATAACTATAAACTTGTACTTGCACGAATGCATAATTTTCATAATTACTGTAAAGACACGGTGTTATTAAAAAGTACTATATTAAGATATCTTTAAAAGTCTTATTCAATGTACAGTGTTATTAAAACGAGTAATCTCAAAGGTCACAGCCATTAAACAACACTTTTTGGAACATTTTATATTTAGTCTCATTAAAAAATTAAGCCACCAAAAAAGAAGGATTTCTTCTTAACTTCTTAAAAAGAGAGTTACATTCTTATTTTTTTTAGTCCCCTTATGCACATATTTTTTTTAAGTTTTCGAGATTTATAAAGTTAAAGAAAATCATGTCGCATTGCTCCACTAGTAAAGTTGTGTAACTAACGCACTCTAGCGTTGACTACTGAAAATAGGGGGAAATGGAAAAAGGTGTATCTGCCTGGATGGATAACTAAATGTTTTTTTTTGTAGGTAGGATGAAAAAATTTTTGGCTACGCTTCCACTATAATAATTTATTAACACGGCAAAGCGCTTTCGATGCAGTGCATCATCGTCAGTGCCCTGTTGACACACACACAATAATAGTTACAATTTTCTATAAAATATGTTAGGCACATATAACAAAAAACTTGTCTTTCTTAGGACTAAGTAACATATAAAATCTAACGTGGAACTAAATAACATATAAATCATTTCATACATCAACAGTTATTTTTAAATGTTTACTGTTGATGTATGAAATGTTTTATATGTTATTTAGTTCCACGTTAGATTTTATATGTTACTTAGTCCCAAGAAAGATAAGTTTTTTGTTATATGTGCCTAACATATTTTATAGAAAATTGTAACTATTATTGTGTGTGTCAACAGGGCACTGACGATGATGCACAGCATCGAAAGCGCTTTGCCGTGTTAATAAATTATTATAGTGGAAGCGTAGCCAACAATTTTTTCATCCTACCTACATTAGAAGTCACTTCCACCTGTCAGAATAAATGTTTTTTTGCTTTTTTACTTCACTTGTCATGAAACTATTCCAGAAGTGGAATATTATGTGATATCCATTAAATATATTCACATAGTAAACAGACGTTGATCTGCATCCAAAAGTAAAGTGCTCATTGAACAAAATTCTGGCTTTTTGATTTGTTAAAATATTTAGAAGTAAATAATAACATTATTATGTAGACTAATTCATGTATTCGCCCATTTTCCTTATTTTCATTATATCTTCATCTGTTTGCTAATTAATTTTTCTTTCCTTTTTTTGAAAATTCGATTTTTTCCTTCATTTACTTTTTTTTTATTATACTCTTAATTTATCCGAACTACTTTTTTATTCTTTTCCCAAGAAATTGTTATTAATTTTTTTTTAATCAAATAGAAATAGGATAAAGTATTAATATGTACAGAAATAATAAAGACATTGTCACCCCAAATCCTATCATATCATTATATGGAAAATGGGTGAGTAACTTTAATGTGACATGGGAAAACATTAAAAAAATCACAAAAAAACTCTAGGACATAATAGAATAATGTCACAGAAAACGCACACCTGCTTGTAGATGGAGTAGGGCCTTGACACTAGAAATAACCCCCATTTCAAGCTCAGTCATAATTATCTGGAAAGTCAGGCTATTGTTATGTTAAGGCTGGCTACCTGTCGGGGAACCCTTCTTGCAAAATACCTCTCCCAAGTCAAGTGGCGCTTACCTACCCTCCCTAGCCCACAATTTTTTTTCCGTGGCCTTTTCTTTCATATTTTTTTCTCCCTTTTGTGTAAGTTGTTGTAGGACGTGGGAGGGGCAGGTAGTGTAGCTCTGGAGTGGGGCTGAACCGCTACAACCTTGCACACCGAATGTGCTATATGCTATAAAAAGAACTAGCCCTTAGAAAATACACCTAAATTAAATATGGGTTCCCGTTCAGAAAATAATTTACATTAACTAAGTATCAGAATTAAGTAATATGAGCCCATTATTCAGTTTTTAAGTAAAACCCCGCGTCAAATAATATTTTTCCTTTCTCATTCCAATATTACTTTGATAAGAGATAATATTTTCATTTTAATGAAGTGAACATTTATTCATCTATAATTATGTTTTTAACAAGAAATGTCCACTTTACAAATAGTTAAATTTTTTTAATGAATCAAATGTAACATAATTCCTGTAATAAATACTCTTGAAAAACTATAACTTAATAAAAGAATGAAAACATGTATATTTACAATTAAAAAATAAATAAAAACAATTAAGTTGCTCATAATTTATATCACCACAACACAATTTATAATTTTTTGAATTGTGAGTTTACTACTTTTATTAGTGGTGTATGTATGTAGGATATGTTGTTATGTCTCCTAGCATATAATGAGCTTAATAGGGCTAAATTGGATTTGTTCAGCTTGATTGGAGGATCAGTTATCTATAGTCCAATCTACATACCGGAAACATAATTATCGCCGTTCTATAATACTAGCCAAATCAGCTTTTGGTTTTGAGTATTAGATTATTGGCAAATGCTATTTTAGCTTCTGTTAGTACATCTATTGGCGCGCTATTCAATATAATACTGCAAATAATTCGGGATGCAGACGAGCCTTACTTATTGTTTGCATACTTAAAGGTTGTGTCTAATACAGGACATCATTTTCGCAAAAAGATATTACATACATTGGTATATATTTATTGGGCTGAGATGTTTTTGGAGGGAATATATTTTGTTGACCCCACACGATTCCAAAAGCCCCTTTATTGTCCAACAAAAGTATTTATTACACTGTTTATAGTCAAATGAGGCAGTAAAGATTTTTAATGTTTTGTTCAGTGGGTCTTTACTTCATGCCTGTGGTAAAAGTGATAACTGCTTTGGGTAGACTGGATTTCTTTTTGCTAAGACTTAAAATACTACCTGCGAAAATGTTTGACCTTAATCAATGAGCCCTTGATTAAGAAGCATATACACTTAAGCACCCAACCTAAAATAACCATGATGTTTCATAACACTGAATATTGAGGCGCTGGCTTGAAAAGAGTCTTTAATAAAAAACTACTAAAATGGTTATTCTGAATCCTACGATTATTCTACCTGATCTAATAATGAAGTACGTCCATGTGCATCTGTAGTACTGCTTCGTAGTTAACACTCACAAAAATCTTAAAAAATTATCAAATGAACACAAATCTAATATATGTTAAGCACTGACATCTCTAGTATTTAATAGAACTGAAAGTAAGTTGACAACTACATCTTCACTCCAAAAACACTAGTTATAAAACCACATCAAATGCTGAAACGTTGAAGTGCATTGCTCTGTCCATACAAATTGATCTTGTTCCTTTTTTCTCAATTTTGTTGAAGATTCAGTTGTATTATCACACAAGTTTAGATTGGTGTTCGTTTGTTTGGGTTCTTAAATCCATTGGAAAGCTTGATCTATTGTGCTGAAAGTGCACCTACAGGATGGTAGTTATTCCCAAAACAAGAATTCCCGATTGGCACCGAAACGAGCAAGTGAAAGAAGAGCATGAGACTATCCAACAATAAGGGGATAATGAAGACTTGGGTAATTCTGCTCAAGGCCAGAATTGAAGAGTGTCACGTCTACCAACCCCAATATTAGGGGCGAGTAGGGTAAAAGCGGGTAGTCGGGAGCAAACTGGGTACCTCCTCTCAGCCGATGTGTGTACTGCAGCCGGGCTCATAACGGAGCAACTACAATCCACCTTTGAAGAAGAACCAGCGGCCATTACGCCAAATCGTTAGTCGTGCTTGTTTTGTGTCAGTGACAATAATTCAATTTTCGTGGGATCTGCTTATGATTTTGGCGCAAAAGGATTTGATTGTACTCCACCCCTATTCAAATTAGAATACAGGCATGAATTTCCCTTATTACAAGTTATAATTACCTTTATTTTAGCACTAAGTAATCGTCTTTAGCGTTTTGTATGTCTGAATGACGCAATGTTTTATTTAAACTTTACGCGCGGGGTAAAACCGGGTAGCAGCTATGCCATGATTCTCGAAACATAAAAAGTATAATTTTACCTAATTTTGTTTAATTATTTCACTGTAAAGCCATTTATAATGACAAACTATATGATAAATCTTGCAACTATGAATTTACTTTTTGAAATATTTAATTGTTTTGAAATAGCTAAAAGGATTAATGTTCTTATTTGTTTACTTTATTTTTTGTATTGTTCCCAAAAGGGGGGTTTGTGTTAATGCATCAAACAACATTTTTTATTAACAAAAAAACATTAATTTCATTAAAAATCTTTACATTTTTATTTTCCCATAAGAAAAACATATGTACCAGGGTTTTACTCTACTAGTGGGGTAAAACCTGGCAAAATGACTTTTTACAAAAAAAGTAGGGTAAAACGTCTTTAAAAAATTAGATTTTGTTTTTGAAACTGTTGTTAAGTTAACAGATAAGTAGACTTTATTTCAACAAAACTTTACTTATATGTGGTAAAAATTGTGGTTTCTGGAAGCCTTCAAAGCTTAGCTACCCGGTTTTACCCCACTCTCCCCTATATAAGCTGATTAATGATAGACCTTAGCTTCACTGGCATGGTGTCAGTACGAATTCCGAAAAAAGAGAAATGATCTTTGGCACAAACCAGTTTTGTGAGAGTAGAGTGACTGCATTACAGATGGAGGAGTACAATGAATTTTATATCCTCCTAATGGCTGATTTTATCCAGGTCTATTCGTTCACCGTACTTAAATTGAATACTCAGTTTTATATTTCATTTGATGCGAGAAGTAGCGCTTATGATTAATTCGAATTTCACACCTTGCTAACTGATTCATCGAGTGTATGTCTCCTTATTTAATATTCTTTATTATAACCTGATGCATATGCAATCAAGATTTAAAATTCTTGTCATGCGCTCCGAATGCGGGGTTGTAGCTATATTCAGGGACACATGAGCGCCAGGTAGTCAAACACCTTAGGAATAATATCCTAACACGTTTCCAAATGGGATCAAAAGCTTTCTTTCATCTTGGCCGACAAGCACACACTATCTCCAAAGAGTATCCGTTTGGCAACCTAAATCATCAACAATGACTCACTTAGACGGAGAGCCAAAAATACTTAGTTGTTTCATAGAAGAGAATGTATTAGTAACTATCCGAAATTAAGTGCTTAGACTATTTAATTCTATCAGTGGGTCACTAATATATTCTATATTCTAGGAATAGGATTATTCTTCGAAATTCGCTAACTGACTTATGCATTAAATGGTAAAAAAACTACCGTTTGTACAAATAGTACGTCATTGCCTCTGGTCAATGATAGATTCTAGAGGTCATTATGCAGATAGCTACGTTTTAATTTAATTATCTAACGCGTTTATTTTATTACTTTAACCGGCGGAGCTCAACGTCAATATTTGTCTATTTATCTATTATTTTTTTCATTTTAAGGAAATGTCTCAGGTAAGAAAAAACGCCTCTCAAGGAAGAGGCGTTTTTTCTTACCTGAGACATTTGAGATAATAATTCCTTCACCATCCAGCACCTCAAAAAATGGTTAAGGAAATGTGTTCTGAAGCAGTCGAGATATCAGCTCGAACCTTTTTGCATTCTGGAAGGTTTGTTAGATACCATTACTAATCTCCATCAGTTTGCAATCAATCGTATAGGATTTGCAGCAAGTACGTTACCAGTGGTAAATATTGCACTCTGGAGTCGAATGTACAACCATCACATTTCCTATATAAGAGTTGTTCCGTAGCTTTATATCCGGCAGGCGAGTTAGGAGAAGTATTTGAATCATCGTGGATTCCAATTTGTCGCGTATTAGAAGCACGGTTTGAATGTTACGAGCGTATAATGAATGTTCCTTAGAGTGGTGGGCTGCTCTGGCAAATGTTTTACTGTAGAGATCTTAATTCGACAAGTTGATTAAAAAAAAGCCCGTCACGCAGAGGCTGCGTAAACTAAGCAGATTTCCCACGAGAAGGTTTACAATAGATAATTATACATACTGGTTACAAGTTATAAACTCTAGAACGGAAAGCGTCTAAATTGCAAACAATCAGGTCAGCCAACCTGAATTCTAGACCGGAAAGACAAACAATTAATGAAATATATCTGAACTCCTTAATTGTATCGAAAACAATTTACTAAAGCTAGTGCTGTAATTTGTAATGAATCAGAATCAGTTTTATCTGAATCACTCAAATTTTAGTAATCCAAGAACAAAAGAAGGGGGAGGGGTAACAGAACGTATTTACATATATCTCACAAAGTAAAAGTTCAATGAAAACAATATTCCTTATTTAACCTTATCCTGAAGTGGTTCATGATATAACAGCTTATTATTAATATAACATGAGTAGGAGTGGGGGTTTACTGAAAGATTTATGATACAGAAAATATATATAGAACAATATATATAGATCATTTAATTTTCAATAGGATTGGTTTTATACAATTTTTCGATCCGACGTGTAGAGATATTTCGAATTTTTGAAAATCCGATTTCAGCAGTTAACGGACTCTATCTTTCTTTTTACATAAAACGATTTAATACCGAGTTTGGTGATGGTTAAACAAAAATTGCGACCGCTAGAATGTTAACAGACTGATATGTCAATATATTTAGTTTGGACGGACCTCATTTTCGTCAACCCCTGGGTAGGATCGATCGATGGACATTTGAAGAAAATTTTCGCAAATCGCGTCATGAGCTGATTTCCCCTAAGGGAAATCTGCTAACATAATGCTTCCGTCCATATCTGATGAAGTTAGAAATAATGGAGTGGACACATTTGTACGTGGAGCGATGCAATATTCAGGCATACGAAATGCCAATGTTTTACTGATATTTACTGCTCTAATAATAGGGATTGACTAAGAACGTTTTCTTTGAGACAATAGTCTCAAGAAGACTGAGAAGCACAGGACTCGTGAGTGCAAGATAAGACATAAGCCGGACAACATATAGTATCGATTATGCGATAAAGCGTGCTCACATAACATTTTATAGCCTCGATGATAACATTACAGCTCCGCAGTGTCCACTTTATTAGCTTTCAGCTCCAATATGGTGTCACATTAAACTTGCTGTTCATTTACTTCCGAGGACGCTTTAACTTACCACATACTCTGACGTCACAACAACCTAATAAATCCTGATTGTGTGTGTGTGTGTGCGGAAGCAAATTGATTATGAAAAAGAGAATGTTCATGGTGTTTTCCAATTGCGAAGTAACTTAGGACAATAGTTGTTGGGTCGCCTGAAAGGTTCCTCAATTAGCTCATCCATTTTATAAGAAATGAAATTTTTGACAAGTGTACATATAACCAAAGATTTTTTTTTATTATTATTTCCAAGTGCCCATCCAGCTAATTACTAACTCAAATAGGTTATTACAAAAACAAAGTACACTGAAAATGAAGAAATGAATGAATACAAATTGGAAAATATTCTCTATTAATAGCTAAATTTAAGAACCACTATTTAATTCCTACCAAATTATCATGAATGATATAACCATGGAATTATCATCTTATGTTGATCTAAGCTCACACACACTTCCATCATCACACAATTGGCACACATCATCGCAAGCATGCACCCGTCACACCTTATTACTAAGAAGAACAACAGACAGGCATACACTCAAAGTATATAGGATTAAACTGAATCTTTCGAATCAAAATTTCAATGATTAATCCTGAATTTTCTTATACTGTATAGTTTAATTTTGAGATTGTTTCCGAACACCTTGTCAATGGTTTCAGGAGGCCGAATATCTTTTCAGCAATTTTCGGTCTGGTGCGAACTACCTTATAATCTGTATTAGAGTATATTGAAGTTTATTATCATGCAATCATAGATTAACTTCTCTTATTTATTGCTCGCTGTCATAAGGATAACTCCAAAAAAAAAATGATATTAAAGAGCATAGGACTCGATGGTAACGGCCAATCCAGTAGATAGACTCCAATAGGTTTCCCTGGAAAAAAGGGGTATTGGGGGCCACGAAGATGAGCAAGCTCAGACAGAGTTGACTTGGGGGATGACTTGCGGAGGATGCGGTCCGGAAATGAAGGTCTAGGTTCTGTAAAGACTCAAGCTCTTATCAGTGTGCTAAGTAAGTGCGTAATATATTACAATGTTGATGTTGTTAGAAGGTTGATGAACGTAACATTGTATGAAGAACCTAATATAATTTGTGCAATGAAACTGAAAGGTATACAGTGCCAGGGACATTATAAAAGAATTGGACCCGTGCAACAGCTCAGGAAGAAGCTATTTGCAACACCAGGAGAATCTATGGAAAGAGGTAAACGCAAGTTCAGGTGAACAAATGAATTTAAGGAGGATTAGTGCAAGCATGGAGCAACCTTACTGGGGGCCTCAGGGAATGATCATAAATGGTAGTGATTGAGGCCCAGGTCTTTCAAGGACTGTAGCGTCTAGTAAGTATGAATGGAATTCATAACTTTCATAAAGTATGGCGCTCAGACCACTACAATTCAGTTTTACTTTTTTAAATCCAGGCAAGAAAATAATGCACGTAGAAGTGTAAAACAAATAAAAGAAAATAGTGTATAAGACAGCTAATAACCTGGTAGTTAAAAAGCTTCTATATAATTTCGTTCATACTCCGACGCACAATTAAACACCAAAGGCACGAACTTATACAAAAACAAATAGAAGAAACCGGGCAGAAAGGAGTAGAAAAAAGAAACACTACTACAATAAGCAAAAAGAAGAAAGTCTGAGTAAAACAGATATAAAGACGAAGGGTTAAAAATAAAGGAATAGGGTGAGATTAGAGATGGCTGCTAGTATGAGATTACAGATAGTGGCATTCCTCAGCTATGAGAGCTGTAATGGGCCTTTTTGTCACGACCCATACTACCTGCCTCTTGCTCGTACACCTTCTCTCAGTATAACCATCACTCGCCTTACTCCATACTCAGGGTCTCTCGGAACTGGGAATTTATTTCATATAGTTCATATACTTAATTGTAGATATTGCTCATTTATAAAAACCTCTGGTAAATTAAAAGTTTATTAAAAATATACTTTAAGAGTCTAAAAGATTGCTACTTACGGGGCCACTGACTACAGCGGTTTCTGCGGCTAGTTACGTTCTAAAATATTCAACCCTAAGTCCAGTTGCTGAATATACTCCTTGTGTCTGATTTATATGGATATATATTGGCACTGAAAGATAATGTTGCCTGTTAATTTAAACAAGCACACACACGACTTGCACAATATACCCGGTAATAAATAAAAATACACCACTGAAACTGACTTGCGCAACACTACTTTACAAAACACTCATACTACCTACAACATACGCATGCCCAGTCCGGCTGGGCATCAGCAACACACACAAAAAGAGACTACAGTCCTTTCAGAGCAAAGTACTTCGGATAGCGGCGAATGCTCCCTGGTTTGTTAGGAACAGGCAAATCCACAGGGAATTAGAGGTTGCTCCTATTTCAGTTCACTTTCAACAGCTTGTAAGGAAATATCATGCCTGCCTTCCCATGTCAAGTGGAGCCACCCATTATAATTCAGGTGCAACGACTGAAGAACGACTACGTCTGAGGTTGTACCAAAATATCTTAATTTTGTAACAAATGTACCAATATGTGTAACCCTTTGTATTGGACTAAAATAAAATTTTCTTTCTTTCTTTCTGTTAATTTGAAATATCACTCATTCATCGAAACCTCGAGAACTTAATGCAACGCATGAGCCTACATGAGCTTACCTTAAATTTTCAAATATACGGTATTCCTATAAATTGAAAGAAATAGTACTTACTAATGTCTATAATATCATGTTTTAGTATATTACTTCATTCAATTATAAAAGAAACTGACCAAGTATATTAATGTATTACCCATACATACATAAATAAGTTTCCTACATAAACATTTTCTTAAAGACAAATATAATCGATGTCAGTATGTACATGCGCTTTTCTTCCTATTGAAAGTTTCAATAAAAAGCGGTGCCATTGCTCAGTTCAAGTTTCTAGGAGTGATTTTGGGAAAAAACATCCAAAACTTGGATCCAAAGTGCCGTCCTGAATAGTAGAAAGTCAAAAGATCACAACTCTCCAGTAATAAAAGTCAAATTAAAATAGAAATGTGTGTAGCTGAAGAATGGTACTAAAAATCAAAATATATGTTTATTGTTTTCTTCCATTTTTTGTGATTTGAGTTAAGGAAACCATTAACCTCGAAAAACATAATTTACACATTTTATGTTTAAATAATAGGTATTTTTGGGTTTCTTTTTGAGTTGAAAGTGTTTTATTCTAGTCTTCTTCTCCCTCATTGATGATTATAAATGTTTTTTAGACATGTATTCTCAGTTTAGACTATGTACTAACAACTGGCTACTATTATTTTTTGGAGGGGGAGGGAGAAAGACAAGCTAGAACTTGGTTATTTAATACAAGAAACGTACAAAAAAGGAAAGGAGACAA
The DNA here is from genome assembly GCA_019009955.1 of Riptortus pedestris. Classification (NCBI taxonomy): domain Eukaryota; kingdom Metazoa; phylum Arthropoda; class Insecta; order Hemiptera; family Alydidae; genus Riptortus; species Riptortus pedestris. The sequence goes on from CM032232.1 coordinate 78,711,404, forward strand.
AATTATGTCCATGTTAAATTCCTGAGCAACACCGCCCTCAAGAGATAAAATCAGTGTAGAATGTTCGTGGAGGATTCTTCAGAGTTTAGTTTCGGTTTGTTTTTAGGAAGACTTCATAGGAACACTACCTAACGAGGCAGTAGCTCTGCTATGAATTTCGGTGAGGATCTACCTGGAGACCTCTGCACAGGGAGGTACCTGGACAAGCCACGTGTATGTTATGGATACTATGTTATCTACCTGCTTCCCTTATCTACAGTAACATGGGCTACCTTTCCTGTGTCTTCAGCCGCATGTATCAAGGACTCCTATCCCAGACACGTTCCAAAACTATTTTTTTAATATGGAACAATTAATTTAAAAAAAAACTACAAACAAAAAAAAAACTGTCAACTTTATGGAGACTTTAATTACAAACGTGGTACACCTTGATAACAGATTATGTATACTTAAACCGTCGCACTATTCTTCGGGATTTCGCTACTTAATAGTCTGTAAATACAGTCCTTAAAATTATTTGTCGTCTTTAATCTATTTTAACAAGCATCTTATTCCGTTAACAATAGTGGCCACAGGAGTACTAGACGGGAGGAAGTTGTTCTTGCCAGACTCAGGATCGGCCACACATATCTGATACATAGGCACTTAATGACACGGACAGACAACCATATGTGCAAATACTGCAAGTACCTAACGATGAAATACATAATGACGGACTGCATTCAACGAAAATACCTTGACCTAACCCACGATTTAACAGAACTACTAACTGACAGAGTCCAATATATTCCACACATGCTAACACATCTAAAACATATAAACATATAGAATTAAAATACAATAGATCTAGAACATGAAGATTTAAAAGGGATAACTTTTATCATATTCTAATAGGCAATATGAGAGAACCTCAGATATTTAAGAAATATTTTTCATACCATATACTTATAGTATTAAGGTTTGAAGGAATAAATAGATTACACTATACAGAGATCATGCCAATCACTTTTGATGACGGACATGAACCAAATATATAAAATTATACCAGTAGAATTTTATCATTTCAAAAAAATATTTATTCTTTTTATGAATACGAATATTATACATTCCCATTCATCCCAATTACTTGAATACTATTACTCTGTTAAGCAACCACTCTGTACCAAATCTTAAATAAACAAAATAATGCAATCCTAAATTTCGATTTTAATGGGTTACTGGCGTCGAACGTATTAAACCGTATTCAACAATGCTTAGTTCTTTTTAGTAGCTCTTTGTAAAAGTCAATATAAAAATAATAATTATTGTAAGTTTAATATACATATATGTAGTAAGAAAACGCCGTAATTTAACGTTGAGCATTTCTGTATTAATTAATTACCTGATTAAAACGTTCAATAAAAACTTATCTATGTACTTATAAGTACAGGCAAACCTACACCTTTTTTTTTCTTTCAATTTATGATTTTCCAAATTTACATGAAAATATTAAATGAATAATATTTCTACATCGTTTGCATGTATTTAATAAAAATACTTATTTGATCAATTCCTATACATTAAAAAGTTAACAAATACAAACAGGAAATACTGAATAGGAAACAAAATACATTTGGCCAATAAGACCTAGACCTGTATGACTTCACCATTCCGGCATTGGTAGACTAATGCGCCTGCGCTGAGCGGGCCAATAGGATATTTAGGTCAGTATTTTTGAACCTCCAAGTCAACCCCTCCTTCTGACATCTGATCGGTTTGTTTTTGACTACCTGTGATATTGTAACCATGCAGCAACAGCACTGGGAGTCTTCGGATAGGGTCTAGGGGTCAAAAGGTCAGCCGATGCCATAAGTTGAACCAGTTTGACCTGGGTCAGTTCGGCTTTTCTCTGTGTAACCAAGTGGGCAAACAAATACCGTTATGACAATATTGTCTCATTATAATGTCTTCTTTAGGAGGCTCTGGTCATAGGCGTAGGGTGGGGGGAAAGATATCATCTTCAGAATTATTGATGTACAAAAAGTAAAAAGAAAAGAAGAAAAATCAATCACAAATAATCTGCACGTTCAAAAAAAAAATGTAAACTAATACCAATTTAAAAAAGTCCGTCACGCAAGGCCTGCGTAAACTAGGCACATTTCCCTCGTACTGATTTGGCAGCCTCCTGATCTCATCAATATGACCCCTATACCTGGTCTGATTTCAGCCATTAACGAATATGAACATTAGAGTTGAATGTTGATGTGAAGGTTAAATGTAGAGTATGATATATATCTTTTTTTTAAATAAATTTATTCTTTTATTTGCAACAATATTTAATATTACAAGCAAATGATATGAATGATAATAACTATTGGCTTGAGGTGGGAAGTTGTCCATTGACAATACCCACATTGGAGGAACATTCGATTGTACTATTTAGATCTCTGGGCCACTTACGATTCAACTAAAGGATTAGGATGTGCGGGAAGGAGAGAGTGGAATTTCTGATATAGGGATTTAGCGAGGGTATGGACAAAAGGAATGTTGAGGTCATTATGGAGAGTTAAATTGGATACGTAAAATGGGAAATCTGTAATTTTGCGGATTATGGTATAGAGAAAATTAACATTTTCAAGTCAAGAGTGGAAAATCTTATTCTCTTGATGACGTCATCGTGTTAGGTATTGGCAAGTATCTCACACAGGAGAAGCTCATTGAAGACAATGGTTAGTATTTAAGCTTCGAATAAAGTGGATCTTGATATAAAAGCTTACAGTTAATTTGGCATTAGTAGGAGTGGTGAAGAGGGGGGGGGGATAATTAAGAGATGAAAACTTAAAAATGCTAATATCTCGGTTAATAATCTAGATAGTGGAAAATATATGTAAAACATTTATAGGGCATTTAACTAGACCTCTAATAAATAACCAAGTTATAATTTGTCTTTCTAACTTTCTCTATTAGCAGATTTCCCTTAAGGGAAATCAGCTATTGAGGTTGTACTCATGACGGAATTTTCAAAATTTTTCTTCAAATGTCCATCGATCCTACCTAGTAAATGACGAAAATGAGGTCCATTCAAAACTGTATATATATATATATATATATATATATATATATATATATTTGTCTGTTACCGCTCTGGCGGTCGCAATTTTTGTTTGATCGTTACCAAACTCGATATTTAGTCGTTTTATGTAAAAAGAAAGATCAAGTTCGTTAATGGCTGAAATCGGACCAGTGAGAGGGGGAGTTTAGAGGGGAGGATTTTCTAAAATTCGAAATATTTCCGTTACTATTCGTGGGATCGATAAATTGTATAGAATCAATCTTATTACAAATTAAATGTACTATAAATATTGTTACATACATTTATTCTCTATCTTGAATATTAACTGAGATATTTGCATTTTTATGAAATCGGGGCGGATAACGGATGAGAGTAAAACTTCACGTGGGAAATCTGCTTAGGTTACGCAGCCCCTGCGTGACGGACTTCTTTTTATATACCAAATTATCAATTCAGGTCACATGAAGAATGCTCTCAACATTTTTTTCTATTTCCAGCAATATCAATTCCGATAACTATGAATAAGAATTAGTCAGCTTTTAATATTCTATAATTAGGATTTGTATATTGGTAAAAAAAGTCACACAAACGCGCGAGCGCGCGCACAGACACACATAGATTTCAAATTAAATCTCAATTTTCTCAAGCTCTCAACTAACTATTAGATACAGTACTTGCAGGAGCTGTGCACATTCTTCAATCAATCGGAGTATTATGTAATGAGGACCTCCAAGTCGGGGCCCCAACCTCCGCAAGGCCTTCCTCTGGCTTAATCAAGCTTTTATACCTATTCTTATTATTGAACTTCATAACTACCCCCACCCCTCCCATACTGTGTGTTACGATTAGAAAACGTGAACTCCCCGAAGGCGACAGCAATACCACACTTCCAATGCATTTAAGATACTATTTTTCTCGCTCATAGAAAATTATATCATTAAATACCAGAATTGTATATAATGCAAACTATTTGTATAGATTAATTTCTAACAAATAATTTGAACTAAAAACAAAGAAATAATATAATATGTTCATACTTCACAAAGTGCAATGTTTTGGTTTGTTTTGGCTTTGGTTCTAACTGTATCAAAAGTCGCTGAGGCTTAAAAATGTTATTTTTTAAACTCCATTTTGTGCTACTATGGCTAATTTGGAAGGGTAATCTACAGGTTACAAACCTTTTCTAACCAGGGTGGGACTATGAATATTATTTAATGAGTTCTTCACTAAATAAATTCCTATTGCTCATGAGGGAATCGAACTCTCGGCTCTAGTTTTGCCATGTGAGATTAAGACCGACGCCTTAACTCACATGCCTAACCTGAGCCCCGCTTAGGTATTCATTTTAGCAGATTTCCCTTGTGGGAAATTAGCTTTTGAGGTTGTACTCATGACGCGGTTATCGAATAATATCTTCAAATGTCCATCGATCCTACCTAGTAGACGACGAAAATGAGGCGAGCTTAAAATTTTATATATATATATATATATATATATATATGTCAGTTACCATCACAATTTTGGTTTAATCGTTATCAATCTAGATATTTAATCGTTTTATGTTAAAAGAAAGATCAAATTCGTTAATGGCTGAAAACCGAACAGTGGAAGGGGGTATAGAGGAGAGGAATTTCGAAAATTCTTAGTAGTGGGTGAATCAAATATAAACGAGACTTTTTTTTTTTTTTAAATTTATTTTAATTTTAAACGCAAAAAAAATATAGCTTATTTTTCTACATAATCCCCTGACTTGGAAACACATTTTTCCCAGAGGATATGTAGCTTTCCAATTCCTTCCATGTAGAAAGATGCAGGTCGTGTCTGCAGCCAATTGCGCAATAGGCTTCAACCTCACCATCACTGTCGAATTTTTGGCCTCCTAAAGCTTCTTTGAGAGGGCCAAACACATGAAAGTCACTGGGTGACAGGTCTGGACTGTAAGGAGGGTGTTCCAGTGTCTCCCACCCCAGTTGCTCCAATTTTTCCCTAGTCATGGCTGCTGTATGGGGGCGAGCATTGTCATGGAGAAGAACCACTTCTCTGATCGGTACGTCTCGTCTTTTGCGGCGATATGCAAGTCGGACGTCACTGAAAATGTCGCAGTAGTAGGCTGCATTAATTATCCTGCGCTCATGCAAAAAATTGAGGTACAGCAAACCACGCTGGTCAAAAAAAAACGGTAGCCAAAACCTTGCTTGCTGACAATCGTGACTTGGCTTTCACTGGTCCAGGTTCTCCTTGTTTTCTCCACTCCATACTCGCTTGTTTAGACTCTTGGGTGTAGTGGTGCACCCAAGTTCTGGCTCGCGAAAGTGTCTTTTCCCCAAACTGTGCAGTCAATCTCCTCAAGATTTTGGAGAGATACTTAATTACGACACGTTGCGCAGTCGACGGGGGTACCTCTTCCTCCGACATCGTCACGGTGGACAACGAGACGATCGAGATCACGTGTTCCCCTACTCCTGACTAACCTACCCAACAACAAAAAAGGCGGGAACGTTCTCCCACCACTACTGTGCCCGAAAGACGAAAAGTCTCGTTTATATTTGATTCACCCTAGTATATCCGTTATTATGCGTCGGATCGAAAAATTGTATGTAACCAATCTTATTGCAAATGTAATGTTCTATACATGTTGCTAAGTACGTATTTTTACTTTCTTGATTAATAACGGAAATAGCTTTCAGCGTTCAGTATACTCCCCCCTCCTACTCATGTCATATCAACAATAAGCTGTTATATTATGAAGTAGATTATTTGAAGCATATGTTGTTCTCAATGAAGTATGATAAATGCAAATACGTAGCCACACGTGGGAAATTTGCTTAGTTTACGAAGCCCCTGCGTGACGGACTTTTTTTTTCTTTCCTCCAAGAATTTCACACTATGGTTATTAGAGTACAGAGTATAGAATTTCAGTTTATTGTCTGCCAATTCATCAACAGTTTTAATACTATCATTGATGATGATTATTTAAAATACTGGCTTAGGTGCCCGGCTATGCCCGAGAAATTTTTTTTGAGGCTGGATGATAATGGTATTTTTTTGGGGGGGGGGGGTTACTTTGTACAATATTTTTATATTTTCTATCTCAATGCTTAGGATTTACACCCGAGTCCGGCGTGCTGGGGATATTTTAATAAAAAAGTATATTGTTATGTACACAATATTTGTATATTACTCGTTTCCTATTCATGTATCTTTTTTTATATATAACATAATCATGGATTATCATATTATTATAGTCAATAATACGGAGTTTCGTTGATTTCGATTTAGTCTTTCGCGTCCTATAACACTGTTGACCCCTTCTGTAGTTTTTCGTGTATACCTCATTCAAACTTCATTATACGGCAAAAGTTCATATAACAAAAGTTACTTTAACAAAACAAACAACTTTTGTTAAATGCACGTTTGCCGAAAAATGAATATGTTACGAATTATCGCGATTTTATATTTCAGACTACCCCTACAAGAGGAAGGGGGGGGGGGGGGTTAACGTACCTCGAAATTTTAATATAGCTTATAATCAGGGAAGTGTTAATTACCAAACCACATACGTAGTTTCATTCAGTTCGGTTGAATCTTTTGTGTCATATAAAATTGTTGTTTTTAGCTTATAACTCATTTATACTTCGGTATAGGACAAAAGAGTATATTACAAAAGTTACTCTAAATAACAAAATAAACAACTTTTGTTATGAGCATATTTACCGAAAAACCAATAGGAGACGAAATATCGCTATTTTTAATTTCAGGCTTCCATTATAACCCCCACTCCTGTGCGTCTCAGAGAATATTAATATAGCCAGAAAACTAACATACATTCCAAGTTTCATAAAATTCGGTTCAGCCGTTTGCGATTCTATAAAGGACATACAAACAAACATTCATTTTAATATATATATATATATATATATATATATATATATATATAAAATTGTAACCTCTGTCTGTACATTGATTTTTTTCTCAAAATTTCACGATAACTTTTCGTTTCACATGTCATAGACACCATAACTGCATTTTGTTTCTTTCGTGTGTGTTTGTTTGTTTGTTACCTTTTGACGCATAAACGGCTGAACCGAATTTTATGAAACTTGGTATGCATATTACTACTAACCCAACTTGGACTTTAGGCTATATTAATACTCTCTGAGGCGAACAGGAGTGGGGGTTATAAGGGAGGCCTGAAATTAAAAATAGTGATATTTCGTGTCGTATTGCTTTTTCGGCATATATGCTCATAACAAAAGTTGTTTATTTTGTTATTTAGAGTAACTTTTAATATATACACTTTTGTCCTATACCGAAGTATAAATGAGTTATACGCTAAAAACTATACCGGGAGTCCACAATTTTATTTGGCACAAAAGACTCAACCGAACTAAACGAAACTCCGTATGTAGGTTGGTATTAACTCATCCTTGATTATAATCTATAGGAACATTTTTAGTAACGAACAGGAGTAGGGGTTGTAATGGAGGCATGAAATGAAAAATCGCGATATATTATTTCTTATTGGGTTTTCTGTGAACATGCACATAATAACAGTTGTTTATTTTTTTATTTGAAGTAACTTTTGTAATATTCACTTTTGTCGTATAAGGAAGCATAAACGACATATACGCTAAAAACTTTAGTTAGGCGCAGTCAACTGAACATGACTCATTATCATCTGACTTTGCACCAACTGCTCCTAAATTATAAGCTATATTAACAAAAATGCTCATAACAAAAACTGTTCCATTGTTATTTAGAGTAACTTAATATATATCTTTATATATATATATATATATATATATAAATATCAATATTGTAGCCTGCAATTCATTCCAATGTTTGAATAAGTTATACCATTAAATCTTTTAATTTAATTTTACCTCACCATGATACGAGTATATTATGGCGATAAACAAGAACATTTCAATTGTATGAAGCATTTTAAAAACAAGTAACTGTTTCATGAGGAGCAAAGTATAACCCTCTCCCCTTTCTCTGTCTTTCACCGGAACATTAATTAATCGGAAGTAAGTAATTTCTTCTTTAATGTGTTTAAAAAATCAATTAATTCACAAAAAACGAAAGTATTTAAACATACATAATTAGAATTGAAAATAGAATGTGAATATAAGGTAATGTTAGCGGAATTGAGAGTTAGAATTAGTCATGTTCTGTTGGTTAACCTGGAGCGTCGGGGAGGGGTGGGGAGACCTTCCTGTAATCTAGAACCTCTCTGACTCCCTCTTTCTTTCCTCAGCTGTTATTTACACTTTTTTCGTATACCGAATTATAAACGAGATATACACTAAAACCTATAGCGGAAGTGTATTTTGTTATTTAGAGTAACTTTGTTATATACACTTTTTTCGTATAACGTATTATAAACGAGATATACGCTAAAACCTATAGGTAGTGGGAGTCAACAATTTTATATGGCACAAAAGACTCAACCGAATTAAACGAAACTCCGAATGTGTATTAGCACTAACACCTTCATTATAATAAGTCATGCCAACATTTCTAGAGACGGGCAGGAGTGGGGGTTGTAAGGGAGGCCTGAAATTAAAAATAGTGATATTTCGTTTTCTATTGGTTTTTCGGCAAATATGAACATAACAAAAGTTGTTTATTTTGTTATTTAGAGTAACTTTTGTTATATACAAAATTTTTTCGTATACCGAATTATAAACGAGATATAAGCTAAAATCAATAGTGGAAGTGAAGAATTTTATTTTGGACAAAAGACCCAACCGAAATAAATAAAACTCGGTATATGTATTAGCACTAATGCTTTCATTATAACAAGCCATACCACCATTTCTAGGGACGGGCAGGAGTGGGGGTTCTAAGAGAAGCTAAAAATTAAAAATACCTATATTTCGTTTCCTATTTGTTTTTCAGCAAATATGAACATAACAAAAGTTGTTTATTTTGTTATTTAGAGTAACTTTTTTTATATACACTTTTTTCGTATACTGAATTATAAACGAGATATACGCTAAAGCCTATAGCGGAAGTGAACAATTTTATTTGGGACAAAAGACCCAACCGAAATAAATAAAACTCGGTATGTGTATTAGCACTAACGCTTTCATTATAACAAGCCATACCAACATTTCTAGGGACGGGCAGGAGTGGGGGTTGTAAGGGAGGCCAAAATAGCAGTATTTTGTTTTCTATTCGTTTTTCGGCAAATATGAACATAACAAAAGTTACTATTCTCATAGCTATCGGTAGAGACCGGTAGAGCATTTATATTGGCGGTTCTAACCCTTTATTTGAATTACCATAACAAAAGTTGTTTATTTTGTTATTTAGAGTAACTTTTGTGATATTCATTTTTGTCTTATAACAAAATATAAACGAGATATACACTATAAACTAAAGCGGGAGTCAACTATTTCATTGGGCGCTAACGATTAAACCGAACTTAAAAAAATTCGGTATGTCAATTAGCATTAATTCTTCCAGGATTATAAGCTATATTAAAATTTTTAGGTTAGAACGGGAGTGGGGGTTAGAAGGAAGGCCTGAAATAAAAATTCGCGATATTTCATTGTCTATTTGTTTTTCGACAAACATGCACATATCAAAAGTTGTTTACATTGTTATTTAGATTAACTTTTGTTTTATACATTTCTCCAGGAACAATTTGTGGAGCAAGTAATTTGCGTGGAAATATTGATATGGTCAACAATTCATTCCAATTTGAACTATCAGGTACCTCACCTGGAAAAATTAGTCTAAGTTAATATTTTGTCCTTAATAACTGAAATCTATGGATAATGCACAGGAGACGGGAAATATGACAATTTGGAGGACAGTGAAGTCTTACATAAAAAATTAATTTTATTATTAACAAATGCCAACAACGGGTATAAACCCTAAACACTGGGACGGGTAAATGTCAAAATAGTGTGCAAAGTAAAGCCTTGCCAAAAAAATACCATCACCATTCAGCCTCAAATCAATTCCCGGGCGAAGCCGGGTATCTGAGCTCGTATATATATATATATGTGTGTGTGTGTGTGTGTATATGTATATATGTATGTGTATAGATAAATAATAGTGGATTAGTGAATTTTCTGAACTTAAAGCATGGTGCTATGTGATGATAGGTTTGTGTTTGTCCTTGGTGAAAGGGCCTGTGCAAAAGGAAGTTCTGTTTTAGCTGAAAAGTCGTGAGGTCACAGAATCACAAATCCGTTACAGTAAAACTTTTCAACGACGACCCACGGAATGGAGTACGTACCCAAGTTTGACGAGAAGACGACCTAAGCTGATTCCGATCAGGGCAGGCACCTGCACGGCGCGCAATTATACTTAAATAAAGAGCCCACAGTGTTGCCACCACAACGGCACGGGTTGAATAGCCTACTAACAAGGCTAACATTTACAGAGCACCTTCCTTCACAATAAAAAGAAAATTCATTATAAAAGCGTTAATGAGTTGTTAACCGATACCTGTATGAGAAAATAGCCCATTGTCTTCTAGAGTCTCATTAGGGAGGTGCCTCCATCTTAGGTCTTCTTCATTTTTCACACCGACTAGACTATTGTCCAGGTTACCCTTTATCCTATCTTCAATGAAATACACTCTTCAATATAACACGAGTTGCCTTTATAACTTTTTTCTTCGCTCATTCAATGATAATTTCAACACATTTTTTTATTTTCCAATTGGAAATTACTTGAATAAGACAAGATTGGCTCTATACAATTTTTTGATCCGACGTATGGTAACGGAGATATTTCGAATTTTCGAAAATCCTCCCACCCTAACCCCCCCCCCTCCCACTGGTCCGATTTCAGCCGTTAACGAACTTGATCTGTCTTTTTACATAAAACGACTAAATATCAAGTTTGGTAACGATTAAACAATAATTGCGACCGCTAGAGCGGTAACAGACATATATATATATATATATATATATATATATATATATATATATATACACAGTTTTGAACGGACCTCATTTTCGTCATCTCCTAGGTAGGATCGATGGACATATGAAGAAAAATTTCAAAAATCGCGACATGAGTACAACCTCAAGAGCTGATTTCCCTTAAGGGAAATCTGCTAAAAGGCAACATTTATACAAATTTATATTAAGAATATTTATTATATTAATATTTAATATCAAATTTACGAAAGCAACAGTGGTACGAGATAGAGCCTAGGAGTAAAGAAATGTGAACTTTTTTCTAGATTGCCTCGTTATATCCATCTCCTTCTCGTGCCAAGTTCATGCTTGAGCGCATTTTATTCTTATATTTATTTTCCGCTCTGTATAATACTTACTATATTATATTACTCTATTATCTTTGTGAGAATGTTTAACTAGGATCCTGAGTTTTGTGAACAAAAAATGAGCGAAGAGAACAACCTAACTACCTACAGATTTATTCCTCACACTCGGAACACTTGCTCAGGAGTAAGCACTAGAATTTGTCGAAGAATAGCCCCAGAATTATTATGAATTGCTTTCGAGTATATGTAAAGTATATCCATATTAAATCCAAATAACAAACCTTTATATGCAATTTTCAACAAATTGTACAACAACAAGTAAGTCCAAACTCCATGAACATCAACAAACAAGAAAATTAATAAAACCAACCACAACAATATATTATATGCATGAATGAAAATAACAAAAGATCTCAACAACAGTAAGAAGAAGACAAAAGTGTTAATAATATCTTTAGGGGTAAAAATTAGATCTAAGAGCACTGAAGTATCTATGTGTTATTGAATATGAAACAAAAAAATAGGATCCAAAAAATAGAAATGAACAACAAATAGAAAATAATAAGTTAATAAATAAAACCTGAAATGTATAAGTACTTGATTATTTTTAAAAGAAAATTAATAGTAAATTTGATAAAAAGGAAGACCAATAACTACTTTGTCAATACTGATTAAAGTAATGAATTATTCATAAATTCCATCAAAAGGCATTAAAATATATTTTAAAAAATAAATAAATAAAATGAGAATTTTTAGTAAAAAGGAAATAAAATGTAGCACAGGTGTTCAGTCGTCAGTTTGAATTTTAAACTTCCCGCGCTAGCAGTGTTCATAGACCCGCCACACACACATGCATATCGCCAAGGCCGTGGCTACAGCGGAAAACCACATGCAGTTCAAGAAGGCATCGGCCAGCAACAAGGATAGGTTCAGTTGCTTTTAGACGCTCGCTGGAGTCAGTTGCTCTCAGACGTTGGGGTCGTTCATACGGCCAGAGGGGCCTCCCTCCCCTACAGATCACCGCTTCGCTTCATAGATAACCGCTTCACAGATAACCGCTTCATAGAGAACCGCTTCATCGACAACAGCAGTTGGAAGTCACCCGTGATAGTCTATGTCCACCTCTACTAGAGTCAACAGGTTCATTCTGCTCCCGCCTCTCTTCTTCTTTGCCACGTGCCCATCCAGATTTATCACCGCAACAAGACTTCATCATCTCTAAGAAGTGCATGATTCCTGCTATTAACTACCTAATAATGCTAGCATTATGAACGCAAGTATCGCATGAGTACTCATATATATTATAAGACCCACCGCTAATTTTGTATGTATAGTTATAGCCGCCATATTATTTCATAAAGTTTGTTTACTGCTTAAATTTCATGTTTTGTTATAGAGATATATTTAACTATTCAATTTACCTAATTCTTAACATATTAGTTCATAAAGTTTGTGTACTGCTTAAATTTCATTTCTTTATTTTCTTATTATACTTAACTATTCAATATACCTAATTCTTAAGAGAACTCACATAGTTGTTTTGTTTTCTTTATTTATCTTTTTCCCTCATCTCTCCATGAGAACTAACAAATGGTTCAGTCTAAATTCTCTCCCAACTCTTTCTTACCTTTAACACAAGATTTCCGCCATTACATTTTTGTGCCGACATTTTCTATTATTACCGCTAAAGCTTACCGCACGCCCCTACATTTTACAGGAGTTGATATAAAAAATTCCGTCACGCAGGGGCTGCGTAAACTTAGCAGATTTCCCACGTGAAGTTTTACAATAGAGAAATTTCACGAGAGCCGAGCAATCAAGGAAACGAGCTTTTGGCGGGAAAGTCACTCTCCGTTAGCCACCGATTTAATATAAATGCAAATATCTCAGTTAATATTCAAGATAGAGAATAAATGGATATAACAATATTTATAGTAAATGTAATTTGCAATAAGATTGTTTCTGTACATTTTTTCGGTCCGACGTATAGTAACGGAGATATTTCGAATTTTCGAAAATCCTCCCCTCTAAACCCCCCTCCCACTGGTCCGATTTCAGCCGTTAACGAACTTGATCTTTCTTTTTACATAAAACGACTAAATGTTGAGTTTGGTAACGATTAAACAAACATTGCGACCGCTAGAGCGGTAACAGACAAATATATATATATATATATATATATATATATATATATATATATATATATATATATACAGTTTTGAACGGACCTCATTTTCGTCATCTATTAGGTTGGATCGATGGACATTTGAAGAAAAATCTCGAAAATTTCGTCATGAGTACAACCTCAATAGCTGATTTCCCTTAGGGGAAATCTGCTAAAACTAAGAGCAACTGTGTCAGGCATGTCAAATGTGAAATCAGGTGTAGAGATCTAGATGGATATAGCTAGGTGGGAGCCTAGAGCAGTGTGCGATTCCTGGTGTGAATTTCAAAGAGCAGCGCCGGCTTCTCCATTTCAAAGGGATTATTTATATAGCATCATTCACTTACATTTCCTAACACCTAAGGCACTACTAGAGTCTCCGCCATAACCTATAAATACACATATAAGGGAACGTATCCCACGTTTCTCACTTATTCCATAAACTTATTACGATAATGCACTTGGACCATTTGAGAAAATATACGGGCATTCTGCAAGTCGTGCTCTAATTAATGTTGCCGAACGTATTTAATAGGTGTGACATCATCATACATCCCTCTATGAAAGGAATATAACATCAAATTTAAACTATATATAAATAAATGTAGTTTTAAATATTAATAGTGAATTCTTGCTTATACAATTGCTTTATTTCTGAAGTTGGAAGAAGATATTTACCCTACGATCAAGAAAACGTTTTCATTCGGTTGCCATGAGATGACAAGAATAAAATTCCTTTAGGATATGCTCGCTGCTCTCCTGATGGACGTTTTTAGTATATCCACTTGTAACTTTTGAATAGCGAGAACTAAAATATTTTCTATATATATGTATATTCTCTGGATGTTGAAGTATTGTGTGAATCTATGGACTACCCTTCGTCAGTAATTCGTGTGGCATTTATAAGTTACTACGATGATGGCATTCTTTAAATATGTGTTTAACTTTTAGGTGAACATTGCAAGTCTGACATTGAGTACCCATTTCGAGGTGTGGCTACAATGTAGGAGGCACCTAGCCGTGAGGCCTTAATCCAGCCTACACCAATCCAACACCTCATGGTGACTGAGGATTCGCTACGATGGTCAGAAGCGAATCCTATGGAAGGGACAGTCTCCTACTACCCAGCTCCCACACGAGAGAATAGCTCCCACACATGTACCAGTTTACCTGGCCTGTATGTCCTCGTGCTTTGAACACACGACCACTACGTCTATGACCGGCAGTAAAGGCAAGCCTCCACTCCGGACACCACCCAGCCCACCAACCCGCTAGAACTTACCCCATTAAGGCAGGAGTGATCCCCTGCCCGGAACAGCAAAGCCGACTAAGGACCTACTGTTCCTACGGTTCCCCTACCCAGCAGCTACACAGCGGGGGCTTACTATTGCAAGTCTGACAAATTGGAATTGTTTTTCTTTCTATCTAATTAGAGTGTGTAAGTAATGGATGTCCAATTCGTAGTCGTAATAGTTAACATCGCCTCGCCGTGTCACCTGCTCACTTGGCCATACTTTGGCATTGTATTTAATTTCTCTCAATTTGTTATGCCAGTTTTCTTTGAATGTATTGATTATTTTATTTTTGGTTATATTAAACACGTCATGTGCAGTCGAAGTGTTGATGTCGCAAGTCCCTTTCATTGTGGTGTGTTTTTCGCATGTACCTAACTAGTTCATTGGAGTAGGTAATTAAGAATACCCGCACGTAAATAATTATTCATAGTATTTTTTTTTCTTATTTATAATATACAGTGGTAACATGTAACTTCCAGGTAGTGGATCAATAAAGGCCAGGCAAAAACATTAATTTTAATATGTTACTCACTGTGGTAAGATGTAAGAAGCCCCACAGAAAAACGGTGGGAGTATACTTTGCTAAGACAATCTGTAGGTGCTGTATAACAGAAAACAATAAAAATTGAAAATTTAATTTGCAGTACTTCAGTCTTGCCACCATTATACTATGTATTTATATAATATCACGTTATTTACTTTTTCTATTCTTCCTAATCCACTTGGAAGAATAGAACCTTAAACTCAGGTCACCCATATGAGTTAAACCGTCAGTCTTTACCTCACTTTGGAGAACCTAGAATCGAGAGTTCGATTCTTACCTGGGTAGTAGGAATTTATTTAGTGACGAACCAATTAAACTTAGTCTCACCCGGGCTAGAAAAGGGTGGTAAATTTTACACGACTCTTTGTAACTCAAAGTGATCGTTACTAAAAAATTGATAAATAATCTACTTAATTTAATGTTAAATATTTTATTCATATACATATTTCATACTGCAGCTCCGCAAATTTACATACTTTCAATTTGGTAAATATCTCAAGCCTGAAAAAGGCCGTCACGCAGGGGCTGCGTTACCTAAGCAGATTTCCCACGTGCTCCACGTATTTGTATTTACCTTAAAACGTAAAAGCTCAATGAGAGCAATATTTGGTATTTAGGCTTCAAATAATGTGCTTCATAATATAATAACTTATTGTCAATATGACATAAATAGGACTGGGAATTTACTGAAGACCGCAAACTAAAAAATGCAAATATTTCGGTTAATAATCCAGATAGAGAAAAAACACATTCATGAAAATTACATTTACAATAAGGATAGTTCTATACAATTTTTCGATCCGACGAATAGTAACGGAGATACTTCGAATTTTTGATATATATATATATATATATATATATATATATATATATATATATATATATATATATATAATGTAGATAGATAGTTTTGGACCTCATTTTCGTCATCTCCTGGATAGGATCGATGGACATTTGAAGAAATATTTCAAATATCGCGTCATGAGTATAAGCTCAATAGATTCGTGTGTTTATTGAATAAAACTGAATTTCCCAGTTTTAATTTGACTTGTCGATAGTATGTAACTTATAAGATGTGTCTGCGACAGTGATTGTATAGTCAATGTGCAACTAGTAGAGCATTCCTCACTTTCTGCCACTTGGAACTTTTAATTAAAATACTAAGGGAGCAGGTTGTGTGGAAAACAAATAACCTCCCCCACAAAAAATGGCTGACAGCCTAGTATATACTGATAGCTGTCTGGTTGCATCAAGATGCATCTGATGCAGCTTAGCAGAGAGAGGCCTAACTCCCTTGTGCTAAGGCTAATGGATCGACCCCGGCCCTCATTAGCGGCTCTCTTTGTAGGTGCCGCCCTTTTCAGGGGCCTACCGACGTCACCCTGACGTCATTCTCATTGCAAGCCTAAATGCTAAATGCCACACTCTCCTTTCCTCCTTAGATTCCAGCCAGAACTTTTCAATGGGCCCTCAACAGCTAAACCTGTGTACCACCAGCTACTCTAAAAATTCCCTGTGCTTTGTCCCTTTACCGTTCATTCATTTCTTTCAACACAATTTCCCTCTGTTTATTTGATTGAGTTTCCTTACAGCCTTTCAATATGAAATTAATTGTCTAAAGGGTAAAACGATATTTCCTAATGAAGGAGTTGTACAGTGAAACAAAGATATTCTTTACGCAGAAATCTTGCGTATTTCTTACAAATTCTAATTTTTAATATACCATTATTTCGTTGGAAATGATAATAAATATTTGCGATTATTTGCAACTTTTTAGGAGAATAGTAGAATAACACAGTTTTAAGCAACCGCTTCTTTGGAGTAAATGTTTAGTCATCAGACTAAATCAAAAGCATGAGATCACAATATGTGTAGAACATTATTTTTATATACTTGACTGTAGTCAAAAGAGTTCTATGAAAATGTTCTGGACCTCTAATAGGACCCTGGTTAGAAAAGGGTGGTAACCTGTAGATAACCCGTCCCAATTAGCCAAAGTAGCAGAAAGTGGACGTAAATAAAGAATTTATATACCATTACCGTCCACAGTTTAATACTTACTTCTTTATTATGGTTGCTACTCCATAGCATTGTAGAGCAGAGTCCTTTTTCCAACCTGGTTAATCGCCCAACTGCATAAAAGATCGTCTCGTGAGTATCCAAATTAAACTTCAATGCATAACATAGTATTCCGCCTCAAGTCCAATGGGAGGGTAAAACTGTACAAATGAAGAAACAATAGGTTGTAAAATAATATAGTTGCGTTTTTACTGGTGATTTCAATAAAAACTTCAGATTCTTATAGACATTTTTAATCAATTATATATGACCCATCTTCATCACATAGCTGATAACATGTGGCCATCTTTCAGGTAATTTTTTAATTCCGTCCTCCCAGAACTTCTCAGATTCTCTTCTATGTGCGTTTTGCAGTCCTCGAACAAATTAACGTGTTTCCAGTTAAGAAAGTCTTAAAGGGCCCGAAATAAGTGAAAATTTGTAGGGGCAAGGTCTGGTTAATAGGGTGGGGGGAGGATCACATCCCAGCCAAACTCCCATAATTTCTGACGAGTCTGCAAAGACACGAGAGGAAAGGCGTTATCGTGACGGAAACCTCTTCCATTTTGAGCAAGCCATACCTCTTATAGATAAGGAATCTCGGTTGAAACTGATGCATAAAAGAACTAATCCTTTTTTAGAATATGTAATCATTATTGACCAAGTAAACATGATTTTCTAAAGACAGAGATGATTAAATTGATATATCGATAAACGCTACGAATTCATTTTACAATCCAATAGTATGTTTTAGTAATTGTTACTATAGTTAATAGTTTATTATTGCCCATGATGAATGGTCTCTGTAGACGGATAGTTCCCGATGATCACTATCCAGTTTATTCCAAGGTCGAAAATGAGCATTCATGTTTCTGTGGACCATTTGATCTGGCCATATCTCTTTATCTTAATTAAAGTCTAATATGACTCCATTAAAGCATTTTATTTTTCAATAGCCCTCGCCATTGTTCCAGGCGGCTCCGTGTCATTATGTTTCATTTGATTATCTCCCGCACCCTAACTGGAGACGTGTCCAGATGAGACGACAAACAACTTCCCCGCATGACGAAGTGTCGTCGCTCGCCGGGACGAAATTTACTAACACATATTTCTAACACAAAAGCTTCTTGGCGATGCTTGAGAGGAAAGAAGGGGACAAAAGGCCTTGGCCGTAGCCGCGACAAAAGGGAGAAGATGCTATTGTGGTGGTTAAAGTCTATTAAATAGTAGATGGCAGTGAATAGAGCAAACCCCTCAGGAGGCTCAATAGATGGCAGTGGGCGCTGAATCAGTCTCTACACCAATCAGTGTCGACTATCGCTTTTTTTCCATTCACCCAACTAATATCTAGTTGTGCGTCTTCACGCTTATAGTCCCATTCGATTCGTTTTCCTATATTTCAATGCTGACCACGATAAAACTTGAAGAACATACCTCAAAGAGGGATTAGTCATATGTATAGTAGAATATTGTACGGCCAAACTCTTTTTCCCTGTTACTATTGTAGCACAAAGTAGGTTTCTTTTCATCCCAGTGAGTTAATCTCTTTTTCTTTTTCTTTTTTAATATTTTTCCTATTGTGAGAATCCTATATTCTTTGCTTGATAAGGCAGATTGTGCCAAAATCAATTGCACTGTTAACCTACTTAAAACCTTCAGTTTCCAAGGATATTGTTCATATTTACTGATGTTGAAATCCTTCTTCAAATACAAACTTAAATTAAGACGATACAGAACAATCAGTAAATTTTGTTATATAATACCTACAAGACACTTAATTTCTCTTAGATTAATTACTTAAAAGAAAAGGCTGTAAAAAGACAACAGGTGCTTACAAGTATCTTGAATTTCATTTTATTAGAGTTTGTATCCCAAATTATTTATATCGATACACGGTACCCATTTTAAATGTTGAAACGTCTACGTTTACCAATAGAACTGTAAGTTTGGCTTAAATGATTTATTTTTCATAGAGGTAATAACGATCACACTAAATAAAATATTTTTGGGATAATTATTATCTTATTTGTGTGTGCTAATTACAATCAATTTTGTTTCCATTACATACATTATTTTAATGTGTGCTTAATAATATTCAAAGATTCTTAACGCTTAAAAAACTTAATGAGTTATATTTTTTTGTGTTAGTAAACAAAATGTTATTTTTTTAAAGTCACTTTATACTACTGCGGTCCTGATCACCACCCTTTTCAATCCAATGTGGGGCTAAGTACTTATTTAGTACGGTCATCAATTCCTAGAGACCTCCGAATTCCTATTGCTACTAGAATGGAATTTAAAATGGCTGCACATTCGAGTAATATTTTTTTTCTATCGAAAGTAATAGCATATTACGCAACAACAAACAAGAAGCAGGTCTTTTGAATACCAAGGAGCTCTAGTTTCACAAGTATAACTATCAAAAAATACAGAAAATTCCTTAATCACAGAGTCAATAAGTAAAATTTGTAAACTACTTAACAGTTCTTGCTTTAATCTCTGAACTAGACAAAGAAGAATATTTACCTTAATAAAGAATAATAATTCTGATTATAATCTTCATAGTGCAACCTAATAATATTATTAGAGATAATTCTATGAATATTATTGTTTACTGGGATTATCTTAAATCACCAATAAACACATAGTCCCCAACAGCTCATATCGGAGTTACTATATCCGAATTTATTTACATAATGTAAGATTCACCATGATGTAAATGGTTGGTTTCACCAGAATGGAATACAAATATAACAAAACTGCAGCATTAATGCTGTTTGATAACATTATTTTTTTTTCATGATTTAGTTCGTTTCATAAGGCAAGAGGACGGAGTAATGCCTTTCGAATTCGTGACTAGCTAAATAAAACGGGCACTAGGGCGAACAAGTCAAGATGAAAGATACATAGTCTTTAGAGCTGTGATAAGTGTGAGAAAGGAGAAGAACAGGTAGGAGCCCCCTTAATGAGTCCGTCTCTGGAAAAGGTCCAGTCCGTGAGATCCAAGCTGGAAAAAACTCAAGGAGTCCCTTCTCCAGGTTCCTGGAACTCCGGCAAACAGATAGCCTGTCCAGGGTAACACTCCTGCCTGGAGAACTACAAGCAGTATCCAGTATTCTTCGTTGAGTTCGCTCTACGATTTTATATAATCTATGATGAATGACTCTGCTGAAGTTCAGGGACTAGTTTATGGGGTGAAAACAATAAATTATAATTTATCTAGTGACGAACATATTAAATAAAGTCTTTATAGTCCCACACTTGATAGAAACCTATAGACAACTCGTTTAAATTAGACTCAGCAGCACTAATTAAACGTTATAACATGACACATGAGAGTAATCATATGTCTACTTTCCTAAAGCAAGCTCACAGCTGTCTAAGGATGATAAACCTAGTTGGTCGATACATAATTTTTTGAAAGTTATAATCAATTCTAGTTTGTAAAAATATGTTTATATATAAGCTACTAACATAGAAAAACTAACCTCATTATATAAGGCCAACTCCTTGCTATAAGAAAAATCCTTGTAAGCAATAAATAAATTAAAAAATAAAATAATTTCTTGAAATCAATTTTATAAATATACCTAAACATTCTAAATTTTGGAAAAAGGTGTCCAACTTCTTCTTGAACAAGATAACTATGATTTTGTTTTATGTTTTGGCGAATATATCCCCCTCCCCCTCATAAACACACAATTCTTCGTTCCAGCGTTTCCACCACTCCTAAATGAGTCAACTATCACTGGCACATAACCATATATATTCAAAAGGAGATGTAAGAAATTGTTTTATTTTTATTATTATTAATTTCATTTTTTTTATACACTATTTACTTCATTTTTTCAATTAATTCAAATCTGTAATTATTTCTATTATTTTTGTCAATTTATTCAGTTAATTTCACTCAGGAAATGCTTTCTTTGTAATTAGTACTCTTTATGCAAGAGAAGATGGATAGGTTTGGCAGTAACAACCTTATAATAGGCAAGCAAATTTTGGAAATGAATAAACTTATCCAGCAACACATAAAATGTTACCAACAAACGAATAATAATATAATATATAAAGAATAGCAAAAAGTTGTAAAAATATGACCTGTTAAGTTGGTCACATCTTGTTGAATCCTGTTGAATTTTTAATCTCATTGTTGTTTGTGTAAGATATCATTCTCAGTTATTAATTGGGTCAATGTTATTAACTGTTTGAACTATTCAAAAGATTGGTTAAATTAGAAATTATTCTTATGGCGATTAATAAATGACATAGAATTGTCATTTTCTGATCGAAAATCTCCTTGTATTAAACCTAGAGTCATTTAGGCAGTGGTTCTTAAATCCTACATACGACAAAATAGGAAGACTGTTTTAACGGAAGCCTGAACACCAGACAAATATTAGACCACCTGTAATGCTGACAGGGGTCACTTTGGTCTGAATTCGGTCAAAGTAAGGCCAATATTTGAGTAGAGGTATAACCATTAATTGCATTTGATGTCAACAAGCGTCTGGATTTGGAGACTGTAAATCCCACACATGATGCCGCGATCACTGAGCAACATTAGTTCATTTGCCTTTATATTAGCAAACAGAACTACTATAATATATTATTATAAAACTAAAATTACCCACTAGTCATTTATGACACAACGAGACGATTGTACTCGTATTTGGAGTAGGAACTAGTTAGGTATGATTTGTCAATTCGTACCTCAGCTGTAAATACAAAATAAGCAGTATCTTGTGCAAAAGACCAAGTATTCACTGAGTACATTGTCAAGGATGTACTTAGAGTTCTCATAAATTACAATTACGATTAACTAACTTCTTGTAACTGAAAAAAGCAAATTACAGTTTTGAGAAACGGTATTAGGGGTGATGATTAAATAAGTATAAACTTCTTCCCAAATTTGGGTATAGATGGGAGTTTTTAATTCGTCTTGAGAGAAAGAACTACAAGAAACTTTAAACAGTCGTTAGCGGAACTCGTCGGAGCACAGCTATATGATTTAGACCTGGACTGTGACTCATCCAGATCGAGAATAGTAGGGATGAATAGCTTGAAGAAGATAGCCGTAGTGCTACCGAAAATTAGCATAATGAAGCATGTCGAAAAGACCGCTGGAGCAGGAAGCCGGTTTGGAGAAGAACACAGCTCTAGAACAGGCTATGTATGTTTGTAGATGACTTAATGCCTTGAAATGTAAGCTCATCGTTCTGGATAAAGCTTTGACCGTTTGTTTGGTATCAAGGCTATTTGCGTCGACTTATATCTAATCCCAAATCTCACACAACATAAGAAACCAGTACCGCTAATAAATAGAACAGCGTGGGAGAATTTCGAAAGAGAAATTAGAAGTAGAGGGTTGTGTATTCACCGAGTTTCAGCTACAAGAAACTTCATCAGCCACAGATATCGGAACACAATTACTAAGACAGTTATTGGTACTTTCTTGTTTTCAGCCTTGAGTAAATCCATCATCTACTCTTGGGATTTTTACTTAAAAATAGAAATATGGTGAGAAGAGAACAGAATATTGTGCTGTACCACTGCGTGAGCAATCTGCTTAATTTACGATGACATACTTTACAATGACGGACTTTACACACTAGTCAAAACAAGCTTGTTCCTCTTTTTTCCTATGGTTCAAATTAGACTTACACTTTGGCCTAAAACTACTCAGTACAATTTAAGAATTTTAATTTTGATTTCTTCTATGTAAGTCCATATGGTTTTGAATATTGGTACACTCCAAAGTAATATTGTGCCCCACATTGATACGTTGAAAGAAGGCACATACATAAAAACAAAACGCCTTTCTCCTTCAAACAATAAGTTGTTTTTTTGAAGAAGAAAGTCTGTAATGTACAATCCATACCTATTTGCGTTTAATAAAAAGATTAAGAATTTCAAGACTGTTTTCCTCTCCTTCAGGGGTGATGGTTCCGAGGAAAAAAAAACAAAGCTGCTTCATGATCTCAATTATATTCTTTATATTAGTAGGTATTTCATTTATTTCCTTTCTTTACTACTGGCAAAACACTTTTTTCATGTTCTTATACGTTGAGCTTAAGAAGGTAGGATTTGCTACCATTGCATGGGCATCTGTGAATTTAGTGATATGACTTCATTTCCAGCACATCCAGGCCAGGAACCAACCAGGAATTCAATTATTTAGGAATAAGTAACAGCAACATGAATAGAATACGACTGGCAGATATAAAGCATTTTTTTTTTGTTGGTATTGATTATAGAATTGAAGTTGCATCCAAAGCACGACCTCTATTTGAGCAGGTCCTTAGTCGTAGGTGAGTAAAACGATGGAAATGAGTCACCTGGCCCGGCTCCAGTAGGTCTAGACTGCAATCTATTTCCGGATTTCCTTGTAAAAACATTCAGCCACTGGCTCCCACGTGCTAGTAATCAACTCAAATACAACCCCCCCCCCTCACACACACTCCCTCTCACACTCACTTTCTCTCACACACACACACACACACATACATAAACGAACACACACACGCCCTTGCGCGCATACACATCAAAATAAAAATTTATCTTCGCACACGAATGATGGAAGTCACACGACTTTCCATGCGAAAAACGTTAATATCGTTTTCTCTGAAGAGTAAATCGCTGAATCTACTGGAAGAGCTCACGAGGAACAGAATCTTTACCGACGAACGCCTCTATGGAAATCAGTAATGTAAGGGAAAATAAAAATCATTGGCTCAACACCACTGAAAGGTCAAGACCTGCCCAAGAACATTGACGGGAAGCTCGAACTAATCACCACATGACTATGTGGTACCGAAATCAATGAGTGTACCGTATATGAAACCCCCATATCATTATCAAAAGTTAATAGGTATGAGTGTGTGCATACATTGAATGCAATTTTTGAAAAAATCATTTGGGCACTCAACAGGCCAAGTCCTTCTTTTGCTCCTTTTCTGAAGCAAAAGATAGCTTTGTTTCAGGCCTTAAAAGACTAATTAATGTTAATGCAAATTTGGCACTTCAATGACACCCTATTTCTGAAATTCACATGTGTCTGAAATCCTTAAAAGATTTTTCTTGGAATATATAAAAATGTACATTTATATGTACACTTAACTAATTATACATACATGTACATTTAACTAATTTGTCCATATTATAGCAAGCTTATTAATTTCATTAGTTTCATGAACAGAAAATATTCATCTGACCTATCATTACAATAATAACAATAAATGCCCTTGATTAGTCTGTTTTGAGCACTAAAATAGGGTACATTTTGAACACCAAACAGGGTAGCCTTGTAAAAGGCAATCAACTCACATATTGAAGGAGGAATTAATGATTTGAAACTTGGAGCTGTCAGGTTCGCCGCTTAGTATTTATCGGCTACACCTGGTGATTGATCTCGTGAACAGATAAGCCTGATATTCACAAGACCGGACAAGGGAATAAGAGGGTCATAAGGAGGACATGCAGTGGTTTCCCATTGTCTTTTGCATCAGATCATCCAGCATCATAAGGAAAATTCCGTTCATACCGGTAAAGGCACGAGAGAAGAAAATTCGATTCAAGGAGAGAATTGTAAGATAGCCATCCCTCGGTAGACTGTAGCCTTCATAAGCTGACTAATGATAGGCTATTAGCCAGTATGAATATGTAGACTACAACTTTAAGCCACCACCCCCCAGTCTCTAGCCCCACTGATATGTTGTAAGTGAGAATTTAGACATCGAGGGGATTCACCTCGTATATGAACCCCATTAGCTAGTCTTTGGCTTAAAGCTACTTATCAGTATTCAGCCACCCTTGTAAACGCACCCTGAGCGGCTGTTCACGAGACTATTAACTTCATGTTGAAACGTCTTCTAGTAAGGAGCTAATAAGTCTTGTGCAGATCTTTATCCTGTTGCTTTAGGGCATGCGAGGAAATAGACAATTATTTGCAATAATGCATCTTGACCTGTCAGACCACAGACCCTACCCTGTAGATTCTATTTGCAGCGTCTAATATGATTCATCAATCATCTTATCTTATCTTGGTTACCGCTGTTAGCCCATCTCATATCAATTCAGCTTTTCTTGTACCGCCAGAAGTAGAGGTAAGGAAACCAAACCTTCTTTACTTTTGACTTCCCTTTTTACCTATTTTAAGGTGTTACTCAGTCAAACATTGTTACTTCAGATGATATCACACTTGGACCTCTGAGTTCCTCAGATACATCAGTCGCTTCTCTTCCCGTATCAGTAGGTTCCACGTGCAGCGACTTCCCTACAGATATAGACATCAAAAGAAGTATCGAGCAGAGCCAGATCACAAATACAAGCCTAGGATAGAGATAATACACGAGGAAGAGGGGACAAATAATAAAGCTTGAAGTGGGAGATATCGTGCAGCGATAGACAGAACGGGTAATCTGATGGACTCGCGTGTTTATCACGATGAAGGGAGCCACGTGCGCGTGCGTACCTTTGAAATAGATCCGCCGCCCTCGGGGTAACTGAGCAAAGTTCAATGGATGCACAGTCTCCTAGTTCATTTATATACTGCACACTTGGCTTAACTCGCTCTTTTCCATCTATCACGTTTTTGTAGTAGGAGAAGGAAAAGGGATGTACTTGAGGTGGTGAAAGGAAAGCATGACCCGGAGGGAAGTGTGGAAAATAATGGCGGGGCATCTCAATAGATCTTGAACTTAGCTAGGCATGACTTAGTGTCAATATTCAAGATGTGACGAGATAATCTCAGACCGCCTGGAGACGACGTTCACTCTGGAAACCTTCATCTAGAGGTAGATAAGGTGATAAATATAATTTGGAATTTGTAAAAATCCAGGCCTGTAATGCAGTGTTGATACTTCGCCAGAACAATTTAACGTACTAATAACGTGGGACAATGTTTGGTGATAATAACGTACTAGGTGTTATTTTATTTACATATAAAGTACGCCAAACAGACGCTGCGTAATCTAAGCGATTTTTCATAACCTGGTATATGACGCCCTGATGATCTTAACTCGAAATACCAGCTGGATATGAGATCTTTAGTGATGCACAAAGCTAAAATCGCATGAGTAGGAGTAGCGGTTTACCAATGATTAATAACTAAAAAGTACATATATCTCAGCCAAAGCTCTAGATACAGAACAAACGCATAGAACAACAGTTATAGGGAAATATAATTGCAATAATATTTGTTATATACAACTTTCCGATCAGTTTCATTCGATGACTACGATATTACGAATTCTCGGTTTTCCTCCTCTCAAAAGCCCCCTCCCCAAGGCCGATTTCAGCCATTACTTAATATAACCTTTAGTTTCCCATGAAAGTGGTTAAGTATGGAATGTGGTCTGTATAAAACACATAATATCGAGTATATATATATAAAAAAAATTTGTAGTTTTGAACTGACCTTTTTTTCCTCATCTTCTGGACAGGATCGATGGACCATTGAAGATTTTTACAAAAATCGCGTCATAAGTAAATCCTCAATAGTTGATATCCCGTAAGGGGGAGCTTAGCTATTTATTCTTGTATATTCACAATTATGCCCATGATAAACTCCAAATATCGGGTAGCATGGGATACTGCCAAGTAAATAAAAGGACGTCACGCAGGGGCTGCATAAACTAAGCAGATTTGCTTCATATATAACATAGGAATATAACACTACTGATCTCGTCTCGCCATTTATTCTCTATTTTCAAAAAAAATTCCCATGAGTAGAAATGAGTGGTCAAGAAAATCTTAATTGATGTCGTCATCGCACTAATTATTTGAAAGAATCTTACCTACCTAATAAAGTTCTGTTGAAAACAATATTTGATATTTACGCTTAGAATGAGACAATCCGTGATATATTCTCTTAATTTTAAAGTGCGATGACTAAATGTGGAGGTTTACTAAAGACTGAAAACTAAAAAATGCCAATATCTCGGATAATATTACAAATAAAGAAAAAATATTTATAACAATACTTAAAGAGCATTAATTTTTCGTTAAGGCTGGTTCTGTGCACATTTTAGATACGACTTATTATAATACAAATATTTTGGATTTTCGAAATTCTCCACTCTAAGCCCACCCCACTGGTATGATTTCAATCGTTAAAGAACTTCATTTTTAGTTTTACCATAAAACGCTGAAATATCGTGTTTGGTACCAATCAAACAAAAATGATGGCCCCTAGAGGCCACTCAACAGTTTGAACGGAACTCAATATCGTCATCTCCAAGGTAGGAACGTTGGACAGTTGTGGAAATTTTTCGAAAATCGCACCATGAGTACAAGCTGAATAGGTGGTTTCCCTTAAGAGACATCTGCTAATAATAGTTGTTCAATAGTTGAGAACTAAAATTTGTATAAAAGTTAGCGGGAGTGATTCAGTTATGAATCATTTCTAAAAGAGTCAGCTGGGGTAAGATGGCGACGAGCCGACTCTGTTGAATCAGTTCTGGTTGATGCCATCAAAGACTCAAGCCCTGAGGAGCTGCTATTCTAGGCACCGTCGGGAAATCTCTGATAACCTGCGACACTCTCGCCAAATGGTCACCTTTGTACATTCGCCGTCTCTCAGCGGCGGGTAAATATAACTATTTGTTGACTCTTAGTCTCTTTTTTCTCTCTCGGAGAGTTCAAAAGCCGAGCCATTGTAAAATATTTGTCGTCTCCTTTAATTGGAATTCTTTATCGTCTGTTTGTTATCAAAGCGACTGAACGCTTGCCCAAAACGTCCAAACGTCAGTGGCGTAGAAATACTTTTACTTTATTATCACAAAGGGTTTCCTTCCTCCGATAACAGGAATTAATCCAATCTCTCTCCCTCACGCAGCTGCAGAGTAAACTGAGCATATTTCCCACCTGCTGGATTATGACACACTGATAATCCCGTATCATTCTATATTCCGTTTCCAACCGTCAACAAGAGTTAAAATGTAAGCTTGACATTAGATATTTAGTGACTGAGGCGCCGAAAGTGAAATTTTGAGGAGCAAGAGTGGAAGGTTATTTAAAGCTGAAACCAAAATAAATACGTTATTAGTCGGTAAACAATGTAATTAAATAACTCAGACAAGAAGAAAATTTTCAGCAAGATTGATTATATAATATTTTTCGAACTAGATATTTCGAATTTTCACTTTTCTCCCCCTAGCCCCCCACCCTTCCTCATCTCCAACCGATTTAAGTCATTATGTAATATAATCTTTAGTTGTGTATGAAACGGTTCATAATATCCGGTATGGTATTGATCGAATAAGATTCTAATACATAAAATCATTATTATTATTATTATTATTTATTAACGTCCACTTTTTGCAACTTAGGCTAACATAAAATCTGAATTGATTACGTCACACCCAACTAACTTATTTGCATATTCCTCACATAGCAACAGTTCAATAATAGTTATTTATTATACAAGTGACGAAAGTAGATCATTTTACAACTCGAGTGAAACGTTTACCCACACGAGCGAAGCGAGTGTGGTAATTTCACGAGAGTTGTAAATTCTACTTTCGTCACGAGTGTAATATTAAATTTTTTCTGTAATCGTGTAATACATGATCAGATCTAACCAGAATATGAACAAAATTAGGATGTTGTGAAGATTATGGTATGTTGTTGGTAGGTTATAAGCATGGTTATGAAAGGTTATAAGCATAGTTATAAAACAACTAATGATGATTGTGAAGTAGTGCAGTTATAAACAAGTGCAGGTTATAAACAAGGAAGGTAATTATTATTATATTTAAATTTTAAAATATATTGATTATTTCCACCAATAATTCATTCACATTTCAATTTATTTTGTTAAAATAAATTCTTACAATGTTAAGATACATTTAAAAGCATTTAATTTCCAACTTCAAATTATTTTTTAATTTATACTTATTACTAATTAAGAAGGCAATTCACTTTCTTCACTTGTGAAGAAAGTGATTACTTTCTTCACTCTATTGCAAAATGTTTCACTTTCTTCACTCATTTCAGTTTAGTAATGTTACCATTATTCAACGATTACAGAAAAAAACAATATTTGGTATTAAGGCTTGAAATAAAACGTTTCACGATATATCAGATTAAAGGCTGAAAACTAAAAAATACAAATATCTCCCTCAATATTCGAGGTAGCGAAAAAAATGTACCAAATAACAATAATAGAGCTTAAATTAATATCAAGATGGGCACTATGCAATTTTCCGAACCGACTCATAATAATGGAGTTCTCCCGTAATGTTGGACGGCAGAGGAATCAATTGATCCTGGTCATAATAACGGAGATATTTGGAGTTTTTTAAATTCCCCCACCCCCTCCCACTAGTTCAATTTCACCCATTAGACAACTTGATCTCTAGTTCGTAACGTAAAATGCTTAAAGTAAGTGTTAGTAGACCAATATATATGTAAGTATATATTGACCAGTATATATATATATATATAGTTTTGAACGGACCTCATTTCCATCATCTCGTGCGTAGGAAATTTTAAGAAATATTTCATAAAATTTTATGTTCCAGTACAGCCAAGCACTATTAGACAATAAGAACTACGAAAACAACGGTTCGGTGGCAAGAAGGTATTGGAGATTAGACTACTAAAACTTTTTGTTGGGCTCAGGTAAGCCACATGGAGGCCGGTCAGGATAACTTTTATTCCCAATGGAAATAGAAACTCCTTAGTCCCTCATGATTGGACGAGGATGGTAAAGTTTCGATACTCATCCCGAAGGTGTAAAGTGTTCTTTACAAACACTAATATAAATACTTACAATGGCTTTGATTATATTGTAAATCTTTAATTATTATTAAATTGTGAGTGCTTTTTCTACCTGGAAAACGTTTTGAATTTATAGTTGCTTATCGTCATCGTCCAAGTTCACTGGATATGAAGGACATCCTGATCAGGAGATAATAATCAGTAGTCAATGTCCTTCATGTTCTTTGTTTATCCCTTAGGGCCTAGCGCTTCCAACATGGCCGTTTCTTCATCTTAAGGGCATATACATGAGTCTAATAAGCTAGTTAGAGTGCCAAGCTTTACTCATGACAAATGCTCATCTGATGCCGAACTGGGCTTGTTAAAATCGCTATTAGTCTCTAGGTGTCTAGTCGCCACTCAACATCACTAGGCAATGGAGAAGCTACATGAATGAAGAATGCTACATTTCTTAATTAATAATGGAGCAAAACATAAAATTGTTTTAACCAACAGTAGACAGACATTCATGCATAAAATATACGGTATACCATTGTATGCGGCACGAGCCTCATTCATTTCTGCGATGAAAAGGATTTCTGACCACTAGAATAATTAAAATCTATATCACATAAATTCAAAATAAAAATACACACATAAATACTCAGAAATAAAACTTTGGTTTAAACTATGCTACTAAAAAACTATTATACTGCTTGGAGTGTAATACACAAATTCGTCAGTAAGACTATTTTTTTTTTCGGATTTGACTACATTTTATATCCTAACACAGTAACAATATTAATATTAATGCTTCTTACTATTAGTAATTTTTTAGCAAACGCTTTTTTAGCCTTCTCAATGAGACTAATTCATAAATAATAAAGAAATCAATAATTTGTACTCTACATTGAAGTTCCCTGAGATGCATAAATGGACAAATGCTCGGTACCTCTTCAGCGTTTTAAAAAATTCCCCTTAAGGGAAATATATATAAATATATATATATATATATATATATATATATATACACATAAATACATACATACATCCAATTGTGAACAGACTTCATTTTGTCATCTCCTGGGTATGATCAATGTACATTTGAAGAACTTTTTCGAAAATAACGTCATGAGTACAAACTCAATAGCTGATTTCTCCTAAGGAAAATCTGCTAATACTAAATGGAATAAAACGTACTATGTTGTGCTGATGTACCACTGAACTGAATAACACATACTAAAATATATGGCACGACAGTCAAATGTCGAATCTACCGAAGACGGTCAGGTTTTAATAAAATTAAATCCAGATGGAACGGAGATAAAGATACAAGTGGCAAGCCGTAAAAATTCTTACTTTATATTCAGTCCATATTTCCGCCTGCCCTTTATAATTTGGTAACTCAACGAGAAGAATTTTTAAAGTGAATTCCTTGAGTGTTTCCAATAATTTGTACAATGTAGGATCATCGTTCTACCTTGCTACTTTCAATACTTTAATATATGAAAGGAATTTTACTAATAGTACTTTATCGCCTGCAATTGCAGGTTTCTTTATCTGATCGTCGTTCGACGAAGTTAGGTCATAAAATAAAATCGTATATAATTTCTTTCCCGAATCGGATTAAATTCACAAAGTATTTTATGAGCCCTTTCTGTTTGCTTTTTGCGTAACTACTCTTTCTACTGTCGCTTCTCACTGCCTTAACCGTTTTTACTGTATAAAAAATTCTGAACTAAATATTTTGGGAAAATTAATACTATTAAGGTCTTCGGGTCTTGACCGTGTCTTCATTTTGGTTGCCAACGTTTCGCTAGACATGCTTCTAGCTTCCTCAGGGCGATCTCTGAGACTGAAGAGTTGTATGTTCATCTCTGGTATATATTTGAGTCTTATCCGGTTTTCTTGGGCGGAGTCTTCCCTTCCAGATGTCTACGGATACTTCTTCCGGCGGTCGTTCATCGCCTATACCGTCCTTTTCGTTTCTTATTCGAGGTCTCTGTGGAATGACCGGCTTCCAGAGTTTGCTGAGTCTGTATCCATCCTCTCTGTTGAAGTTGTTTGGGCATTTCGCTATTTCTATAGCTTCTCGAACCAGTGTTTCTTGGTATCGGTCCACCTTTGCCAGTACCTTGACTTACATACATTATACATAGCGAAATGCCCAAACAACGTCAACGGACACGGTCAAGACCCGAAGACCTTATTAGTATTATTGACCAGGACCGTGGAAGACTACGAGTTTATTTTGGGAAAACTTTCCCAAAATATTTTAGTTCTCGCTATTCAAAAGTTACAAGTGGATATACTAAAAACGTCCATCAGGAGCAGCGAGCATATCCTAAAGGAATGATATTCTTGTCATCTCATGGGAACCGAATGAAAAAGTTTTCTTGATCGTAGGGTAAATATCTTCTTCCAACTTCAGAAATAAAGCAATTGTATAAGCAAGAATTCACTATTAATATTTAAAACTACATTTATTTATATATACTTTAAATTTGATGTTATGTTCCTTTCATAGAGGGATGGATGATGATGTCACACCTATTAAATACGTTCGGCAACATTAATTAGAGCACGACTTGCAGAATGCGCGTATATTTTCTCAAATGGTCCAAGTGCATTATCGTAATAAGTTTGTGGAATATGTGAGAAACGTGGGATACGTTCCCTTATATGTGTATTTATAGGTTATGGCGGAGACTCTAGTAGTGAAGATATGCCTTGGGTGTTAGGAAATGTAAGTGAATGATGCTATATAAAAAATCCCTTTGAAATGGAGAAGCCGGCGCTGCTCTTTGAAATTCACACCAGGAATCGCACACTGCTCTAGGCTCCCACCTAGCTATATCCATCTAGATTTCTACACCTGATTTCACATTTGACATGCCTGACACAGTTGCTCTTAGTATTTACTATCCCGAAATGAGTCATTAAACTAAAAGATAAATCAGGGAATCTAATTGATTTGAAAAGGTTCTTATGTAACGAATCTCTTCAGTATTTACGTCTTAAAGCTAAGTTACCTGCACCATTGTTTTCTGTCAGAGGCTAACCGTTCAAAACTGTTTATTATACCCTCACCCTCGGAAATCCATGTGTTGTTTCATGATATTATGTTAGGTTTTAATTAATTATTATTATTATTTATTAACGTCCACTTTTGCAACTTGCTTGATCGTTACCAAACTCGATATTTAGTTGTTTTATGTAAAATGAAAGATCAAGTTCGTTAACGGCTGAAATCGGACCAGTGGGAGGGGGGGTTTAGAGGGGGGATTTTCGAAAATTCGAAATATCTCCGTTACTATACGTCAGATCGAAAAAGATTACAGAATCAATCTTATTGCAAATTAAATTTACTATAAATATTGTTCTATACATTTATTCTCTATCTTGAATATTAACTGAGATATTTGCATTTGTATTCTGCGTGTGCTCGGCAGCAGTCTATGTTCGGACGTTCCGCCGTGAGCTCTGGCGGCCGTTTTCGTAACTATTCGTCCCTCGTGAATAGGTTTACCATGTGAGATAAAGATCAAAGCTTTAACTCGCATGGCTAACCTGAGCCCCAAGGGTTTTAATTAATAGCTTACTAAGTTTATAATTATTTATTAAGCCTTTTTAAAAATCCTTAGTTAGCCCTAAATAAAATAAAGTCCGTCACGCAGGTACTAAGCAGTTTTTTCACGTATGGCACGTATTCCAGGAGTTAGAGGGGAAGAATTCCGAAAATTAGAAATATCTCCGTTTTTATGCATCGGATCGAAACGTTGTATAGAACCAATTTTATTGCAAATTGAATGATTTATGAATGTTTTTATGTACGCCTTTACACTATCTTGGTTAATAACGGAGATGTTTGCATGTCTTAGTTTTCGGCCAAGATTAAACCCCTAATCCTACTTATATCATATTAACATATATTCATTTGAAGCCTAAATACCAAATATTTTTTTCATTAAACTTTTACGTTTTAAGTCGAATGCTTATAAGTGACGCACGTGGGAAATCTGCTTAGTTACCGCAGCCCCGGTCTCTAGTAATACATCCAATATAATTCGAATTACAAAGGCGTTGGCTTTTAGAATGCTTCGAAAAATTTCGTAACGAGTACTCTCCTTTATTTACGCATACCTAAGTGGTTGCATTACCTGGGGCTCTGCAGTAATCTTAACCCATTCAGTGCGAGAAGCAGCAGAAATCCTCCAAATCCGATCTCCATCGGCTTTCCTCCCAGGTCATCCAACCTTTTATGCCAATCTCTCAACATGCCACTACCAGAACAATTTTTATTAGCAGATTTCCCTTAAGGGAAATCAGCTATTGAGGTCAAAGGAAGATCAAGTTCATTAATGGCTGAAATCGGACAAGTGGGAGTGGGAATTTAGAGGGGAGATTTTTGAAAATTCGAAATATCTCCGTTACTATACATTGGATCGAAATATTTTATAGAACCAATCTTCTCGCAAATTAAATTTACTATAAATATTGTTATGTACATTTATTCTCTATCTTGAATATTAACCGAGATATCTGTATTTTATTAAGTGTCATAACAGACGAGAAGGGATCGGCTCGGTTCTATTCGGGACTTTCCACCGAAAGCTAGTTCAGCCGTTTCCGCAACTGTTCGGCTCTCGTGAAATTGGTTTAGAGACTCGTTACTACTACTGTTATTAGTAGGCAAATTTTTCAATTGTAAAACTTCACTTGGGAAATCTGCTTTGTTTACGCAGCCCCTGCGTGATGGACTTTTTCTTAACGTCACGATTATATCAACCTTGTAGCACAATGCATTACAGACCAGGCTGAGCTACGCCCTCGCGGTACCAAATATCTTTTTATAGCCTTTCAGTTTGAATCACTACTCTGCACAATTGCAGTATGTGCAGAAGATAATAATGACATTTATAATGAACCTAGTGCAATAATTCGTTTACTCCCGCATTTGGCATGTGAGAATGTCTCGGCCATAAGATGAGTAGATACGTGAGGGATCAGGTCTGGAGGTATTTGCAGACTTTTTTCTGTCAGTCGGTGTACACGCCTACGACTCGCTCTGCTTTCTTCCAAGAGCTCTGGATCCAAATATAGCTCTGACGACCATATGGACCATTTGGAAGCAGACTTCCTCATTACAAGTTATGGTCTTGGATGTCTTGACAATGTGAATTTTCTTCTTACTCTTTAAGTGCTTGTCCCGTAGATGTAGCATCGACTCTCATTACACTCGACGAAGGATGCCACGTTTCTGCCTAAGGGCTTATGGTGCAAGAAGCAGCAGTTGAACCAATACAACAGCTTTTTTTTTTTCATTCTTATCGGAACACAAGTTTGAATTCTTTAATCTTCTTCGGGCAAAAATATATATGTTCGTCACTCAGGGTCCTCATAAGCTATGCATATTTCTATTGGTCTGGGACGAAACGAGATTTAGAATATTCACTAAATACGAGTCCTACTAAATAGATAAATATTCAGAATAAGAATGATTAACATGATTGGCTAAGTCGCGTTTTTCGATTTAACACGAAAATTCAAGATGCACTGAATTTCGATTACGGGCCTTATTTAAGTAGGATCGATGGATATTTGAAGACATTTATTTTTTGAAAATAGCGCCATGAGTACTACCACAATACCTAAGGGACTTCTGCTTAACTTGAAGCTGAACAAGAAATGTTAATAATAACCTTAAGTGAAAAATCGCAATAGTTGTTATAACTTTGCTCAACGCTAAAAACTTAAAGACTAGAAACAACCAAAATTGCGGCCGCTAAAGATAACTCGCTATGCTATGTGTGTGTTGTGTGTTTTGTGAAAGAGAGAGAGAGAGAGAGAGAGAGAGAGAGAGAGAGAGAGAGAGAGAGAAAGAGAGTTTGTGAGTCGGTGTAAAATATATATCTGCTAAATATATATTATTCCCCATAGCCTTCTTGAATGAATCAAACTCTCTATTGATATTTATGTATTTTACGGCATTTGTATTTCGTTGTGCGTTCCGAGCTTCTCATGTGCTTTCTGAATGGAATATACTTCTAAGGAAGTAATCAAAACAAAATTCATTGAGCATTCCATTTTTTTTAAATTCAGCTAAAGTTTATAAAATTTGAGTAATCGCAATTTTGCACTAAATTATGTCTAATGATAAGAAGCCTTACAATTACCTGTCTAAAACAATTTCATGCATTTCTTCCCTCATCTATATAAGTGACATCAAATGGTCGTCACAACACATAAGTGGCAAAAACCAAGCAGATTTCACTCGTGCTAGACACGCTGTTGATCTGACTCAATATCTTCTCTAGTTCTCCAAGAATAAAAGGCCTATGTAAATAGAAATGTAAGCTATACATTAGATGTTTAGTGGCTCAGATGTAACAAGGAGAGTGAATGAACACAAGTGTCAGGCTGGAGTCTTCGGGAAGCGGAATTAAAAAAAAAAAAATTTTGCTCAACAGCCCATGAAGGACAACAAGGCCTACCTCAAGGCTTTGTTTGAGGTCTAGAAATTAGTTTTACGCACTTTCTGCAGTATCCTGGTAGCATTACAGTCCATAGAGCACTCGTTGATTCGAGTAGCAACTCATATGCTTCACGATGCTGAAGAAGTCCAACCTTAAACATCTGTAAACACACCACTAAATCAAATTTAGAATGCCATCCTATAAATCCTATTAACTATACGGAACACTACTCCTTAATTTGGGTTACTAAGAACTTAATGATGTCCACTTACCTTTCATTGACTAATTTGAATATTAATATGAATCTATAGGGACAAGAAAATCACTGTTGGTTTCTCAAATCCAGAACATTAATGCCGATAGAGCATGCCTCCCCAGTTGAAAGGCTGAAATTACGCCCTAGGCAGTAACCATAGGCTCTGCTGGAAACTCTTATTTTCATATTAATTTTATAGTTCGTATTCGCTCCGTCGAGATCTGATTCCCATTGACAACCTTAGAGGTTGAAGATCTTTCTGCTGAAATGGTTTAAGATCCGATGTACACATTTTTGTCCTCGATTAACATGTTTATTTTTACTACAGCATTGCCAATCATGATATGCAAGAAAAGATTCCCGGAGTCTCAGAGGTTGTTTCAATTATTTTTTATATGACTGCCTAGTCATCGATGAGATTAATTTTGATCTGAACTTATCCGTCAATTTTAGAAGTGTTATCCTTCCAGGTCTTCAAATCAAGTAGAATAAGAAAGGACTTCAAAAGAAATCTAAAGCTGTCGCGATTCTCAGCCCGTTGCTGTCTCCCTGAACCCATAGATATAGAGGCCACAGTGGGGATATTCTTTGCTTTCAATTTCCTCCACGAGGTAGCTATACCACATGTAACTTCTTCAGGAATCAGTTGAATTAAACATGCGAAGTGTTGCTTTATTTAGAAAAAAATGATTAGGCAGTTCCTTAATTAACTTACCAATTCATGATTAAGTTCTAATCCAAATGTCTCTCATAAGAATGGGTTCATCTAGCTGAATCTATATTGCTTCTGTACAACTAGTAAGCACTGACGTCTGCTCGAAAGTTTGGTTAATCGTTGTTTAATGACTCTGAAAATAATCTTCTCTGAATTAAAAGTCCTGCAGGACAATAGAAATGTATAGAGTATTCATCAAGATCTGTGCTCTAGACTCTTTATATATTTGAGAAGCAGTGGTGCTACGATTCTGGTGGCTGTTGTATCTGCATTGTTGGCAAGCCTGTTGGACCAAGACCAAGCGCCATTAATATCAGCTGAGCGGAGCTAGAAGAATATAATTGATTTTATCTAATTAGTACTCCATCGTTTGTTAACCAACTTTTCTTCATCGACACCAAGAAATAGAATAAATATAAACATAAAGTTAACAACTCTTCGCACAAAATAACGATCAAGAAGGCACGAAGAATTCCGTTACAGACGGTATAATCAAATAATGGTCCCGAACTATGGAAATGGCAGATTTAATCCTCGGTCAGTAATGTTTGCTTGCTCCTGGTATTACATAAAGTTCATTGATCGCATTATATAAATAATTAAATAATATATTCCTATTTACTAAAGACCAAAATGTATTTATTTATTTAAATGAGTTCCGTAACGCCGGCAATTTACTCATTATTCAATCGTGCACAAAAAAAAGGGAACAGCAAAAAATAAAGGAAGAAACGGAAAAGGAGTGAACTATGGCTTACGGTGGTTTTTGATACGGTTCATTGGCATACCAGTTTTATATGAAACAAACAATATTGTATATGGAAACATCAGGGTTGTAAAAATAATATAAATGAAAATGTAAGTATCGACGGGAGAAAGAAAAAGAAAGAAAGGAAAAAAATAATAATAAAATAAGGAAAAGAGAAAACCAAAAAAATGAATAAAATAAAATAAATAAAATAAGGAAAAGATAAACCCAAAAAATAAATAAATCAAAAAAAAAAGAAAATAAGTAAAAGAGAAAACTAAAAAAATGAATGAATAAATATAAAGAAAATAAGGGAAAGAGAAAACCAAAAAAATGAATAAATTTAAAATAAGAAAATAAGGAAAAGAGAAAATCAAAAAAATGAATAATAAAGAAACAGAAAATAAGGAAAAGAGAAAACCAAAAAAATGA
This sequence comes from Riptortus pedestris, assembly GCA_019009955.1. NCBI lineage: Eukaryota > Metazoa > Arthropoda > Insecta > Hemiptera > Alydidae > Riptortus > Riptortus pedestris. Next base: position 78,750,100 of record CM032232.1, read on the forward strand.
ATAATAAAGAAACAGAAAATAAGGAAAAGAGAAAACCAAAAAAAATGAATAAATAAAAAAAAAAGAAAATAAGGAAAAGAGAAAACCAAAAAAAGAAATAAATAAAAAAAAAAGAAAATAAGGAAAAGAGAAAACTAAAAAAATGAATTAATAAATATAAAGAAAATAAGGGAAAGAGAAAACCAAAAAAATTGAATAAATTTAAAATAAGAAAATAAGGAAAAGAGAAAATCAAAAAAAATGGATAAATAAAAAAATTAAATAAGAGAAAAAGAAAACCAAAAAAATGAATAAATAAAAAAAAATAAAATAAGTGAAAGAGAAAACCAAAAAAATGAATAAATAAAATAAATTAAAATATGGAAAAGAGAAAACCAAAAAAATGAATAATAAAGAAACAGAAAATAAGGAAAAGAGAAAACCAAAAAAAATGAATAAATAAAAAAAAAGAAAATAAGGAAAAGAGAATACCAAAAAAATGAATAAATAAAAAAACAATAAGGAAAAGAGAAAACCTAAAAAATGAATAAATAATTAAAATAAGGAAAGAAAAAAAATAAGAAAAAGAGAAAACCGAAAAAATGAATAAATAAAAAAAAAGAAAATAAGGAAAAGAGAAAACCAAAAAAAATAATAAATAAAAAAAAGAAAAAGAGAAAACCAAAAAAATAATAAATAAAAAAAAGACAATAAGGAAAAGAGAAAACCAAAAAAATGAATAAATAATTAATAAAAAATAAATAAAATGAAAGTGTATAGAGCCTGCTAATGTAGAAAATAAGTGAAGACTAGTGTGTAGAAAATGTAGATTATAGTGTGGTGTATATATTAATGTCTTTTAGATTTTTAATGACTAAAATGAAACTAACAAGATAATGCTTTTAAGAAAGTTTTTATTGTCGTGTAATGAATGTAGTTTATAATAAAATATCTGTGAAGATATGATAAAGAACTGCAAATAAATATACTAAGCATACTTATATACTTTCGTCCCGATGATCCTGAAATCTGCGGAAGAGTTCTGTTGCATTGCTGTTCAATAATCTTCCATGGCGCAGGCACCAAAGAAAGATTTCTATGAGAGTTGAATTCTTGTGGCTATATTGAAGATGTTTAGCAGTAAATGCTTTCAAACATAGTAGACTGACGAACCCTGACAGGTGTGACTCGGCAGTTCGTGACGCCACCAGATCACGAAGCTTCAACTCATTAAATACAGTGTTAACAGAAGACAAGAAAGAGTTCTCCCAAAGGTGGAAGAATACCAGACTGTTGGAAGATTTTTGATTATGAATATTGAGGGTAATACACTCACTCACGTGAACTTAAATATGCAGGACTATGTGAAGGTGCGATATATAAACACAATATATATATCGAAATTGGTAGCTCTTGAACTATGGCTTATAATTTTTTGGTTTTCTCTTGAAACGCTCCTGAATCACTTCATCTTTCAATAACTAAACGATTCAATTTCCAGGAAACACTTATTACATTTTTTAAACCGGACACTACATTTAGCTATAATTAAACAGCGGCCACTAATTACTTTTGTTCATTCTAAGCTTAATACTATTATATGTAGAGTGTAGTAAATATTGAATCACATTTTATTTCTTGATTGAGCTCAATGGTCTCCATCTTATTGGAACTTAATTTAAAAAAAAAAAAAAATTAAAAAAAAAATAAATAAAAAAAAAAGCCAGTTTAAGAATTACATTTGCTTTTCAACTCCTATACTTTCCTATCTTTAGGCTTGCTTTAATTCCAAGCTATTTTGTCATCGGCTTAGCCTTAACCTCTTAGAGAAATAACGTCTCCCATATTAGAATATTGCCTTCTTTAGATTTATTAAATCTTCTATTTGACCATAAATAAGTTTTTCTTCTTCAATCGATGTAGGAAAAGATAGTTGTATTATAACTACATTTTCACTGTCATTACATGCATTGCATGTATCATCAGTAGTCGATTGTTTATCACATAAAAATGTAAGAACTCCATTCGCACTAATTACCGCTGAAGATCACTTTGAAGTCTTTTGAAGTGTGTATATATATATATATATATATATATATATATATATATATATAAGTTAACACTCTAGCAGTCGCAAATTTGGTTTGATCGTTACCAAACTCCATATTTAAGCATTTAAAATAAATAAAAAAGTTCGTTAATGGCTGAAATCTGACAAAAGAGATTCAAAATACTCGTATCACCGTTATTATGCGTTGGATCGAAATCAATCTTTTTATAAATAATATGCTCTATACATGTTTTCCGCATATATAAGAAGATATTTCCATATTTTAGTTTTCCGCCATCAGTAAACCCCCATTCCTACACATGACATATTGGCAATAAGCTGTTTTATCATGAATCCCTTCATTCTAAGGTTAAATACCAAATATGGTTCCCATTCAACTTTCACTTTGTGAGATATATGCAAATGCCTTATTTGATGACGTCATCAATAACGATTTTTCGAAAATGTTTATTTGATCAATCCTATACTCGATATTTAGCCGTTTTAGTCAACACTAAAGATCATGTTTGTTACTGGCTGAAGTCGAACCTGGAATAGTGATGGTATACGGCGGCGGGATTCAAAAATTCCTAATATATCCGTTATTATTAGTCAAATCGTAAAATATGTATAGGAAAATCTTAATGCAAATTAAACGCACTTTAATAGTATATTTCGAACCAAGGGCCGAAAGTGGGCGTTTGCCGGCCCGAGATATTTTTTGACCGAGACGTAGTCGAGGTCATGAAAAGTTCGAGGGCCGGCAAAAGCACTTTGGCCCGAGGCACGAACGCTATTTTTCACCATACTACAATAAATATTAATACGATATAACATTAATCAAAAACAAGATTTTCTTTTGGTTAAGTGTACCTCTTTGTTAGAAGGTTATCTTGTGGTTATGGGGACATGATGAATGTTTAATGTATGGATTGTTTTACATTATGTTATTATGTAAGTTAATAAAGAGAGATGAACATATGTGTGTTTCATTTAATACAACTGATATATTTCAAAATGCTAAAAAAAGTTAGTTCGTTTATTTTTGATTTATAGAAATGTTAAAAGTACAATTTTGGTTGTTTGAAAACATAATACCCTTTGAAGATTCTATTACTTGTTTTTTGTTTGACACATTCACACTTTTACTCGTAGTTGGATTGTTTCTGATTAAAATATCCTCTTGACAATCTTCAAATAAATCATCAATTGTAAAGAGAGACTGATTTTCATATTCAAATAACTAAACAATAATACGAGCAAAACAAACTAATATAATGTATATAATGAAATGAATGAATTAAAATAATAAACAGCTGATTTTACGGCCCTAGGGCGAAATATTCATTTTCGGCCCTAGGACGGCGAAGTGTAGCTTTCGGACCGCAAATTAGGTGTGTAAAACAGGTGTTTACATCGTAGTATGGTGAAAATATTGTTATATACATTTATTCTCTGCCTTGAATACGGGTATTAACCGAGATATTTGCATTTTTTTAGTTTTTAGCCTTCAGCAAACCCCCACTCCTACTTATGACACATAAACACTACTCCGTTATATAATAAACCACTTTATTCGAAGCTTAAATACCGAACATTGTTTTCATGAGAACTTTAATACGCGAGATACATGCAAATACGTCTTTAGTTTTTGGGTTACTAAAATTTCAGTGGTTGAGATAAAAACTATTCATTATAAATTACAGTATTAGATGTAGTAAATAGATTTATAATGTGTTATATTCAAATATATTTCAGAAATTGTTTTTCTTTCCGGGGAAGAATATTTCTATCTATCTATTCAGCTGTGAGAGGTTGGCTTACCTCTATGTTTACAATTCAGACACTTTCCGTTGGGAGGCTATTAAAAATTGACTGAAGGATTTCTCATTACAGTTTGTATTTATTCACTTAATATTCACGGTGGTGTTAAGGGTTGCCAGTGTGTGTTGTATTTTAAAACTTCACGTGGGAAATCTGCTTAGTTTACGCAGCCCCTGCCTGACGGACTTTTATTTATTGACGTAAATTTGAAATATAAAGGATTCATTTTCCATTGCCTTTACAAACCACGTGTGTTTTGGCTGGTATTATCTGCTAGCCACGCTTCTATCTAGATGGCTTTTCCTTCCACCACGCTGAACTCAGTCCCGTCATTTTTCATATTCTTTATAAGCCATCTCGTCTTCTTTTCTTCTTCACTATCACGTCCCCAAATCCCATTCTCAAGTCCGGGAAGGCCCAACCACCATGAATACCTTGTGAGCAGTCTGTTTCCCTCTGAAATTTCCCTTTCTCTTAACTTGCTCCTCTAGAGTTATATGTCAGCTAGGGTCTGTGAGAATTTCCTTTCCAACAAACCTTTGCTTCTAGGATACTCCCTACACCATATCTTCGGAAATACATTTCAAAAATTAAATTTGCGTATTGAATAATACTCTATTAGCTGATTTCCCTTAAGTGAAATCAGCTATTGAGGTCGTACTCATGACGCGATTTTCAAATTTTGTCTTCAAATGTCCATTCATCCTACCCAGGAGAAGACGAAAATGAGGTCCGTTCAAAGTTATATATATATATATATATATATACATATATTTCTATGTTAACGCTCTAGTGGTCGTAATTTTTGCTTGATCGTTGCCAAACACGATATTTAAACGTTTTATGTAAAAATAAAGATCAATTTCGTAAATGGCTGAAATCGGACCAATGGGAAGGGGGTTTAGAGGAGAGGATTTTCGAAACTTCGAGATATCTCTGTTAGTATACGTCGGAACGAAAAATTGTATAGAGTCAATCTTATTGAAAACTAACTTTACTATAAATATTCTTATATACATTTATTCTCTATTTTGAATATTAACCGAGATATTTGCATTTTCAGTTTTCAGCCATTAGTAAACCCCCACTTCCACTCGTGTTACATAAGCAATACTCTGTTATATAATAAACCACATTATTTGAAGCTTAAATACCAAATACTGTTTTCTAGAGATCTTTATTATTCCAGATACATGCAAATATGTTCTTGTGACGCCTCTCCGTCTTAAATTCTTGGACTACTAAAATTTTATATATTGCGATAAAAATTATTCTGATTCATTATAAATTATAGTACTAGGTATAGTACATAGTGTTCAATAAAATGAATATGTTAGATTCTGATATGTTCCAGTTATTGTTTCTCTTTCCGGTGAGCCGTTTGGCAGACCTGTTTGTTTACATTTCAGAGCTTCCCGTCGGTAGGTTTCTTATTATCGTTTGTATTTATTCACTTAATATTCACGGTGGTGTTGTGTTAGCGGTATGTAGATTTATCTATTATTAAACCTTACAAGTGAAATCTGCTTAGTTTACGCAGCCTCTCAATGACGGACTTTTTAAATTGGGTTTCATTACAGAATACTAATTTAAAAACTTCAGGTTCAGCCAAGCAGATGATACATTCATCATTTGCTTAAAATAAAAATTTCTAGAAGTTGGCCTTTTCCTACAATCCGGAATTACCTTCATTATAAGAATCGCATTCCTTCTTTGACAGCTTGTCCTAAGAGCTAATGTTTTTCTATTGTGATTCGCAGAGAACAATGCGAGTGAGGGAAGAGCCAGGACGGAAGTCTCTGACAAAGCTTGGCCCATTTCCAAATATTTCTCTGAGACAATCTCTTCAAGAGCAGAAATAGATCTAAGAATTATTCATGTGAGTTATTAGTTTTGATACGAGACGGTAAAGAGACAAACCAAATCAACCTTAAACCTATTTAGAGCGATTTATTTGTTATTCCGAAGTAATATATATAATATACTTTGTTATAGCCTAGCAGATTTATTATCAGCGGCGAATATACAAATATACATTAGAATGATATAGTATGTCTAATAAAACTCGCCATTTCATATTTTTTCCACATTTAATTCATAATTAGACTTATTAAATATTCACGTGACTCACTGCTCGAATATAGAGATGAGAGCTTAGGCCTGATGACCAATCCTCTTTATGCAGAGGCCAAGAGTATGATGCAGCCCTAAACAGCAGGTACATACAAGGCAATTTTGTCGACACTACGCTTTTATACTATTACCGATCAAGCAAATTTAAACAGTTTGGTTATATTTATTGTTTTAGAAAAACGTTTATTTAGTATCGTAGGATATTCTCCTGATTATCTGCTCTTTCTTGACAACTCTGTGTCACGATTAATCGGTAAAGTCTATTTTGTCAAGGGACTTACAAATACATTAAAAAAAAAATGAATAAACAATATTCTAATATTTGGAAGGTAGTTTGTATTTTGAGAGCTTTAAAGTAGAGGGTGCGTACTCCACATTCATAATATTAGTTCCGCAGTTTACCAAATTAAAATTTATCGAAAATAATAGCAAACGAGAACTAGGAGAATTTGGTTTTGAAGGTGTGCTTAATTATGTAAATTAAGTACAATTTTCATGGCTCGAAGGACTCTATTAAAAGGAATAATCAATGGAACAATTAATAAACTTTCTTGATAATCTCTAAAATACGGAAAGACCCAATAGGGCAAGACATTTTATTATTTAATCCTGCCAACAAGGTTTGATGAGCAGGCTACTTACTTTACACAACCTTCCTCTCCACCTAGATCCCAGGTGAGTCATTTTGTATTTTATTTCTTCTCACTCCTGTACAAATTCTTTCCAGCATGAAATCCGAACAGCAGTAAGCATTTCAGCCAAAATAAAATTTTTGAATCGACCTATGGGGAGGGGATCAGTATATTCATGGTACCTTATAATTTATTGATTTAGGTACTCAAGGCTACGCCTTGTAGTTGCAAACATTGTGTTCTTTCAGAAGCTGCTTTTTTCATACTACTATTCCCAACGAAATACTAAGATGTTTTCTGTCTTCAAAATAGGATTTTCTAGGCCTCCCTCTTCCCCTATGCCCACGGCCCATAAATTCAAATCTATTTGTGAATCGTTGTGCCCTATGATATGTCCAAGATCCTCCTTTTTTTTCCATGGCCTTAATAAGACTTTTGCTTTCACTTACACCATTTAGAACTCCCACGTTGGGTTTTCTGCTTTGGAAGGCTTGTTTAACAAGCGCTATTCTTCTATCGACTTCAGCTCTACTGTCATACTAAGTTGGTTTTCTGGCAGGTGGTCTTCAGAGATGATGCTCTCTAGGTAACAAACCTCCTTTACTTTTTCAAGTATAATGTTTCAAAATCTAATATTTATATTCCCTAGGTACTGATTCTTTTCTACTACCAAAACTTTGTATTTATGAGCATTTATCCTGAGTATAAACTGATCTAGGGCGTCCTTCAGGACTTGCAGCATTCTATTCATCTCTACTTCGGACTTTGCCACCAGTGTAATGTCATCCGCATTCAGTTAACCATATCTATATATAACATTTGTATAGACCTTGTATTTATCATGTGCTGGATAGGATCGATTGAAGATTTGTTTTTGTTTTTTAAATATCGCTTCATGAGCACAACCTTAATAGGTATTTTTCATAAAGGAAAAGTTAAAATTGAATCTAATTTCATATTTGACCATCTCAATTGAAATGCGCGTACGAGGTTGGCTGTAACCTGATGCCAAATAAGCAGGTCCGCCAGGCAGATTGATTATTGGATTGGACTAGACGTCAATCAGTAATTACCTGCCCAATTTAGTTAATCAGTCCGAATCTATTTGTATTAATTAATTAGCTTAAGCATATTATGATCTAGCTTCGAGGCAACCTGAAGCCATTTATTTATATACCTACAGGACCTAGAAGTTAATTGTATCTAATCAAACCCACATGCAATCAGCCATACGCTTCAAATGTATATCCTCAAGGGAACAATTAATTATAAGACACCCAGCAAAAATGTTTTTCTTGCTGGTATCCGTGAGTGAGTACATATTTTCCACATGCGTAAGAAATCCTTTTCTAACTCCAAGACCAAATTGAAATACAGTAGTCCCAGGAATGACTAACAGATGGCTATCATAACTAAACTATAATACAGGTTTTCCACTTTTGAAAAAGCACAATGCAAAGTATTTAAGCTAGACATTGGATATTTTGGGATAAATCAGCTTACAGAGATACTAAGGAAATCGCGCGAAAAGGAGTGAAGGAACCAAAAATTAGAAATAACTAAATTATTACAATGTACACAACGAAAAATATAGAATATAAGTTGATAAAAGAGATTATAACAACAAAAATATTTATTATTCCATATTTCTCCTATTTCTATAACCCTTTCACCTGGTCAGATTTCACCCATTAACGAACATAGACTTTAGCTTTCTACACAAATTTTACTTTTCGAGTTTGGATTCCAACTAATTAAAATTGTAACAAACAGCTACAGTTTTATTATGCAAAACGTCTGCCATTCAGTATCAACGAAGCTCAACAAATTTCCATTTACATGAATTACAAACCTATAACGTTATCTCTCATTCTATTCTCTTTATATTTCTTAGTACTTAAATAACTTTTGAAATTAAAGATGAATTTGGGCTATTCAGTAATTCAAAAAGTTGAATGTGAAAGTCCCAGGCGTACGTATTTCATGAAAGCTGGGAACAAAAAAAAGATACTTTAAGATTCCTTTTTGAATATAATGTTCTAAAATTTGGGAATTCCCGCTATCAGGATAGCATTAATGACGAGACTCGCTCAAGAAAAAAAAATCCCATTCGATAGAACTGTGCTCATAAGACAGACGTTGGTTGAAATTTGAGATTGTTAAACAACTAAGGGAAGTATCCAGAGACGCTCACATCTAACTTAAAGTATTGGTCTACTACTAAAATTGTAGCATTTTCTCATTTTTTATTTAATTGACGCTTTACTAGAAGAATTGAAGAAATAAAACCATTTTCAAATTTTCCTCATTTTAGTACTATAACGGTATTTAAGATTATACGTTTTACTCTTACCTTAAACCACCATTCCTCCTGTTCAGATTTTCAGCCATTAATGTACTTGATCTATAGATCAGTATAATAAGATTAAAAAGTCCGTCACGCAGGGGCTGCGTAAACTAAGCAGATTTCCCACGTGAAGTTTTACAATAGAGAAATCTGCCTAATAACAACTGTAGTAGTAAGAAACCTCTAAACCTAAAACATTATTTAGGGCGTCATAACCCAGTAGTTTCTAGCCCCAAAAAACAGTTAACCTAACGGCGGAAAGTCCGAACATAGCCTACTGGCGACCACACGCAGAATACAAATGCAAATATCTCGGTTAATATTCAAGATACAGAATAAATGTATAGAACAATATTTATAGTAAATTGAATTTGCAATAAGATTTATTCTATAATTTTTCGATCCGACGCATAATAACGGAGATATTTTGAATTTTCAAAAATCCCCCCTCTAAACCCCCCCTCCCACTGGTCCGATTTCAGCCATTAACGAACTTGATCTTCCTTTTTACATAAAACGATTAAATTCCGAGTTTGGTAACGATCAAACAAAAATTGCGACCGCTAGAGCGTTAACAGACAAATATATATATATATATATATATACATATAATTTTGAACGAACCTCATTTTCGTCATCTCCTGGGTAGGATTGATGGACATTTGAAGAAATTTTTCAAAACTCGCATCATGTGTACGACCTCAATAGCTGATTTCCCTTAAGGGAAATCTGCTAAAAATCCAGTTTCATTAAAATATATATATATATATATATATATATATATATATATATATATATATATATATATATATATATATATATATATATGTATATATATAAATTGAGGTCTCAATTGGTTAACAACGAAAATAAATATACAATACACACACACACACACACACACACACACACACACACATGTGTATATATATACTCACACACACACACACACACACACACACACACACACACACACACACACTCACACACACACACACACACACACACACACATGTGTATATATATACTCACACACACACACACACACACACACACACACAAAAACCTAGACAATTAACTTTTTTTTTTAAATCTCAGCATCACCTACGTTTCTATAAAAAGGATGGTTCTATTTAAGGCATTGCTACTAGCGAAAATCATTTTCAATAGTGATGTGGATTGGAAGTTGAAAGAAATCAGGGCCTTACATTATGGTAGAAGGTAGCTTTGCTTAGATTGGAGATATATATTTATTTATACGCACATGGAACATTCGTTAAATCCATTTCTTAAACTGGTAGCTGCGATTGGTTTTACTACTTACATTTTTACACTTTATGAGAAGGAAATTCCGATCTGTTCCCAGTATCACTATTTCGCCACTATATTCATCGCTTGCCTCACTCACTATCTTTGACGTTAACCAGACAGGAAAATGCTGATATAGAGAATACATATCAGGGAAAAATAGATTTATCTTTTTTTTTCTTTTTTTTTCTGCGTTCAAGAAAGAGTGTTACGACTGAGTATGACGAAACACCGACACTGAGAAAATTTTCCAATGGACAAAAAGCAGATAGGAACCCAGAATACCGTATCATAAGTGTGTATGTCTGAGTTTGTGTGTGTATGTGTGAGCGAGAGAGAGAAAAGAAATTAAGAATTAAATGGCAAGGTTGTCGTGGAATAGATATAAAAATTGAACAAAAAAAACGGTTTGACATTTTAAAAACCGTAAATGATATAAAAGAAATATCAGATATTCCACATCAATTTCCAAAAAAACTGGTATCATATTTCATCTTGTATTTCAAATTATTTCCATAAACTGTTCAAGAACAAAATAAAAAAAATTGATGTGGGTACAATATAATTTTCTTGTAGCGCTGTTAATTTAAATAAACAAAACGTTTTCAATCCCTTCATTTATAATAATTTAATATTAAAGTAATATGGATATAGCCACTTCTATAAAATTCCTCTTACCCTCCATTTTGTGTACTTAAATGTGACATTGAAATTTGACATTTTACTCTCACACTTCAATTTCCACCAATTCCTAATAATGTCATTTACATATATATATATATATATATATATATATATATATATATATATATTTAAATAGTACCTATATAAGTATATTGCGCCAAAAATATATTAACACTTTTTAAATACTGAAAAATATTTTTATTACTGAAAAACTATTGTTGCTTTCTTCATATATAATTTTTCATTTGAGTTTATTTTGTAACCGATCAAACATCAATCATTTTTACGCCTTCCCTGTTTTTTTACTACAATGAACCCTTCGCTCTGACTGCACCACACTCAATATCAAGCCGAGCATTTATTATCTTGAAGAATATACCAATGGTTCTTACAGTAAAGATTATATTTATTTATTTATTTGAAGAGCTCCGCAACTAGGCGATGTCGCTCAGTAACATATTAAATTAAATTAAAGATTATATTAAAAGCGTTTTAAAATGACTTGTTCATGGAAGGAAGGTCTGTTTGTTTCTTCTTGATATCTGTTTTCCACCCACCAGTACTTTATTGTACAACTAATTTTATTCTTTTCTCTAGACATTTTCATTTACCTCGTCTATAGACAATTGCTGTTTTATTTTTAGTTTTCAATTTCTTCCAGCACGTCTAAGCCTCAATTCTATGATTTGAAGGGGCAAATGTAATACGCCTGTCTGTAATAATAGAATGAAAATAACTTAATATGTTCGTGTAAAACAATACACTACGTGTTACGTCTTCATGTAAGGATTCAAAATTGCCAAAACAGTTAAAATCGTAAAAATGACGCATTTTATGACACCATATGATGATGTGAAATCCATAATTCCCTCTTTTTATACGAAGCAGCTAATTCACAGATAAGAAATTGTTTCTGGCTATTTGGTGAAATAGTTAGTTTCAGAACTAAATGTCGTTTGCAATGATCAGGCATAAGAATCGACTTTTATTTTTTCAGGAATATAGAGTAAATTAGAAAATCTTCTCGGAATCACTGACATTTGGACCGCAAAGGGAAGTGCAAACAGTGAGTCATGATCACTAAGAGAACGCTTCGTGAGCCGTCCACTTAGTACTCAAAGAGCCATTAATGAATTGCTCTTGAATGAAGTTTCAAACGAGAAGGAACCACTTAAGAGCCATTCTGTGATTGGTCACAGGTGAGCTGGGTTCACCGGCAGGTCACTCTCAACCAAGGCGGTGAATTCCACAGTCGGCACTCACTGACTGTGCATCACCTTGTGTACCTGCGCTTGGCGCCATCTGGACAATGCACTTTCCAAAGGTAATGCTCACAGGTAGCATGTCTAAAAAATGCAGCATAGGCGTTGAATAATGCTGATGCCTGTTTCTGAACATGACATTAATTCAAAGGAAAACTATATTTAAGGTTCTGCTATGACGCAAAGAAGTTTTAATTACAACTAATTTTAACTCGAGATTTACATATTTCGGCTTATATTAGCTAAATGTGAGAGTCACAAGAGAGCACCACTGAAGACTAAGAGCCAAAAAGAATTAAAAAAGTGCTAAAAATAACTTATAACTAAGAGATTGATAATGCCTTTTCTATGTTCAATTACACTTTTTCCATATCGGAATTAACTATTTCCAAGTCAAATTCCACTAATTCTAAACCAAATTAAACTATTTTTAATTGTTTAACTAAACCAAAGTCCAGACCAAACTCATTGTTTTCTCGATTAAAATTTAATTTCCAAATTAATTAGAACTTTTCCTACTTCAAATTGTAACTCATTCCATTTGAAATTTTCAACATATTCTCATACTTACACAAAATTCAAATATACGACAAAATGTAACATACAAATTAAGTGCAACAAGATTATAAATTACTTGCATTAATTGTATTACATGCAATTGTACATATATATATATATATATATATATATATATATATAAAAGCTATCCTGAAGGAGGAAATTACGACACCATTGCCAAAATTACCATTTTCAGCCATTCATTTTCTGTTAATCATTCTCTATGCTCACATCCATTTTTTTTACTCTAATTGTAATTACTTGAATTTAGTAGTGTGTTCATTTATAAAATGTTTATTTATTTTAGTTTTGTTATTTCTTGGTATCTATTTTTGTTATTTCACTTTGTACGATTTTTGACTTTTGAAAGGGCAAATCACCTTTGATGTGATGTCCATTCATAAATAAATATAATCTAAATTGTACTTTCTCTCTTGCTAGGTGAAATTTTCCAAGTTCCGGATTATCATTTCAGTAAACAAGTTAGGGATTACTGAGATTTTCTTAATTTTTAATGTACCAATTAGTTTCCCTTGCTACCGCTATTGTTTCAATACATTTACTAGCTTGAACTCAAACGTAAGTATGGGGGGGGAAAAAAGTGTTTTGAATTCATTCCTTTGGATTGCAATTTTTAATAGGAAAATTAAGAAAAGTGAATATTGGGAGGGTTATAAAGAACAGAAATGAGAACTTGGTGCCGGATACCAGAAACACTTGGATTTAGGATAAATCAATCAAAAGAGATAAGAGTAAAATTAGAAGATTAAGTTCGTAGAAAACGAAGGAAAAGGTTACAATAATGTATGATAACGAACTATTTAATCATAAATGTAACTGAAGGAAAAATTATTGGGCAAAAGGAAATAGTGACTTCTCAGAACACATCAGGCTTCTCATGGACTTTGCTGGGTTAGTAGTTTTTTTATTATATATTATAGTTATTTATTTACGTCTACTTTATGCTACAATGGCTAATTGCGGCAGGTTATCTACAGACTACCAAGCTTTTCTAGCCAGGGTGGAACTAAGGAATTTATTTAATGAGTTCATCGCCAAATAAATTTCTATTGCTCCGGGCGGGAATCGAACCCGCCCTGCGGGTTAGTAGCCATCCGAAGGACACGAAGGTTCCAACTACAACTCCTAGTCTTTAGATCTTGAAATGAAATGTGTTTATTCCCATTAAATGTTATAATAACAATCATAAATCATAACATAATACGATACGTCAAATAGCTCTTTTATTTGTTTTGTTCTTCTATAATCAATTTTCTAAAATTATGTAAATTAAATTCTTTATAAATTATTGAATTACATTTATACTTATATAAGACATTCATTCGTCAAAAAATTAGATGCATAGGATAAAATTCATCTATTCAAATAAGTATATACAATAAATTAATTTCATTAACAATCTTTACACAACTCTAAAAATACATTTTTTTATTTGTTGACATGCAAATTTATTAAAGTATTACAAGCTTTATAAATGATGATAAATTTGTCCCACCTTATAGAGACAAATTTCCTTGATCACAAATTATTTTTGTGCCGATATTTATGACAAATATTTAGTAGCTTTATTTTACAATTGAAACTTTTTGAAAGTATAAATCTTGTGTATAAAAAAATCCGTCATACATGTAGTTCTTTAATTCATTTTTAAAGAAAGAGTATTTTTTTTTATAGATTTAATACAATCTCGAAATGTTTCTGATTGTGGGCTTGAAGCAGATTCTTCTATCTTGTTTTATGTGTTACACTATTTTCGTAAAACAAGCTCATGTGTAAAACATCTTGATAATATATTTGCTTTGCTTATTTACGCATAATTTGTTTATATGATGTTGTTAATTTCGTTCGTTTAGTATTGATTACTTGTTTTTTCCCATTGTTTTGTGTACAATCAAACTCTCCTCACTGTTGAGGATAAACAGTAAATAAATAATACATGTACCTACTTAAATATATTTCTGGGATGAGAATTTTTAACTTAAATTACTGGAATAACTGTTTTTTGAGGTTTTTTATTTGTCTTGCAGTTCATTTCTTGACATCATGTGTCATAAAATGGGACAGGTAGGTCAGGCTCTCTGATATCCAAATCAAATTTACCGGCGGGCTTTTTGGCAGAAGGAGCCCAGCTGTACCTGAGTATGGCGCCACATGGACAATGGCCCTACTACCTGGGCTATTGTAGCCATGGTCACCCCCTGCAGCTCTAATCCAGCCAGACTACCTGGAACCTTTTAGCCAGTCCCGAGGTGTCCTCCCATGAAAAGCCCACTTAGCCTCACCACTCGAGTCTTTCAATGAGTCTTAAGGTGCAAATAATACTACAATGAATGGCTACTATGGTCAGACTGTATCATTTTTACATTAGTACGTCTCTCATCCTACTGAAAGAGAGGATTTCAAACCCTTGCAGCAGGCCCTAGGGTTGTTTTATGATTTATTACTGAGTCCCTGTATTTCCACTTTAGAGATTTCTATTCAGTTTTAGGGAATTTCGAACACTTCTCGGGATCAAAATAGAATCTCGAAATTTTAAAGCAATTCTAAAATTATTTATTAAATTATTTAAATTAAAAGCAATACATTTTTTACTTTATGCATCTATTTAGGCAATATGTGGGTAACCCTCGGCCCGCAAGGCATTTTGAAAACCCCAATCAAACAAAAATATTACACTACTAACTCTAAATGAGGAAGATAAGAAGAGATTTGTGCATTTTGCAGTACTTATAAATGCGAAAAGTTCTTTTCATTGATGAAAGTTAATAAATTAAAACATCGTACAAGGCTCTTCGTCTTTGTATCAGTGGAATTAACCCAAACATCGGTGTATTAGTTTCTCAAATTCAAACCCATTGATTGCACCATGTTGCACTTATTTTTTTTCATTCCATTTTGTGTGTTCTAATAAATTTTATTATAATTACATTGTATTTATAATTTCGTGTCTGATATCTATCGATAGGAACACTACTTTAAAATGCACTACTTTTGAAAGCGGCCCGCGAACGTATTTGCACACTGAAGTTGTGCCCGCAACATGTTAAAGGTTGCCCATACCTGTTTTAGGCTATTCTTCTGTTCTATAAAAATTGTTCAAAAAATCGAATTACTTATTGAGTTTTCTGGCGTAATTAAGATTCAGAATTTTTTTTTATTCGTTTAGATTTAAATTAACCGATTACAGGGAGTCCTGAAATGTCTCAATGCATACAGTTCTTATTCTTAGCATCAATTGATCTAGCAAAGGACAGAGAGGTGTTAGAACCGTTCTTTTTAAAATTCCTCGATTGTGTCAATATTATTTAGAAGAGTTAGTAATGTAATCCAGCCAACATTTTTTTCGTTTTATTGTGTAGCTAGTGTAAAAGGTGGAGCCAGATCGTCAAATGACACAATAATAGGATGATTCTCAATTAACTGAGACTGTAAGAAACATTCTAAGTAAAGCGTGATTTAGTCACGTCTATGTTTCTTTAAGTAGATCCTTGATTAAATTACTCAGTTTTGAGTAGGACCAGCTAATATTTATGAATTTCTCTTTCGATCTTCTGTCCTCTACAATCAGTAATTTAAAATAAATGTCTCAATAAGGTCTATGCAGTAAACTAAGGTTTATAAATAGTAATAAGTCAAACGTATAAGAAACTTTTCCTATGGTTATCGGAGAACTATAGGAAAATTGTATTTTTGCCACAGATTTGCGGTGTCTCATCAGTTCCTTATTTCTCCTGTAAAAAGAAGTGTATTTAAAACTCCAAGTGGGATAAGGCGGTGGAAATCATACACTGGGCAATCCTTGAAATCGTAAGTTTGATTCCCTAAGATCAAAGGAATTTATTTATTAAGTGACTTAGGACTGAACAAATGTCCATCACGCAAGGGCTGCGTGAACTAAGCAGATATCCCACGTGTTCCACGTATTTGCATTAATCTCAAAAAGTTAAAGTTCAATGAGAACAATATTTGGTATTTCTGCTTCAAATAAAGTGCTTCATAATATAACAGCTCATTGTTAATATGACATGAGTAGAGAGGGGGGAGGGGATTAATGATGGCCGAAAGCTATAAAATGCAAATATTTCGGTTAATAATCAAAATAATGAAAAACTCACATAACAGCATTTATAGAACATTAATTTTGCAATAAGATAGATTCCATAACATTTTTCGATCCGACACATAATAACGGACATATTAAGAATGTTTGAAATTCTTCCCCTCAAATCCCCCCCCCTCTAGTCGGATTTCAGACATTAACGAACTTGATCTATTGTTTTACATAAATATATATATAATTTTGAACAGTCCTCATTTTCGTTATCGACATGGTAGAATCGATGGGCATGTCTCGAAATCGCGTCATCAACCTCCCTTAGGGGAAATTTGCTAAAATCCATAGCCCCATTCTGACTAGAGAATAGCTCTTAACTGTTGATAACCAGTCCCAATTAACCTTAGTAGTAGTTACGTTGATAAATAACCAGATCACCTTCTCCAGAGCTTAATAGTCTGTCACGCAGGGGCTGCGTTAACTAAACAGATTTCCCAAGTGCGTCACGTGTTTGCTTTTATCTCAAAACGTAAAAGTACAATTATTTGGTATTTGAGCTTCGAATAAAGTACTTCTTAATATAAAGCTTATTGTTAGTATGAGATGAGTAGTAAATGGGGGTTTACAGAAGGCCGAAAACTAAAAAATACAAATATATCCGTTAATACTAAAGATAAAGAATAAATGTATATGACTGTGCTGTAAATATTTATAGCACATTTTATTTGCAATAAAATTGGTTCTATACAAATTTTCGATCCGACGTATAATAACGAAGATTTTTCGAAATTCTTCTGTTCTAACCCCCCCCCCCACTCAATGGTTCCATTACAGCCATTAACAAACCCGACTTTTAGTTTTGTATGAAACACTTATGTATCGAGTTTCGTTACAATCAAATAAGAATTGCGACCACTAGAGCCGTAACAGACAAGATAGAATATATATTATATTATTTGTATGCAAAATGCTTTGATGACGAAAGCGATAATTAATGACTAATTGTTTTTGCATTATGTCTTTTCGCTCTGATGATGGCAACCTGTAGTCGTTGAAAGCGATAACTAATTCTGTGAAGAACTAGATTTCTAAATATTTTATCCTATCGAGGTTGATCTTCCCTCCCATCCAAAATGGTATCTAATTTAATTCTCTTCAAATTAGATTTGTTTTAAATTTCAATTATACACATCAAAATCGTCCGAGACACCAATTCCAAATACATGCCGAATTCTTCCCTCGTTAAACTAGAGTAGGAGTTTGAATGTCAAGCATTATTTGTATATACTTCAAAGACATATTGTTGAAAGAATCAATGTACTTTTCCCTGAAGGCGGGGTGTATAACAAGCGTTACAAACATTGAACTTTATGAGTACAATAGTAAACCTTTGAGGTGGGAGGGCCTTATCCATTTTGTGTGGAACCTTTTGTGGTTGAGAATATGATTGTGACGGGAGGCACTCTAAGACTGTGTGTGTGTGAAAGGCAAACAGGTCTTTGTGTATGGTTAATTAGAGCATGTGTTGTGGGGGCTGGTCACGTGGGTATACACGTGTTCTAGCCTGCTCCCTCTGCATTGTGCTCATTGTCATCGGGCGGGTGTCAGCGCTGAAACCCGAGACGAGTCCCTTGTTCCACCGCCAGGGGTCGCCTTACGCGCCTTCTCAATGCCTTCTTCATTAAAGAATATCCTCGAGATCTATTTAAAACACTGTCGTAGTTCAGATACTCCTTTGGAGATATGACAAAAACCATAATCACTCCAGATAGATAATTAATTGCGAAGATATGATCAATTTAAATTTACTTAACCAATGGATGGTGGAAGTTTAACAGAAACTAAAAACATCAAATCATTACTAATACCATTTTAGCAGATTTCCCCTAAGGGAAATCAGGTTGTTGCGATCTGGCTGCGGTGATAGGCAGTGGAAGCTGAAAGAGGTGAAAACTCCCACAACCAAATCACTAACAAGAATTTAGGAGGGGCTCACCAACAATCGACTCTAGTCAAAATCTAAATATATATTTATATATAATTTATTTATAATCAAAATATTCGCCAATAATAATTATTAACCAAAATGAAGAGGCACCTTTGAATACTATAATGGGGGACACTTATTTCTACTTATACTGTATTACAATTAAAGCAATTAGCAGTTTTAATAGAAGTGCAGACTCTACCGTGAGAGATAGTACAGGCGAGAAGTAGTCTGGCTCAGGCAGGCAGGACCAGTGACATGTCCACGGTCAAGGGTCTCTCCTACAGAGGATGCCGTATATGACTGATTATAATCCTTCGAGTCGGGGTCCTTATATAGGCCTAACCCGACGCTGAACTTTGAACTACCAATCGAAATACGCTCAAAAGTGTATTTAACTGGAAATTATTATCGAAATTCATCCGTATTATTTATTAGTGTATCAACGTTAAGAGCTGTGAATGTTATTATAAAAATACATCGGCGTTATCTAAGAAAATGCTAGAGCAAATGGTGACTCCAAATTGGATATAACTCTTATTTAAAGGTAAAAACTATACATTTAAGTATTCATAAATAATAATCTTAATGTGCTCTGTGCTGGGAATACTCAGAATATAAAATATATGGTCATTTATAATGGCTTTATGTAATGCAACGTCAGATTCATTACAAACTATTGAGGTCGTCCTTATGACGCGATTTTTGAAAAATATCCTCAAATGTTCATCGAATGTTGATTGAATTAACTTAATCAATAAATAACAACTCCAGTCTTGAAGCATGACAACTAAAGGAGTATTGTACATTGTTATTTCGTTTTCCAATTATGTTTCTTGTTCGGTCATTTTCATTATACAAATGCAAAAACATTCTCAAATCAATTCGGAAACCCAAATTTAGAATTTTGAAATTCAAGCAGCCAAAAGCATATTTTGTTAATAATGAATACATTCTAATAGAATACCATGTCTCAAGTTTTGGTTTCAAGAAAACCACTGGGCAACAAAGATGTTGACAAATTTATATTTTCTAATAAAAATAAGTAACCTAGTTGTGATTGTAAACAATATAATATAGCTTATTTAAAAAAAAAAACATTCATTTCCCTCACACAAGTACAAAACTCTTCTCAATCCTTCAACATTTCCAATCGTTGTTGTGGTAACTGAAAATACTCCTCCGCCATTGAAAGTTTATAGCAACACAAATTAACACGGAATCAGATATGGACTGACTAAAAATGTCTCTTGCCCACGTGACCAACTGACTATTCAAACTTACAGACACCTCCTTTATTGCTGTCCTTTATTTATTATCGCTAGACAAGTCCTTAGGATGTATTTACAACATTGGCCTTTAGATGAACAAACTTTGGTGTCTTAATTTTAAAAGAACTCGACCAATTTGCAAAGAAAATTATCTTCTCAGATTCTTCCAAAGGAGGTGGGTGGTAGAGGAACGAATCAATCAATAATTCAAAGTAGGCCTGTTTTCCTATACAATGCGTTATTTAATTGCCTTTATTTAAATACTTACGTACTTTGCCAGTGCACTTCCAGAGAAACAGCTCAATCTTCAGAGCCTGTTGAAATAAACAATATAGTCCAACTTTTATTATAAAAATTATCATATTTTAATTGCATTTTTTTTATCTTATATATAAAAATGAATGTTTGTGTATGTCCTTTATAGAATCGTAAATGGCGGAACTGAATTTTATGAAACTTGGTATGTATATTACTACTAAAACAGGTTAGGTTTCTGGCTATATTAATATTCTCTGAGACGAACAGGAGTGGGGGTTATAAGGGAGGCCAGAAATTAAAAATAGCGATATTTCGTCTCCTATTGGTTTTTTGGCAAATATGCACATAACAAAAGTTGTTTATTTTGTTATTTAGAGTAACTTTGGCGTATACCGAAGTATAAATGAGTTATACGCTAAAAACAATAGTGGGAGTCAACTTTTTTATATGGCACAAAATACTTAACCGAATTAAACAAAACGTATGCGATTTGTATTAACACCTCCCTGATATGAGCTATATTAAAATTTCGAGGTACGATCAGGAGTGGGGGGTTACAAGGGTGGTCTGAAATATAAAATCGCTATATTTCGTAACCTATTGATTTTTCGGCAAACGTGTCTATAACAAAAGTGGTTTGTTTTGTTATTTAAAATACATTTTTTTATATGCTCTTTTGCCGTAGAACGAATTATATATGAGGTCGAAAAACTATAGAAGGGGCCAACAATGCTATAGGACAGGAAAGACTAAATCGAAATCAACGAAACTCCGTATTTTTGACTATAAGCTATATTAACATTTTTAGGAACGAAAAGGAGTGGGGGTTCTTAGGGAGGCATGAAATAAAAAATCGTCATATTTCGTTTTCTATTTTTTTTTTTTTTGGCGAACGCCCACGTAGCAAAAGATGTTAAATTTGCTATTTAGGGTAACTTTTATTATATACATCTTTATCGTAATTTAGTATTTTAGTTGGTGGCGTTGAACGCTCGCAGGGTACAGCTAGTAATAATATTAATCTTTAATGTTTGTTTTTTTTTGGGGATGAGTATTGTTTTCAATTTTTCAAGTGTTGGGTCTTCCTGGTTTTAGTACATACTACCAGAGGCATCTAGGATCTGAGTATATAGGACATCATGTTTGGTATTTCTTCTTCTTCAGGAGTACTGCATATGAAACACAATTCTTCAGATAGCTGATTTTATAGCTATTTCCATACCAGTAGAAGAATGACCGTTTTTACCATGTTATGCAAAATTGTGATGCTATCCTTATAAACGGAATTCGTATTTCAGCTGTAACAGAATTATGGGCCTTGAGTTACTTTTATACATCAATAAATAGATGAAAGAGATAAATTTTTGGTACTATTATGTCGCACTGTATTGTTTTTTAGCAGATTCCCCTAATAACGCGATTATCGAAAAACGTCCTCAAATGTCCATCGATCCTACCCAAGAGATGACGAAACTGAAGTCCATTCAAAACAGTATATAAATATATATCTATGAAAATGTTTATTTGATTTATACCATACTCAATATTTGTTCTTTTCAGAAAACACTGAAGCTCATATTTGTTATTGGCGGAAATCAACCTGAAATAGTGAGGGTTTAAAGGGGGGAGGGGAATTCGAAACATCAAAATATCTCCGTTATTATGAGTCGGATCTTAAATTGCTATAGAACCAATCTTGTTAAACTATTGATGGTCTACAATTTTCGTTTTATGATTTTTTTCGTAACTCAAGCATTAAGGGAAGTATTCGTACTTTCTTGCCTTCTGCCTTCAGTAACCCCCAACCCTTCTACTAATCTCTTATATTCACATATAAATGGAGAATATATTGTGAGATGAGAGCATAAGTGTGTTATACCATCACGCGGGGAAATTCCCTAGTTTATGCAGTCCCTGCTTGACGGACTATTGTCTGTACAGGTCGACTAGGAAGTAATGTATATTTCTGAGCACATTGCAATCCATTTCAATGAATATATTTCCTTTGCCAAGTTCTTTGCAAATATCTTTGAGCTGTATGGACCAAATTATATATTTACCAGATTTCCCTTAAGGGAACGCTGTTAACGCTCTAGCGGTCGTAATTTTGGTTTGGACTTACCAAACTCGATATTTAAATGTTTTATGTAAAACTAAAGATCAAGTTCCTTGCTGAAATCCGACAAGTGGGAGAGGGTAGGGACGGTTTAGAGAGGAGGAATTTCGAAAATTCAAAATATCTCCGTTATTATACGTAGGATTGAAAAATATGTATAGGAAAATCTTATAGAAAATTAAATGTACTATAAATATTGATATATACATTTATTCTCTATCTTGAATATTAACCGAGATATTTGCATTTTTTACTTTTCAGCTTTCAGCAAACCCCCAGCCCACGTCATGTCATATTAACAATAAGCTATTATAATATGAACCACTTTATTGTAAGTTTAAAATTAATATAAACATAAACATAAAATTACACATTAGCTCAATAGAAGCATACCAAAGTAAATTACTGTCTATAGACTTTGAAAAACTCCAAATTTCAAATTATAGTTCCTTACAAAAGGCAATTTCCATAACTACCGGTTCACTTCAGGAATTTCTAACAATAGGTTTGCCATTCAAAATTGTAAAAACCATTGTACAGCTAAGAACATCCAGCAACTATTGTATAAAGTTTTCAATGAAAAATGTATTCTATAATATTAACCCAAAAGAAATTTGCACACTGTGTAATTTAAATATGAATGAGGACATTTATCATATAATGCTCCATGGCCCTATTTACTCCCCTTTCAGAGAACAGAATTTACCATTCATCAAACAGCTGATAATTCACAACTTCATAATATTCTAAATAATGCAACTAGAGAAGAATATATTAACATTTTTAACTATTTAAGAAATAGTTTCAAACTTCGCGAATCTTGTCTGAGTTAAGATTATTAAATTTCTCTTCTTGGTTTAATTTTTTTTTTGTTTATTTAGTACTGTTATACCTATCTATTAGTAAATTCTTGTCAGTTATACTCAATTCTAGTTTGTAAAAATATGTTTATATATAAGCTACTAACATAGAAAAACTAACCACATTATATAAGGCCAACTCCTTGCTATAAGGAAAATCTTTGTAAGCAATAAATAAGATAAATAAATGTTATAAGTTTAAAAACCAAATATTGTTCTCAAGAGACCTTTTTTTTGCATAGAAATACAGAATATATGGTGAGATGAGGTCACATGTATGCTATACCAACGTGGGAAATCTGCTTAGTTTACGCAGCCCCTGCGTGACGGACTTTTCTACGTCATTTGGAGAACCATCCAATATTACTAGTATCTAAGCATTTCTAAGAGGTCGCGCAGAGATCTACAGTCCCAGAAGGACGAAGCTTAATATTTTCAAGTCCTCCAGTGGCGAACGGAGCTGGAAGCCCCCGGCCTTGGAAGGACAGTCTGGGAACATTCTTTGCCACTGACTGTACCACTACACGTACTCCCTCCTCCTCCCTCCCCCCCCCCGACTCAGTCTTTCTCCTTTCTTCGAGGGTCTGTCTCTCTCACTCCCTCTCCCTCTTACCCTCTCACTCTCTCTCCTTCTCCCTCTCTCTCTCTCTCTCTGTTCCCTTCGCTGAGGACTCTTCTCTTTTTCTGCCACCTCCCTCTCACTCGGTCCAGGTCACGCGCTACTACGGTCCTACTATGGCTCCGACCTCAGCCCTCCCTACTACAAGGTTGTATTCACTCCAATAGCTCTTATACTCACGCTCCGACGGCTCTCGCATTTCATATCTCAAGATATTCTTCTATTCCCCACCACCCATCCTCCAGAAAGTGGGAGGAAGGTAAATAAAATTCATTACCTACAAGATATAATAGGTTTTATGAACTTTCAACTTTTTAAGTCGTATTAATACTTATAACGATATATAGCATTACACTGAGGTTTTAGTAATAGCATTTTCCATATTCTTGTAAAGTTTTACACCTCCCAAGTATATCTCTGTAACAGGTAAATAAGAAGATAAAAATAAGAGGAGCATAAAGGACTAATATCTAAGTTCTATTCCATGTTTCTCATTGACTAAGTAAGAAACTTATAATAACATGCGTGGTACTTACTTTTTACTGCCTCAATTACATTTGCCGGGAACTAGAGAATATCTTTCAGTTGATCTATCTGGAATGTTTCTATGTTCAATGTTTTCAACGAGAAATTATAAAAAGGTAGGCACAATAAAATTATTTCCTCATACTACCAAAATTTGTATTAGGAATGGGCTAAGTAGTTTATTTTGAATGATATTTACGGACCTATTTTACACAGGAAAAAAATTTCTGTAAAAAAAATAGTTCCTCATCGCAATAATTTAATATTAAGGGGCTTTATTCTCAGGTTCATGGAAATTATTTTAAGGGGAGAATATTTTTTCAACTGTTAATTTTCTTACTATGCCAGGGCAATATCTAATAATATAGATTTTTGTGATCGACAAATTATCTCCTCATGTTATTTTAAGCATTTAGTGCATTTGGCAGAATATTTAACCACAAGATTGTTCATTGAAATAACAATGACAGTGGCTGATTTCAATTTGTAAACATCATTCATTAATGCAGCTAAGATTTGATATTCTCAATTCTTTATTGAACATTCTTCTCATTTTCTACCAAAATATCAATGATATCAACTGATTTATTTTCTTTATTAATGAAGAGAATGTCCACCTTCTTATGGTGGGCAGAGTGGTCTGCTACCATCGCTTCATTTCAAAACAGTTTAATGTTATTCTTTATTCTTTTCGATTGATTTGTGAGGGTTATAACAATAAAATGGGACTTCACTGTCCAGCATAACGAGTTTTATTAAAATTCCTTGGTAATGTATCATAGGTACATTATAATTACTATTATTAGCATAAATTTCCGTGTTTAGGTTTTCGACCCGTTAGTATCTCATCGCCTATCCAGGGAGTGGTTTTGACCATCGACGTATCGTTTTTTCGTTGTCGAATTTTGCTTTGAAAAAATGTTGGATTCAAAATATCTCGCACTCCCGCCTAGCTACTCCCGCTCGAATTTATTTGTTCCGGACCTCTCTTTTCGCGCGTTAAATTTCTAGCCTCATCGGGGGTTCGGAGCATCGGTACCTCGATCAACTGTATAACTCTCAGATAGATTCCGTCAAGTCTCTCAAACGCAAAATTTGTTTTTCCATAAAAACGGCTTAAACACTTTTACCGCCCATTTTATTTTCGTTCAGAGGGGTTATTTTTGAACTAGAGGAAATTACCTAACGAGTCATGGAGGCTTTTGTCGAAATTCCACCTCAGAGGCCCTCCCACACGAGCCAGTCGAAGTTTACCCTCGAAAAAAGCCCCTCTTCCCGACCCTCTCCCCCCACCTCCCACGAGAGTGATAGGGATGTCCCTACTCCAAGCCCTTATTGTAGAATCGCGCCCCTAAAAAAAACACAAAGTCCGCCTTCGGGTCCGGTCTTTGCCGTGAAATGAAGAGACAAAAATTCAAGAGTCCGAAATTTCAGAAATAATGATCTAAATCAGGGCCCTCGGAAATGAGGCACGGAGTCGTTCAACCCGTGGGAAGACGAAAAGTCTCACGATGTATGGGCCGCGTTAAAATTTACTTTTCGATCCCGGAGAGCGAGAATTTTTTAAATCCAAGTTTTGAAGAAAAGGCATCAAAATCGCGAATACTCGTTTGTGCCGTAAATTCATTGGCTGGGCGTAGAGAAAAACTGACTTGCGCACGTTGTAAGACATATGCGGGATTCTTCTTTGAAAATTGTTGAATCTCCATTCTGGAGGGAGATACGGCCCCTAACCTTGAGTACCACAGTTTTGTTTTAGCACTATTTAAATTAGCACTATATAAATGGCATATAAATTTGCAAAAAAAATCTAAATTTGAAATAAATAGTGCTCTGTACATATAAAGGCAAACAGTTAAGGACCTCACTAAGAGTGTTATAGATATATATATAGCCATATACAAGTACAGGGTGATTATAGTATACAATAAGTACTGCAGAGAGAGGATTATATACATGAATGCCCTTATTCTGTTTACCATAGAAGTGTTATTGCATACTTTAAATGATGCCAAAACATGAAATATGGTGTAGTTGCTGAAGAAGTTAGTTCATTATAGATTCACAATTTTTAACTTATTCAAAATTAGCCTCTCAAATTATCATTGAATTGAGGGGGGAAATGAATATGAATATGTAATTTAGTCCGACTTTCACTAGCACAATTAAGGATTAAATTTGATAAAACCCCTTTTATGGATGAGGGAGGTTGTAATTATTTACGAAATATTAAATACGAAATATAGGTAACAAACATCCATATATTCCTTTACGCTTCCCCGAATGTAAATTATTAGAGTATATTTATTAATTTTAAGATGCCGCTGCAATGGCGATTCATCTTTTAACATGTTTGAGTATAGTTTTACAAAATTAAATAAATATTAAAATTTTTACACAGCTAAATTTTACAAATGTACTAAATAAATAGAATGGACAAAACTAAATATAAATTGTTAGTATATTGACAACATGAGGGAAAAAAAGTAAAAATAAAAAATAAAACTACAAAAAAAATGAATAATTAAAAAAAATATTAAAAGAAAAACTAAAAGAAATAGTTAAACTGGGAGGAGGCAAAACTTATATTCCACGTACAGTGCTTGCTATATACAACTTTCATAATCGTAAATAATAGCTTTTATATTTCATCAAATAACCCAATATTTCATAAATACTTAAAAACATCTTCTATAAAT
This sequence comes from Riptortus pedestris, assembly GCA_019009955.1. Lineage (NCBI taxonomy): Eukaryota > Metazoa > Arthropoda > Insecta > Hemiptera > Alydidae > Riptortus > Riptortus pedestris. Next base: position 78,777,287 of record CM032232.1, read on the forward strand.
TGGGTACTGTCGGCCAGTAGTTCACATAAATTTGTGGGCCATGGGTACGTTTTCACTTGTGTGCAGTCAGTTAGTATGTGTTTTACAGTCAGCGTTCTGTTGCAGTAGCGACATAAAGGTTCATCTTGTCTGCTCATTAGATATGAAAGTGTTGTCTAGTGTGTCCTGTGCGTAGTACAATTTCTTCTCTTCTAGAGTGTCTATACTTGAAGTCCTGTTGAGCGTGTTTGATTTGATTTCTCTAAGTTTACTGTCAGTGTTATACCATAAATTATTCCAGTCATTAATTATGAGTTTTCTTATTTGAGAGAAAGCGTCTTGGTGAGGTATGTCCAAAAAATCTATTTGTTCAAGTTCAGTTGATTGTTTAACTGCTTTGTCTACTATATCACTTTGAGATATGCCCACATGGCCGGGTAAACAATAAATAGTAATGTGTTTTTTAGCTTATGCATATTGTTAAAAATTTCAATAATAAAGGGATTAGTGGAGTATATGTCTTCAAATGACTTTAGAATTAGAATATAATCAAGAGAAAACCAGCCTTGTGAATTGTAGTAAATTATTATGATTGACTACAATGTTTATGGAGCTTCCATTAAAAACAAGGGTAAATAATACAAAATAAGTTTACCAGAGGGCTAGTTAACACGCGAAGTGAATCACTCATAATTTTACTAGACTAAAGTAATGTCTTCATAACTTTCTTCGATGATAAGTGTCATTAATTTAAATTACTTAATCGTGTTTATTATTGTTACAAATATTTATTGGTAAATCAATTTTCCTTATATTACTTACAAGTCACGCTACTCGGTGAATGGTGATGGCGCGAGATCACGAGTCTTAGTTTTTGGTAAGACAAGCGAACAAATTTCTAACCGGTGAATAATATTGGAAATTAAATCCCAAATCTGTAAACTTTTATAAATTTTGGGATTAAGATATAAAATATTATCCTTATGAAAAGGAGCTTATTTCTAATATACAACTTTCAAGATATGTAGAAAGTTCCAAAACATTGAAGGGTTATTTTTTTGTTTTGTTTTAATAATTTTAAATATTCTTGATGATAGGATTAAATGAATCTTCATTAATGAATGGAAATAAACATGTGCATTGATAATGCAACACCTTTTTTTTTTTGATGTTGCCTATACTTTTTCAAGGTCTAAATCTTCTAGCTTCCCACTTGCCGTTAGTCAACATGGAGGATCAGTAAAGCTATAGGCAGTATTTCTTTCTCCATACACACAATAGTATATAAAAATATGGTTAAAAGTTCTGATGGTTTTGAAGCATGACCCTGGTATTTAAGATATTTATGCACCTTTTCTTGGCAAGAAATGCAAAATTTCCTTCTGTCATTTTGAGAAAAATTTCCTTCTGTGTAGCTCTTGGGTAGGGGAACCGTAGGAACAGTAGGTCCTTAGTCGGCTTTGCTGTTCATTCCGGCCTTAATGGGGTAAGTTTCTAGCTGCTTACTCAATATGAACTACGGGCTGGGTGGAGTCCGGAGTGGAGGCTTGCCTTCACTGCCGGTCATAGACGTAGTGGTCGTGTGTTCAAAGCCCGAGGACATACAGGCCAGGAAACTGGTACATGTGTTCTTCGTGTGGGAGCTGGTTAGTAGAGACTGTCCCTTCCATAGGATCGCTAGACCATCGTAGCGAATCCTCAGTTTCCAGAGAGGTGTTGGAAAGGTGTAGGCTGGATTAAGGCCGTAATGGCTAGGTGCCTCCTGCATTGTTGCCACATTTCGGATGGCTACACAATGTCATTTTTGAGCACAACTTGAACAATAAAGCAATGTGGATCTCACAGTTTTATTTTAATAATCATAAAAGAGTTGACAGTAGTCGTAAAACTCATTATTGAAGGATAGACGAAATATTTTTCAAAATTTCGCAATAAAAACTTTATTTGGAAAATCAATTTCTCCCTCCTTACTAAGAAATCATCAGCCAAAGAAAGAAGCTATAGACAGAATGGTGCCTAGAGTAAAAAGGCTGACCCGCAAGGGCTATGTTAACTTAGTCAGAGTAAATGTAGGGTGATACACTTAAATATCGAGTATGGTATAGATCGAATAAACCTTTCCGAGTTCAGAACATAAAAAGTCTGACACGCAATGGCTATGTTAACTTAGTCAGAGTAAATGTAGGGTGATACACTTAAATATCGAGTATGGTATAGATCGAATAAACCTTTCCAAGTTCAGAACATAAAAAGGCTGACACGCAAGGGCTATGTTAACTTAGTCAGAGTAAATGTAGGGTGATACACTTAAATATCGAGTATGGTATAGATCGAATAAACCTTTCCAAGTTCAGAACATAAAAAGGCTGACACGCAAGGGCTATGTTAACTTAGTCAGAGTAAATGTAGGGTGATACACTTAAATATCGAGTATGGTATAGATCGAATAAACCTTTCCGAGATCAGAACATAAAAAGGCTGACACGCAAGGGCTATGTTAACTTAGTCAGAGTAAATGTAGGGTGATACACTTAAATATCGAGTATGGTATAGATCGAATAAACCTTTCCGAGTTCAGAACATAAAAAGGCTGACACGCAAGGGCTATGTTAACTTAGTCAGAGTAAATGTAGGGTGATACACTTAAATATCGAGTATGGTATAGATCGAATAAACCTTTCCAAGTTCAGAACATAAAAAGGCTGACACGCAAGGGCTATGTTAACTTAGTCAGAGTAAATGTAGGGTGATACACTTAAATATCGAGTATGGTATAGATCGAATAAACCTTTCCGAGTTCAGAACATAAAAAGGCTGACACGCAGGGGCTATGTTAACTTAGTCAGAGTAAATGTAGGGTGATACACTTAAATATCGAGTATGGTATAGATCGAATAAACCTTTCCGAGTTCAGAACATAAAAAGGCTGACCCGCAAGGGCTATGTTAACTTAGTCAGAGTAAATGTAGGGTGATACACTTAAATATCGAGTATGGTATAGATCGAATAAACCTTTCCGAGTTCAGAACATAAAAAGGCTGACACGCAGGGGCTATGTTAACTTAGTCAGAGTAAATGTAGGGTGATACACTTAAATATCGAGTATGGTATAGATCGAATAAACCTTTCCGAGTTCAGAACATAAAAAGTCTGTCACGCAGGGGCTGCGTAAACTAAGCAGATTTCCCATTTGAAGTTATACAATAGAGAAATCTCCATGCGAGAGCCGAACAGTTACGGCAAAGGGCCGAACTAGCTTTTGACGGGAAATTCAAAAATCCGTTATCGGCCTAAATTTAATAAAAATGCAAATTTCTCGGTTAATATTCAAGATAGGGAATAAATGTATATAACAATATTTATTGTAAATTTAATTTGCAATACAATTGATTCTGTACAATGTTTCGATCCGACGTATAGTAACGGAGATATTTCGAATTTTCGAAAATTCTCCCCTCTAAAACCCCCCTCCCACTGGTCCGATTTCAGCCGTTAACGAACTTGATCTTTCTTTTTACATAAAACGACTAAATATCGAGTTTGGTAACGATCAAACAAACATTGCGATCGCTAGAGCGGTAACAGACAAATATATATATATATATATATATATATATATATATATATATATATATATATATATATAGATAGATAGATAGATAGATAGATAGATAGATAGATCGGACCCCATTTTCGTCATCTACTAGGTAGGATCGATGGACATTTGAAGAAACATTTCGAAAATTCCGTCATGAGTACAACCTCAATAGCTGATTTCCCTTAAGGGAAATCTGCTAAAATATGAATTGATGACGTTATAAAACACGCATTTTCAGGTATGTCATTTATTAAATATCATATGAAAATGAGTATAGGACAGACGCAACGACCGTAAGAGAGAAACGAGCACTTCAGAAATGAATATCACCTGAAAAGGTGGAATGTAAGACAAGAAACATGTAGGGCAGTATGAAAAAATGTTTTTGGTGGCCCTTCCCATGAAACTATGAAGAACTTATTAAATAGCATATGAAAACAATATTTCGATTAATGCTTCAAAAGAAGTGGTTTATTATATAACATATAGTCGTTAAATGGCATGAGTATGAGTTCACTGAAGGCTGAAAACCAGGAAATGCAAATATCTCGGTTAATATTTAGGATAGAAAAACATTGCATATAACAACATTTATAGGGCAATAAATTTGAAAAAGATTGCTTCTGTACAATATTTAGATACGACCTATAATAATGGAGAAATTTTGTATTTTCAAAATCCCCCCTCTTTCCACATCAGATTTTAGCCGTTAATGAACTTTATGTTTAGGTTTGTAAGAAACGCTTATATATGGGGTCCGGTAACGATCAAATAAAACTTGCGATAACAGAAACACACACATAAGTATATATATACATACAAATACAATTTTGATAAAGATTATAACCTCTATAGTGATTTATCTCAAGAGAAGTCTTCTGTAACCTCCAAGTTATCGAAGAACCCTAGACAATGTACGGTACAAATGATTAGATAGTTTGAAAGGAATTTGGAAATCATGACTGTTTGGATGCAATTCCCGGCGGTTATGTGTCCAAGAGTAGAGAGAAAGGAAATTCGGTGCATTGGAATAGGCCTAGCTTGCTCCCACCCAAGTGCATCTCTACTCCCATCGCATACTGAGATATGCACAAAGCACCGCCGACTGCAGTATGCAGCCTTAGTCCCAGCTTCGCGCACACTGAATAGACAAACAACCAGGACGGACCAGCTGGTAGTCAGCTGATAGTGCATTTTCTCTTCTATTTTATATTATCCAAAGCCTGTTAAATAATTCATTTGTGCATGTTTCGCATAGGGGATCCAATTGAGCTTGTTTGTACTAACAAAGGGCGGCATGAACTAAATAGCATTTAGTAAATAACTAAAATGTTAGCCACGAAAATGATAACTTGTAAAGTCCTAAATTTTGAAAATATATTTGAGTATTTCTGAAGTATATAAAATATCGAACAACCCTCTTTGAGATGTAAAAATTATAGTTAACTTGTAAGCTTTAATACAAAATTGTTGTTTTATTGCCACGTTAAATTTCCCTTCCTTTTACAACCTACGTATTTCATAAAAGCCCCAATTCTGTGGTTCCTTAATTTGCGAGATACTTGGAAACCAAAAATATTATCTTCAAGCGATTCCTATGTCCTCTTACTAACAGCGATGCCCATAGGAAACTCAACTAGTTTCACAATTATGTATGTAAATTCTGATGTCAGGACCAAATGACTTCTTCGTACTCCTATTAATTTAAAAAAAAAAAATGTTTTGATGAACTTCATTCAACATGATTTCATGCGAAAGTTATATAAGTACTTTTTCTCCGTTCCAATGCATCTATTCAAAACAATTGTCATAGGAAATAATTTATTAAAGAGTTATTCATTATTAACAATATTTCTAAACAAATGTTTTAAACTTGTAACTGGTGCGGAGAAAAACGCCTTTTTTTTTTATTTCCGCCGCATATAAACCCCCCTTCCACCTTAGTCGATTTTGATCAAAAAGAGAGATACACAACAAGACGGTAAATCAGCACTAAATATCAAAATTTCAACATTTTAAGGCTGATCCATTTTGAGCGAGATGCGTAGTACGGCCGGAACTGATGAGAAGAGGTCCAGAGTAGGCCAAATCAAGTAGTTCTGTTGGAATCTAATAAAACCAAAAATTTTAAATTAGAATACTTCTTAAACATTGTACAGGGAAATAAAAAGTGCCAAATTGTCCATGTTTTCTTAAATAAAGGGTAATGCATTTTTTTATGAATATTCATTAGTGATTTATCACATTTCCTGCTATTACATCTTTTTTTTTTTAATTTCAGCTTTCACTGCTTTGGAGGAGGGTCTAAAATGATTCAGACTTCAATATCAAGGTACTAATGTTCAACATCTGAACGTCAAAAGGAGAAAATATATTTTTTAAAAATAATATCAAACCATGAAAGTACTTTTTATTCATTGTACCTACCGGCACAAGAAGAACTATTAAATATTTTTAGGAATATTTGTTTGATTTTGTAACTGATATATAAATATTTAATAAATTAAAGACTAATGATTGAGGTCATTTTTCAATTCAACCCTCTGTTATTGAAGTGAGAAATTAGTAAAAACAGAGATAAGTCTAATTAAATATAAACCCGACTATTTTAATAGTAGTTCCCTTATAGACATTTTTTTGGTCTTCATAAATGTATTGATTCAGACTTAAAGGCATAATCTTTGATAGTTTTGAGGCCAAATAAATAAATAAAATGATACTCAATCTTTGGGAAATATGAGGTCATTATAGCAAGAGCTCTTAATGACTTCGTAGACTTCGGAGGTCAAACTGTTCGTCTGACTTACATCGGCTTTTTGCTCCAGCAGTCTTCTCACCAGGGGAAGCTTCCTAGACTCATGTGCAAATCAGACCAAATTCATGGCTGTTAATTTTTTAATTTTAATCACGGAAACACCCTGGGAATAATTGTATATAAGGTGGTAGGTACACTCATGTAGTAGTAGTATATAATAATTCTTCACTTACTCCTTACACTGTTCACATATCACCGATGAATGTTTTGGGCATATATTTTTTAAACATTTATAGCAAACCTGGGAATGTTTTAAGTCCTTGGTACTTGGGCAAAGATAACATCTTCTGCGTTTCTTCGGTCGTGATGGGCCTCCTTCCTCAGGTTGAGCGTTTAGTACCATCACTTCCTCTTCGTCCAAGTAAAGTATGATTCTTTGTCTCAGAGACTTCAAAATCCGGGGGTTTTGAGATCTTTTTACCACATTAATTTCTACTAATTGGTGGGCTAGTTCTTTCAAATATTGTACCCGAGATAGTTTGAGGTAATTGTTGGTTTTATAAACAATATATGAATTTATGCCCGTTACATTCAAAAAGTGGAAAAATAGGGCTAACGGCCATCTATTGGTTTTCCGCCCAGTGTTGTAATATGAACAAAGCTGGTCGTTGACATCAACCACGCCTTTAGTATTATTATAGAATGATATAACCTCTGGTTTCCGATCGTTTCCTGATGATTCGTCTATATCGGCCGAATGGTGCATGGTCGATAGTAAAATGACAGCCTTCTTTTTTTTTTGGAACATAGGAAACCAGAGTAAGATCACGAGTGAATCCAAATAATGATGAATGGAGTTCTCGGCTTGCATTAGGCTGGAATGAAATTGGTATTTCCGATTTATTCTTACGAAGAGTGCCAACCAAAGTCAATTGTTTTTTCAGGAGAGTCTCTGTTAGCGGAACACTCGTATACCAATTATCAACTGTCACGTTGCGGCCTTTGCCTTTTACCGGTTCAAATAGACGATTCACTATCTCAATAGCCAACTGCTCATCAATAGTCAAGAATTCAAGGGGAGAATAGGCCTCTACAAATTTATCCCCTAAAATAGTAATGAGCTCTCTGAACGGGGCTCACTTATCAATCATTTTTCGTTCTGATCTGCTATTGATATCATCAAAACGTAAATTTCTTAGGAGAAAGTGGAACCTTTCTCTGTTCATTGTGACAGGGAATATAGCAGGCCCATTTTCCCCCCACAAATCTCTGGTGTTTGTGTGAGCTGTCCTAAAAACACCGGGCATAAACAAGAGACCAATTGGTGCCCTGATTTCATCAGGATCTGTCTCAGCTGCATCTCTTGAGCGAGAAAATTTGTGACTTACTGTCCTAATTTTGATATTGGTGTTCCTCACAATGAGTAAAATTACTTGATAGTCAAAAAACTTGTTGAAAGTATCACATTCCTGACTAGTCTCGCTAAATCCTCGCCGGACGCAAAATATTTGTGTAACGTGTAAAGTTTTCCTTGCGAGTTCTGGTGGTGGGGGGGGGTGCTTCTGTAAACCATTTTATTTTTTGATTTTTCGAAACATAAAAATTTTCAGGCTCACCTAGACATTCTTCATCGTCAGTGGCCTCTTGCTCAGTATTTGTGTCATGATCACTTTGAACAACAAGATCCTCTTCATCTTCATCAGGAGAGTCCTCAATAACATCGGTGATGTCCGGAAGTGAATCCTCCATATTTTGTCGTTCCAGCTCCCGCAAAAGTTCTTCATCCTTTCTGAATAACTGCTGAGCCATGCTTTCTTCCACTGCAAGGACCCTGATATCTTCACATAACAAAGAACTCGCGTCGGGTCTGAACACTGACACAAAGTGTAACTTATGAACTCGCCTCGGGTCAGTACACCGACAAAAATTGTAACTTATGAACTCGCGTCGGGTCAGAACTGGATTTTCTCGCGCGACACTCACTTTCTGATGGTTTATGGTTGACTAAATGTTATTCGGTTGTCTCATTGGAGAATAGAAAAGAGGAGGGGGGTGACAGGAAAAATCTTGTATTATATTTATTTTTAGCTGGTGGTGAGGGTAATGAATGGTTAATCACAAAACTTTTTTATGGCTCCTCACAATTTTATTTCTTATAAACGCTGAGCGCTTTCGGGGACTAAATCCCCATCCTCAGAGCGTCAGAGCGTAGGGCGATCCTGTAGACTTGCTACCAGGCTAAACCCTGCCGATGCACTCCAGCAGGAATTCAATTCCTCCGGAATTCGAATGATACAGCATTTTCATGAACTAGCACCTCTTATATTGCAATGCCGTTAACGGATAACGCCGAAGGGCTTGCAAATACAATTCTCTTACCTTCTATGACGTTTTTTACTTTGTGTTTAATAGTATAGATATTCATGGTACAAATACCTCTATTACTGAACATTATTTTAAGACGCAATTCCTTGTTAAATTTAAATTAGTATTTATTACCGTTGAGAGCATATTTATAGTGATAAGAAATTTATTTGTACCTTCTTCACTCTTCATTTAATTATAAATCTTGATAACACCATATAAATGAGTAATATACAATGTACACTTCTTATAATTATGTCCTCCGTAGAAGAAATGTCTTTGATTGTTAAGCCGATCGTCATTACACATAATGACAGTTTATGGTAATAGCCATAAATTTGTAAAAAAAAAAAAAATAAATTAACCACAACTACTCGAGTTGACATTGCTGTTTGCCGTTTTATTTGTTAATTGCATTGGAGCTCTCTATTGTCACGAAACAATAATAAGTATAAAACTAAATTGACTATGAATATAACTTAGTTAATTATATTAAAATCAATTCATATTTGCAGCAATTTATTTTATAACACTTATTTGATACTCTTAATTAATGATTCCCCCGATAAGAATGCATTGTTGGTGTTAAAGTAGGAATTCGTCTCCCGATCAGTAACATATTAATCCGATGTGAAAAATTGTCTAACGGATACTCGTTCATTGAAGAAAGCTATACGAGAGGCTCTCTTCCCTTCCCGGCGATGTAGGAGGTCTCTATCCGACAGGTGGTTCAATTCAGGGCTGCCTAACCACTTTTTACAACTCCTCATTAATCTTCAAAAAACTTCTTCAGCACTAAACAGTAGATCACTAGCATCGACAATTTACAGACAAGATGTATTTCGTGATTAGTAATTGCTCTAATACATACTTGTTTTGCAATGGTTTTTTCTATAGGAATTATCAGTAATAGTACAAAAATGGATCTGTTATTACAAATGCAAAATGAGCAAAAATATCCGCCAGGAAGGATCTGGAGAAATAGCATGTATGTAAGTTTAACAAATAGTTTTAATTGTTCATTTTTGACCAATTCTACCAAAAAAAAAAATATGCAATAACACAGTCATACACAACAAAAAAAATCATTCTATGTTAAAAATGGAAAATACGACTTAACAAATTCAAAATATCTCCGTTATTATAAATCGAATCGAATAATGTTATATGACCAATCTTGTTGCATATGTAATATTAATTTTTTTTCTAAGTAAGTTCTTATTCTAATCGAATGTTAAGTGAGCATTTTGTATATTTTTTTTTCTATTCAGCCTCTCCTCTCATTAAGAATAAACCAATAGATCAGGTATAGTTTTATTTTAAGACTAAATACTATATATTGTTTTCATCAGACCTGTAGAATCAGAAATACAAGGATTAATTTTCTATGTCGCCCTCAAATGAACATTTTAATCTCTGTAGTTAGTATATCTACAGGGTACACCTTGTAATTGCTCCCGTGAACAGAATCCTCATTTCCAGGAGAGAGAACAAGAAACTGAAAAGAGTCATAAAGATGGAAAATTTTATTCATGCCAATCGAAGTATGGGGGCGAAGAATTCCACTGGCCCACGTTTTTCGAGACCCATTCCTCCAAACCCATCTCACCAGGTACAATGAAGAAGTCCGTCAAGCATGGGCTGCATAAAATAGCGGATTTCCCACGTGCTGGTATGCCACACTAATGAACTCAGCTCATCATACATTCTCTATTGATAAAAGATAAAATGAGTAGAATTGTAGTTGAGTTAATACTGAATACAAGAAAAGTACGAATAACTTACAATTAATATTTGAGTTGAATAAAAATGTGTAGAAAAATAATTGTAGAGCACAAATAGTTTAATAAGGTTGGTTCCCTAACATTTTGCGATCTGACTCGTAATAACTAACATATTTAGAATTTTCGAATTACCCCAATCTCTAAATTCCCTTATTCCTCATCCGATGTACGAATATGATCTTCAGAATGATGCGGCTAAATATCAAGTCAGGTATAAATTAAATTATTTATTAACGCCCACTTTTTTGGCAACTAAGACTAATTGGGGCGGGTTATCTACAGGTTACAACCCTTTTCTAGCCAGGGTAGGACTGAGGATTTCATTTAATGAATTCCGTCAATAAATAAATTCCCTTGTTCAGGCGGGAATCGAACTCGCCACTCCAGGTTTACCACGTGAGATTAAGGTCATCGCTTTAACTCACATGAGAGTAGGTATAGATAAAAAAAAACATTTCTGAGTCAATAAATATAATCTTAATTGATGACAGCATTACACAACATATTTACATGTACCTCATCTAGTAAATGCATGTTAAAAGCAATATTTGGTATTTAAGCCTGAAATACGATGTTTCGAGATATATTCGATTATTGTTAAATTACGATAAATAAATATGGGAGTTTACTAAGGGCTGAAAATAAGAAGCAATGCTAAGGAAATATAAATATTAGAAATTGTGGTATTGTACTTGAAAAAGTGAAGCAGTTTTGTAGGAGAGATGAAGTCGATGAAGAATAGTATTTTCTAAACAACCCTTCAAAAGCAAAAGGTGTATTTTAACTAATAAACATAAAAGTATTGATAACAAAAATATGTTTGCTAAGTCTTCCTTATGGAGTGTACTGCTTAACGGGGTCGAAGTTTGGACTCTCCACAAATGGGGATATAATAGTTTGGAAACGATGGAAATGTAGATTTGGCACGGAATCACCACAACAAGCTGAACTAAAAAAAATCATTGTAGAAGTTCTAAATGAGATAAGTGAAAGTAAACGTTTCATCAAACTGAAAAAAGTGTGGCATTTTTTGGGCATATCATAAGGCACATGGATTTCATCACATATATATATGAAGGCATGATCATTGAGCACAGGGGAAGAGGGAGGACTAGAAAATCCTCTTCGGAAAACATCAAGTGTATATCTATTTCGGTGGCTATAGTGACATGAAAAGAGCAACTTCCCAAATCATTACGATGAAGCCACTATTCTTCCTTCATAAATGCATTAATTCACAGAGTTTAAGGCATAATCTTTTACAGTTTTGAGGCCAAATAATAGTAATATGATACTCAATCTTTGCGAAATATAAGGTAATTATAGCAAGAACTCTTAAACTAATGACTTCGGGGTCTTCCTAGCTGGTCAAACTATTCCTCTGACTTGCATCGGCATTTTGAACCAGCGGTCTTCTCTTCCTAATATCATGTGCAAATCAGACAAAATTCATGGATGTTTTTTTTTTAATTTTAATTAAAACGGGTCATTCGGCTGGAAACACCCCGGGAATAATTGTATACAAAAATAAATAATAATAAAAATATTTTATAGCTCTTAAGGCTCACAATATGTGAACATGTCTAACAATGTATCCATGATTTTAATATATTGCAATTTCTTGATATCCTTACATATTCTCTTACCATCTATGACTTTTTTTACTTTGTATTTTATAGTATAGATATTCAGGGTAAAAATACCTCTAATAATGAACTTTATTTTAATACGCAATTCCTTGGTAAATTTAAATTAATATTTATTACTGTTGAGACTACCGTGATTAGTAATATGAAAAGAGCAACTTCCCAAATTATGATGATGATGCCACTATTCTTTCATGTTTGTCACTTACCAGTAAACAACCGTCTAAGCCAATATCCCGCAAAATATGCCACTACTCTATCATACAGGGTGTCACAACTTCCCGTGCCACCACCTTTAAAACTGCAATTGTATAAATAAAAGGTTGAGACATGGTGTGCAAAAAATGTGATCGCTGGAAACTCTTTTCAGTCCATATTCAACCTCGTAAGCTCCTCCAGTACTTCACCAGTGACCATAACTTTGGAATTTCCAAGAGGGATGCCATACTTTTTATGAAGGATTATTGTAGAACATCAAATTTTAAAACGATTTTATGTCGGTGAATTTTTTAATCTGACTCATCCTTTGGCCGTAAAACCCACAAATTTTTATTTCAGAAACGCCACATTTTATTGAAGAATGCTACGACATAAAAGTTGTAGCCAACAAAATTATCTTATTATCAATCCAAGACACCACTCCAGGGGGTGATTCAACGACCAGTATCTTTTTGGTAATTTCATTTCTTTAGACATATTTGATAAATAGACGCCTTCAAAACATAACTAGCATAACCATCAGCATGAAACACTTGAACCACCATTTTACACTTCTTCAAATGAATGTAAACACATAGTACGAAGAATGCGTGTGTCATGAGCGAGGAAAAGTTGGTAATCCGAAGACGAAAGATCAGGAATATAGGCTGAGTGAGTTGGAGCATCGAATTCTAACTCGCTGATATTTGATATGTGATTCTCAAGATTAATTAGAAAACATTTTTTTTCTTCTTTTTTTTTTAAATAACAAATTTAAAATCCACATGTTGACTTGAGTAGCCTGCTCTACAGGGAGGTGTTGAGGGCTTGCCTAACCCATAGTTCCTTGTCTATAAGATTCATATATACTTTTTTTTTTCTACTCAAAGTAACCATATGAGAAGTTATTTCTTTGAGTACATGTTTCATTGCCACATGGCATAATACATGTATGATTATGTTTAAATACATTTTTACAATATATATTATTTAATAGGTTCAAACACATAATCAACAACCCACATATAATTAAATTCAATCCAAAAATAATAATAAAAATAGAATGAAATAATAAAAAATATAAAGTAAAATAAAAGAATTAAATAAGTAAGATAACTACAAATAAAATTAATAAATGAAAGTGAAAATCACACAAAAAAAAGCAAATTAAATAAAGTTGAACTCGACAGATGTTACGGGTTTTCTCTTCTTTAATTTGCGAGTCTGTAAGGTAGTTATATTGAATTATAATTCTTTCCCCTCACAATCAACTTTATGTCCTAAGGTATTTTTGCTATATCAATATCTATACTTTTGATAAACTTTATGAGTTCTATATTATATTTATTAAATAATGTATGAGGTGGTTCTGGCAAATTACCTATTTTTAAAATTATGTTCATTATGAAATTTGCTCTATTTAAAACTGATCTTTAAATAAAAACGTTTGTGTTGTCTGTTTATTGTATGCACATTTGTCATTGTCTTGAATTTTAAATCTTGTCTGCCCATGTTCCGTTAGAAATTGTGTGCATTTGTGATGGTGACTATTAATTTTGAACGTAGATCTTGAGAGTTATATTTGGTATGTATTGGTATAAGCTGTAAAATTTTTAACATTTCGTCCATTCTCTGTTCCATTTATGCATTGTGTGAGTACGTAAGTATTTTCTTATGTATGAGAGTGGTACGAGAGAGAATTCTAGGATTAGAGAATTCATACATACCTGTAGTTGAAAATAAATTTGCCTTTCTTCTAGATAAACCAATTTAATGAATAATAGTGGCTCTAAATAATTTAGACTATCTTGATCAACCATATTCTTCTTAGCAGATTTCCCTTAAGGGAAATCAGCTATTGAGGTCGTACCCATGCCACGATTTTCAAAAATATTTATCAAATGTCCTTCGATCCTACCAAGAAGATGACGAAAATCAGGTCCGTTCAAAACTATATATATATACCTAGTTGTTGTTTTTTTGAGTTTTGGTCAGTGTTGGTGAATAAATCGGAGTTCATTCCAATATTTCGAGAATATTTATTTTCTCTTCTTCAGGGCAAGACTAAAGATACTTAAAAACTATTGTACTTGACTGTTGTACCTCTGTTTGCATTAGGAGTATATATACAATTTTTGTTTAATCGTCACCAAACTCGGTATTTAATCGTTTTATGTAAAAATAAAGATCAAATTCTTTAACGGCTGAAATCGGACCAGTAGGAGGGGGGGGGGGTTTAGAGGGGAGGAATTTCGAGAATTCTAAATATCTCCGTTACTATACGTCGGATCGAAAAAGTGTATAGATCCAATCTTATTGCAAATTAAACTTACTATAAATATTGTTAAACACATTTCTTCTCAATCTTGAATATCAGCCGAGATATTTGCATTTTTATTAAGTGTAACGGACGAGGTATGGTCGCTTCTATTCGTATAGAAAGCTAGTTCGGCCGTTTCCGTAACTGTTCGGCACTCGTATGAAGATTTCTCTATTGTATAACTTTACGTGGGAAATCTGCATAGTTTGCGCAGCCCCTGAGTGACGGACTTTTTTAAATCGCATACAAATTTAATTGAATAATTGAAGACAGCTCCATTTTTTTATACTATAACCTTTTCAATAAACTATCATTAAGAAAGATAAAATATCAGCCAAATAACTAAAGAACTGACATCATCCAAAAGAAATGTGGTATTCTCAAATTTATTTGAGAGTATTTAAGAAGTGTTGGTGAGGACAATTATAATTAAATACAAATATATATCTTATATATAAATATAAAAAAACACGCAAACACAAAATGTCTTTATCTCTTAGAAATAGATAAAACAACTCTAATCGCATTATTAGGAACTTATAATGATTGACTGCTAGATTCAAAATCTATACCATAAGAACATCTTGAGAAGCTTTCCTTTCTCGGAAAAGGAGGTTAATCACACTAAAAATGGGTCTGAGCTTCAAAAAGAAGCCACTGTAAATTTCCAATGAAGAAATGAAAGTCTCTCTGGAGAATGTAGTCAGCAATCAGAGAAAAGAATCATATCGTCGGTGTTTAGATCAAAGGGCGTAACCTCACAAAGCAAACTTTTCCAAAGGAGCAGGAAACACTCCTTCCATCTTATTTTTCAGATTCACATGAATGATTCACGAATATTCTAAGAATTTTTTCAAGATCTCCCCCATTATCCATTGGTATTTAATTCTTAGTGGTTTGTGTAAAAATATAATATTTAAGTCATTGAATGAAATAGCTCTGCCGTAGCAATCGCCACAGTTAATTTCTGTAGGCAGTTATCACGTTCAGTATTTAAAGGGAAATGAATGAAGGTAACTATTAAGGTTTTAAATATAGGAAAATGAGTGCAGTTAGTAATAGAAGTGATGCTTGGCAACCATATAGAACTCCACTAAGTGGGTACGTAGGGGGAGATAGAAAACAAAATTATAGATGGCTCCATTTCCTTTCATCGAGTAGAAAGAACATTGTAAGAAGTAACTTTTAATCATCAATATGTTTAATTTTTAGCCAAAGGTGGCACCGAATGGAAATTAATTCATTCAATAGTACTTTTCAACAGTTTTATTATCCACAACGCCTTTTCAGACACCAATATTGAATCCTTTTCAACTGCTCTTTCTAAAAATGCAATTAATTTTTTCTGTTAGCATATTTCCCTTAAGGGTCCATTGAGGTCGTACTAATGACGCGATTTTCGAAACATTTCTTCAAATGTCCATCGATCCTACCTAGTAGATGACGAAAATGAGGTCCGTTCAAAATTGTATATATATTTCTATATATTTGTGTTACCGCTTTAGCTGTCGCAATTATTGTTTCATCATTACCAAACTCGATATATAAGCGTTTCATGCGAAACTAATGATCAATTTCCTTAACGAGTAAAATTGGACCAGGGAGAGAGGGGTTTAGAGGGGGAGAATTTTGAAACTTTGAAATATCTCCGTTACCATACGTCGGATCGAAACATTGTATAGAACCAATCTTAATTTACTATAAATATTGTTATATACATTTATTTATTCTTTCTTGAATATTAACCCATATATTTGCATTTTTTCAGTTTTCTGCCATCAACGAACCCACACTTGTACTTCATCTTTCCTTTGGGAGGTTATTAAAATTGACTGAAAGATTTCCCATTACCGTAAGTATTTATTCACTTAATATTCAGGCCAGTTGCACACCCAGCGGATTTTTCCGAGCGGACAACCTACCGTTGCTTATGGTCGGATATTCTACCGCCGCTTCTGATCGGATATTTTACCGTCGCCAATCGGCAGAAAAATTTACGTCGGTACCAGCAGTTGTAGTTCTGGAACCAATTTCAGTTCAGTTGTGAAGTCCGACATGAACCAAGAGCAGCTCATAACGTTGTTGTTATTCCGTCGCCGAATGAGAAGGCGAAGAAAAAATCGACTGTTTTGGATTCATCCAATTAATGAACGAAGAAATGAGGCTGGCGCATTCTACACATTGTTTGATGAGTTGAAGCAAGATGACGAGAATTTTTTCAACTATTTCAGGATGTCAATGACTTCCTTTGATGAACTGCATGACCGGTTAAAAGATACCATTCAGCGCAGAAATACAAAAATGAGGAACTGTATTCAACCGGTAGAAATTATTCCTTTCATTTTCTGGCATCTGGTCGAAGTCACTTCGTAATTTCACACACACAGCATGCCAAGCGATTTTCGTAGCATTTCGGTCCTTAAAACTGTCTAAAGTTTTATCCCAAAGCACAGGCTTTGACTCCACTAATGAAATAAGAATTTCATTATCAATTTCCTCACTCATGACAACAAAACACAAGGAGGAGAGGATACGCGGATGCGGAAACAAAACAGTAGATGCATGCAAGAGAGTTCAACTGCCAAACGTATTAGCGGTAAAATCCGCTGTGTGTGCAAACGTTCATTTGGTTGCGTAGGCCATTACTTGGAAGTGACGGTAAAACTTCCGTCGGCTCCAGTGGCACCGGGCGGCTGCACAGCTACCGCCGACGTTAAACTTACCGATCGTTTTTTTTTTCCGTCGAGTGTGCAAGCTCCAATGTACTGCAGTGGACTACTGTTGGAGCGGCGGCGACGGTAAAACATCCGCTCGGAAAAATCCACTGAGTGTGCAACTGGCCTGAGGCGGTGATGTTAAGCGTTACCAATATGTATATTTTTCTAATGTAAAACTTCACGAGGGAAATGTGCTTAGCTTACACAGCCCATGCGCGGCGGACTTTAGACTGCTCTTGATGCTTTGACGTTCTCAATTTGAATGAGGTTTGCTCATGTTATATTTGCAGGCAGGGCTTCTCATTTTCCCCAGTGGCCAGTAAACGAAGGATGAGTCAGCCAGGAGGATGAGTTCCTGTTGCCTCTATAAACGAGTTAATAAGCAGCCGAGTCAATTAGGAGAAGCCGAAAATCGCGTGTTAATGCGAGAAACCTTGGGAAAGAGAAGGATATGAGTCAGAATGAAATCGCGGGTAGATCTCGAGGAAGCAGGTGGTTTAGACAATGGTATAGTCCGAGTATACTCCCTGACAGCATCGGGGGGAGTCAACACCTGTACTCCAGGTCATGCTCCGCTAGTTCGCGCCGGGGACCTTCACAGCTATCCCACCTGCTAGCGTCTGATACACTCCACTCGCTCTTATTTAGTGGATACGCGGTAATTCTCTACACCTGTTTGTCATAGTGGCCATCTCTCTCGCTCTACTGGCTCCAAGGACAAGCGCTTTTAGGCTGAACTGACGTTAATTATAGTAGACGGATCGAAATACTCAAGAAAGTAACTTTACTAAGGATTCAAATAATCGTTGTACTAAGCACAAATTTATTTCCTGTATGCATTGATTCAGTGAGCTCCACCATACCACCAGATATAAAATATTCCCTATTTATGAACAATTTCTTCTTTCATATGCCATCATCAGACATAAATCTTCTACAAGATACTATACAGAATGCAGTGGGATTATTAGAATGATGGAGTAAGCCTAAACATTCCCACTGAAAAATCAAAGTATATACTTTTTACCAAAAAAAGACGTACCCCCTTACTAAATATTACTTTGGATTATGTGCTATGCTAGGATTTCGGGTGTATAGCATATTTGTCTGCCAAACCCACAACTTTAAAAAGTCCGCCATGCAGAGGCTGCATAAACTAAGCAGATTTTCCTCGTGAAGTTTAGTAATAGATAAACCTATGTATTGCTAACACAACGACACCATGAATATTAAGTGAATAAATACAAACGGTAATAAGAAATCTTTCCGCTCCCGGCGGGAAGCGCCTGAAATGTAAACCAACAGGCCTGCCAACGGCTCACCGGAAAGAAAAACAATAACTGAAACATATCAGAACATAACATATTAATTTTACTGAAACCTATATACTATATCTAGAACTGGAATTTATAATGAATCAGAATAATTCTCATCTCAATCAATCCCATTTTAGTTGTCCAAGATTTTAAGACGGGAGCGAGGAGGAGGTCAGAACATATTTACATGTCTCTCGTATAATAAGATATTTAAACAATATTTGGCATTTAAGCTTAGAATAATGTGGCTTATTATATAATCCAGTATTGTTTATGTAACACGAGTAGAAGTGGGGTTTTACTAAAGGCTGCAAGAAAAATGCAAATACCTTGGTTAATATACAAGATAGAGAATAAATGTATATAACAATATTTAAGCACATTTAATTTGCAATAAGATTCATCCTATACACTTTTTCGATCCGACTTATACTAACGGAGATATTTCGAATTTGAGATATAACAGACAAATATATAGATTGATCTATACGAGTATATATATATATATATATATATATATATATATATATATATATATATATATATATATCTTTATGCATGTAATTCTACTGTACATGTTTATGTCACTGAACTCCTAAACGGCTGGACCGATTTGAATGAATTTTTTTGTACGCGTTTGGGTGACGCCTGGATGGTTTAGATTCACAAATCAGCACGGAAGATGGAGCAGAAGTGGGGGTCGTAAAGGATGCCTAAAATTAAAAATAGCGATATTTCGTTTCCTATTGGGTTTTCCGGAAATATGCACAGGATAAAAGTTGTTTATTTTGTTATTTAGAGTAAATTTTGTTATATTCACTTTTGTAGTATAATAAAGTATAAACAAGATATACTCTAAAAAATAAAAGGGGAAGGCAACAATTTCACGACCAATTGAACCGAACTTAACAAAACTCTATATGTAAATTAGCATTAATTATTCTATGATTATAGGCTATATTAAATTGTTTAGGTTCGATCGGGAGTGGGGGTTATAAGGGAGGCCTGAATAAAAAAAAAGCGATATTTCATTTTCTATTTGGTTTTAGGCAAACATGCTCATAACAAAAGTTGTTTTTTGTGTTATTAAAAGTAGTTTTTGTTTTAAATATATTATTAAATTTAATATCCTAATTCCTTGAAATATCATGCAGGACGTCTGTCGGATCCGCTAGTGTATATATATATATATATATATATATATATATATATATATATATATATATATATATATATATATGTGTGTGTGTGTGTAATTTTGAACGGACCTCATTTTCGTCATCTCCTGGGTATGATCGATGGGCATTTGAAGAAACATTTCAAAAACTGCGTCATGAGTACATCCTCAATAGCTTTTTTTATCCCAAGGGAAATCTGCTAAAATGCTAGACACTACATTCCGCATCATGCAGGAATTCGCCTCACTAAAGGAGCATTTAAATTTACGCCTATTTTGAGCTTAAGTGCCGAAACTGGTGAACCATCCTTAACATATAGAAGACAACTTCTAATATCAAAATTCTAATATAAAAAAAAAAAAAAATTACCAAATCGCCAAGATGCGGGTGCTCCTGTATAAATAAAAAAATAATATCATAATTCGTTCTAAAAACTATTCTATCAAATAGCTCCTGTCTTAATTATATAAATAACCCTTTTTGAGACATGCCAAAGAAATCCTACTGCACAGAATAATAATAATCAGATACCAAGAAGCATTACCTTAAATTCATAGAACTACAGACATAATGACTTACCCCCCTTGGACACTGAGTAATAAACATGATCATATTTCCCTTTCTAAATGCACTAAAAAAGACATTGACTGCCATATATAAAAAAGAATTACATGCATACACAGAAGAATTTCAGCATTCTGGTTAAAACCCTCTCTGATCCTCTTTTTTATCAGCCTCTATTAATGTTTACTAAATTATATCTACGAGTGGGAGAAAGGTATTTTACACTGAAGAGCAGAGATTTGAGAATTCTTATTACTATTTTACTGGACTCAGAAGTGGCCAAAAAAAGAGAAAACAATGTTGAATGTAAATTTAAATAAAAACAAACATATTTCAAAAAGTGCATCAGAAGCTCCTGCTGATTAAGTTCATTCATTTCAAGAAGTGAGAACTGCTTATGATTCCTGAATGGTGAAAAGTAATACAAGAAATGCAATCCATTGTTCAGCCAAAAAATTATAAAAATTAGGTATAATCATTTGTTTATAGTCTGTTTCGGGTTCTCCATATATATTTGGCACTCCAAATATATGCCTGAATGTTCACCTGGAGCAGGGGGATTTCAGAATCATACGATCTACTGCCAAGTTTATGTACGTACAACAAAACAGATATCAATAAATATCCAATTTTTAAAAGAAAAAAATATTTATTTTACATTATTAGTATTATTATTTAGGATCAATTGTATTTAAAACATAATATATTTTATATTTATATACAGTGCTGAAAAGTCGTTTTCATGTGTGAATATCGAAATGTTTACAGAACACTGCTTTAAAGTTCACTGTATTAAAAGAGAATGACAGAAACTATTTTGAACTTTATTAACCCTAAATTGAGTGAGGGTTTACTTAGAAGATAAGATTTGAATTTTTCAATGTCACAGTTAAAACTCTGTACAAAATATGCAAAGGAGAGTTGTAGTATATTTAACTATTCAATTTAAAAAACACATTCAAAGTTAATTTCATTTATAAAATTGGACTTACGACTTGTTACTGTCTTAATTATAAAACTATTACATGAGATTGGCTGATCAATTTCAAAATATTTTTGGTATTTTATATAATGAAGGGGTGTGTGTACAATATAATCAAAAAAATTGACATCTTTGAGATTTCAACGGAATTATTTGTTTTGACATTCTTGAGCCCATTTTGACTAATAGGTATGTGATGTCTGAACGTATGTTGCATAAATAAAAAATGACTAGCCATAGAATGTTGAAATTTCATACAGGACTGTTGTCCTGTAAAGTTAAGTAAGTATCTCCATTTTTTATCTAAATATTTTTGATCCAAAGGGGGAGAGAGGTTTTAGAGGGGGCAGAAATAAAATAATAGCAAATGCTTCCACATCTGTTGGAGGTTCAAAACATTTGTATAGAGCCATTTTTGATTATCATAAAAATACATATAAATTATACTTTATTAAATTTTTCAATCTAATGCATCGGAACGGTTAAATTGTAAATTAAATCATGTTAAATATAGTGCATCAAAACATTAATTGGAGTACAAGGAAGTGTGAGTTCACATCAGATATTTCTTCTTTTTTTTAAAGACCTCAGAAATAGCACACCAGAGATCGTTAAGATGTGAAGCATTTGCAGCATTCAAATGGCGAATCCCAAATATGTTATCATAGCTGCATTACTTTGATTTGATTAAAAACTTCAAGTCAGTGTCAGTCCAATGGCAAAATTATTACTAGCACAGAAAAACGGCTATGCAAACCTTAAGATTATAGAAAATTTAAGCATGACAATTGGTCCAAACTATTATATTTAATGTGTTACTCAACTCAGTGCATTAAGTATTTGAAAGTGTTCCCTAACTAATGCTGCAGATGGGGGTTAATCCTCTAAATTAAACCAAGAAGGCTCAGGACATACAGTAGTGAGGCTTATTGCAAGATTCAGGCACAAGGGATTAAAGAAAATTGAAAAATCTGTATCTCTAATTATTACCAGAAAAAATTTAAAAATTATTCTCAAAAATAGGCAGTCAAGACTCATAAATCCCACAAATATGGACAGTAACTTTTGTTTTAGCTCTAACTTATGTTGTTATATTTTTTTGAAAAAACCTAAAAATTATTTAGTCAAAAAATGACATTTATTCAAGCTCGAGTAATTTTTAAAACCAAATTAACTTCTAATAACATACAAATGTTTTTAAATTTGTTAATTTATATGGTCTATAGTAAAATTTTAATATAGACAAAAATGGCATGACTGGCAATGTTACTGAGGTCTGCCACTTCCATTCTTTAATAAAAAGGAAAACCAAAATTGTAAATTTGAAAAGCTTCGGACAAAGCCAAAATTAAACATTTCTGTTATCCCATTAAATAAAAAATAAGAAATGTTTGTGGTAAATTGGCACTACTTAATATAATAAGAAGAGTGCAGCTTTACTATCGGGTCGTAAAATAAGTTCATAGCATTTTTTACTGGTGATTTGAACCAAACTTCAGATTCTGGTAAATATTTTTAATAAATTATATACGACCCATTTTGATCTACTACATGTTGCCATATTTCTGGTAATTTTCTAAACCGTCCTCCAAGAACTTCTCAGACTTAAGTACAATGAACTCCTCCATGTGTGTTTTGCAGTCATTGAGGGAATTAAAGTGATTCCTGTTAAGAGAATTTTGAAGGGTCCAAAATAAGTGAAAATCTGTTGGGCAAGGTCTAGTGAATAGAGAGGGTAGGGATCACATCCCAGCCAAACTCTAATAATTTCTGACGTGTCTGCAGATACATGAGGGCGGGTGTTATCATGACAGAAAACTAGCTTTACAATTAGCCAATGCTGGATGCTTTTGCTCAACCGATGGGTTTAATTGTTCTAACTGGGCACAGTATACTGCAGAATTAATAGTCTCTTTGGACGGGAGGAGCTCAAAATAAAGGATACCTTTTCAATCCCACCAAATGCACAGCATAACCTTTTTTGTAATCATAAACGCTTTTGGAGTCATAAACGGTGGGTCACTTCGTTTTCCCCAGAACTTCTTCCTCACAATATTATTGTACAGTACCCACTTTTCATCCACAGTTAACAACCTCTTTAAAAATGGATCATTAACATTGTGTTTCAGGAGGGCTATGGAATCACTAATAGAAATGTGGTCCAATAAATTATTTTCCGTCAAATTGTGAGGAACTAACATATTACTACTACATACTAGTACTTCGAGAAACATATCCCTCGGCCCCCAAATGATTAGGGACACTTGTACGAGATTTGTTAAGCTTTTCTGTGATATCCCATGTCTTAGAGAAAGGGTTGTCTGTGACCAATGCTCAAATTTGGTTATCATCAACAGTTGAAGAGTGATCCGAGTGCTTTGCATATCCCAAGTCAAAATTTCCGGTTCTGAACCGAGCAAACCACTTACGGACGTTGCTTTCTCCTAAGGCAACATCGCCATACACAATGCAAATTTGGTTAACCATCTGTGTAGCGGATTTTTCCTTTAAGAAATAAAAAATAATTAAATAAAAAAATGATTTTTTTTTCTCTTTCATTTTGAGCAAGCATATCATTTAAAGATAAGGAATCTCGGTTGAAACTGATCCATAAAAGCACCTTAACCAATCCTTTTTTAGAATATGTATACATTGACCACGTAAATATGATTTTATAAACAGAGAGGATTAAATTGAAATATTGATAAACGCTATAAACTTATTTCATAACTCAGTATATTGGATTAGTGAATCAAGCACTCACAGATGAAGAAGAATTAAATAAAGGATTAGAAATAGAAAGGAATAAAAGTTCTTATCATAGATAGCTCCATAATGAAACTGAAAAAGTAACTGAGACAAAAAGAATTTCATGAAACTCTTAAGAAATTTTCAGTTCAAGGGGATTTTAAATTTTAAGACAAATTTCCTCCTTACACTCCAGTATATTTTCAAATTTACAAAACAGTAACAAAATGTTGAAGTTCTATTATTATTGAAAGATAGTTACTTCATAATATTCTGTTATATAAACTGGATCAATATTGAGCATACTTTTACAAAATACAAACCACCCACAAAAATTGCAAAATAAAACTTACGAACATAGAAAGACCATTGCCAAACTAATTCCTCGATTCATAAATTTTAATATGATTTTATTATAATTTATAATTAATTATAGTTATTAATTATAAATAATAATTACATTATATATTTTTTTAAGACAATACTCTCACTCTTTTAATTAAAGCTATGCTTACAGCTAAATGACAATTAAAAAAACTAATATATAAATATAACAACAAACAAAGAGAACAAATGCAATTTTTTTAACTACTGAAAAATACCTTAAAATAGTTTCATTATTAAGCATTTCAGAACATTCATACCAACTTTCCGTTAACAATTTCAAAAACACACTTAGAAAGTAAACACTTTCTATTTTATAATTTATTTCAAGTCCATAAAGTGCATGGTATCTCCTGAGGTTCTAAGGGATATTTATTTTAATACATACCTAATGTAAAGAAATGAAATGTATATTAAATGAATATATATTAAATTTTGGTTCCACAAAATTCTGTGCAGTTCTAAATCATAGATAAAATGTTTAATTTTGCAGTGCATTATTAATTTAAAACTCATTAAATTACTATTCTAAGCAGATTAAAAAAATAAAGGTCAAATAAATTATTGCAACAATAAGAAAAGTCTTTTTTACTTATACTTTTCGAACAAGAAATCTGACATTCTTAAAATAAAATAACACCACATTGTGGCAGCTATATATAAATTATTTTTATATAATATTTACAATAATATAACAAAAATAAAAATATACAATATCTATGAGTATCACCTTCATATGATTCTGTCTTTGAAGTGAAATAAAATGAAATTAGTATGATACAATATTAATCTCACTTGAATTAAACATCAGAATATTTCTAGAGAATCGAGGAATATTGCAGGTCAACAAAAAAGGTAAATAATATTGATGAAAAATACAAATGAATGTTGTAATAAAAAATAATAATTAAGGTTGTTTTAATCACTATTGCATCCTCAGAGAGTCAATCGAGTATTAACAAAATAAGTTAAAAGTTGAAAGCTTACAATTCAAAATAAATTCAAGAGCAGTACTAGAGAAATAGCTTTGACACTCTAATGTCTTAACACTGAGTTAGAAATTGCAAATACACCTAGTCAATATAGGTTTACTACTCACAAGGTTTCAAAGTATTATTTTAAAAAATTACAAAGTCCCTAAAGTGTGTAATTCAGTGGATTATAATAGAGAAAAGTGCACAAATTTGCACAATATAAAACTGGCCTTTGAAATTCCAGGCCAAGCTAGTTCCTCGATAGAGGAAAATATATATGAAATATTTTTTTTTCTGATTTACTTACAATACTATTCATGAAAATATGGAACACACAATGTAAATATAAATTTTAACCTAGACTCAGCCAGATAGTTTTAAGATTTTTTTTTAAATATTTAAATTCACAAAAGTTCCCCCCTGAGAAATATAAACACCAAGATAGGTGCAGTGTGTGGATATTCAGTCATCACCAACACCTCGCTTCGCCTTCCTCTGCCGAGGGCTCGCCTTAGGAGACTTACTTACTCTCGATGATTTTGGATCTGAAATGAAAAATGATAAATCAATTTTCCCTAATTTAAAAAAACAAACAAATATAGCTATTTACAATATAATTTATAGATATATATATATATATATATATATACAAATACAATAATAAATAATAATAAAATAAAATAAATTTTATATATATATATATATATATATATATATATACATATAACTCTGTGTGAGTGTGTGGTTTTTACAAATTATATTGTTCAAGTAAATGGTACATTAATATTATAGATCAATGAAAATTTAAATATATTCGATTCTGGAATTCCCCACCAAGGATGAGCAAGTCATTGCACATAACATCTGACCATTGGAAGAAGAAGCACTTTAATTTCAGTACATTTTTTGCTATTGGGCACGAAATAAAGAAAGCATGTTTTCCAAAAATACAAAACAGTTTGGATAAGAAAATCAGCGAGAAACTATAGATTTTGAAAGTTCCTCACATTCTTCGGCAAGAATAAGGGTAGGGAACGAAAGAAATTAAAATTTATCCATCATTTTATTACTGTACTATTTTTCAAGTGGGGAATTTCAATACACAGTTTATGTCTTAGCTAAACTATATTTAAAACAGAAGAATAAATAACTTTATTTTTAAAATATTTTGATCATTAAAAAGATTTGTAATTGACCAGCTAGAAACAAAGAGTTGATAGGAAAACCATTGTAATGTTCAGTCAGCTCATATTTCTCCTGAGATGCTGGACGGTAGAGGAACCAATTGATCACGATTAATTAAAAGGCCTTCTTCTCTACAAGTATTAAATTAAAAATACTAGTAAATCCTTTTTATTAAGCCTGTTCAGCTCAAAATTATAATTTTAGAGGGTACAAATATTTTCCTCAATATATAAGTGTAATGCATTTTTGCACATTTTGTTCAAAAATATAGTATAAGTTATTCCTCATAATTTCATGTATGTTTGCCCTAAAATAAAATTTAGTTGTGATAGAAAAATTAATAAAACTACTTGTCTAAAATTAAACTTTAAAATTCGAACTACATGTAGATGAGAGCATCATATGCACGATGAAATATATTTCTTTACTCTTAATATCCATACCTAAATTACTATTATTATATGATGATGATGTTATTGGAGTTTTTATCTTTTTTTTGTGTGGTTATCAGTCGCATAGGTGAAACCAAACTAATTCATTTATGCAGACAACCCTAGGGTTCAAATCCTTATGTAAACATGCTTTACACTGATGCAAAATGATGAAATTAATGGACTAGACAATTTCAACATCTCAAATGAATCACCTGGGAGTTGATATACAAAATCTTCAGTTGAGCAGTTCCATTAACTGTATAATTGGTAAATTTTGGAATTCCAGCAATTTATGTTTAAATTTGGAATATTTAAAAAAGGATAGTCTTGTAAATAGTATGTTTTGTAAATGTTTCTAAATAGCAATAAACTTTAGTATCTCTCTGTACCTTAACAGCCTTTATTTTGCAGTCGCTTATTATTGTGTATGTTAATGAATGAAGGATTCCGGTCATAGGAGGAGCGTAAAAAGGCTATCCTCTTAAATTCATTCACGAAAGATGCTTTTAGGCTAGTGAAGAATTTGTTAATACCAGTCTCACCTTGCGATAGACCTTTAGAGGGTATTATTGATTGTCTTGATCAACATTTTATGAGTAGGCAATCCAAGTTTGCTAACAGATTTAAATTTGACAACAGTTTTAAAGAAATAAATGAGAATGAATCAGCTGTGTCTTACAACTTTGCCTAAATGAAACCATCAAAGAAGTATATGAAATTCGAAGATTATAAAGATAATCTAAATACTTCATATGCTTCAGCTGTGGACAAACTTGAGCAAGCTCAGGAGAGGAGGTAGGCCGTATAAAGAATCGGTGATGAAATGGTCACTTAAAAGAAATCAGGCTATTAGACAAAAGAATGGATTGAAACAATGTACAGCAGCTATCCGACAATGGGACATTGCATTTCAAGAACACAACGAATATTAAGATTTACTAGTTAAGGCACAATAGCAACATGAGGAAGCAGTAAAAGAGATAAACCAAGCAATGGCTGTGAAAATGAAAGCTAACAAGGACTAAAAAAGACTGTCTGAGGAGCGGAATACTGCTAAGCAGGATTATTCACTGATAATATCAGAATGAGACAGTATAAATAAAGAGATGGCAAAACTCAGTGAAGACCTTTCTCAGGCTATGAACAAGAACAAAGCTATTGAATCTGAGAACAAAGAATTTTTGGAAGAGAAAAAATAATTATCTTATCAGGTAGAAACATTGAAACGGGAGAAAGCATCAACTCTTCATGACAGAGACAAGGCTCTCAAAGGGCGTAATGATTTGCGTGAAAAGAGATTGGAGAGTTCCACTGCTAAGGAAGAATCTCAAAGGGACAGCCTCAAGTCTAGATATGACTCTTTATACCGGCAGAAAAGATTTAAGGGAAGTCCAATCTAGCTCTCTAGACTGATTCGGAAAATGTCAGAAAGAGCAAATAGACAACTTAGATCAGGCTAATCAGGAAATTGACGATCTTCAGACACATGCTGATAACGCCTAACAAGAGGCCCTGCAGGAAGCTGAAATTTGTAAGAGAAGAAGAGACTGGGTTTGTAGTGAGCGAGATAAGATAGTCCTAGAAAAAGAAAGAATCAAAACTCTTTGTGACAAACTTTGGGGAGAGATAGCTGTTTCTGAACTTGCAGAAGCTAACAGGGACTCTGATGATATTAAAACAAGGAGAAATGAAACATCCAAATAACTAAAAGTTTTTAAAAAAAAGGAAGCATAGTTAGAAAAATAAAATTGAATGGTTCAGCTTCATTCTGTAGGCCACAATTATAGTTACGACTCTGCTATTGATACTGATATGCAAGAATGGGACTCAGAGGCACTAAGTATTGATCTGAATGGAATTTCTTAAACTGAATATCTCGGTGTTGAATTAGTCAGTGGTCGAGATGATCCCAGCATGGTCACAACTGAACTCTTTTCAACCCAGAACAAATAGTTTATTTTTTTGCCTTAATTGTTTTTCTTTCTCATTTTACTTCAAATTAAAAAAAAAAAAAGTGCATTTTTTCCCCCGGTTCCTTTAAAGGGGGGGGGGAGTAGTGGTATAAGAATACATTGTATTTAACATATGATAAAAAATCACATGTGTAAAACAAAAGAATGGATTATTGTATTGAGCAACTATGTAAAGAATGAATTATTGTATTGTGTTAATATGAAAATAAAGTGGTGTATTTGAATATATTACACATACTTTACAATTAAAAAAAAAAGAATTTAGTATGTAGAAACTAAACGTACTAAATACTTTTACTAAGTATTCAGTACAGCTCTGAGTATTTACATTTGATATCAAACTAAAAAGCATACAATGAAATTCAGAATACTAATTTAAAAAAAAAAATATTAATCAAACATATTTACAATCAATGTCAGACAGTAATAAAAGTGAATGAGTAAAGAATAAACAATAGTAAAAAAAAAGCTTAAGAACACAAATTACTTTTGCAATTTTATAAATACACAAATATATAAAAAATAGGAAGGAAATGGATAAAACAACTAAAAAACTACTCATTAAATAATTAATTTCAGGACAAAAACAAAAATCAGAATGCACAAGCAAATTATAAATTAATGTAAAATAAAAATAAAGTAAAAAAAAAAAGCAAAAGAAGAAGAAACATAATTTTAAGTCAAAGCCAAAAAGTAAAGTTAATAAATTGTATAGTGCATTTTACAATCAATAAACTAAGCTACAGTGCCAAGTCATAACTGGTTTTTTTTTTCTAACTAAGAGCGGGAAGTCTGTCGACACCCGACATCTTTACCTCTCCCTTTTTATGTTTGCGTCTTTTCCCCTTTGTGTGTTTAGCATTGTGGTGGCCATTTTCTGCAAAACATTATTTTGAAAGATTTATTAAAAAGCCAGAGGGGTGTTTGAAATAAAAGGATACAAAATTGAAAAAATAAGTTATTAATATAATGATGAGAAATTCGACTAGTTGAAATGAATGTTCTGCAAATAAAAAAGTCCGTCACACAGGGCTTCATAAACTAAGCAGATTTCCCACGTGCCGGAATAAACTATTAATATCTTCTCTAAATATGTTATCGATTTCTAAATTAAAATCTGATTAATAGGAGTAGGAATTTACTGGCAGCTGAAAATCAGAAAACTTAATATTTAAACTATAAAAGAATGTATAGAACAAGAATTTTAGAGCATCAATAGCTTAACAAGATTATTAGTTCTGTAACATTTTTCAATATGACTCATAATAACAGAGGTATTATGAATTTTTTAAATCCTCCCCTCACCCTGGTTGAATTTTAGTCATTAACGACTATAAATTTTAGTGCTGAATTTAAAAGTTAAATATTGATATGGTACTGATCAAATAATCTAACGCATAATAACTGAGATGATTTTTGAAATTTTGAGAATTCGCCCATTGGTCAGGATTCAGCCATTAATGAACTTGATCTTAGATTTTACATAGAAAGTTTAAATATCGAGTTTGCTAATGGTTAAAAAATATTTGTAAAAAATATAACTACTAGAGCATTGACAAATATATATGTTGTACTCATGACGCAATTTTAGAAACATGTCCTCCAATGCCCATCAATACTACCGAAAATATGCACTATAGACATAAATATATATATATATATATATATATATATATATATATATATATATACACTGCATCTCCGGGGTAGGATTGATGGGCATTGGAGGACATGTTTCTAAAATCACGTCATGAGTAGAATCTCAATATCTGATTTCCCTTCAGAGAAATCTGCTAACTAACAGGAAGCCCAATGAGCATAGATTTCGCCAATGGAATTTCACTATTAGTTTTAAAAAAAAATCATTCCTTACCTAAAACAAACTCGTTATATATTTCCGATGGCAGCCAATTATAGTCTACGTCGTTGTGATTTGAAGTTCCCATTTCGATGTGCTTCTTGCTGGCAGAGCTGGTGCTGGTGCCTCGCTTTTTGCCAACGGAATAGAGGAACTGCTGGCCGACAACTAGCATAAGTACACCTAGAGCTCCAAGGAACACATACAGGAAGAACGTTTCACCATCAAGACCCTCATCCAGCTCAATGATGTTCACAGTCTCATTGTAAACACCTTCGTAGAACTGATTTCCACTCTGAAAAACAGAACAAACATATGAGAGGAAAATAGAAGTAAATCAAGATTCAGAAAATGTATTCTGAACGAGAAGTATTAAGCATACAATAGCTTAAATAAAAATTATAAATATAGAAAAGAGGATATATATACTAAATGCTAGAAACAAAAACCAAAAATAACTCTATTAATATTCAAGTTTCAGTAAAAAGTCTGAAACAATAAATGAATAAGAATGTCTATATAACAATTCAATTGACAAATAATAAGACATCTTTTTGGATGACCTCTATTTGGTTTTGAATTTGGCAATCCTATGTTATTCATTTATTTTATAACTGTTTTTCTTTAGAAAAAATGTTGTGGCTGTTAACACAATGAAATTATCTATAGATTGATGCTCTCATCGCGATATTCATACTGAACTTTGTTCTTAAACTTTTGTCCGGAGAAGAAATATTGAGTTGTTAATGGACAGAATCAGCCCAGAAGGAAGAGGTTATAGAGAGATTAAATCAAAAATTCAAAATTTCTTTTTTAACAGAATTGAAAAATGTTATATAACCAATCCTATTACAAATTTAATTTCTGAAAATTTTAGTTTCATGGGCTCATTTCATATGACTAACGGCCATTGGCATTTTAGCGTTTCTAGCCATTTTTCTTTAGAAAAAGGAAGTATTGAGGTTGCTCACATGACAAAATCACACTAAAAAGCTCAGTAAATGAGTGCTAAAATTATGGTTTTAAAGTATTATATATATATATATATATATATATATATATATATATATATATATATATATATATATATATATATATATATATAAAATTGTAACCTCTGTCTGTACATTGATTTTTTTCGCGAATTTTCACGATAACTTTTCGTTTCACATGTCATAGACACCATAACTGCATTTTGTTTCTTTCGTGTGTGTTTGTTTGTTTGTTTGTTACCTTTTCACGCATAAACGGCTGAACCGAATTTTATGAAACTTGGTATGTATATTACTACTAACCCAACTTAGACTTTAGGCTATATTAATATCCTCTGAGGCGAACAGGAGTGGGGGTTATAAGGGAAGCCTGAAATTAAAAATCACGATATTTCGTTTCCTATTGGTTTTTCGGCAAATATGTACATAACAAAAGTTGTTTATTTTGTTACTTAGAGTTACATTTGTTATATACACTTTTTTCGTACTCTGAATTATAAACGAGATATACGCTATACCGGAAGTGAACAATTTCATTTAGGACAAAAGACCCACCGAAATAAATAAAACTCGGTATGTGTATTAGCACTAACGCTTTCATTATAATAAGCCATACCAACATTTCTAGGGACGGGCAGGAGTGGGAGTTGTAAGGGAGGCCTGAATTTATAATAGCGGTATTTCGTTTTCTATTAGTTTTTCGGCAAATATGAACATAACAAAAGTTGTATATTTTGTTATGTAGAGTAACTTTTGTAGTATTCATTTTTGTCTTTTAACAATGTATAAACGAGATATACACATTAAACTAAAGCGGGAGTCAACTATTTTATTGGGTGCTAAAGATTGAACCGAACTTAACAAAACTCGGTATGTCAATTAGCATTAATTCTTCCATGATTATAAGCTATATTAAAATGTTTAGGTTAGAACGGGAGTGGGGGTTATAAGGGAGGCCTGAAATAAAAATTCACGATATTTCATTGTCTATTTGTTTTTCGACAAACATGCACGTAACAAAAGTTGTTTACTTTGTTATTTAGATTAACTTTTTTTTTTTATTTTATACGTTTCTCCAGGAACAATGTGTGGAGCAAGTAATTTGCGTAGAAATATTTATATGCTCAACTTCATTCCTATTTGAACTATCAGGTACCTCAGCTGGAAAAATTAATTCAAATCAATGTTAATATTTTGTCCTTAGTAGCTGAAATCTATGCATAATGCACAGGAGACAAGAAATATGACAATTTGGAGGACAGTGATGTCTTCATAAAAAATTAATTTTATTATTAACAAATGGCAACAACGGGTATTAACCCTAAACACCAGGACGGGTAAATGTCAAAATATTGCGCAAAGTAAAGCCTTACCAAAAAAATACCATCACCATTCAGCCTCAAATCAATTGAGCGAAGCTGGGTATCTGAGTTAGTATATATATATATATATATATATATATATATATATATATATATATATATATAGACTAGCTAAGGGACCCGGCTTCGCTCGGGAAATCATTTGAGGCTGAATGATAATAGTATTTTTTTTTTTTTTTAAGGAAGGGTTAAATTTTTAATAAACATCCCGTCTGGGCGCATTGTTTTCCCGTGAGGGTCAGGCAGGCGACGTATAGATGAGAAATATTAGTTTTGAAGAATAAATAAAAATGTGTTCCTAATCTATCACTCTCCACTTTTCCAACTCACCTTTTTGAATACTTCAAACCATAATCGTGGATAGCATTTATTACAATTAAATATCCTCTATAATGAAACTTATTTCCTGTCAAAAACCAATCAGAGCACATATAGTTTAATCATAGTTTTGTACATTAGATTATATTCGTAATAGTAGAGCTCAGTGGAAATCATTTCCAGTAATGCCAGCATTTCACAGGAAATAAATGAACTCAATTAACTGTTTAGGCTCCGACCTCCTTCCGCTCCAGCATCTCCATAGTTTTCCTTAAAATATTGATTCAAAGTATTATTTTATTATTCATTTGAGGCTGAATGGTGATGGTATATTTTTGGCAAGGCTTTACTTTGCACAACATTTTGACATTTACCCGTTCCAGTGTTTAGGGTTAATACCCGTTGTTGGCATTTGTTAATAATAAAATTATTTTTTTATGTAAGACTTCACTGTCCTGCATATTGTCATATTTCCCGTCTCCTGTGCATTATGCATAGATTTGAATTAATAAGGAGAAAATATTGACATACATTTGAATTAATTTTTTCAGGAGAGGTACCTGGTAGTTCATATTGAAATGAAGTGTTGAGCAAATTTCTCTAAATAACAAAATAAACAACTTTTGTTATGTGCATATTTGCCGAAACCCCAATAGGAAATCATTATTATTAATTTCAGGCCTCCCTTATAACCCCCACTCCTGCCCGTCCCTAGAAATGTTAGTATGACTTATTATAAGGAAGGCGTTAGTGCTAATACACATACTGAGTGTTTTATTTAGTTCGGTTGAGTCTTTTGTGCCAAATAAAATTGTTGTCTCCCGCTATAATTTTCAGCATATAACGCCTTTATACTTCGGTATACGATGATAGTGTATATAAAAAAGTTTCTCTAAATAACAAAATAAACAACTTTTGTTATGTGCATATTTGCTGAAAAAGCAATAGGAAACGAAATATCGCTATTTTTAATTTCAGGTCTCCTTATAACCCCCACTCCTGTTTGTCTTAGAGAATATTAATATAGCCTAAAGTCTAAGTTGGGCTAGTAGTAATATACATACCAAGTTTCATAAAATTCGGTTCAGCCGTTTATGCGTGAAAAGGTAACAAACAAACAAACATACACGAAAGAAACAAAATGCAGTTATGGTGTCTATGACATGTGAAACGAAAAGTTATCGGGAAATTTCGCGAAAAAAATCAATGTACAGACAGAGGTTACAATTTTATATATATATATATATATATATAGATGGTTCACTTTCATTTTGCAATGAAGAACAAATATCGTAACATTTTTAAGTACCTGGGGTCTATCATGATCCTACAAGGGCCTAGTAATTGGTTAAAAAATTCCAGTGCTACAATAGAGTTGGTATAAGGTTTGATGTAACATTAATAATTATGAGGCAATAGCGTGTAGTAAAGGTTGCATGAATACCCCTATCAAAATATCTAAAAGTAAAAGAATGAACAAATATGAGAAAAGTATTCATTCTTACTAGGTCTCTGTATCTGAGGTTAACACTCAATCCAAATGGACGACCAGCAAAAGCTTCAGCAGGCATGAAGGAATAGAACAGAGTTGCTTCTTGATTTGCACCAACATTTCGCTCATATGCCAGAGTGGAGAAATTCTGGATGTAAAAGTTGAAGTCCATTGGGTATCTGAAGGAAGCGTCTAAAGTTTCTAGCACAAATTCCTGAGGACCCTTATTTTTAAATCCTACAAGAAATTCAACTAGCACTCCAGCAGGAAGTTCTGAAAAATTATATATATATAATTAACTCGTAAAAATGGAATGAATAGAATAAATTATATAAATTTATAATGCTTCATATATTCATAAATATTTTTTTATTTATAATTGAATAAAAAATGAAGGTGTAACTATAATTAGGAACTGACAAAAATCTAGCTGTGAAATGGAAAACAATAAATAGCTCCCGGCTAACTTAAGGCAACTAACTTTCTTTACTACATGAATTTCAGTGACTGGAATTTGGTGACATTTCCTCTAGTTCTATTCTGAACACATGCCCTGCACTCTTTTGACCATTTTTTTAATATTAACAATATCAATATCCTTAAGTATAAGGCTATTTTATAAGTTATTTCTTTTCCGCCAAAGCCCATTCTCATTGACTAATCAAAATATTCACTTAAGTTTATTCCATTCAAATTATCTCGAATATTCAAATTAGAACCTCTACATCAAAGGGATATTTAAGGAGAAAGAATTTGTATATCTTGGCATTTCAGGCATTTGAAACTGAGGAGCTATTAAAAAACTACTGGAGAGCAAAGTAGTAACTGTGAGTAGCTAACTGCTTTCTGAATACTTTTTCAATTATATCATTATGTACGTCAACTTGTGAGCCATGATAAACAAATTCTCAAACCATCCTTAATGAATGCCAACACATAACCAATGATTTATAAGATTGACAAAAATATTTTGTCCTGCTTGTTCTTGTAAAAACCGAATTATACATTTTCAAACATGAAGCCCTTATTATCTATAAAGGTCTTAAATCCACAGGCAGATATTATAAATTCTGTTAGAACTATCAAAGAAACTTTCTCTGATAAAATTAAAAGTAGTTGGGTCCAATACTTCAAATATTTACTAATTCAGAGACCAATCGGATGACAAATGTCCTTATTAGTCGACCCAAAGATAATGATATTAAAGACGTTACACCATCTGATCAAGAGTAGATTGATATAGTAAGTCCCCTGGGCTTGATAATATTATCCTAGAACAGCTAAAACATCCAGCACTTATGACTGAATATATATGTAGGTTAAGAGACATTCCAGTCCCTGGGGAAATCTAGTATGCTTACCAGATTAATGTGGATGGCACTGGACTTTCTGTAATGTGAAAACCAGTATGGACATTTCAGATAGTTTTGAAATTATAAAGTCTAAGGCAGGTGTGGGCAACCTTTGACATGTTGCGAGCCAAATTTTAGTGAGCAAATATGCTCGTGGGCTGTTTTTGAAAGTAGTGCATTTTAAAGTATTGTTCATAATTTTTAACGATAGATATCAGACATGAAATTATAACTACAATGTAGATATAATACAATTTATTAAAATAACAAAATGAAATGAAAAAAAAATAGATACAACATTATAATTAAATCATAAAATTTGGAATTATTACAAATAACGAAAGTTAAATAGCGATATCCAAAACAATGAGCTTGAATTTGGGAAACTAATCCATCGATGTTTGGATTAATTCAACTGATACAAAGATGAAAGAATTTTCCAAATTATCATCAGCCAGCCTTGTACGATGTTTTCATTTATTAACTTTCATCATTGAAAACAACTGTTCGCATTTATAAGTACTGCCAAATGCACAAATCTCTCCTCATCTTCCTCATTTGGACTAAGTAGTGTAATATTTTTGTTTAATTGGGTTTTTAAAATGTCTTGCGGGCCCGGGTTGTCCACATATGGTCTGAGGCAAGAAAACCCAATATCACGGATGTTGTTTGGCACCGCCCTTGCAATGCCAATCCAGGAAATAAAATTTAATCCTGGCCAGACTACATACAAAAGCCACACTCAGCATATGGCACATGCTGACATGCACTTCCGTGTAAGTATAAAAGAAAATGTTTCAAAATAAGCCAAATAAATAGAATAGATAGTCCTTAATCTAAGGTGGATTGTATAGAAATATACATTTTTTCACATAATAAGGAAAATGACTAAAGTTTCTTATGGGGAGTAATATAACTGTAGTATCAAATGGCTTAAAATATGAATATTTAGTTTCTTTCAATTTCTATAAAACACAATAACACATATCCCTAGACAAAGCAAAAGATGTCTATTCACCAAGTAAAATGTGATTTCAAATATTTAAATATGAATTTAAAATAACAAATCTTTAAAAAAAAAAATTAAAATTAAATTCATAATAATGGAGCATAGAAATTTTTACTGTTAGGCATATCAGTATATACAAAACAAATATTTTCTTATTATTATTAATCGCATAACTGCCTTCATACCTGAAGAGCCATGACCTATCGATACCCCCACTCTGTGACATCCACATGGATGTCCAACTTTCTAATCAGTACAAACAGATGTTATGCCAACAATAGCAAATTAAAGTCGTGATAAGACTAATTATTGATCTCAACATGTTTTCATACAATAAAACTGTTATATACTGTCCAAAAACCAAGGATAAACAGCTAAACAAGACAGCTAATAGCTGCCAACTTCATGACTTAGCAGAAAATGAAACGCTTGAATGTGTAATATTTTTTAATTTTAAGACGATAAGCAAATCACTGTGGAAGTTAACAACATACAAGCAATTTAAAAACAAAACAAAAACTTAGGAAAAGCTTGAAGTTCTCCTGGATAAAAAGATGTCAAGAATAAAAACAGTTGAGAAATTTAAACTGGTACTTCTCATAACTGAA
Organism: Riptortus pedestris; assembly: GCA_019009955.1. NCBI lineage: Eukaryota > Metazoa > Arthropoda > Insecta > Hemiptera > Alydidae > Riptortus > Riptortus pedestris. The sequence continues at coordinate 78,815,397 of CM032232.1, forward strand.
TACTAACCAAGAATAGTTCCTGGTGTCTGTGCTGGCTTAGTAAATAAAATTGTAGTATCGGCATCAGGAGAACCACCAGGTTTATCTTCTTTTTCTTCTTCTTCGGGTGCATCTTCGCCAACAACAGCAGTTTCCTCACCTTCTACATCTACCATTTCATCATCTACATCATCATCCTCAGCTCGGACAACCATTCCTTCAATCAAACACAAGTTATAAAACAAATGACATTTCACAAGAGAGAAGGAATATGTAATTTGTTGTAAGTTAAAACAAGGAAAATACTAATGCAAAACGTATTTCAAAGCAAGACGAGCCAACGACTCGTGTGCAAATATAATCTTTTTCAAAAACTTTCAACTACTTCGATTTTCCAATAAAAAGCAAAAAATCCATTTTTCTAACCTGGATTGGCAGTGAGGATAATTCCTGGGAGAGCGATAAGAAGCAATAAAAACAGGCTCTTCATTTTGAGAATAGTCGAAAACAGGAGTAGAGTCTAAAAGAACAATGTCACATAGCTTGCCAAAGTGTAATGAGAAAGTTTCGGCGTCTCGAGGGATGTTGTGAGACTGTTGGACGTGGAGCCTGCCACTAACACATGGCACTTTCAAATACCAACTTAACAATACACAAATACTATACACATTTCACTTAATCCAAATCTCATACTTCGAGATGACCACTGAATAAAAATAGAATACTTTTTTAAACTGAAAACAGCATCAAATGAGTATTATAAAATACATTTGGTCAATAAATGCTCAGTTATAGGCGAGTGAAAAAATACAATTTCTACCTCTATGCCCATTTACTAAAATACACTAAATTAAATTATCCAACACGTAAGTACACAGACAAGTTTAGACTTGTCGCTTCGCTAAAGCTGAATCAGATATATGCGTTCATATTCGTCAGTAGTATATCAGATATTGTCGAGTGCTTCACATTTACGTCTTTCTTGAGTGTGTTGTTTTATAATTATTGTTAAAATTAAATTATCAAGAAACCAATATGGATAAGAAAAGACCTCTGACTGAAAAAGAAATTGAGTACTACGTTAATCTAAGTGATTCAGAATTTGACGAGATTTTCGGCGAGGATAGTAACGACAGTAGCGATTATGAACCTTCTGAGAATTCAAGTGATAGTGACGATGAAGTCGTCTCCGAACCTGAAGATGAAGTTGTTCCCGATCCCAATGATAATGATGATGACTCCCAAGCAACAACATCAAATATGAATGATAATTTGTGGACAGAAATTCAACAAAATCCTGAACTATTTATTTTCCAAGAAAATGTTGGTTTGAAATTGGATACGTCAAATTTTACAGTGCAAACGCTGGTAGACTTATTTTTTTCGGAAGAGTTTCTTGCATTACTGTCGAACAAACTAATTTATATGCTGCGCAAGAAATTGCAAAACGCACAGCATTAAAAAAATCCAACAGGTTATCAAAGTGGACAGACGTCAGTGCTGCAGAAATGAAAGTGTTTATTGGACTTTTGTTACAAATGGGGCCTTGTTCTTTCCCATCAATTGAACATTACTGGAGCAAAAGCAAGCTTTATAATGTAATGTTTTGGCGCTCAAATATGAGTCGAAATCGATTCCAGTTGTTACTTCGTTATTTTCATTTGGTTGATAACACAATACCATCTGCCGACAGGTTATACAAGGTGAGACCAATTCTAACTATTTTCAACAATATTATGCGTGAAATCTATGTACCAGATAAAAATATTTGTATTGACGAATCCATGATGCTGTGGCGTGGAAGATTGCATTTCCGCCAGTACATAAAAAATAAAAAACACAAATACGGTGTCAAACTGTACGAACTATGTGAGTCCAACGGTCTTGTAATGAAAATCAAAATTTACAGCGGAAAATCAGAGGAAACTGTCCATAATTTAGGTCACTCTACTGATGTTGTGTTACATTTACTCGAGGACTATCTCGATAAGGGATACACGCTTTATATGGACAATTTTTATAATTCTGTTACTCTAACTAAATTACTAAATACAAGAAAAACTTACGTGTGTGGAACTCTACGAAATAACAGAAAGGGAAACCCCAGAGATGTGGTAAATCGTAAACTCAAAAAAGGAGAGTGTATTTGGCAGCAAAATGGACCTGTTACTGTGTGCAAATGGAAGGACAAACGAGAAGTCCTTACCATTTCAAACATGCATGTTGTTGAAATGGTAGAGGTGTCCAATCGCAATGGAAAACTTTCTATGAAACCGAATATAATTCGAGATTACAATAAAGGAATGCCTGGAATTGACCGATCAGATCAAATGCTGTCGTACTACACATCTCTAAGAAAGACTATTAGATGGCCTAAAAAGGTTTCACTACATATTATAGAGATATATATACACAATGCGCACAAAATTTTTCAAAAAGTAACTTCTTCTAAAATAAAACTGATAAAGTTTAGAGAAGAATTCGTCGTCGCGTTGATTGGAGAAAAGATTCAACCAGTTTCGAAAAAGATGAGATTGCAAGAGCTTCATTATTTAGAGAGTCTGCCATCTACCGAAAAAAAACAACGTCCGACAAAGCCATGTCGTATATGTACTCAAGCAAAAAAACGCCGAGAAACGCGTTATTTTTGTCCGGCCTGTGAAGAGAAGCCAGCCCTTTGTGTGGAAGATTGTTTTAAAAAGTATCACAAACAATAAAAATATTCTTTTACTTCTTGATTTTGAATAAATTTTTTATAATTATATTTTCTGTTTATTTATTAATAAAATTTCTGTTCATGTCGCCAACATTGATTTTTTGTTCTCTTCCCAGAAGTCATCTATCCATATTAGCACTGATATGCTACGAGTTTAAGCGTAGCTACGCGACTATGGCAAGTAAACACAGTACGAGATAACTCGTAGTCGGCGTCCTAGCAAAGAACGGAATATACGAGTTATCTCGTAGTTGGCAGTCAACGTGTTAATTCAATAATAAGATAAATCACTCTTTTTAGAAATAAGTAACTGGTGTGGGTAAAGTAAATAAGACCCGAGACAGCTTTTTCAACTGATATCCACCAAATGGTCTTAATTTTCATGAAATAACTCACATGCTACTTATTCACGTAGGAGATCACAATCCACGCATCTCATACATTTTATTAAATTTAATACATTTAACTAACTTCAAGGAAGGGATAGAAAATTTCAACTCCAAAAATATATTAATTTTCACTCTTCATTAACTTAGTGCACAATTAATACACAAATGAATGCTTTCAGTTGGGTTATATCAAACTCTTTTTCCTTACAGTATAGAAGATGATATGAGGAGTGGCAGAGGGTATCCAAATTTCCATAATGGCACTTCTAATCTCATAAAACTTTTTTCTCGGAATATCGTTACGAAACTTGATATATCATCGTTCCATGTAAAAAGAAAGATCAAATTCGTTAACCACTGAAATCGGACCAGGGGGAGGGGGAGAATTTCGAAAATTCTTAATATTTCCGTTATTATGCGTCGGATCGAAAAATTGTATAGAACCAATCTTATCGTAAATGTAATTTACTATAAAAGCTGTAATGTATATTTTTCACTATCTTGGTTACTAACCGATATATTTGCATTTTTTAGATTTCGGGTTTCAGTAAACCCCCACTCCTACTCAACTCATATTAACAATATTCTATTATTTTATGAAACACTATATTTGAAGCCTAAGTACCAAATATTTTTATCATTGAACTATTACGTTTTAAGATAAATATATATATATATATATATATATATATATATCTATATATATATAAAATTGTAACCTCTGTCTGTACATTGATTTTTTTCGCGAAATTTCACGATAACTTTTCGTTTCACATGTCATAGACACCATAACTGCATTTTGTTTCTTTGGTGTCTGTTTGTTTGTTTGTTTGTTTATTTGTTTGTTTGTTTATTTGTTTGTTTGTTTGTTTGTTACCTTTTCACGCATAAACGGCTGAACCGAATTTTATGAAACTTGGTATGTATATTACTACTAGCCCAACTTAGACTTTAGGCTATATTAATGTTCTCTAAGACGAACAGGAGTGGGGGTTATAAGGGAGGCCTGAAATTAAAAATAGCGATATTTCATTTTCTATTGCTTTTTCAGCAAATATGCTCATAACAAAAGTTGTTTATTTTGTAATTTAGAGTAACTTTTGTTATATGCACTTTTGCCGTATACGGAAGTATAAATGAGTTATACACTAAACACTATAGCGGGAGTCCACAATTTTATTTGGCATAAAAGACTCAACCGAACTAAAACAAACTCGCTGTGTGAATTAATACTAACGATTTACTTATAATAAGCCATACTAACATTTCTAGGGACGGGCAGGAGTGGGGGTTATAAGGGAGACCAGAAATTAAAAATAGCGATATTTCGTTTCCTATTGCTTTTTCAGCAAATATGCACATAACAAAAGTTGTTTATTTTGTTATTTAGAGTAACTTTTGTAATATGCACTTTTGCCGTATACGGAAGCATAAATGAGTTATACGCTATAAACTAAAGTGGGAGTCCACAATTTTATTTGGCACTAAAAACTCAACCGAATTAAACCAAACTGGTTATGTGAATTAGTACTAACGCCTTCATTATAATAAGCTATACTAACATTTCTAGGGACGGGCAGGAGTGGGGGTTATAAGGAACGCCTGAAATTTATAATAGTGATATTTCGCTTCCTATTGCATTTTCGGCAAATATGCACATAACAAAAGTTGTTTATTTTGTTATTTAGAGAAACTTTTTTTTTTATATACACTATCATCGTATACCGAAATATTAACTAGCCCAACTTAGACTTTAGGCTATATTAATGTTCTCTAAGACGAACAGGAGTGGGGGTTATAAGGGAGACCAGAAATTAAAAATAGCGATATTTCGTTTCCTATTGCTTTTTCAGCAAATATGCACATAACAAAAGTTGTTTATTTTGTTATTTAGAGTAACTTTTGTAATATGCACTTTTGCCGTATACGGAAGCATAAATGAGTTATACGCTAAAAATTATAGCGGGAGACAACAATTTTATTTGGCACAAAAGACTCAACCGAACTAAATAAAACACTCATTATGTGTATTAGCACTAACGCCTTCCTTATAATAAGCCATTCTAACATTTCTAGGGACGGGCAGGAGTGGTGGTTATAAGGGAGGCATGAAATTAATAATAATGATTTCCTATTGGGTTTTCGGCAAATATGCACATATCAAAAGTTGTTTATTTTGTTATTTAGAGAAATTTGCTCAACACTTCTTTTCAATATGAACTACCAGGTACCTCAAATATATATCAATATTTTCTCCTTAATAATTCAAATCTATGTATAATGCACAGGAGACGGGAAATATGACAATATGCAGGACAGTGAAGTTTTACATAAAAAAAATAATTTTATTATTAACAAATGCCAACAACGGGTATTAACCCTAAACACTGGAACGGGTAAATGTCAAAATATTGTGCAAAGTAAAGCCTTGCCAAAAATATACCATCACCATTCAGCCTCAAATGAATAATAAAATAATTCTTTGAATCAATATTTTAAGGAAAACTATGGAGATGCAGGAGCGGAAGGAGGTCGAAGTCTAAACAGTTAATTGAGTTAATTTACTTCCTGGCTGCTATTACTGGAAATGATTTCCACTGAGCTCTACTATTACGAATATAATCTAATGTACAAAACTATGTTTAAACTATATTTGCTCGGATTTGTTTTTGACAGGAAATAAGTTTCATTATAGAGGATATTTAATTGTAATAAATGCTATCCACGATAATGGTTTGAAGTATTCAAAAAGGTGAGTTGGAAAAGTGGAGAGGGATAGATTAGGAACACATTTTTATTTATTCTTCAAAATTAATATTTCTCATCTATACGTCGCCTGCCTGACCCTCACGGGAAAACAATGCGCCCAGACGGGAAGTGTAGTAAACATTGAAGCCTTGCTCAAAAAAAAAAAAAAAATACTATTATCATTCTGCCTCAAATGATTTCCCGAGCGAAGCCGGGTACCTTAGCTAGTATATATATATAATTTTGAACGGTCCTCATTTTCGTCATCCCCTGCGTAGGATCGATGGACGTTGAAGAACTTTTTCGAAAATCGCGTCATGAGGACTACATCAATAGCTGATTTTCCTTAAGGGAAATCTGCTAAAACCCCAATTAACCCAAAATATTACATTACTTATTCCAAATGAGGAAGATGGTGAGAGATTTGTGCGTTAGGCAGTACCTACTTATAAATGCTAACCGTTCTTTTCATTGATGAAAGTTAATAAATCAAAACGTTGTACAAGGCTGACTGATGATAATTTGGAAAATTCTTTTCATCTTTGTATCAGTGAATTTAATCCAAATATGGATGGATTAGTTTCCCAATTCCAATCTCATTGATTTCGGTGTCCCTATTTAACTTTCGTTATTTGTAATTTGAAAGTTCTTGGAATGAAGTAATTTTTATTTTATTTTAAATCTGTTTTTTTAATTAATCTACAAAATAAATGTTTGATATATTCTTCAAACCAACGTTGGGTCAATATAAAAGTTTCAAGGTGGTAGATAAGGCTTGAATAAATAATAATAACTAGAGTTTCTTCTAGTACAAAACATTGACCTTGTTTGAAGCTTAACAAATACGTAAATACATTATATGGCAGTATTTAAGGAACTTCTATTATCTACAGTGCTCACTTATATCTATGGTTTATTTTACCTCCTTGGCTACTCTGGAGAAAGGTTGCGTAAGATTTCAACGTTTTGAAAATTTGACTTTTGTCTTGAAAAAGTTTTGAACACAGACAGTGATTATGGTAGTCTTTGCTTGCCAAAGAGACAGCTTCCTAAAAGAGGTTGGTTTGAGTGTTAACAAATCATTTGTTATTTACAATCCTTTACAATTTATTTCTTATGTGTAGTCTTTGAACCGAGTTAAGTAATAATATACTTTTGTTCTGTAGTTTAGGTCAAATGTTGTATCCTGCACTGAAGCAGAGCTTAAAACCGTTTCTAATGGAAAAAAAGAGACCCTGAAAGGGTATGATGTTATATGTGAAGACACCATCATATTCCCCGAAGGGGGTGGACAGGTATAAATTCAAACAAGAGGTTATTTTTTCTCTAAAATAATTTACTGTATGTGTAGAATAATTCACCCAAGATAAACATGCTCCAGCTGCTTTATAACATAAATATCTAGGCCACAATTAGAAGTGAGGTGTTGCACTTATCCGTCTGTTTCTAGTAGTAGAAGGGCTTTCCTTACTAGGTCTAAGCATGAGTAAAAGGGGAGGCTTGAGCATGAGGAATGTACATCCGATCCCTTATTAAAAGAACAAAAACATGATACTCTTATATTTCAATTCCTGTTCATGTAGTCTTCTCATTATAAGAGAAATAGAAAATAGATTGTGAGATGAGATCACTATTGTGACATTCCAGCAGATGGGAAACCTACGCAGCTTTTGAGCGTCAGATATGATTGAAAAGATGATTAACTACTCTTGACATTGATATCCAAGTATAATCTAGGAGCAACAATTCTTAGCACAGAATATTAAATTATGAAAATCCTGCATTATTTTCTGGGCAACTGTTCTGTGCACATTCCAGTGAGCTACATCCATCCCTATTTGTATTAAGAAAACAATAAATATTTTACATTTATAGGCTATACAATTTTTGTTTACTGCTTTCTAAAGTATAATTTGTTGTGGGGCTTCATGTATTAAAATGTTCTCTATGTCCCGAACACAATAAGAGTTCTGGTGAGTATATATATACACACGATCAGTTGGGACTGGACAAATTTAATTTTTTAAAACAACACATCGAATACTTAAAACTTTTTATATTTTAAGAACCTGCACAAAAATTTGCTAATCTTACCATAAGCATGGAATAAATATAATATACAAGATACAGTTTTTGCTCTTTAAAAAAAAAACTATAATTGCTAAAATCAGACTATCCTCTCACATACAGCACAAGCTCACATCATATGTCACACACGAAGTACAAATACATACGTTTTCTCACTCACTTATGCATGCTTTGTTAATTTCAAATTTGAAATATTTCTAATTAAATTCATACTAAATTACTTTATTAGTTGTCATATGTTCCTGGCATTCTTCCATGGTCTGAAATGATAGTCGGTTAAAATATGGTTTCAGCCTTGTGACTTTGGTTACCTAGATGATGTGAGAGTCCTATCAGTGCAGAGGAAGGGAGCCGAGGCAGTTCATTTTGTTGAAAAACCTTTAGAACCAGGAAAAGAAGTTAAACAAGTTATAGATTGGGAGAGGAGGCTTGATCATATGCAGCAACATTCTGGTGATTTTTATAATTATTAATATTATTTATCTTTTTATTCAAGCTTTAGTCACACAAATAAGTTACTAAACCTCAACTGAAGCTATATAGCGTAACTACCACCATATAAAGGGAAGCTGTATGAGGAAGCATTCTTGTCTGTAAAAAAAAATAATATTTAGTGTGTGAGAATTCGTTTCATTAAAATTGAAAAATAGATATATTCACGGTTGTGTAAATATTGGGTTGTAAAATAAGTTCTTAGTGTTTATCAATACAATTCAATTTAATTTTCTCTGAGTTTTTAAAATCAAGTTTACTTGGTCAATGTTTACATGTTCCAAAAAAGGATTAGTAAAAGTGCTTTTATGCATTTGTTTCAACCGAGATTCCTTATCTTTAAGTGGTATGCATGCTCAAAATGGAAGTGAAAAGCAAAGCTATAGTTTCCCATCACAATATTAAGCTAAGCGTCCACTTGAGAAAAAATAGTCTCGAGACTTGACTCTCAAATGCATATGGGTCTGAGAGCGGTCTCGGAGACTGGAGAGTACTAGTCTCTGAGACAGGATTTGTCACAAGTGGACAGGCTCATTCCTGTTCTCGGGCTCTAGTCTCAAGTCTTCCGGCAATGTTGGAAGAGCTGAGACCTCAGTCTGAAACTTACTTAGGAGATTGATATCAAAGAGGGTGTTTTTTTTTCAAAATTTATTCTTTTGTGTTTATAACATTTGGTAAAATGAGTGTACGGTAGTGGACAGACGAAGAAATTTTCAATTTGATTAATATTTATGAGGAAAAGGAATTTTTGTGGAATATTAAACACAAATTATACAGAAATTGTGATTTGAAAATTAGTGCATATGAAGAAATGACGAAAAAATTCAATTGTGATTTGTGACCATTAATCTGTCATGAACAGGAATTGCATCACGCAATTTTGTATCTTACTTGATAATCGGATGTTTTACTAAATCTAATAGTTGTTCGAATTGCACTGCAGACATCCAAATAAAATTTTGAAACTGATGTGCATCCTCCAACCGTAACTCATTAATGAGCGTTGAACCGGCTCCCAAATTAATTCGATGACCCATTTCCTTACCCAGCACTTTTTTTTTTTTTTAAATTTTCCATTTTTGTACAATCTTATATGCAATTAAAAAAGCTAGGGGCTGACGCGAATCCATTTTGCAAAATAAAAATGCTTATAACCACAAACAATCAAACTGCAATATAACTCTCTATCTTGGTGTCACACAGAATACTGCAAGATGTGTCTCAAGTCGACACGCAAATGTCTTGGTCTCGAGACTAAAGTCTCCGTCGAATCTCTCGCACCAGTCTCGAGATCGCAAGAGATCTCAAATGGACAAGAGCCTGGGACCAATCTCGAGACTTTGTCTCAAGTCAACACTTAGCTTTACGTCTGTTCTCATGTGTCTTTGCAGACCCGGCAGAAATTATTGGTGTTTGGCTGGGATATGATCCCCACCCACCCTATTCACCAGACCTTGCCCCAACAGATTTTCACTTATTTCAGGCCTCTTCAAAACTCTCTTAATGGGAAAAACTTTATTACAAAACGCACATAGAGGTGTTCATTGTGCAAAAAGTGAGATTTTCTGGGAGGACAGAATTAAAAATGACCTGAAAGTTGGCAACATGTAATAGATCAAAATGGGTCATATATAATTGATTAAAATTATTTACAAGAATCTGAAGTTTTGATTGAAATCACCAGTAAAAAACGTTATGAACTTATTTTACAACTTATTACATATACTTATTTTAAGAATTCAGAGATTAAAACACTTTTGGGTAACTCTTAATTAAGTTATATTTCTCAATGCTTCTAGTGTATATTCAGAGTCTTGAGTTAAATTCCCATTTAGGAATTTATCCACTGATAAAATTGATAAATAAAAACCGGAAAAGGAAACGTACATCACCATTTAAGATTTTACATTCTTAACTTGAAAATCTTCATTTGTTCTACACCATAATCGATATTTAACTGTTTAAAAAAAAAATGTATAGAACCAATCTTAATGCAAATTAAATATTAAATATTCTGATATATTTCAATAATTGTTTTTCTTTCCGGTGAAGACTATATCTATCTATCTGTTCAGCTCTGAGAGGTTGGTAGACCTGTTTCAGACAATTCAGATGCTTTCCTTTGACTGAAAGATTTCTCATTACCGTTTCTTTTTATTTACTTAATATTCAAGGTGGTGTTAAGTGTTACTAGTATAGATTTATCTATTGTAAAACTTCACAAAGGAAATCTTCTAAGTTTATGCAGCCCCTATGTGGTGGACTTTTTTCACTCTGATTCATTGTTGAAATAGACACATTTTAAAAAATATATATTTAGGTGTTTCATTTAATCATCAATCATTTCAACATGTCACATAAATTGATTAAAATCTTCATATGTGCTAATTCGCAATACTACGTTGCTCGTTTTGGGGCCTTATCACCTCATCAGAGGCAATAAAGCCCCTGCACATTGCAATAAAGTAATGTTGCTAAGGTATTGCTCACTGAGATGCAGTGTTGGTAATAGTTGATAACAAACTGGTGGTTGGTGGGAGGGAATCATAATTAGTAATCATTTATGTAGATAGTATAAAGGCCCCTAAAAGGTGGCATGAACATGGAGAATACTTATACAAAATGCAGGTTTATCATAAGAAGAATTCATTAAATTGACCCTGTGACTTGCTGATGAGTGGTGAATAGATTTAACTGGGCCAGATGATGAATCATATAATTTAATTTAATATATTTTCTGTAGGGCAACACGTATTGACTGCTATAGCTGAAGATGAATTAGGCTATGTTACTACTTCCTGGTGGCTTGGTGAAGACATTTCATATGTTGAACTAGGTATGTTGTCATGTTTTTCTAACAGTTTAATTATAATCTCGAGAGATTTTTAAGGGTACATTCTGTTAAGCAGCTTTCTTTTTATTTTTTAAATTGAAAATCTTTTTTCAGACACTCCTAAAATTACTGATGAAGAAATTCAGAGACTGGAGAAGTTAATTAATGAGAAAATAAGACTGGGTATAGCCGTAAAAGTTGATGTTTATCAAACTGGAGATCCTTTTCTTAATGAAGTATTAATAAATACAGCTGTTCTTATGTCTAACCTTTTTTTTTCATTATGAATTTATAGCTCTTTTTTTCTTTTTTTTTTGGAAAATTTTAGTCAAGGACAAGAGGCTTGCCCAAAGACCATGTTGGAGATGTAAGACTTATTACAATTGGAAACGTTGATACCAGTATGTGCTGTGGGACGCATGTTTCTAATCTTGGCCAACTTCAAGTAAGATAACACTTCTGCATTCTTATGAACATAATTAATGCCCTCAGTTTGCAGCAACTGATGATATACAAAAATTGCTCCCACATATGATTTCATTTTTAAACGTCTTCTATAATTTATCCCTTGCATGATGATTAACTGTAAGAGGAATGAATTATTTTTTGAGGGGATATATAGGGCAGATAACAAGCACATAATAAAGTCTTCAAATTCTAATGAATTATTCAAGTTTCAGAGAGAGTGATCTCGTAACAGCTGAGATATTGACTCTACTGGTCTAGAAACAAGATTTCTAGGGTTACAGACAATATATGAATCTAATTTTTATTTTGAGTTTGAGTTGAACAACCACCTCTAGTTTGAATGTTTCACTTCAGATCATGGCTTGTTTATGACTGCCAAGCCCAGTGGCTAGCACATGATAATCAGACACAGCTTTATTTACATTGAACCAATTCCTACAATTCAGAAAGTGCTATGCATTATGGGGTAATTTGACTTTACCTAAACCCTCTAGGAGCTTAAAATCTGAATATAAAACATATCATAAAAATCCTCCTTATAGTTTATCAACTTAGTATTAAAGTATTTTTGTTTAGTTTTATTTTTTATATTAATCGTGGAATTAATGTTTAAATTAACATGGGTGGTTACCTGTAGATAACCCGTCCCAATTAGCTTTAGTTCCATAAAGTGGACGTTAATAAATAATAATAAAAATTATTCAACTTTTTATCAGACTAAATTTTAAATAAAATTATTTATCAACGTCCACTTTTTGCAACTAATGCTAATTGGGATGGGTTATCTACAAGTTACCACCCATTTCTAACCAGGGTGGGACTAAGGATTTTATTTAATGAATTCTTTCACTAAATTACTGTTAATTACCTGCATATGAAACATCAAATAGAGCAATATAAAAGTATTTTTATTTTATTATGAAAGGTGTTAGAATCTTTAACAACTATTCAATTCGTAGAAATATATTATAAAAATAACTTAAGTCATAACTGCATTTTAAAGACCTACATTGCAAAGCCGGAATCATTGGTTTCCATTGAATGTACATGGCTCCAAATAGTAACATATCTAAAACAAATTGTTTCCCTAAAATAAATTATTGGTTTTATCTTGGAGCAATATATTTATCCAGATCTTAATATGTGAATTGTTGTTTTAGGCTATAAAACTAACGGGTGCTGAGAAAGGTAAAAAAGGTAAAACAAATTTAATGTTTTTAGTTGGAGGACGTGTATTGAAAAGACTTTCAACATTGATTCAGAGGGAACAAGCTCTTACTGCAATTTTAAAGTAAGCTACTATTGTTACTGCTAATGCTTGTTAAAACTAGAGGCTTTTGTGAGTGAATTGTTTTATTGGGTGCAATGACTGTTCTAATTTGCTGTATTCAGATGAAACTGGTTTCCAGCCAGCCTCCTCCATTTATAGATGTCCTTCGCTAGCCCTCCTTGAGATCATTATGTCATCTTTGACTGGATCTAACATACTTTTCTTACTTGGTGTACCATAATACATTTTGTGTAGTCTGATGGGTCTGTTATTTCAACATGTCCTAACCACTTAAACCACCCTGTTTAGCTTTGCTTCAAAAACCCCCTCCCCTCCGAATATGTTTCCCAGGGCCCTTATTATGGGTGAGAATCCATACTTTCTTCTCCTCCAATGATAGGTAGTAAATCTTTATCTTTCATCCACTGCTTGAAATTGTTTAACTCATCCATAATTCATATATTATATAATTTAAATATTTCTTCTGTCATAAATACCTTAGCAGTTCAATAAAAAGCAGATAAAATTTCCAACTCACAGGATGTTAGTAAGGTTTTTTTTGGACTTGATTGCAAAATTAAAATGAAGGGAACAGATGTAACAAATTGGTTCAGCACTTGACAAGTGTACAAGGAAAGTTAGGTTTTAATCCTGAGAGAGAGATTAATGGAGGATTTGAAAGTGGACTCCTATGTTGCCCTTTGTTGGCTATTTACCATTGTGAAGCAATTGAATAGTTACTTGAATAAAGAAATAATACTTTTGATATATAATGCCTCAAAATAGATGGGGAGAACCATTAACACCAGGCCTCTCCATGTGGCCAGGACCACATTCTTCATTTCAATTACAATACAATTAAGGATGTTGTATTATGTAATATGAGTAAGTAATTAGGGTACAGTAACAGTATTTGACATTGTATATCACCTTAGACATTTGCAAATATAATAATGTTTCATCAAGTAATTGATCATAAGGTTTTGGACAACCTTTACATGTGAAATAAAATTGTCCACTATAATTGAATAATTTTTGACCAATAATTGTAGAAAAGTTGTTTTATAAGAATTAAGATGTGTTAATAGTATATTTAAGCATAGAAACATTAGTGTTTGTAGTTCACTACATATATTTATTTATCTATTTAAAATAGCTAAACTCAGAGCATGAAAATTTCTCATAATTTGAGAATTGTCCTTGCATGGATAAATACCCAGGCATTTCTTATTGCTCTATGTATGTTGATTGATTATTAATTGTGGTCAAACTGATTATATTATTGTTTACATATTTATATTAATAATAAATGATTTTAATAACAAAATGAATTAAACTTTTTAATATTTCCTTTTTAGCAATGCTCCTGATATACATGTTGAACTTGTTGATAAACTAATGAAATCAGCAAAACTTTCAAATAAGGTATTTTAATTTCTATAATTAGTCTAGTATATTAAATGTATACTGTTAAATGTTCGTAGCATTTCAGATAACCTAAAGAAAAGATTATTTTATATACATATATATTTATATAAAGATATATTTAAATGTTTTCTCATAAATGCCTTTTCCCTCTAAAATAATAATAAAAAAAAATATTTCATTATTGAAAAAAAAAAAACCATATATTTTACAAACAAACTTTTTCTGCAATTTAGAAATTTTTTAGACTCTTCAGTCATTGTTGAGAGGAAGTAACCTGTATTATCAACCACAAAACCATAACTCCATTATGTTGGCTTAACACTTTTCATTGTTTAAAGAAGGTAAAAAATTTAGGCATAGTGAAAGAGAAGTCAATTGTTTTCATTCAATTTCCTATATTTTTGATCTTGTTTTCCTAGCTGAGGAGTTTGATTTGCCCAGTATGCCATGAAATCCTGTGTTCTGAATGGAACACTTTGGAATTAAATCTGATCATGAATGGTTTTTGTACATTAACATCTCTATTCTTAAAGCTCGGGAACGAGAAGTTTACTGTGTTACCTGCTAGCTGATGTGGGCAGGAACTTTGAGTGGCTGCAAAACTTCCTCATTATATTCACTCTCAATTCAAGTGATTCTTATCTAAGCAGCCATCATTGCGTTTGAGTAGATAAACACACTCAAAATGAGGTCTTCCAATATTATTGATTTTATTGGTAAAATGGTCATAATAATAAATTATTATTATTATCTAAAGATTTAATACATTTGCCAAATTAAATAGTAAACTATAATAAAAAAAAGTCTGTCACACAGGGGTAGTAGTAAACTAAGCAGATTTTGTACTGTTATGACACAATACTGATCTCATCTCACCATATATTCTCTATTTCTAAACATAATGTAGATTTTTAGAACCCCACCCCTCTAACACCTCCCCCTATTCCTGGTCCGATCTCAGCCATTATCGAGTATGAACATTAGAGTTGAATGAAATGGTTAAATCTTGTGTATGTTATAATTCCAATAAACATGTTCAAGACTGGAAAATCTTAATTGATGACCATCTTCAGGCTATATGTGTTTTTCACATAATGAATTTCCATTAAAAACAATATTTGGTAGTTGAGCTTCCAGTAAAGTTGTTTATGATATAACCACTTATTGTTAATATGACATGGGCTTTATTGAAGGATAAAAATTAAAAATGCAAATATCTCGATTAATATTCAAGATAAAGAAAAATTATATGTATCAACATTTATAGAGAAGTTAATTTTCAATAAGATTGGTTCTGTACAATTTTTCAATTCATCTCATAATAACAGATATTTGGAATTTTTGAAATTCCCTTCACTAAACCCCCCCCTCCCTTCCACTAATCCAATTTCAGCCATTAACAGTCTTGACCTTTAATTTTACATAAAAAATTTAAATATAAAATTTGGAACCAGTCAAATAAAAATTGTAATTGCAAGAGCGGACACCCCAGATCATTCTGTGTCATTAAGGAGTTATTAACTAAAGAAGTTGTGAGCTTTAGTTGATTTTCATGAAAAGACCATGAGGAGCAACATGCCCTCCCATTAAACCGCTTAATTTTGTTTCCAAAGGAGGTATCTCCTATGCATTAAGATGAACATTTTCTTATTGACTCAACAAGTTGGTCATTCTCTCTCCTCACTGTACCTGAACCAATGATTCCACATGTGTAAAATTGCCATAAAAAAAAAAAAAAATACTTATTTATTTGTTTGTTATAAAAAAAAGTGTTTACTTTTGAATTCATAATTTAAAAACACTTATTTTTTTATTTTTTTAATTATTTATTAACGTCCACTTTTTGTAACTAAGGCTGATTGGGACGGGTTATCTACAGGTTAGCACCCTTTTCTAGCCAGGTTGGGACTAAGGATTTTATTTAATGAATTCTGTCACTAAATAAATTCCTATTGCCCAGGCGGGAATTGAACTCGAAACACTCCTTTTATTTAACAGGGGGCTCAGGTTAGCCATGTGAGTTAAAGTGTCATCTTTAATCTCACTTGGTAAACCTAGAGTGGCGAGTTCGATCCCCGCCCTTGGCAATAGGAGTTTATTTAATGACGAAATTCACTAAATTAAAACCTTAGTCCCACCCTGGCTAGAAAAGGGTGGTAACCTGTAGATAACCCGTCCCAATTAGCCTTAGTTTCAAAAACTGGACGTTAATAAATACATTAAATTTTATTTAACACTGAATTAAATGACATCATATGTTTATATAATTGAATTATATAAACATATGATAAATTAACTTAACAATCCTAAGAGCTTTAAACATCGCCGCTCCACTATAATATTTTTGATATAAATAATGAATGACCTTTTTATAGTTTAATAAAACTAATAATCAGAATAATAATGAGTATTATTCTATAAATATATTATATGTATGTTGAATCATATCATTTACAGTATTTACAGTTATCATTGAAAACCAACCCATTGGGACTGCATTTTATTATTTTTAAGGAGCTCATGCACCATCAGTAAATAATTAATAACTTTTCATTTTAGAGAAAAATAATTCAATTTTTATTTACTCATCTCCATTTTGTTCTGGCAAAGTACTCCTATTGACTTCTTTTGTGACTGGTAATTTCATGGTTTTGCTACCAGCTACCTCAGGCTATTGCTCTCAACTACTGTCATTAAATTTAGTGGTATGGGGACCAGAGTATTGATTTGGATAACGGAGAGCCTTTGGAAGAATACTGTTAAGTACAAAAAAAAAAAAAGACATGGCTGGAGTTATAACCAGAAAATATAACTATTTTATTTATTATTTTACTGCAAAAAGACTAAAATTCTCTCTCAATTCTCATAGAAAATATAAATAAATTACATACTACTAGCTTAAAAAAAAATACTTGTTATAACTGTTATCCTATTTATAGTTCAATATTATTTTTATTTTCCATTTAGAATCTGCAATCAGTTTTGAGGGAGTTGGCAGCTTCTGAAGCAAAAGCTCTCAAAGCAAAAGAGCCAAAACCTAAGTTTTTTGTACTTCACAAGTAAGTTGAACAAATAAAGTACTAGTAGAATAGAGAATAATAAATACTATCTTGTTTCTACTGGACAAAAATTGTCTTGTTTGGATTTGTATTTGTGGTTTTAATAATATTATGTAGTCTTTTAACTTTTATTTATTTAGGCTATTACAAAGAAATTTCCATTGCATGATTGTCATTTATACAATTACTTTGTTCAAATACCATCACAACTATAAATAGTTTTATTTTTCAGGAAAGAAGCTGAAGTTGATTTTGTGAATGTATTAATAAAAGAAGTAAATGATACTGTGAGTAATTGTTTTCTTTCCTTTCTTATAGTCTAAACAGTTGTCTTTATTATTCATTTGATACAACCTTGATGTCACTTGGATATTTTTGTTCACCTCTCTCCTGCTGAGTTGTGTTTATGGTTTGGTCAGGGGCTCCTTGTGCATTGGAATGTTTTTAATGATCAAGAATTCTTTGATTATAGTTCAAAGAGCATTACACATTAAAATTACCATCCCACTTAATGACAATGTTTCAAATGGAAGACTTATATTTCAGTGGCCTAAAATTTCCAAACAATGGGTTGTTTGGAAAAAGTTATCAATATCTTATGAAAGGAAGCATGCTGCAGTTGTTGTGCATACACTGGAGAATAATTTTATCGAAAGACATGCTTTATGCAGGACATGAGAAAGTATCTAGCATAATGTCCCTGAAGATGCTATGCTTTTGTTTAGATATGAGCCATATTTCCACTTTAGAGATTGTGGAAACTAACATAGTTCTTACTATTGGTCTGATCATAACCCCCAAGTCTTCATATCTTCAAAGTTGCTCTGGGGAGTAGGTTCAGCTATAAAGCTGGACTCTGAGGATGGTGGTATGAACAAGTGAAAGTAATTAAGCTTATTTAATGAAACCTCTAAAGGATTGATAGGGAGTTTTTTTTCAGTCGACCATCAACACATATTTTAAGCTATAGGTAACCAATCAGTCAATGTTTTAATCCAGTGAATGTCTTCAGCTCAGATATCACCAACTTGTGGAAATCTCACACTGATCTGTCTGAACAAACGCTCAATGGTTTTGTCCATCAATTTTCCATTTTTTAATTTAATTCATATTTTGCTTGTATATCTTTGAAATTGATGTTTATTAACATTATTTAAGAAAAATAAATTTGTTCTTTGCTGTTAGTTTGTTCCAATATAATTTGTAAGTTACTGAAATGAATGGTAGATAAAATAATATACATATTTCTAAGCCTTTAAAGTATATATATATATATATATATATATATATATATATATATATATATATAGAGAGAGAGAGAGAGAGAGAGAGAGAGAGAGAGAGAGAGAGAGAGATGCCTCGATTTGTCAGTCTGGTGCATTTACCTTAGAGGTAAGATTCTCGCAACATTGTGTCCACCTACACTGCAATCTTTGGATCAGTGCTCCTGGTTTATAGGAATGACACAGGCATATTTGGGGTAACTGAGATAGTGGCTGTTTCTGTAGCACAGCGGCAAAATTTTGCAATGCTGCCGATTAATCAACATTCAAAACAATACTCATTAATTCTGTTTTTTTTTTAATATATTTTCTTTTTCCCAGAGCATTCTTCTATTTCTGACTATTGGAGATGAGAAAGGACCTGGTCATATGGTTCTTTATGGAGAGGAAAACATTTTATCTGAAATTGGGCCAAAGTAAGTATTAGTATAAGTACCTCATTAATCTTGATGTGCCTTATTCTGTCTAGGCTTGGATCAGTGTAAGCTCACAGGAGTTATGTAAATATTGGACTCATGAATAGGAAATGCAAAAATATATGCATTTACACATATAAAGGCTTTAGAATATTAATCTCAATAACTGTTTAATTATGCTTTGTGTATAACAAATACACTGCCATGTTTGTCACAGTGAGAATGGCCTCTTCATCGCATAATCAACCATAAATTTTAATTGTTGATTAATTATTTTTGAAGAGACACCAATGGTAAAACTGAAATCGAGATTTGTGATGCATCTTTATCTGCAGTCTTTAATACAAGTTCGTGAGTTAAAGTGCCTTAATCTCATATTATACTAGCATGGCAAGTTTGATTCCCGTCTTGGAAATAGGACTTTATTTAGTGACAAACTCATTAAATAAAATCCTTTGTCCCACCATGGCTAGAAAGGGTGGTAACCTGTAGATCCCGATTAGCCTAAGTTGCAAAATGTGGGTGTTAGTTTTTTTTTAATGCAATGAGTGGTTAGCAGTAAAAATGTTTGGTTTTACATTAGAAACACCTAATGTTATGCCAAATATTTTCATGATTACAAATTTATGAAATTAATAGTTTGTAATTTTTTAAAATATCAATGACATCAACAAATGTATATTTGACTCCTTAGTATGCTAGCTGGACTCCCTTCATGCCTAACATGTGCAGAGTGTATCAAGAGGGGCAACTCTAGTATCATAACTGAGGATGAGGCTTGGTCAAAAAAGTACTGTACTATGTGATAATAAAAGCAATTTTCGAGTGTGGGTACGTGACCTTTTTGCCATATATCCTGTGATGCTAGACCTTTACCAACCAGACCCTGAAATACAAGATTATATCACAAAAATTTTCCTCGTTCATGATAATAAGGTCTTTTTTACAAGTATGCTTCAATCTGTGGTACCAGACGTGCTGGTGGGAAGTGTGCAAGGGGAGAATACTTGAACTCACAACCTTTGACTTTAGAGTCCATTTATTCACTCAGCCGCGCTGACCCCCATCAATTCATGATAAACTCAATCTAATGCAATTTATTTTAAATGCACCCTTTGCTTTATATCAGTAAATAAATAAATATATATAAATTCTGTTAAGCCTTTAATGTAATACTAGATGATGAGCATTAACTGGAAATTAATTTCTTAAACAAAGAAATTCATTATTTGTAACTTTACTTGAAAATTTGGCTCCTGCTCCAATAATACTATTTTGTAAGTGAGCATACATTGTTAGAAACTTTAGTTCTTTTCATTGGGCACAAAAAATTTCTTTCTTCTACATTAGCTTTGGGCCCTTTTGCTTAACTTTGTTATACTTTCTAGAGATTTTGGTCCATTCATCAACCACTGTACTGAATGCCAAATGGGTTAATCACCATTCCTCACCTGTTACGTTTTATGCTATACTCTAGAATTCAAATAGAACAAGTTCCCTGGTCATCATTCATATTTTTCTGTTATTCTCTGTATTCCACCCCGTATTAGACTTCTAACATGTTACGTAACTAAGAGACATTGTTGCTTTCTCAAGAGACGTTGAGTTCTGGAAGAATCTTATTATCTTTCATTAAATACCAGCTCTTCATTGAATTGTAATAATTACTATGAAAAATGTCTTTAATACCTATGAGACTTGGCAAGGACCTTAACAATCTCTTAATGTGTGTTTTGATTCCAGGTGTGCTGAACTTCTGAATGGAAAGGGCAACGGGAAAGGAAATCGGTATCAAGCTAAAGTTTCTAATATGTCTAACAGAGAAAAAGTTGTCAAACTCATTGAAGAAAAGTTTTCTGGAAATTCTTAATTGCAGATTTTTAGCAAACTAATTCTATGATACTCCCAGTATAATATTCATACTTGAATATCAACTATATTTTTTCTAATAATTTAAGTAAAATATGTCAAAGATATAGGAATCTCAATAGAAAACAATGTAACAATTGTATCTGTATTAAATTTAAATGTTTTAAGAAAACTTGCTGAGTTCCTCTTCTACTAAGTCAATGTGATTTGATATATTACGCAATAAAATTGTGTTATTATATTAGTTTTGTATTTATTTTTAAATTATTTAATAATTACATATAAAACATTTAATACAAAATCTCTATATATCTATAAAAATGTAGATTGATTAAAAAATCAATTAATTGTTTTACTTCTATATACCTAGTATTAATCCAATCAATGTTCCTCTCATTCCATTTATCTCAGAATATTTTTATCCCAAATAACAAAGAATAAAACTTTAAATTTCCATCATTTTTACTCAACTTAGAATATAATCACTTCCACCAACCAGAAATCAACTTAGAGTAACGAAAAAAATATCAGTTTCCCTTTAAAGGTGTTAAAATAATATCTGCTACTCAAAGCAAAACTTTGAAAAGATAAATTAAAATAGTTGAGGTAGCAGTTATCTAATGTGTAAAAGTACAATACCGTTGTACGGGAGGTGCACTGTGCGTTTACTGGACTTCTACCTTCTCTCAGTGCCTGCTCAGCATTGTGTTGCACTTCAAAAGAAAGACTTATGGTCTGTAATGAAATCACAATAAAGGGGATACATCAAGGTGACCACTTCACATTCCTGATGGCTGACAGAAGGCTACTTGGGTTTTATTAACAGATTTCCCCAAAGGGAAATCAGCTATTAAGGTCTTACTCATGACGCAATTTTCACTAATTTCCTTAAATGTGCATCGATCCTACCTGGTGACAAAAATGAGGTCTGTTCAAAACTATATCTATATATATATATATATATATATATATATATATATATATATATATAAATATGTTTGTGCATGTGCATACACACATTTGATCATAACCAACTCGATATATAAGGGCTTTATGTAAAAGTAAAGGCTGAGTTCGTTAATGACTGAAATCGAACCAGTGGGAAGGGGTTTAGAAGGAGGAATTTCAAAATATCTCAGTTATACGTCAGGTCGAAAAGTATATAGAATAAATCATATTGCAAATTAAATGGTCCATAACTGTTGTTTTTCACTATCTTGATTATTTACATTTATTAGTTTTCAACCTCGACCCCCCCCCCTCCGGCTCATATCATATTAACAGTAAGCTGTTAATATTATGAAATACTTTATTCGGAACCTAAATATTGAATATTATTCTCATCGAACCTTTACATTTTGAGATAAATGCAAATATGTGAGAAATCTGCTTAGTTAATGCAGGCCCTGCGGGATGGACTTTTTATTTTTTCTAATTAAAAATAAGCTGTTATATTGATGGGTCATGATAAATTATACATAGTGTGTACATTTTATTATCCTTTACTTTTTTTTTATTTTTGGATGTTAATGGAATAAGTGTTCATAATTAGTTTTATTCTAAGTATTTTAAATTTTCATAACATACTAAAAGAATAATCTTGTCCCATAATTAAGTTGTGTTATGAACACCCTGAGATTTTGGGTTGTAAATTTTATTCACAAAGTTTTCCGATGGACATCTTACAGCATTTCTTAAAAAAATACATAATTAAAATGTATTCCGGTATAATAAAACACAATTGACTAGAGTTGTTGCAGGATATACTCACCCTATACAGTTACTTTTAGTCGAGCAGTTTATTCAGTCACGGATATTGTTTTGCAGCTTCATCATATTCATGTTTTACAATGTGGAGCTCTTTTCCTTAAGTGGAAAAAAAAAAAAATCTTGCAAGGAGAGTTGCTAGAGGGATTCAAAATAAATATTAATAAGTTGCTGTCACGTTCAGGAGGGGACTGTTTTAAATTTTAATGTCTCACAAATAATAATAATAATTTTATTTAGCTGTTCATTAATGAGTGCTTTTCTTGAAATTTATTAATTTTCCTCTTTACACTGTGCCATTAACACCCTGAGACAATTCAAGATTTACTAAACTCGACAGAGAATCTGGATAAGTATTGGCACATACAACTTTGTGGGCAGCAACGCCATTTTTTGGATTTAGAAACATTTAGCATTTCCAGGAATTAAATTTCCAAAAGCATTAAGCGTTTGTAAAAAATAGATTGTGAGGAGCCACAAAAAATTGTTTCTGATTAATCTGAAACATGAGGCTGTTTAAATGTATATATTAGAACACTGAATTCATGTTAGTTAATCCATAAATTACTTAAAACAATACAACCAAACAGGCTGCTCAAACAATGTTGTGTAATACACCAGGAATGGACTTTGAGAATGTAGTGGGGATATTCAATTAAAGCTCAAAGCAGATAGCCTTATCCGTGATCAAAACTAGAGATATGTATACAAAAGTAAGCATAAATACATGAACACGTATTAATAGAATTTTGATGTGTTTTTTTTAATGGTGGATAAAATTATGAATTCATAACTAATACATAAGTGAGTTAATATAATAATAATATAAATATGCATATATCCAGAACAAACTGGCTAATTTTCAGTTTATTATTTGACATTAAGCAATGGATATGTATAACACAAGCACTTTACACACAAGGTTAAACACAGAAAGGTATAATAAATAAAATTCATTATCAAAAAGAGAACTTGTTTATTGATACATTTTTATGTTAGTTTATAATAGTAAAAGTAAAAAGGACTTCTTCAGCTCCGCATCTTCACCTGTGAAAGCAAAAAAGAAATTAGTCACAAACATTTTTAAAATATTAAGACCATAATCAGTAAATATAAAACATTTTAAATACTCTATAGTAACCCCTCTCTCTAAATTTTCAAACAGTCATTATTTCTTATTAGAAACTATTTCAACTAATTTTACAAAGTTTTTATTAAGAAGGTGTTTTCTGAATACTAGAGCCATCGAAGTTTCATAAACCATATATAAAATTGACCCCTAAATGTAAGAAAGAAGCAGAAATTTGTACGTAAAAATTGGGGTGATACTACAGTTGATCTGTATGTACAGCCTTTATATCAAGTACAACTCTAAAAAACTATCACTAAGGATTATGACATTAAGCAATTAAGGATCAATGGTAAATAAACACTTTGAAGCAGATACTCACATTACAAAAAAACAATTTTTTTTTTTTTTTTAAATAATTTTGAAGACAGATTAAAATGGTTGGAGATAAGTTAACACCTTCATTTTTAAATAGATTACAAACAATACCGTAATAATGATCTTTCCAAAGGGAATTTACATTCATGTCTCATATACATATTTTGTCAAGAACTTGAGTGAGAGAACAAGTGAAAATTTGTACTTGTTTAAATTAAACTGTGTTGTGTTCTGTCTTAATACACATGGGTGTACTTGAGTCATGGGTCTGATTCCAACAGGAACAAGGGGAATTTATTTAACTCTTAGGGTGCTATGAGCTGAGTTTTCAGTGCCAGGAGTACTATGGACTGATATATTAGTTGGTAGGGAGACATGGCCCTTGAATAATGCCCTCAATTTATCCTATGAGTAATTTTAGTCTCTTTTTGCAACTATGGCTAATTGGGATAAGTTTTCTACAGGTTACCACCTTACCTAGGCAGGGTGGGACTAAGGATTTTATTTAATGAGGTTGTCACTAAATAAATTCCTATTGCTCAGGAAGGAATTGCACTTGCAACTCTAGGTTAACCATGTGAGATTAAGACTTAACTCACATGGCCAACCAGAGCCCCCCCCCACAAATTAACTTTGTAACCAATGAAACTGTTCAAATTTAAATACTGTAAAAAGCAATAAAAGCTCTCCTGTAATAGTTCACTGCCAAATCATTGAACCAGAATAATTCTGCCTTATATTCTGAGGCAAACATATTTCTAGTTTGAGATAAGGTTTGTTAAGTATTTAAAACAACCATCATTGCAGTGTTTCGAGAAACTGCACAGATATTGTTAACAGAAAGTAACAACAGACCACTTTCTTGATTGGAAGCACAAAAGTTGGCCAATATTACAATGTGGCTCAAATTAATAAGAAAATAACGGGTCTTATTTTTAAGATTTTCACTCGGTAATATCATGGAAACGACTTTTCACTAGGTAATAAAATTTGGGAATTTCTAACAAAAGTAAAATGCAGAGACATCATTGACAAAACCAAAATTCTTACCTTAATCTTCTGGCTTCACGTTCTGATTCGAGGAGAGTAAGGATGTCACCCTCTCGGACAGGTCCTTTAACGTTCCTAATGATCTGCCTATTCTGTTCTCCAATAAATTCCACTTTAACCTGGGTACACTGCCCCTGGGAGCCTGTTCGGCCAAGGATTTTCACAACACGAGCTAGAACATCAGGTTTCTCCATTTTAATAGAAGGAAAACTCGTCCAACCTCACGTGTTCAGAAACAAAGAAACAGGGAGAGCTCTGACCACAGCCTTTCTGATAATCTAACAACTGTATAATGTTTTCCGAAATTCATTCTGAGGATTTCTTATAGCCTTTGAATACATTCAAATAATGAATAATTAATTGAAAAATAAAAAATATTTAAGTTTAAATTTTTCTAGTCAAATTAATTGAAAAATTCTATTGTACTTACTGATAAGGAAAAAAAATAGTGTAAGCAATTTTTAAACCTGTGGATTTATAGTTCAGTGTAATTTATTTAATCACTTGTTTTTGACTTATGCGCAAATAAACATCTGTTGGGAGTAAATGAATGGGTTGGCCAATAGAAATATTTTGAGCGTTACGTCAGCTGTTGCTTGTCACTATTAGGAGCTGTGTAGGTTATGTCCTCTGTCTAAATATCATGTGTACATCATTGACGGGAATACTTGACTACGAAAGTTAATATTGGAGAAATGATATTGCTTTGCCCGACGATAAGATGTATTGTCTCCAGTGGCTTATCCCTGTATTGTTGATTCCTAAACCAGTGAACCCTACGCTTCTCCAGACCCATGTTATGTTCATGGTCCTCTACTTGACTGGTTTCTTCCTCGAGAGAAAACCCTGTACTATTTGTAGCGTAGTATTCCTGGCTGCTGTTTTTCTTATATGCTACAGTGGAGTTGGCTGTATGTTCTGGAGTAACAACTGTGATAATGTCCGATGTGAAGACTGATCAACTTGGACTCGTACCATCTAGGTGGAAACACCATTTTAAGACGAAACCACGAAGATGATGCATTTTTTTAGAAAAATTACTTATGCGTGAATATTTTACTAATTGAAATAAATTTTATACCAGTATGTTTTAAGTCATGTTTGGCAGAAGTTGTCATGTCAGACGTGTGTAATTAATTGTTATTAAAAGTTTGACATGGTTGTGTACAAGTGTAAAGTGTATAAATCATCGTTTTTAAACGAACTTGTATACAATATAGTTATGTTAGTAAAAATAATCAAACTACGACCAAGTTTGAAATGCCCCTATAATGGCCTCATACCATATTTTACTTGTACATATATACATAAACTACACCATAACATTTTGTAAAATTTAAGAATAAAAAAAATATATATAAGTGCATTTATATTTGTATGGCATGATTTTGAATGAGAATGTCCCTATATTTATATCAATATATTTTCTGAAGCTCAGATTAATCATTTATACTATTTCTACAAAATTTGATGAGTTCATTAGCATCATGGATGGGCTGAGGGTCACTGCCTAATGGAAAAGCAATGGCATTGATTTAACCTCATGTGAAATTTTTATATATATTTTTTGAGAACTAATGAGATATATAATTACTATTTAATCTTGTAGAATTATTAAATATGTTTATTATTTATTAACGTCCACTTTTTGCTACAAGAGCTAATTGGGACGGGTTATCTACAGGCAATATATGTATATTCAAATATGTTTAGGCAGCAATTCTTGACTATATCATCTTTAATTATAATTCATATTTTAATTACATTGGTCTTAAACACTGGCAAGGCATTTTTTTATTTATTTGAAATTAATATATTCCGGAATCTATTGAATTCATGGTTGCTTCACCAAAAATGTTTCTGCTTACTTTTATATATTCCCGTACTGAATCAAAATCTAATTAATACATCGTGTGTTATTCCAAGAGTAAGATTCATTTTATAATTTACTTAATTTTGGATATAGTATTTTCAGAAAGTAGATTGCTTATTCATAACAGTTTGTGACCAAAATGCGAATTCCTGGGCACCCATTATCAGGCTCACTTTTGCCCATTCCTGATGAAAATTTTTAATTTCAGTAAATAAGAAATATTTGCCAACTGTGACAATTGGTTTTAGAAATCCTATATCAATTAATTTTTTTAATGCCAGATATTATTTTTATGATGTGCATGCTTATTTTATATAATGATTTGTGAAGCAGTATTATTTTGTGCTTTCATGGATATTGTTTTTCTTTTTGTATAAACATTTTCACTTGCATACTGTGATCCTGCATCATGTTGCTTACTGTTAGACATTTATAAATAGAATCATACATTGAAATTGAGTGTTGTTCTTTTCTTAGTTGCTTCTTAATTTTTGCTATGCTTAAGTGTTATTGGGGGGTTTACTTGCTTGTTTTTGAATGAGCTTCATCCTAATTTTTTTTTATGTTTATGCATTATTTGCTTACTACAGCTATACCCTACCTAGTCACTACTGCCTACTGTGAGAATTAAATAAAAACAATAAATAAGTCCCAGATGAAAATTTACAACCTGGACAGATTAGAACTAGAAATTTATGCCTGAAAACATTGATGACCTCTGAAATATATTTTTAAATGAAGAGGATCATTGGTATATAATACATCACACTTAAGGTATGTATTCAGCATTGAGAAATAGTTTTGAAATAAGAAGTTGAAACACGTTGGCTTCTAGTTAATACTATGCCCTCCCTAATATTTTTATGAAAACACTGAACATGCTTTCCACCTGAAAAGTAAAGGTGACGTAGTCACCATTGTTGAAGGTTAGGGCAATTGTTCTATTTTTATCGTAAGCTAATTTTTACTTTTTATACAATGTTATGTTCACTACTCAATGTTCATTATCTCGAAAGATAGACATACATGTGGAGAGATTTTTAGAAATATACTCCCTCATTCCAGAGATACCAAAGCGACAGAAAAAAAGGTTATGCTGACAATATGGAACTATAAATTTTGTATATAATACATTTTTCTGTATAAAAGAAATTGTTTTGAAAACTGTTGACTTTCAACTCCCTGTAAATACCTCATCTTCTTTTTAGCATGATTATGAATTTCCAAAATGCGTAAAATGGACAAAGACTGATATAAAATGCTGTATTTTATCTGGTTAGCAGTAACATAATTAGGGTTTCCTTGAAAATTGAAAGTGAAATTCATATGTAGTTGAAATGTTAGTGTATTCATCCATCTTATGGTTTTCACTTTCAGTAGTTTCACCCTAAGTCGATTTGAAAAATTTGTTTAAATGCTCTATGCTATTGTATATAAAAAAACCCCGGTCTCTTCAGAATGTGTGTTTTATTTATTTATAAATGTGTGTGTGTATATTAACACTACCAAAATTTTTGTTTGGTTGCTTCTAGACTAAATATTTAAATTTTTAATGAACACTTGATGGTCGAGTTTGATAACGGCTAAAGTCAAAATTAACCCGGGAGTATTGGGACTTTAGGGAAATATTAAATTGCATGCACCTCCACTGTTTCACCTTCCCTGGATCCTAAATTGAAAATTTTTATTTGCATGCCCTTTTTTATATTAAAATATCTTAGTAGTGTGGGATATAATTTTGATTGGTTGTTATCTGAATCTTCGTAAAAGTTTTACAAATGTTGTAGCTTCCAATACTGCTGTAATTATTCTGTTGGATTAATTTTTAAATATTGAGACATCACATTTGGTTCTGGCGAATAAAAAATTAGCAATGAGTTATTTTTGTTTTTTAAAATAATTTAATTGTAGAAGCTATATTAAAAAGACTTTATTAGTTATGGTACAACTTGGAAATGGCCTCTCTATTGTTTTAGCTCCTAATCAACTTCAAAATGAAGATTAAAAAAGAAATTGTTACTTTATTACTGAATGCTGTTGAATTGCTTATTTTTTTTTTATTTATTTACGTCCACTTTATGTTACTTGGACGGGTTATCTACAGGGAACCACACTTTTCTAGCCAGGGTGGGACTAAGGAATTTATTTAATGAGTGTCACCAAATACATTTCTACTGCCCAGGGTGGGAATCGAACAGGCCACTCTAGGTCTACCAAATTGCTTATGCTTGTTGATGGACAGGTGTTTCCTTTTAGCTGCTCTGCTCCCTACTGCCATACAAATTCTCTATCATGTTTTTGCCACAACAATATTATCCCCTTTTGATATGATGAACGGAAATTTTTTTTTTTTTAAATTTATCGTTGAACTGACATTTCTTCTTTCCTGATTTTTACGTTTTCAAATAAGAATTAAAATGTATTCTAGAATTGGAACTTATTACTTAGTTAACGCAGCCCCTGACTAACGGACTTTTGACTAGTCACAACGTATCTGGTGTATATTTACATGAGCTAGGCACCAGGTTTATGATTAAGAAAACTCTTTCGCATCATCTATTGTGGGATACTACCAATGATATGATCTGCATAATCAGATGTTTCTATGCCCTGAAAATGACTTTCTGCATTAAGTGTCTTTCCAGTAAGGCAAAAATGTGTATGTAAAAATCAGTCATCATTCCAACAATCATATATGACAGTGCAACTGGCCTTGAACTCCCACCAAGGAAAGTAGGAAAATACTACCTCTGAGGAAGATTCTAGAAGAGGTGCAGGACCCCAAGGAATGCATGGAAATCATATTTCTAGTTTCATTATAATGAACATTCTGTTCAATAGATATCCCTTAAAGGGTGGTAAGTTTCACATCTCCCTAACAGTTCTGTACTTCACTCTTTGTAAAGGCCCAGACTATACAATTCATGATATTTAATCTGAGGGAAGGTTGAATGGTACAGAATGCAATTTTAAAAATCGGATGAGTTTGACTCGAGATTACTACAGCTGATACTGAATAAATAAGTAAATATTTGAGTTTAAAAAAAAAAACTAACAAAAATTGTGTAATAACAGGACACTCTTTAAAAAGTTTGTCATGCAAATGCTGCATAAACTTAGCAGATTCCCTTGTGCTGGTATAACATGCTTGTGATCTTATAATTCCACATATTCTCTATTTGTATGTAAAAACCTTATGAGTAGAACAAGGGGGGGGGGTACTGAAGGCACAGAAAGCAAGACCTCCCACTTGTGGGATTTCAGCCATTAACGAACTTGATTTTTAGTTTTACATAAAATGTTTAAATATTGAATTTGACAATGATCAAACAAAAATTGTGACCGCTAGAGCATTACAGAAATATATATAAAAGGGCTCATTTTTGTAATATCTGGGTGGGATCAATGGATATTTGAGGATTTTTTCGAAAATTGCGTTATGATTATGACCTTAATAGCTGATTTAGCTTAAGGCTTGGGGATAGCTAGGAAGATTTGGGAGATGGGAATAGGATGACTCTCGCTCCAGATAAACTGGAGGATTTATAAATGCGGCATAGGGGGGGGGGGCTTCACTTCCACCTCAAAACTTTCTTAATATCGGTTTTATCTAAAAGGCATAAAGATCACATTGTGTTTTTAAAAAGTCCATCACGCAGGGGCTGCATAAACTAAGCAGATTTCCCACGTTCCTTAGTTGGGGGTTTTTCTGAAGGCTGAAAACAAATATAGACTCTCTCTATAGCGATATCAACCAGACGTTTTAGCAGATTTCACTTAAGGGAAATCCGCTATTGAGGTCGTACTCATGATGCAATTTCCGAAAAATTTCTTCAAATGCCCATCATTCCTACCCAGGAGATGGCGGAAATGAGGTCCGTTGTCTGTTAACACTCTAGCAATCGCAATTAGCAGATTTCCCTTAATGGAAATCAGCTATTGAGGTCGTACTCATGACGCGAGTTTTTACAAATTTCCTCAAATGTCCATCGATCCTACCCAGGAGATGACGAAAATGAGGTCCGTTCAAAATTATATATATATATATCTTAATATATATAAATCTCCTGTCACGATGTTTGTCCGCGATGGACTCCTAAACTACTTAACCGATTTTAAATTAAATTGGCACACCGTGAGCAGTCTGGTCCAACTTGAGAGATAGGCTATATTAATTTTCTCTCTGACACGAACAGGAGTGGGGGTTATAAGGGAGGCCTGAAATTAAAAAGTCGCGATATTTCGTTTTCTATTGGTTTTTTCGCAAATATGCACATAACAAAAGTTGTTTATTTGGTTATTTAGAGTAACTTTTGTCATAAACACTTTCATCGTATTCCGAAGTTTAAATGAGTTATACGCTAATGACTATAGCGGGAGTCAACAATATTATTTGGGACAAAAGACCCAACCGAAATAAATAAAACTCGGTATGTGTATTAGCACTAACGCTTTCATTATAAGAAGCCATACCAACATTTCTAGGGACGGGCAGGAGTGGGGGTTTTAAGGGAAGCCAGAAATTAAAAATAGCGATATTTCGTTTTATATTGGTTTTTCGGCAAATATGCACATAACAAAAGTTGTTTATTTTGTTATTTAGAGTAACTTTTCTTATATACATTTTTTTTCGTATACCGAATTATAAACGAGATATACGCTAAAAATTATAGCGGAAGTGAAAAATTTTATTTGGCAAAAGGACTCAACCGAACTAAATAAAACACTCACTATGTGTATTAGCACTAACGCCTTCCTTATAAAAAGCCATACTATTTCTAGGGACAGACAGGAGTGGGGGTTATAAGGGAGACCTGAAATTAAAAATATTGATATTTCGTTTCCTATTGTAGTTTCGGCAAATATGCTCATAACAAAAGTTGTTTATTTTGTTATTTAGAGAAATTTGCTCAAGAATTCTTTTCAATATGAACTATTAGGTACCTCACCTGGAAAAATTAATTCAAATGTATGTTAATATTTAGTCCTTAATAATTCAAATCTATGCATAATGCACAGGAAGCGGGAAATGACAATATGGAGGACAGTGAAGTCTTACATAAAAAATTAATTTTATTATTAACAAATCCACAGAAACGACGGGTATTAACCCTAAACACTGGGACGGGTAAATGTCAAAATATTGTGCAAAATAAAGCCTTTCCAAAAAAATACCATCAACATTCAGCCTCAAATGAATTCCCGAGCGAAGCCGGGTATCTGAGCTAGTATATATATATATATATATATATATATATATATATATATATATATATATAGATATATATATATATATATATTTGTCTGTTATCGCTCTAGCGGACGCAATTTTTGTTTGATCGTTACCAACCTTCATATTAAGCGTTTTTTACGTAAAAAGAAAGATCAAGTTCGTTAATGGCTGAAATCGGACCAGTGGGAGGGGCGATTTTTGAAAATTCATAATATCTCCGTTACTATGCGTCGGATCGAAATATTATATAGAATCAATCTTATTGTAAATTAAATTTACTATAAATATTGTTCTATACATTTATTCTGTATCTTGAATTGTGGTCGACAGAACCCCGCCATGTTCGGGACTCTCCGCCGAGAGCTCTGGTGGCCGTTTCCAGAACTATTCGTACCTCGTGAATAGGTTTAGAGATCCCTTCCTACTACAGCTGTTATTAGGCGGATTTCTCTATTGTAAAACTTCACGTGGGAAATCTGCTTAGTTTACGCAGCCCCTGCGTGACGAACTTTTTAGCAGATTTCCCTTAAGGGAAATCAGCTATTGAGGTCGTACTCATGACGAGATTTTCAAAAAAATTCTTCAAATGTCCATCGATCCTACCCAGGACATGACGAAAATGAGGTCCGTTCAAAATTATATATATATATCTATATATATATATATCTATATATATATATATATATATATATATATATATTTGTCTGTAAACGCTCTAGCGGTCGCAATTTTCGTTCGATCGTTATCAAACTCGATATTTAAACGTTTTTATGCAAAAATAAAGATCAAGTTTGTTAAGGGCTGAAATCGGACCAGTGGGAGGGGGGGGTTTAGAGGGGAGGATTTTCTAAAATTTGAAATATTTCTGTTACTATACGTCGGATCGAAAAATTGTATAAAATCAATCTTATTGCAAATTAAATTTACTATAAATAATGTTATATACATGTATTCTGTATCTTGAATATTAACCGAGATATTTGCATTTTTCTGTTTTCAACTTCTGAGATGAGATCGGCCAACTTCGGGTCTAGTCGTGAGTTTCCGTCAAGAGCTAGTTCGGGCCGTTACCGTAATTGTTTGACTCTCTATTCTGAAATGTCTCTATTGTAAAACTTCACGTGGGAAATCTGCTTAGTTTACGCAGCCCCTGCGTGACGGACTTTTTTTATCGTTACCAAACTCTGCATTTAATCGTTTTATGTAAAAAGAAAGACCAAGTTCGTTAATGGCTGAAGTACACCCGGAAGAAGAGGGGTTTGGAGAGGAGAAATTTGGAAATTTAAAATATCTCCATTATTTTACGTAGAAATAGAGTATAAGGTGGCATCACAAGTGTGTTATTCCAGCACGTGGATCTGGTTAGCTTAAGCAGCCCCTGCGTGACAGACTTTATTTTGTAGGTCAAATATTATGCGACAATAAGCAGGGCCCCGCTACCATATGTGCAAAGTGTAACGGACGAGCTATGGTTCCCGCCAAAAGCTAGTTTCCGTAACTGATCGGCACTCGTATGGAGATTTCTTTTGTATAACTTTACGTGGGACATCTCCTTAGTTTACGCAGCCCCTGCGTGACAGACTTTATTTTGTAGGTCAAATATTATGCGACAATAAGCAGGGCCCCGCTACCATATGTGCAAAGAGTAACGGACGAGCTATGTTCCCGCCAAAAGCTAGTTTCCGTAACTGATTGGCACTCACATGGAGATTTCTCTTTTGTATAACTTTACGTGGGACATCTCCTTAGTTTACGCAGCCTCTGGGTGACAGACTTTATTTTGTAGGTCAAATATTATGCGACAATAAGCAGGGCCCCGCTACCATATGTGCAAAGTGTAACGGACGAGCTGTGGTTCCCGCCAAAAGCTAGTTTCCGTAACTGATCGGCACTCGTTTGGAGATTTCTCTTTTGTATAACTTTACGTGGGAAATCTCCTTAGTTTACACAGCCCCTGCGTGACGGACTTCGTTTTGCACACAGGCGCCAGTAGCCCTTACGGGGGCCCTAACAATAAGCACAAATAACACTTTCTTGTTTTCAGCCTTCAGTAAACCCCAACTTTTACTCGTCGGATTTTTACTTAGAAATGTAAAATATATGGTGAGAGGAGATCAATAGTGTGTTATGCCCACAAGTGGGAAATCTGCTCAGTTTAACTAGGACCTGTGTGACGGACTATATATATTATATAAATATATATATATATATATATATATATATATGTGTGTGTGTGTGTGTGTGTGTGTGTGTGTGTGTGTGTGTGTGTGTGTGTGTCTGTAAAAACTAAGCAGCTTTCCCGAGTACTGGAAGAATACATTAGTGACGTTTTTTCACTTTCTATCCTCTGTTCCTCTCGCAATAAAATGCCTGTTTAGTTCAAATATCATGAACAGAGATGTGGGTAACCGCTAGTTAATAACAGAAAAAATGCAAACAAATCGTTTAATTTTCACTTTTTTCGCAATAACGGAAAAATATAAGATTTTATATTTTAATTCTACTCAGCCCCCCCCCTCTCCTTTACGAATTTTATCTTTACTTTTGCAAACAGTTGAGTACAGAGTATAGTATCTTTCGAATAAAAATGAATGTTTCTTAAGCATAGAATGCTTATTCATCACCGCTATTTTATATTAGCAGTTTTCACTCATGTGAAATCAGCTATTAAGCTCTTACTCATGACGCGATTTTCGAAATTTATCTTCAAATGTCCATCGATCCTACTTAGTAGATGATGAAAATGAGGGCCGTTCGAAATTATATATGTATGTATATATATATATATATATATATATATATATATATATATATATATATTGTGCTATACAAAATGAAAGATTAAGTTCGTTGACAGCTGAAACTTAACCAGGGGAAGGAGAGGTGGTTTAGAGTGGGAGAATTTTTGGATCGAAAAAAATGTATAGAACCAGTCATATTGTAAATGCAATGTTCTATAAATATGGTTATGTACATTTTTTCACTATCTTGATTATTAACCGAGATATTTGCACTTTTTAGTTTTTGGTCTTTTGTAAACCCCCACTCCTGTTCATCTCATATTAACAATATGTTATTATGTTATGGAGCACTTTATTTGAAGCCTAAATACCAAATATTGCTCTCATTGGACCTTTACATTTTGAGATGAATGAAAATACGTATTGCACGTGGGAAATCTGTTAGGTTACGCAGTCCCTGCGTGACGGACTTTTTATAATGTATAGCACATACAAAAGGCGGGAAAGGAATTGTACTAAAATTGTAATATGACATTTCGTAATGTATTGGGTTACTAGTTGCCTGAGATTATTAGGAATGGAGGTACAGTAGACTACCGCTAACCGAAACCTTCGGGACCGAGGGGTTTCGGATAAGCGAAAATTTCGGTTAAACGGGAGTCCGAAATTTCTGCGTGAAAATGGATCAATTAGAATAAAAAACACGTTTATGTACTTGAAAAAAAGCTTATTTTATTTAACAATTAAAATAACTACGTACATATCTATATATATATATAAAATTGTAACCTCTGTCTGTACATTGATTTTTTTTGCGAAATTTCACGATAACTTTTCGTTTCACATGTCATAGACACCATAACTGCATTTTGTTTCTTTCGTGTATGTTTGTTGTTTGTTTGTTTGTTTTGTTTGTTTGTTTGTTTGTTTGTTTGTTTGTTTGTTTGTTTGTTACCTTTTCGCGCATAAACGGCTGAACCGAATTTTATGAAACTTTGGTATGTATATTACTACTAACCCAACTTAGACTTTAGGCTATATTAATTTACTCTGAGACTAACAGGAGTGCGGGTTATAAGGGAAGCCTGAAATTAAAAATAGCGATATTTCGTTTTCTATTGGTTTTTTCGGCAAATATGAACATAACAAAAGTTGTTTATTTTGTTTTAGAGTACTTTTGTTATATACACTTTTGTCGTATACCGAAGTTTAAATGTGTTATACGCTAAAAATTATAGCGGGAATCAACAATTTTATTTGGCACAAAAGACTCAACCGAACTAAACCAAACTCGCTATGTACATTAATACTAACGATTTCCTTATAATAAGCCATACAAACATTTCTAGGGATGGGCAGGAGTGGGGGTTATAAGGAAGGCCTGAAATTAAAAATAGCGATATTTCGTTTCCTATTGCTTTCTCAGCAAATATGCACACGATAAAAGTTGTTTATTTTGTTATTTAGAGTAACTTTTGTTATATATTTGCGTATACGGAAGTATAAATGAGTTATACGCTAAAACTATAGCGGGAGCCCACAATTTTATTTGGCACAAAAGACTCAACCGAACTAAACCAAACTCGCTATGTGAATTAATACTAACGATTCCTTATATTAAGCCATACCAACATTTCTATGGACGGGGCAGGAGTGGGGGTTTATAAGGGAAGCCTGAAATTAAAAATAGCGATATTTCGTTTTCCATTGGTTTTTCCGCAAATATAAACTTAACAAAAGTTGTTTATTTTGTTATTTGAGTAACTTTTGTTATATACACTTTTGTCGTATACCTAAGTATAAATGAGTTATACGAAACTTTAGTGGGCACTAACGGCTGAACCGAACTTAACAAAACTCGGTATGTCAATAAGCATTAATTCTTCCATGATTATAAGTTATATTAAAATTTTGGGTTCGAACGGGGGGGTTATAAGGGAGGCCTGATATAAAAAATTCACCATTTTTACATGTATAAGAGACGGGAAATATAAAAATATCGAAGACTGTGAAGAATTATCGAACAAATAATTCTATTATTAGCAAATCACCGGCAACGACGGGTAAATGAATTAAGCCGGGTATCTGAGCTAGTGTATTTATAAAACTATAGACTTAAAAAGAAAAATGAAAGGAAAAAAAACTTCATCGTTTAAAAAAGTCAGTGATTTTTCTTAGCCGAGCTTCTGAATTTTTTTTTTTGTTGATGCATAGTCACGCCATTTCTGAAGGGTAAATATATCAGAACGGCAGGAGGTAGGTTGTTGTTCGATGTATCGAAGCACCGTCTCCAGAGCATCTGTCGCTTGGGGGTGTGTAATGCGAGCTTCTGTTCCAATTTCGACGGGATCATAATCTTCTTCTTCTTCTTTGGAGACAATGTCTGCGATGTCATCGTCAGTCAATGTAATGCTAAATCTATCATCAGAATCGACCCATTGTTTCACATCAGTTTCTTCAACGTCTTCGCATCCTTGAATTTTAGTGAAAATGCTAAGAATTTCAACATTTTTTTCTTCTGATTGCCTGCTGATTTCATCTTCATCTGGTTGTCGTGGATCTTCACATTGATCAACTTCTAAAGGTCTAATTTTATTCCATGAATTTTTTAAATTTGAAGATGGAATCTCTTCCCAAGCATCAGCTAGCATGTATACAACATCTTTTATATTAACCAATTTTAATTTTGTTTACTAAGACCAGACCACCGAGTATAGAAGGAACTCTTCAATACTCACTGGACCCGAACCTAAGAGGTTGGGAGAAACAGATCGTCACATCCGTGTGACTGTCGACCCTCCCTCGCGCTCTCACACCCTCTTCTCACGCCCCTTTCCGCGAAGCTAGGACGAAGTAATTTCCCCCCCCCCCCCTCCCTAGCAACTCAAAATGTTTCGGTTATGCGAGAGAATCGGTTAATCGGGTTTCGGATAATCGGGAGTCTACTGTATACTGAAGGCTGAAGACAATAAAAATACAAATATTTTTTGAGTTAGGGAGTTGAAAATTCCAAAAGATAGGCACATATGTAACTGTGCAGCGTAAACGAAAGTATTCCCGCGTGCCCGAGACACACAAATGACTACATTTCACAATGTATTATCTACAGTTGCACTACAGCAAATTTCAAGGATCAACCGTCTGTTACACCCAGAACATAGCAACAGTTGTGTCAAAAGAATAGGATTTTAATCTTCGATCTCCTAAGTCAAGTCCGAATAAACAAAATCAATTTTTTACAAAGTGAAGTTGAAAATTATAAACGATCGACACAAATTTTACAGGAATTACTGCCATCTTGGTGTGGATTTAAAGGTATAAGAATTAGCAAGTAATTCTTGAATGCTTGGGAGGGAGCTTTTTTTTTACCATAAATGTACTCATTTGCTTCGGGCTACCGCTTTAAGCAGATTCTCCCTTAAGGTAAATCAGCTATTGAAGTCATACTCGTGACGCGAATTTCGAAAAAAATCTTCAAATGCCCATCGATCCTACCTAAGAGATGACGAAAAGTCCGTTACGCAGGGGCTGCGTTAACTAAGCAGATTTCCCACTTGCGTCACGTATTTGCATTTATCTCATGGCATAAAAATTCAATGAGAACAATATTTTTTTATATAACATTCAAATAAAGTCCTTCATAATATAACAGCTAATTGTTGATATGGCATGAGTAGGAGTGGGGGTTTACTCAGAGCCGAAAACTAAAAAAACGCAAATATCTCGGTTAATATTAAAGATAATGGAAAAATGTACATAACAACATTTATAGAACATTACATTTGCAATAAGATTGGTTCTTTACAATTTTTCGGTCCGACGTATAATAACGGAGATATTAAGAAATTTCGAAATCGTCCCCTCTAAACCCCCTCCCCCAGTCCGATTTCAGCCGTTAACGTATATGATCTTTCTTTTTACATATAACACTTATATATCGAGTTTCGAAAGGATTAAACAAAAATTGCGCCGCTAGAGCGGTAATAGACATATATATACAATTTTTAACGGACCTCATTTTCGTCATATACTAGGTAGGATCGATGGACTTTGAAAAAAAATTTCGAAAATCGCGTCATGAGTACAACCTCAATAGCTGATTCTGCTAGCTAAGGGAAATCTGCTAAAATGAGGTCCGTTCAAAATTGTATGTACATATATTAGTCTGTTGCCACTTTAGCAGTCACAATTATTGTTTTATCGTTACCAAACTCGATATATAAGCGTTTCATAAGAAACTCAAGATCAAGTTCGTTAAAGGCTAAAAGCGGTTTGAAAATTCGAAATATCTTCCTTACTATAGATCAGATCGAAAAATTGTATAGAACCAATCATATTGCAATTTTTTTTTCCAACAGTAAAATGTCTGATGCGCTAGACATCCTTACTTGAAGCATTAAACTTGGCTCAAGTACTGGGATTGCTCACTAAATTCTATTAAGCTGTGCATTTGCCGGGGGCACTGTAGGACTTCTCTGGGTTCCCCCAATGCCCAGTCAGTTTCGTGAGTAAATTGAGTCGCTACTAGACTAATGAAGTAGCAATAACAAAGACAAACACAAGCAATAACAAAGAAATTTCAACGAAAGCCTTCATGGATTGTAGAGCCAAAGATTTCCATTTTAATTAATTAAAGATCCATAGCTCCAACCAAATTGTAAATGAATATATTGAAAATTTTAATATGTTGATAAACTGTCCCCATTCATTTAGCTGCCTAAATGTTCACGCAGACCAAAAATGAAATGCAAAGAACTATTCAAAACTCCATACTTAGCCAGATGTAGAACGTACATTTTGGTTGAGTAGTGGGGGAGAGGTTGATTATGTGCTTACGTTCCATACTATAGGAAGCATTAGGAATTAATAAACATAAATCAAAATTTGACGGTATAAAAATTGTCTTTGTATTTGTTCTCAAAAATTACTTACATATTTATTAAAAATAAAAACTGTATTTAACTGAATTTGAGACTTGCAAAAAGGAACATCCTTCCTAATTAAAAAAAAAATATTCTTTCAGAGTTTTAATGCGAGTTAATTTTATTACTACATTAACAACCCTGTAATATGAATCATTAATCTAAAAAATAAATGAAAATTTTTGTTGCAAAAACATATGTATTTTCAAAGTAAAACTTAAGGTGGTAACAGTTGGTCGTAATTCTCTACCGGAAATTGTCTTCTTTTGAGGCCTTTATAATAATGTTGTTCCAAGTTCCCAGATATCTATTTTAAATAGCCATGCAATGTATTCGTTTCAAATGTTTAAAGTACATAAATTAATAGACTTGCAAAGAGCGAAGGCGATGTATTTGGGTTGAGAAAAACAGTTTCTTGAAACCTAAAGCTGAAGATTTTTGGCGACATAATAATGGGGTACGTAGAATTATTGTAAATAGATGGAGAGAGACCTCCATTGTAGAATTAATGCATGCTAATGCTTGTTTATGTTTAGTTGGATTGGCTTTGCTCTTATCAAGGCTGTTGGTGTACTCTTCAAACCCTGACTGGACCTGATCTACCATTTGCCTCTCATGGATGGTTTTTGAAGTCTTCTGAAAAATCAAGGTTCATTTTTTTTTTTTTTTTTCCATCTTAACTATTTAGATTTATGTGTTCTCAGAATTTGATGCTTATAATTATCTGTTGTCTACCAGGTCTAAACACTTTAAAGTAGATGTTAACTTGAGGATACATTTCTGTTTTTCTACTAAAATTAGTTTTGTGTTCTAAGAGATTTCCCCAATTGTGTATGTGAGGTAGCTATTCCAAATGCTGCTTTATTTTCTACCTCCCAATTGATATATGCTAGTTCATCATATGATTTATATATATTTAAGTTAAACAAATTTTTATTTTGAAAAAGATCATTTTGATGGAAAATGTATATACACTTTTCCTTTATGCACAAGGGGGGAAAATTGCCCTGACTGAATATGAAGTTAATTTTACTCGGGAAATATGAAATATAATCCCTGTAAAATATTGCTTTATTTTACAGGGATCATGTTAATAATTTTTAGCAGTTGATAAATTATATACACTTTAATATCAATTCTCCGAATAGTAAAATGGGGGCATTAGGTTATTTATTTTATATTTATTAAACGCCCAGTTTGAAAAACACAGTACTCAATTTGTTACAAATTCCCAACAAGATGGTTGGTTTATTATTTCTTCTAAATGGGTTTTACGTAATTATTTAATAAATTATAATTTAAACATTAGAACAAATACTTTAATTTTAAAATCAGCTAATATAATTTTAAAAATTCTTGTAGATGGGTTGTTTACTGATTTAGTATTTTTTATTAAATAGCTGTTTATTGTCATATTACTAATCCTGATCTGGGGCAGTCTTTATTTAGTAACATTATTTAAATATTCTGGATAAGCTTATTCAATATATTATTCAACTATATAAATTATATAGTGACGGAATTCATTAAATAACATCCCAAGTCCCTCCCTGGCTAGAAATGGGTGGTTGCCTGTAGATAACCCATCCCAATTAGTTTTAGTTCCATAAAGTGGACGTTAATAAATAATAATAAAAATTATTTAACTTTTTATCAGACTAAATTTTAAATAAAATTATTTATTAACGTCCACTTTTTGCAACTAAGGCTAATTGGGATGGGTTCTCTACAGGTTACCACCTTTTCTAGTGAATCCCGTCACTAAAGAAATTTCTATTGTCCAGGCGAGAATCAAACTCGCCACTCTAGATTTACTATGTGAGATTAAGGTCAACGCATTAACTTTCATGGCTAACCTGAGCCCCAGATTAAATTTTAGGGCACAGGTTAGGCATCCGTGTCAAGGTGTAGGTTTTTGTGTTATTGCTTACACCTAGAGTTTTGGATTCAATTCCCATGTGGGCAATTGAAATATATTTTTGCTGAAGAAGTCACTAAATGGGAAGCCCGTCATGACAGGGATAAGCTAAGCAGGTTTCCTGGAAGCTAAAGTTACATACTGGTCTCATTTCACAATATTTTCTATATTATTCTCTGAAGAAGAAACCTGTGGGGTCTTTTTTACTTTACCCACACCAGTTACTTATTTCTAAAACAGTGATTTATGTTATCGTTAAATTGATAAAAGTAATGAACATATGTTTG
This sequence comes from Riptortus pedestris, assembly GCA_019009955.1. Lineage (NCBI taxonomy): Eukaryota > Metazoa > Arthropoda > Insecta > Hemiptera > Alydidae > Riptortus > Riptortus pedestris. The sequence continues at coordinate 78,857,673 of CM032232.1, forward strand.
AAATAATGTATTTAATAAGTTTTAAATGTTATCAAAAATTATACTTTAATATGCATTTCGTTGAATCAACACTTAGGAGGCCAATATGCATTCAAAGATTTTAAAAAACCACTGAAATATCTCCTCCGCACACACTTCCCTAAGCAAATTTTTCCAGTCTGTTATGGTTTTTGAAGAAATTTCCTAACTCTTTCTTGCAAAATTTCGTCATTGCATAGCCATTTGCCTAGGCATAAATCAACAAAATACACTTCCTTAATGTAAGTTTACAATTGCTGAACCATTTATCTTTGTAACAGCCTATTTCTTGTCTGCAACTTCTTAAGACTGCATCTAAATACCTCTTTTTTTATTAAATATAATCCTCATGAAGTGTCCTTTTCTACATTTCCTTGATTTATACAATAATCCATACCTCTCCAAAGCCCTATGTGCTATTTCTTCTGATTTAAGAACACAACTAAATTGTATGAGATTCATTATTACAAAAAAAAAACTTACACATTTTTAAAAACCAACCATGTAATAGGCAGGTAACCTCTTTCATGGAAAAAATTTATATAGCTTAGCAACAGTTTGAATGAATTATTCAACCTAACAACTTGAGTCTTTTTAATTTTCATATGACCAACTGTTACTTCAGAAAGTAACTGGTTTGGGTAAAGTAAAAAAGACCGAACCTGTGTAAACAGGAATTGAAATTTAAGCTGGTCATGAGATGTGAGGTGAATTAGATACTCTAATAAAAAACTCTTGATAATTTATTAGGGCTGGTACTTTCGGCAGCTTGTTGCTATCTTCAGACCCATTGCTCTTAAAGGCAACAGTTGCAAAGCATTTTTTTAATTGCCTTTCTAACTGCTTCTGATTTCTGTTTTCAGACTGTTTTTCACCCAATTGGCTCTATTACTCCATCTTTATGAGAAATCTTGTGAGTAAAAAACATGTTTTTATTATTTATCATTTTTTATATTTATTTTCATTTATGGATGGATTGATTTATATGGATTTTATTTTTACTTTAAGAAGTCATATTTCCTACTTAGAAAAATGTTTTAATGTTGGTTCTTTTTCTGCAGTTCTTAGTATACTGGCAATCAACATTTTTTGTTTATAAAATGATTTTTATTATTTTGTTCAATTGTTTTTTGTGCTGATGCTGTGTAAATTAAGCGTATTTCCAATGTTCTGGAATAGTATGTGAAAGAACATGCATATTGTAATCTCTAGTTCTACATTTCTAACTACCGTATGTAAACAAGACTTGAATTTTAAGCTGAACTTTAGATCCTTTGTGATATAGTATCTGAAAGTGAGAACTGCATTGGTCTATACTGTTAATATTTGTGTTAGAGAAAAATGACTAGAATGACTGTTCTAGAATACTATATTGTCAGCAATATTGGTAAATATCACTTTTTTTATGCCATTAATAATAAAGATATTTAGGATTATAGACTTGAAGCCTTTAAAATCCTCCACTCTAGATTCACCCAATAATGAATGTGGTCTTACAGTTCAACATGTTATGAAAAATATTTATCACTTGAGGAGATATTTCCCTGAGGAAAATCATGTATTGAGTGTCGTATTCATGGCGGATTTTCGAAAAATTTCCACATATGTCCATTGATCCGACCTAGGAGATAATATATATATATATATATATATATATATATATATGATGACCACTGTTCAAGCAGTTGCAATTTTGGTTTGATCAGTACCAAACTCTATATTTAAACATTTTATGTAAAAATAAAGATCAAGTTTGTAAATGGTTGAAATCAAACCACCAATGAGAGGGCAGACTTTCGAAAATTCAAAATATCTGTTAATATCCGTCATTGAAAAATTGAATACACCAATATTTTCGCAAATGTAATATTAATACACATGTTTCTTCTCTCAATATTAACCGAGTTTTGGCATTTTTTAGATCAGCCTTCAGTAAACCCCCACTTTTAATCACTTCAGGGAGATCAGCTATTGATATTGTATTCATGACACGACTTTTGAAACATTTCCTCGAATTTCGAGATGACAAATATGAGGTCCGTTTGAAACTGTATACATTTATATAAATCATGATGGATGTAACCATTGTGTTCTATCAGAAGCTGCTATTTTCATATTACTATACTCTTTAAAATCCATGAGATTTCAAAACATCATGAATCTTATTAATCATAATCGTGGATAGTATTCTCTATTCCCAATCATGGTTGATTATAAAAGCTCCTTGGCCCAAAAGCGGTTAAAATCATAATGATAACTGTTTTATATCAGAAAGAACTGGGTACATCTCCCCAGTACTTTAACCCCTCTCCCAGTGTTCGTCCTTTTAAATTATTTATTTATGAGAATTAAACTAATTCAAATTTCTGAGAAGTAACACTACATTACTACAATAAAATTATAAGCATAAAATCACATAATGCATAATCCAAAGTGAAGTCAGGAGGGGTGGTCCAGAAGTATTTAAAACTTGCATTTAAAAATAACCATAATATGACTGTCACAAAACCTGTGTATAAGCTGGGAGTTGTATAATTCCTCCTCTCTTCAAATCCTCCTTGTCTTAAGAGTGTTATGCATACACGGATAACATTAATAATAGTGTGTGTTAAATAGTTAGAAGAAACAAATTTCTTAAACAGATCACTATGGAGGAAAACGCTAATTCTAATACTGAGTTTTGTTTAGTCTGGTTCATTCATTTGCGCCTAATAAAATTGTTGACTCCCATTGTAGTTTTTAGCATATTTCTTATTTATATATCGATGAACAAGAAAAGTGATATAACAAAAGTTATCTCTTAATAAACAACTTCTGTTAAGTACATTTTTACAAAAAAGACTATTAGAAAATGAAATATGGTGAATTTGCATTTCATGGCTCCTTACAACCCCTATGTTCATTTCTGAAAATTTTAATATTTAGATTATAATCAAGAAGGTGCTAATACTTACTCAAATACGGGGTTCCGTTGAGATCGGTTTAGTCTTGTGCTTTTTAAAATTGTTAATTTCAGCTATAGTTTTTAGCGTATATCTTGCTCATACTTATACCACTCCAAGACTCTCCTCATCTGAACGAATCTTGTGCAGTTAAACATTTTTAAAAAGACACTTTGAGCAAATGACTTCTTTATTTTTTGATAATTGTTAATCAATTGCTTATAGAGAACCCATTAAATTCATTTAAACCCATGACTTAAACCCATTTGAGGTTGCAGAGAGGGCTACAATCTTTGTCCCTACCTCACTTTTAGAATATAAATTAAATTATTTTTAGAGTTCTACTGTATTTCTTTACACCAGGTATATAAAATACTATACAATTCTAATTTTTTTATGTTTTGAAAAAATAATTAAGTAAAGCAATTTTGATAACAATCAAGTTGGAGGAGAAGTTGTCGGGAGGCTAACACAGTTAATTGTGTTTACTTATTTCCTGTGAAATGTCGTATTTGCTTTCTACTCACATTTACTTCTTTGTATATAACTAAGCTCCACAATGTATACTCGGATTGGTTTTTGACATGAAATATGTACATTACAAATGGTATTTAATTATAATAAATGCTATCCATGATTATGATTTTAATTATTAATGGTGTGTCAAAGAGTGGAGAGGAATTGATTTGGGGCTTATTTTCATTTATTTTTCAAAACTAAAATACCTATTCTATAAGTCACCTACCTGGCCTTTACAGAAAAACAATATGCTTAGATGGGAAGAGTAAGTTGTATTCATTGAAACCTTGTCAAAAAAAAAAAAAAAATCCTTCACACAGGGGCTGTTAACTAAGCAGATTTCCCACATGGACACGTATTTTTTTCATTTATTTCAAAACGTAAAAGTTCAATGAGAACAATATTTGGTATTTAGGGCTGAAATAAAGTGCTTCATAATATAGCAGCTTATTGATAATATGACATGAGTACGACGGGGGGGGGGGGGGGTTACTGAAGGCCTAAAACTAAAAAATGCAAATATCTTGCATCATTATCAAGATGAGAAAAAATGTACATAACATTTATAGAACATTACATTTGCAATATGATTGTTTCTATACAGTTTTTTTATCCAATGTATAATAACAGATATATATATATATATATATATATATATATATATATACTAGCTCAGATACCCGGCTTCACCCGGGAATTGATTTGAGGCTGAATGGTGATGGTATTTTTTTGGCAAGGCTTTACTTTACACACTATTTTGACATTTACCTGTCCCAGTGAGGAATTATGGTACAGCTTATTATCATTATGGAGTTTGTGTTAATTCACATACGGAATTATGTTTAGTTCGGTTGAGTCTTTGGTACCAAATAAAATTGTTGATTCCCGTTAGAGTTTTTTAGCGTATAACTCATTTATACTTCCGTATACGGCAAAAGTGTATATAACAAAAGTTACTCTAAATAACAAAATAAACAACTTTTGTTATGTTCATATTTGCCGAAAAACGAATAGAAAACGAAATACCGCTATTTTTAAATTCAGGCCTCCCTTACAACCCCCACTCCTGCCCGTCCCTAGAAATGTTGGTATGGCTTATTATAATGAAGGTGTTAGTGCTAATACATATACCGAGTTTTATTTAATTCGGTTGGGTCTTTTGTCCCAAATAAAATTGTTCACTTCAGCTATAGGTTTTTGCATATATCTCGTTTATAATTCGGTATACGAAAAAAGTTTATATAACAAAAGTTACTCTAAATAACAAAATAAACAACTTTTGTAATGTGCATATTTGCAGAAAAACCAATAGGAAACGAAATATCGCTATTTTTAATTTCATGCCTTCCTTATAACCCCCACTCCTGTTTGTCTCAGAGGATATTAATATAGCCTAAAGTCTAGGTTGGGTTAGTAGTAAAATACTTACCAAGTTTCATAAAATTCGGTCCAGCCGTTTATGCGTGAAAAGGTAACAAACAAACAGACACGAAAGAAACAAAATGCAGTTATGGTGTCTATGACATGTGAAACGAAAAGTTATCGTGAAATTTCGCAATTTTATATATATATGTGTGTATACAGTTTTTATCGGACCTCATTTTCCTCATCTTCTGGGTAGAATCGATGGACATTTGAGGCAATTTTTCAAAATGTGCGTCATGAGTACGACCTCAATAGCTGATTTCCATTGAGGACAATCTGCTAAAATACCATTATTCAGTCTCAAATGATTTCCCGAGCAAAGCTGGGTGCTTCAGCTAGTTCTTCTTTCACCTCCAGAAAGGCCACTTTCACCTCAGAGTGGACCCCTTCAACTCAATGAGATTTTGAATTTTTAGACATTCAATCATCCAGCCTTGCCTAGAGAAAACTGTCTTGTCCATAGGGCCGGGCCAGAAACGAACCATTACCTTAAATTAACTTTCTCATGATTTGATATGTAAAATTCTATTTTACCAAGGTCTTGATGCTGTAGAATTATAATTGAGTCCTCTCATCATTCTCTTTCTTCTGGTAGAGACCTTCAAGTTGAAAAGTACATCTTATAGAAATTATCTTCATTGATATTACAAAAGAATGCCTTGGCAAGTTTGAATAATTTTATTCAGTACTAAGCTGAGATAATGTTTAGTTAATGCTACTTTTACTAATGATCAACATTAGCAACAATAATTTTATTTAGTAGTTAATAATATAATGCATTCATTATATTTTGAAGGTAGGCAACATTTATTTCAACCTGTAAAGGTTGGTTAACAGATATTCTGAATGTAAATTCATCCTATTTATCCTATTCTTCATGAGTATATCTATATAATAACTAAACCAAAAGGATACCATATTACATATCATATTTAGTCCTTAAGTTAATGAAATTTTTGTAACACAACTAGTACATATTGTAATGTATTAATCTTTATATATATATATATATATATATATATATATATATATATATAATTCTACTGTACATGTGTATGTCACTGAACTCCTAAATGGCTGGATAGATTTGAATAAATTTTTTTGTATGCATTTGGGTGACACCCTGGATGGTTTAGATTCACAAATCAGCCCGGAAGATGGAGCAGGAGTAGTGGTTGTAAAGGAGGCCTAAAATTAAAAATAGCGGTATTTCATTTCCTATTGGTTTTTCGGCAAATATGCACAGGATAAAAGTTGTTTATTTTGTTATTTAGAGTAACTTTTGTTATATTCACTTTTGTCGTATAACAAAGTATAAACGAGATGTGCACTAAAAAATTAAAGCGGAAGCCAACAATTTTATTGGGCACTAACGGTTGAGCCGAACTTAACAAAACTTGGTATGTGAATTAACATTAATTCTTCTCTGATTATAAGCTATATTAAATTTTTTAGGTGCCAACGGGAGTGGGGGTTATAAGGAAGGCCTGAATAAAAAATTCGCGATATTTCATTTTCTATTTGTTTTTAGACAAACGTTCACATAACAAAAGTTGTTTTTGTGTTATTAAAAGTAGCTTTTGTTTTTAACATAATATTAAATTTAATAATATCCCAGGTGATGTAAAACAGATTTTCCATTTGCTAGAATGGAGGCTGGTAGTGAAAAAGGCTGATTACATAACATTTTTCTGTCTGAGTTAAAATGATTTATATTAATATTGTATATGATACTATGATTGATATAGTGGCGAGTTCGATTCTCGCCTGGGCAAAGGAAATTATTTAGTGACGAAATTCATTAAATAACGTCCTAAATTCCCGCCCTGGCTAGAAAAGGGTGGTAACCTGTAGATAACCCGTCCCGATTAGCCTAAGTTGCAAAAAGTGGACGTTAATAAATAAATAAATAAGTATATGATACTTCGAAGTTTTTATTTGAAATCCTCAAACCTTCTCGTCTGCTCCGATTACAAACATTAACAAATTTTATCTTGAGTTTTATAAGAATTATTTGAATATTGAGTATGACCTCAATCAAGTAAATATTAAGCTCTGTAGAAAATATAATTGTCATTGTTAGTGTCTCATCATTCATGTTTGAATGTATCTTATACACTTAAGGCTCGATGAAAACAGTATTTGATATTAAAGCTAGGAATAAGATTTTTCATGATATATCCGCTTATTGTTAATGACATGAGTAAGACTCGGGGTTTGCTGAAGGCTGAAAAGAAAAAAAATGCTAATATTCCACTTAGGACAGTAATAGAGAGAACAAATTCATTTTGTTAATAATTTTAATTATTTTTTATTTGAAAGAATCTTTTCCACCTGGCAATCTTGAGAATGGGAGTATAACAGACAGCTAAACCCTGTCTGTTGAGAGTGAAAGGAATTTGAGTTTGATTCTATTTATTTTAACTCCTTTCCTCCCAAGTACGTACCTGAGTCAGCTTTTTGATTTTTGTTTATTACAGCTAGGATTGGGCAGAAAACCGGGTTTCCAATGTCGGAACCCTTTAACGATTGCCTACTCAGTAGCTACTTGAATGTGTGACCTTGAGAGTTTTGCCTCACGCTTATTGGTCAAGCCCGAGAGAAGGATATAGATTCATTTCTTGGCTGTTCTTCCTAAAGTTATAAAATATAAATAATTTCAGCTAGGCCCAAAAATTATCGAATTATATTCGATACGTATCCTTTCGTTTTGGACAATGGATCTAGCCTACGCTCGACAATGATACATACCTAATTCTCATCCTTAAATTCAAGACTTACATATATTTATTTCGAGTCTTTATTATATGATATGAGAAGTGATAAATATTTATAGCTTTGTTCGTTCTATTCAAAAGGCAGGCATTCCGGCAAATAAAATGGAGGGGGTTATTAGTAGAGGGAAATATTAATTAAAGTAAAATTCTAGTGGTCCTTAGGGTTATAAATTTACATGTTTATCTTCTTTATTAACGTTCACTTTGTAGTACTAAGGCTAATTGGGGCGAGTTGTTTATGGTTACCGCCCAGAGTGGAACTAAGGGTTTTATTTATTGACTTAGTCGTTAAATAAAATAAAATCCTATTACCTAAGTGAGAATTGAACTCACGATTCTAGGTTTACCTTGTATGATTAAGACCTACATTTTAACTTGCATGGTCAACCTTAGTCTCCCATCTATATCTTGATTTTAGATTAAAAAAAAATACTTATTATATTATTAAACGTTTAAATAACACATAGTTATTACTTGTATAGGGGACTCAGGTTGGCCGTGTGATTTAAAGCTTTGGTCTTAATCTCAAACAGCAAACCTAGAGTGGCGAGTTCGATTCCCGCCATTTATTTAGTGAGGGACTCATTAAATAAATTCCTTAGTACCACTCTAGACTAGAAAAGGGTGGTTCCCTGTAGATGACCCGTCCGGATTAGCTAATGTAGCATAAAGTGGGCGTAGATAAATAAATATTAAATATTACTTGTATAGTTTAGAGGGGGTGACTATCCCCCCCCCCCCTCAAATTCGTCTAAGATTTCGACTTGCATTAGTTATTTGCAAAAGTCTCAAGCGTGCCTATTTAGATTAGACTTCCTTGGAGGAAATTTTCTTAATTTAATCATATTTGCGTTATTATGATCTTATTTGGCATACACCTATACTACTGTAAGTCATCCTAAATGGATTCGGCGGAAACTAAAATTCGCCGGAATTCAACTCCGTCACTAGTGGGTAGATATGATTAAAACAAAAGTAGTGATGCTTGTAGCTTAACGAGTGGGGTCATTTCCACTATAAGGCGATAATAACTTTTAACTCCTCTCCATTAAAAAAGGTAAATATAATAAAATACTGGATTGTTGATGTTAAAACGAAATGGCGGGGGAGGGATATGTTTGTTGAGAGGGCCGGCAGATGGCAGACCAAGCCGGTGTTTACCCTCATCTGCAGAAGGGTGCAGCACCTTCAGTACCTCTAGCTCTCTGTCCCTCCTTGTTTAAAAGCTATCTCTAAAACTAGTTTCAAACGAGTCTTTTACTCATTGTAAAAATGTATTACACACACTAATACATCACAGATTTAAGTTTCTTCTCAGTGGAGTTATGCATTTTATCTCTATCATCAACAGTAACCATTAACAAACTGTAAGTCGATCTTCTCTTCTTATCGAATTTTGATGGATTAAATTCACATTTATTTTGTTATTTCTTTCATTGGAAGCTGGAAAAGGGCGAGGGAATGCTGTTTTGCATGTTGCAAACTTGTTTTTGACTGAATGTTCCAATTGAAGAGAGGTTATTAATTAGATCAGCTAACCATGCTTGCTCCATTCGCTTGACTTGTTTTGAAATCACACATTCTCCTTTTCCCTCTCCCTATTTTAGTCTAGTTCGCTGTCTTTGTTCTTATTTAATTGAAATTGTATTGTATTAGTGTGCTATAATGGAGTTAGAAGTTTATTTGTGGATCCATTCAACCTACTAACTTCCCATGTGCTCGACATATTTTTAGTTTTCAAGTTTTATTAATTGGAGCAACTTTCAAATATACAAGTTTTTTTTGTAATTTAGATTAATAAAAGTATAGATTGCAAGAAAATTGATTGACTATTTGCTAAAGATATATTTTGTCCTTGAGATTATGTCCCTTGTAGATAGCTTAACTGGATTTCTTATTGATGTTGAAATGTTACCAAACACCAGACAATCGTCTATAAAACTTGACTATTTTAACATCAGTTTATGTTTAAAGCTTCCTTAAATAGAATAACTTATAGTTTCACATGTCAAGTAATAGATATTGAAAATCACAGGCATGGCTGTAGCCTTGATAACCTCCCATAAATGAAACATTTTTTGTTCACTTCATGATGATGAGTACTTTTATAATAAGAAATGTAATCTAGTATGCTCCTTGTACACATTTTTGTGATTGTTTTATTCCCTGTTCAAGTTGATATGCATTATAATTTCTTTGTTTAATCTATATTTTGTTGTATTAGGATGTTTTAGGTTGAAAATTAGAATTAACTATGTCTTAATAATCATCTTATGTGTGTGAACTGTGTTTCTTGATTAATTTTGAAATAAATCATGCAATTATTTCTATTTCTTACCAGGAAATAGAATCTTGTATTTTCGAGTATATGTTATGTATGCATAACAATAGGATATGTTATTCTTTTTGAACCATTTGTGTTTATATTTTTAGTATTTCTTATTTTTCACTTTTTATTGTTTATGAAAGTAAATCTTTTTTATTAATTGAAGACAATATATAAATTCCAGATAACTACACTTTTTTTCTATTTAATGATATCTGCTTTCAGTACAATGCAACATCCAGGTATGGTATAAGGAGTGTACTGTATTGCTATAATAGGCAATTTTCTGTTATGACATTTGAAGTTGTATAAGAGCTATGCGTTCCATGAGAAATTTACCTAATTTTTGAAATTAATGCTGTTTGGTTTTCATGTCTTGTCTATTGAAGCAAATTGTGGGATAAAACAGTTAGTTGTAATTTCCATTTGGTGTCACATTATTAACATTTATTTTTATGCAAGAAGAAAAGGTATGGGCATTTAAAAATTTTGCTGACTTTTACAAGCTTTAGTTTATTGATTTACAGTATTATTTTATGCTGAGACAATTCTTATATAAATAAGTCAATGGGTATTAAAGAAGTCTTGGTAACCAAGAGAAAATAGAAATCAACTTCTAATACTTGGTCAACCATACATACCTGTATGTATGTAGTTTTAAAAATTGTTTCCATTTTAAAGGAAATTGAGACAAGTTAGCAAATCCATATTTGGTTTACCAAGTGTCTCTTATTTCAGCATTTTCCTTTATTACTTAATTTCATATGTGACTGAGTGTATTAATGAAAAATAAGTACTTTTTAATGTTTTTCTGTAAGATTATAAAAAAAAAGAAGGTAAAAATAGTAATGTGATTTGTACTGATAGTGCATATTACATATATTTCAATCGTAAAAAAGAAAAAAAAAATGCATTCCATCAACCAGGTGCTGAGAAAATTAAGGAAAATGTCATCTGCATATTCTATTCCCTATTGCCCACTTAATAAGACCCTACATAAACAGGAATTCAAATTTAATCTGTTTGTATATGAGGCGTTTGGTGGTCTAATAGATCAAACATGTGCTTGTGCATGCACACATTATATGAATGTGTATATATTAAAATGTATGTATAATATGGTGGTTGTAATTACTTTACTATATAATGTGCTAGCATTTAGAGAGGTATGGTATGTTGTGATCAAGTGATGCCCCGTGCTGTTTACTGCTGCTTATTTCTTCAAATAGTTGCTGTTGAGTATGCATTAATTTGGGCCAATAGTCCAACCTCAAAGCCTCATAATTGGACTATCACTATATAGTCAAAAACCATTAGATCTCAGCCTTAAGGGAGCTTGCTGGAACCTCTTGATTTTTTTTATTTGAAACCTTTTTGGGTATTTTTTTATTTATTTAAATGAGTCCCGCAATGCCGGCGATTTACTCATTATTCAAGTGTCATTAAAAAAGTGAAATGCAAAAAAACAAAAACAAACAAGAAACGGAAAAAGAGTGAACTATGTCAAACGGTGATTTTTGAAATGGGTTATTGTCATGCCAAGGTCATATATGGCTCAAACGATATTGCATATGGAAACATCAGGGTGATGAAAATAATATAAATGAAAATGTAACTATAGAAGGGGGTGGGAGAATAATTAAATAAATGAAAATAAATAAATAAGGAAATTGGATAACCAAAAAAAAAAAGGGGAACCAAAAAATAATAAATAAAATTAAAGTGTATACACCCTGGTAATGTAGGAAATAAGTGAAGAGTAGTGTGTAGAAGTTGTAGATTATAGTGTGTTATATATGTTATGTTAATGTCTTTTAGATGTTTAATGACTGAGTCTATGTAATTACTGTTATCAGTCAAAAGTTCCTGTAAGTCATGTGAAATGTCTAAATTGTTTCTTCGTCGGCAGTTAGTCAATATGCGATGTAGAGTTAAAGTTTTGTTACAATGTCTACAAGTCGGTGTGTCCTTGTTTGTCATTAAGTGTCCGTGGTGCAGCTTTTGAGTACTCTTGCTTTTTAAAATAAAAATAGTTTATCAACTCATATCTCATATTTGTTGATTACTGGGATTTTATATTGAATTGAAGGTATTTCTAGTAGCCATATGTGAGTAACAGGTCTAAATTCACTTAGTAACCCTAGTTAAGGAGGTTTGACAATCACACGTACTATAGGAATTCATTTAGAGAAAAATTTACTGTAGTACTGGGCATTAATTTATAAAAATAGAAAATAAAATTGAGTACTATGCTTAAAATGAATGTCGTATGAGAGATGTATTATACATTACTAGACTGTTCGAATTAACATTGTTGAACATCTTACCTTTCACCAATCATGATTTAAATCAATATTTATGTTATTTACAACATTTTTAATAAATATTAATTATCAAAATTCTTCTCCAGAAGCTATAATTCATGGATTTCATTTTATCCATCTATTTTTAAACTCTTCTTAATATTTTAGCTATATCATCTGAGATCATCAGAGCTCCCACCCCTCCCTGTTTCATTAATTTGTCCAGGAATAAGAGCACCCCCCTGTTAGTAAATAAATATTTAAAAACATCCCGTACTGATCTTTATGAATATCTTAATCATTCAGTTTTTATAATCGTGCAACATTACCTTATAGATTGTTCTGAAGCTATCTAAGGAATCATATAATTACCAAAAAAGACCAAGGTTGGGTAATAAACTCATTTGGGACCGAAAAATTGTATAGAATCAATCGTATTGAAAATAGATTATTATCTATAAACGTTATACACATTTTTTCTCTATATTGAATTTTGACCAAGATATTTCCATATTTTAGTTTTTGGCCATCATTAAACCCCCACTCCTACTCATGTCATATTAACAATAAGCTGGACCACTTTATTTGAAGCCTAAAAACTAAATATTGTTCTCATTGAACTTTTACTTTTTGAGATAAATAATACATGACGACATGAAATAAATGTCGATGTTTTTAAACAATTTGTTATATCATTTAAAAGTTTAATAAAAACAGTCCTTCAAAGACAGACTGGTTCATGTTTGTTGTGGTAGCTCTGAAGATATCAGTTTTAAACCATTTTGCAATGATAAATATGACACATTTTTATTCACTTGAATAATTCATCACCTCCGGAACTTAAAAATAATTTTTAGTGTTCTTTTTTTTTTTTTTTAAAAAAAAAGCTTGATTAACTGAGATGTGTATTTTAATCTGATATTAGCAATAAGCCAATATATCACAAAATGTCAATTCAATTTTAACAATAATGTATAGTTTTCACCATACTTCCATTTTATCATTACTTTGTAAGATATGTGGATAAACTTGTGGCACAGGTTGAATTTAGAGGCTTTATTTCATCTCTTTGTTCAAAGTAAAGAGAGATAATAATTGTGAAAAGTTTCACTTGTCAAATTCCTCCAGAATTATTCTTCAACCATCCCAGAATCCATTTTGAGTCATCCGTACTTCCTTATGTACGTTTGAACATAATACGTATGTATCTCTTATAAATTAGAAATGACTGCCTTAGAATTTTGAACTTTTATATTTAGGACTGTTGTTTCATCTTTTGATTGAAATCGATTGAAGGTTAGGTTGAGGGTTTTTTTTTTTGTCCCCCCCCCCTCTTCTTTCTCCTCATAGTAACCCTATGAGGAGTTGTTTATTTGAATGCATGTTCCATTGCCACATGGCATATTACATGTATGATTACGTTTAAACACATTTTTATTTTACAATATATACACGTTAATTAACTATCTACTCAAATATAATATAAAAAAAAATAATACAATAAAATATATAAAGTAATTACAAATAAAATTAATAAATGAAATGAAAAAAAAATTGGAGGGGGGGGTTAGGGGAGAAGTAAAAATAAAAAAATGCTAATTACTGCATACCTATTAGGGGTACTGGATATTTGTATTAGACATTTTTTTATCATAAAAAATCAATCAACTATTTTCTGCTCTTGTTATACTTTGCCACACCGGTACCAAATTCCACTTAATATGAAAACAAATTTTAGTGGAGTGCATCAATATTTTGTTGAGTAAAAAGTATTTTTTCATTTTATTTTTTTTTCATTGAAGTCCACTTTTTGCAACTAAGGCTAATTGTTGCAGGTTATCTACTGGTTACCATTCTTTCCTTAGCCAAAGTGGAACAAGGATTTTTTTTAATGAATTCCGTCGCTGAATAAATCCCTATTGCCCATGCCGGGAATCAAACTCGCCACTCTAGGTTTACCATGTGAAATTAATGGCAATGCTTTAACTGAAATGGCTAATCTGAGCCCCACATAAAAAAAGTTATGTGGTCTTCATAATATGAATGGTGCCATACTCAATTTTTTACTAACATGTAAAAACTTACATTTGTCCTTGTTAATAATTGAAATTCAAGCATCACGAGATGCTGGTTTGGAGAAAATTGAAATATTTTTATTATTACAAGTCTGACTGTATAGTGTTATTTAGCCAGTCAATGTTAGTAATGCAATATTCTACAATTGTTCTATACAACTTTTCTCCATCTCTATTAAAATCTACTCGTATTTTTCAGCTTTCAGTCTTTAGTAGTTAACCCTCCATTCCTACCTATGAATTTCGTTTAAGACAACTGCTTCTGAACATTTCATGTCCTGCTATAATTTCAATGTTTATTATAGGCTTATTATTTTGGGAGAAATAGAAAATAGAACGTGTGGTGACACCATCAGCAAGGCAGTGAACAAATTGGGAAATCTGCTAAATTTAAACATCACCTATGTGATAGGCTGTTGAATAGAACATAATTTACAACTATTAAATAATTAATAATATGATTTTTTTTTTTTATATGGGAAAAAAGGTATTGTTGGTTGTGCTGGAGTTTTATAACCCCGCCCTCACACACCACTATAAGAGTACACCTTGCAGTAATTACTATATTTTTCAGAGTCCTTAAATATTCTTACTGAATACCTGGCTAAAAAAGGATTCATTAATTTTTTTCTTTATGGTACTATCTGTACTTTCCACTCATAAAGGCTTGTTTTGATATAGTAGCTATTCGTGGAGTATAAAAATATCAAGGTTTTTATTTAACCAATTAAAAAAAAAAGTTTTAATGAGAGGCTTGTGTATTAAGTGTTTACATGTGTATGTTTACACCATACATACACATATAAACCCATTTGCACACATATTTAAATAAAAAAAGTGAAAATATTTTTGTATAAACTTAATAAAATAAATATCTTTTATTTCAGGTTTCTATGATGTCAGCAACTCCACAGTATGGAATTGGTGTTGCAAAAAACCGCTTTGAATTATTTGACGCCGAGGATGAAGATCCTTTGGAATTGTTAAAACAACGAGAAAAAGAAAGAGAAGAAAGGCGTAAAGCCAAACTCGCTGAAAAAGAAAATAAATCTAAGCAGCAAGTTCCTCCATCAAAGTCAAAAGTCCAAAAAGTGTTGAAAGAAACACAAAAAACTAAAGCTCCTGTTGAAATTCAAAAGCCGAAGGAAGACAAGAAGGTTAAAATAAGGAGAGACGCAGATGGTGAAGAAAGGGGTTTTAATACTCATGAGAAACGAGAATATTCTAATGAGCGTAAGTGGTTTGATAATGAGGCAAATAATGCGCAAGAAAATGGAGTTAACAATGATAGAGATAGACGGGATTTAAGGGATAACTTGTCTGGTAATGGATTTCAACGAGGAGGTAGGGGCGGAAGAAGAGGTTTGCCAAGGGGAGTTTTTGTTCGAGGAGGAGGTGGGAGAGGTGCGGCACGTGGCGGATTCCAACGGAATTTCGATAATAGAGGAAAGCGAGAGTATGATAGGCAATCTGGCTCTGACAAGACTGGAGTGAAACCTATTGACAAAAGAGAAGGATCTGGCGCTCATAATTGGGGGAATGCTCAGGATGACTGGAATAATCAGCAGCATGATGAATGGAACAATCAACAGGACGATTGGAACAATCAGCAAGACGATTGGACTACCCCTTCCCAGGATACCAACAACCTTGATAAATCTCCTAAAGCTGAAGAGGTAGCTCCTGTTTCTGAAGGCGAACAGCCTCCAGAACCTATTGTTGATGCATCGGCTACTCCTAAGGATGACGAACCGGGAACTGTAATTGAAGGTGGACTAGATGATAAACCCGAAATGACCCTCGATGAATGGAAAGCACTCAAGCAACCTCGAAACCAACCAAGCTTCAACATTCGTAAACCAGGAGAAGGAGAAGACCTGACAAGATGGAAAAAAATGTATGCTCTCAACAAGAAGAAAGAAGATGAGGAAGATACGGACGATGAGGAATACGAATACGGTGAATACCCACAGAGAGTTGGGAGACAGCGGCGCATTCTGGATATCAACATTAAGTTCAAAGATGCTCGTGGAGGTAGTGGAGAAAGAGGACGGGGAGGGCGTGGTTTTGGCGGGAGAGGCGGGCCTCGGGGAGGGGGGCGTGGTAGTGGCTTTGCTCGGGAACCAGTCCAGGAACGGCCAGGACCTAGGGACAGGGATCTACCACCTGCACCCAAAGTTGATGATGAAAAAGATTTTCCTTCACTTGCTTAATCCACACCAACAGACCTGCTTAATTAAATGGTTTTTAATGGAGCTTTATTAATTTCAATATCTGAAATTATAAATAGGTAAAGCATTATTGAATAACACTAATGGAATCCAAAAATGTAATTAAAATTACATTTCAAATGTTTGACATTTGCCTAGGATTTGCATTTAGTCAAATATGTTCACAGTTTCACACTTGGAGATTTTAAAACATTCTGAATAAAATGCTTTGTAAATTAATTTTAATGTTCTGGCGATTTGTGTTGGTTTGGTGTAATATTCAAATTGTTTAACTTTGTATGTTCACTTTTGTAAATTTAAATGCATTATTTTTTAAAAAATTAACTAACTATGCTGTATGCCTTGCTTAAAATATATTTTAATAAGTTATTACTGTAAATTGAGGAAAATAAAATGTTCGAAGAAGATTCAAATTTCTCATCCAATGTAAACTAACTGGAGATAAAACAGACAGATATTTTAAGTATATGCTTACAAATTCCCGGCTGTTAAGAAAATATGAGTTTTATTAGTAAAATCATTTGTTGTTTGCCCATAGAGACGATAATTATTAAATACATAAATCCTACAATTTTTAAGCACTGGTTTCTAACTGAAATCAAATTTTTTTCTTACATAAGAAATAAGATTGTCTATAAAGACATGTGCGGGATTTGGTTTTTAGTTTGTAAAAGGTAGGTAGAATCCAGCTCCAATTAAACAAAACAAAGAATATTGGCCTTTCCTATGCTGAAGTTAACAAGACTTTAGTGTTTATTTGTTGTGAATATTTTTATCCTGAAGATTTCTTTAGATATTTTTTAAAGAAATGTATTGAAGCGTTGCGCTACCCTAAATTTGTTTTTTTACAGTAGCTTCTTACTTCTCATAAAAAAAAAAAAAAAATGATATACATAAATAAATTTATTTTTTTTCAAGGCTGTGATGATGTTTCAGGGCTGGAACATTGTTGATGCAATTCCAATTCCTTTTCTATTAAAGTTAATATTTTTTCATTATAGATGATACTGTGTAGCCTCGGAAAGATATTGTCACTCTTGTGAGCACATTCATAGTTCACTTTTTGTATCAGATATCAAATTAAAATCTGTTTGAATGAATATAAAGGTGCATCAATATTGTTCCAGCAGTGAAGTATTGATCCTCCATCTATCTGAACTATTTTTGGTATTTCACATGAGTGATTAAAGTTCTTTAAAACAAAGTTGTGCTTTTATATATATATATATATATATATATATATATATATATATATATATATATAATCAAGAAAAGCCAATCATTATTATTATTATTTTTAAAAGAAGTATATTTTTTCTTTTTCTTTTTTTTTTTTTTTTTAGTAAAATTAATTTAATTATAAATCATTAGTTTATGTTAGTTTTACATACCTTAGTCCAGAATATTGCTGATTTTGTATTCTATGTCAATGTTATTTGTCATGAGATTTTGAGTTCATGAATTTTTAGTTTTATGATTTAAGAAATTGTTGGTAATTAAGCAGAACTTTTGCGAAGTTTATTGCTGAAAGCAAAAACATATATTATTCATAATCAGTGACTTTGTGTAGTAAGGGGTATGTTTTGTAAACCTATATTTTTGGTTCTAAGGCAAGAACTGGGTCTCATTATAATAAAATTATTTAATTGTGTAAATCAGAAAAATGAATTCCAGGTATATCATTTTCTGATAATTATAAGTAGTAGATTGTGGACCTCAAGAGCTTATAATAAATAGGCAGATTTATTTGTATTGAATGTTTCATTAAAATGCAGTTTAATAGAAACTCTTCAGTTATAGTGGGGATATTAAGAAAATATTTCATTCATTTTTCTAAACTTTAAATTTTTTTTTTGTTTTTGAGTCAGTGGTTATACAAAAATCGAGGAATCCAAGAGAATTATTAGCAATAAGGAATTGATTAGAAATATCTAATCCAATTTCCTTTGTAGAAAACTTAGTTAGATAATTAGAGAAATCCATTAACCTCTATTTTCTTAAATATCATGAAAGTTGTGTCTTTTGGTTTCCATCCTTCGAAATTATTTATTGAATATATTTTTTTAAAATGTTATTCTTCAGTAAGAATTTACCCTATGTTGAAATTAATTTTAAATTCCCCTTTTTGGTTAAGAAAGAAACATCAAACATTATTTAAGAAACGTTAAATGATTATTTAATTTTCTAATTTTTAAAATTATGACTTTAGGGCTCAAGAATGATTTCTGGAGTTCTTGTCTTCCCTATTTAACAGCTCCAAAGTTTCAATATTCTAAGTGTTTAATGTTTTTACTGTTGTCTTATATGAATCAAAATATAGTCCTATTAATGACAAGATAGCTCCTTCTTGCCAAAATCAGCCCTAATTTCAAATAAGGTTTACATAAGATGGTGAAATTCCTTAAATTGATCTGGTTTCTATAATACACATTGTTGCCTGAGACTCAATGAACTTGATTTGTTTGAGTTTGATAGTCTCTAAGGTGGCATCTTTGAATGAACGTGAGCTATTGAACATTTAAATTGTAAACTATAATTTTTTTTGTTGACATCTCTGGAAATGTCCCTTATTTAGTCTGGGAGAAATTAAAGCTCCCTTAAAAATGTTTGAATAACTCTTAGAAGCCGTTTGAATAACTCTTAGAAGCCTTCAGTTCTAAAATACTATTATTCCTTATTCTTAAATTCTAAGGTTATATGCAAAAACGTACCCATTTCATTTCAAGGAGCCTACCAATATTC
The DNA here is from genome assembly GCA_019009955.1 of Riptortus pedestris. Lineage (NCBI taxonomy): Eukaryota > Metazoa > Arthropoda > Insecta > Hemiptera > Alydidae > Riptortus > Riptortus pedestris. Next base: position 78,877,031 of record CM032232.1, read on the forward strand.
TAGTCTAATAGTACCAGTAGTACTTAATTTCCTTTTACTGAGTTCACGTTTAAAATGGATTTATATTTTAATTGAAATAAATTTAACTATCTTTTTACCAATAGTTAGTTAAAAATTAGCTTATCTTAATATTAATTAAGATGAGTTCTGAGAAGTTAGGTGGCTTCTGTAGTATTAAATTGATCACCAGTGATTTATTATGGCACGTACTTTAAAGATTGAAATGTGCTTTAAGTAGGAACTTCACAAATATATTTTCGATATTTAGTTATTTAAAACTTGAAGCTCTTGTTTGAGAAATATATACTTGTATTATTATATGATTATTGTTATATGTTATCTTTTTTATTATTACTTTTTTTTCATTCTAAGATTATGTTTAGTTAAAATATTGCTCAATATAAAAACTTCCAATCTTTAGAACTGTCTGAGAATGGACACTCAGGAAGGTGTTATGTCCTAATATCTAAGCAAATGTAGGCTAGGCAAATATATGCATTTATTGTGTGGTGTTCCACCTATTTGTGATTAACTGAGAGTAATAATAAATTGTTACTTGTTTATTTTTAGTTAGTAAATTTTCTCTCAGTTGTAGCATTTTTTCTTTTAATTTCTATTATGGGGCTAAATCTTAACAAATGTAATTGTGAGAAACTACATATTTTACGAGAAATTATAAATTGGGGAAGCTAAATCTTGAATAAACTATTTTTTGGAAAAAATTGATCCTGTCTTGAGCGTTCCTTTGGCAGAGATCTAAACTACAAACTTAGTTTTCTGTTACGGTGAAGCAGCATTGTATTTTCTTAAAATATATTTGTATTCTATCGGATGAGTGCTAAAATTGATCAGAACCCTAGTTTATCCTCCGTGACCCTCAAGGCAGTTTCTCTTATCATTCCATTTAGAGTTATAATTCTTGATTTGAATAGAATAATGCACGAAAAAATGGGATGTGATTTGGCTATTTAGTTCTTTACTCACCAGTGAAAAAATAAAATTATTCTAAATTTTTTTATTTCTTTGAGATAAATATTTTGTTAAATTAAAACACAAATTCTTAATTAATTAGATATTAGGATGTTAACATTTCTTTGACCCTTTATTTGTCAATAATGTTTTTTGAACGGAGATGGGTGTTTGCAACGTATTTTGAAAGATATGAACAAATGCTATCTCTTAAGTTCAGCTTCTAAGTGCTAACAAATTATATCTTGCTATTTGGAAGTGTAATTTAAATATTGGGTTTCATTTATAATTGAGCAAGTTTTTTTTTCTCTTACTATTAGTTTTAATGTCTTTGATATAAAAACCAGGGTTCCTGAAGCATTCACATTCGTCCTTAGGTTTTGCACTGATTCAGAGGAATTTCAACCTTTTTTTGACTAACCATTTCTTTCTCTCATTGTAGTCTTAACTTTCACTCATAATTGTGTGTATATTTTATTTAATTTTTGTGAAACGAGTGTAAACTGTTAATTTTTTTGATTCATTGTACTATCTTTCCCTAAAATCTAAGAAAAGAAATTATGGTTAAATTAATCAATGAAATCTTAATGTAATGACCATTTGGCCTATTGTGTGTAACATCCTCTATGACTTTCAATATTTTCCCACAGTTCTTGAATTAATCTTTAAGAATAGTATATATTTTATCAATCTGTATGAGATATTAAATCTGGTTTATTGCAAATACTATTTATTTTTATTGCTATGATATCTATATAATAAAGACTGCCATGAATTATTGTGGTTGAAACTTTTGTTTGTTTTACTTTTTTATTTTTTGAAGTGATGGTTTTCATTTATTTTCACAAGTATCTTTCAATTTTGTTGTGAATTTAGCAAGAAGTGATTTATGTTATTTTCTTTTTAGTTTATTAATTTTTAAGATATGTTCACAATTAAAACTCCAGATGAATGTCTTCCTCAAATAGTATTCCATTTATGGAATTGTATCTCGTAGATTCATAATTTTTGAAGCTGTTTTGAAATTTAAGATGATTTCTTTCTAGATCCTAGCATTAGCATTTTGAACTAAATTAAACCTGTATAAAGCAATAAATGTTTACAATGTTCCTTTTTTTCTTTTCTTATTTTATTTTTTTTTTCATAAACCTGTGTGTTCAGTGTACTCTTCATAAGTATTCAAAGTTTTCAGAATATTAAATTCTTGATTTGAACAATCATTTCTACTATTTTTTTTCTTTTGTTCCACCACCAAATGCTTCATAGTTACCACTTTAAGAATTTCGAGAGAGAAAATAAATGGTTAAAAGCATTGGTTTATTATATTCAATTACTTAAAATATATCTAATTGTTATCTTTGGTTTTAGACTGTAGAGCCAGTTATTTTTTATTTGTTTGGGATAATCAAACTAATATCTTGGCCCAGACAAAGTTCTCAAAACTTAAGGCTAATGCTAGTAACCCTTTACTAGTCTCGAAAGTGAAATTTTATTAGTCAAAGTTACTCAATGAAACCCGTTTAAGTTACTAGTAACTTATTGAGTTCTTGATATTAATGAAGTAAGTTTTATTTTCTCACGCATACAAGTGATAGACTGTGAATGTGTTTTAACATTTTTATTCCTTGGAGTTTGCCTAGGTTTTTTTATAAATCAAACCTTAATAGTTTTTGAAATATAAAAATAACAAACTGATTTTTAACCTGTTAATGGTGTTAAAAAAATAACAGATTTGAATTATTTAGGATAAAATATTAACAAAGGTTTGAATTAATTTATCAAGGTAAGGAACCAGGTAGATACATGGAAAGAATTGTGCAGAATATCAATATTTCTTGCTTTATACATTGTCATGTATGAAAATGTATAGAACAAAAATTACTCTAAATAACAAAATAAACAACTTTTGTTATGTGCATGTTTGCCAAAAAACCAATAGAAAACGAAATAGCATCTTTTTTCATTTCAGGCCTCCCTTATAATCACTGCTGTTTGTACCTAGAAATTTTAATATAGCTTATAATCATGGGGGGCTCAGGTTAGCCATGTGAGTTAAAGCGTTGACCTTAATCTCACATGGTAAACCTAGAGTGGTGAGTTTGATTCTCGCCTGGGCAAAGGAAATTATTTAGTGACGGAATTCATTAAATAACATCCTAAGTCCCACCCTGGCTAGAAAAGGGTGGTAACCTGTAGATAACCCGCCCCAATTAGCCTTAGTTGCAAAAAGTGGATGTTAATAAATAATTATAATCATGGAAGAGTTTATGCTAATGCAAAAATAGTTTTGAAAGTTTGACTCAATTGTTAGCACCTAGTCTAATTGTGTACTAGAAATGGGAAAGGCTGAAAGTGCCAAAAACACTTTTCCCGATTTTGCGTGGATTGCGATGAAAACGACAACGCCAATAACGTAGAGAATGTTGTAAGTGCTGGAGAAATACCTACTAGTTCCTAGAGCAAATGCAAGGAAAAGAACTGTGAAAGCGCCCGCTGACTGGCAGTGGAGAAGGCTGTAAGTGCCGGCCGCTGTGATGAATGTGCCTTTGCATTGCAGTATACGCTTGTCACTAGTCTTCACTGTTGTTTCAATGCAAACTGAGGATTTTATTGACTTCAAAGTGCTTGCTAAAAGTACCTGAACACTAAAAATCTTGGAATAAGTAAAATTTCACATATTCGTATTTCACACAAGAATCCTGGCATTGTAAAAGTGGCTTCAGTTTTGTCACCGGACGGTGATATGGTAACTTGGGAAAAGGTAAACATTTTAAAGGAGAATACAAATCTTGATGACCTCCCTGATGTGGATAAGTTACCAAAAATTCAGTTCAAGTGCAAGATATCACAAGGAAAGAAGAAGGATATAGAGGGAATGATTGAATACTTGGAGAAAGAAGAAGACAAGGCGTTCTACAGGGCTGTTGTTCATGGACCTAATCAGCCTGCCGTGGACGAGCAAGAAGACGGTGGAGAATAGGAGACGAGAGAGATAATATTTTAATACATATATTTTAATATACTGTTCATATATATTTAATACATATACAACTTATAATACCTCTTAAAAATAATGTAGCCTAACAAATAATTCTTTTAATGTTTAAACCCATTTTTTAACTTTTTTTTTCACTATAGTTAAGAAAACAAAACCTAAAAAATAGATTTTATGCTTAAAATGGCAACACAACTATGAACATTCATCTTATTTTAGTAGTGTGCGCTACACTGAAAGCCTTTTAACTAAAAAGGCATGGCACTTACAGCGTTTCCCAAAAAAAGATACGATGCCACTTTCACCTTTTCCCATACAAAATCAAGTAATATATGTTCAATTAAATAAAGAAATTTATTAATTAAATATAAATATATAATGTATTTTATAATGAATTAATTATACATGTTTTAAGTATACATTATAAGTTTTATAGTTTTTATTGAATACTGGATATTTTACTTCGTGGCACTTTCAGCCTTTTCCATTTCTAGTACACAATTGTTGACTCCCGCTTTAGTTTTTAGTGTATATATCGTTTATATGTTTTACGAACAAAAGTTACTCTAAATAACAAAATAAACAACTTTGGTTATGTGCATATTTGCCGAAAAACCAATAGGAAACGAAATATTGCTATTTATAATTTCAGGCCTCCCCTATAACCCCCCCCCCCATTGCTTTTTGTTACAGAATTTTAGTATAGCCTAAAGACTAAGTTAGATTAATAGTAATGTACATACCAAGTTTCATAAAATGTGGTTCAGTAGTATGGGCGCAAAAAGGTATATAAACGGACATTATAGCCAATAATTATTGATATTTCAATTCCATGTCAAAAGAAAAAGTATCTTGAAATTTTGAAAAAAAAAAAAAAAAACAATGTATAGATGGATGTTACAATTTGATACACCCATATATATAATCAATAAGGGAATAGACTTCATCTTTCAAGATGTAGGTGAGTGACATCGCTTATTAATTGAGAATTTCCCAATTAGTCCTCATGTTCGGGATTCACTTATGATGTAGCCCTTTTTGCCATAAAGAAAGAATTAGCAGAACAATTTTCAGAAATGGCAATTGACAATTTTCACAAAATTGGTTTGACTATCAATTCGAAAGAAAGCTAAGTAATTACAGTTGTAAAAGGAAAATTAACGTTCAACTATGTACTACCATGTTTTAAAGTTACATAAATACTGCCATGGGTCTCTTATGACCCACAATAAAAAAGTTAATTTTTTTTAATGGAACACAACAAATCTGAAAAAAATACAAATACAGTAAAAAGAACTTGTTTTTACGCTTGAATTAGAAAAAAAGTGCAAGAAAATTCAAATCTTCAAATAAAATAAAAATCAATATGTAAAAATGAATTTTAAGAGGGACATCTTTCTTCTTATATTTAAGCGTATTCAGCTCATTCTGAAACAGAAAGTAAGTCAGTATCTTAAATAATAAAGAAACTTTGAGGGGCTTTCTGCTACACTAAGAAATAAATTAAAATTTTATCTCCACAGTTCTGGCAGAGACATTTGATTCAGAGTGATTCTTGTAACCTGTGTTATAACATTTATAGCATATTGTTGAATGTTTCTGGTCAGACTTTTTGCTCAATTCATCCTCATTTATCTGTATCATGATCAGAATGAATAAACTGATTGGCACTGTAATTACTCATTATCATCAGACAGGATTCTGATTTCCATCATCTTCGTTCATATATGCCAACCAATCCTCATAATGTCTGCCATCCACAATAAAACCCTCATTAGTCATATCACTGTGAATACTTTAAACAACGTTTTAATGACGTAATTACTACTACGGGTCAAAAATGACCCCAGAACGATATTTAGACAGACAATCACAGAAACAAGATGAAGAGGTTAACTGTAACAGCTGTTACTAAGGGGAGAATACACGGTACCTAGTGGTGCTGCCTAGCAACAAACCAGAGAAGCCTTAAAAATAAAAATTATTTTATGCTCGGGTCGTTTTTGACCCATGGTAGTAGTTAAAGGTCAATGGATGGCCAACTTCAACACACAGGGCCAGAGGAAAGAATAAGATACCTAGGAGTTTCTTTCCAACAAGAGATTTATCTTGGATCCAAACAGCTTTCTGAACTAATGTTGAAAGCTACATAAAGATCGACGTCCTGTTTGCTGAAGCCTGATCAATAACTCAATAGTTTGAGCCAATACATATGGCCAATCCTTATTCTCCCTTTGAAATACTCACACAAAGGTCTAGAACTGCTTTGTGTCTGTCCCCAGAAGGAGCAATTGTGGTTGTCATTATCGTGAGATTGACATTCTTTCTCATGTTCTAGGGTCCTGCCAATGAGGCCAGCAAATCAGCAACTATCGACCTAATAAAGTGAACTCCCGAATTGCTCAATATTTTAAAAAATGACATCAGGATTGGGAGGTGTGTGAGTAATTTATCTGTAGTTCTTCAGAAGAATCCACCACTAGAAGTGCTGACAGTAGTCACGCAAAGGAAAAAAAAATAAGGTTTAATCCTAGAAATGACTACTTTGACAACAACATGAGCTAAGCAGAGGGTACAATTTAGAAAAGGCCTCTATTTACGAACCCTGGTGAGGAAATGTCAAATAAATATCTATCATCAAGGACTGGACTTTGAAGGGGCTCCTGTTTGGATCAAGAGGTGTTATACCTGAAACAACAGTCTAGACTCTACAAGAATAAAAGAAAGAAGGGAAGAAATTAATTTATAATACTTGGACTGATATAGGTAAACACACAAACCAAAAAAAATACATCGGTAAATAACTACCACAAGTAATCCCTAAGAATCTAACCCCCATCCTCTCCCATATTGGTATGTTTTGACGAGTACTTCCAATTACAAATCACAGATTTAGACAAAAGTCCCTTACACATGAAATGTGTAATTAGCTCTTAGGAGCCTAGTATTTAGCAAATTTTATGGAATATATTGTGATTTTAAATCTTATTCTTTAAACTCATGTCTATGATCCAGCACTAAGGAGAAGTAAAACATGTAGAAATGATTGTCTATGTAAAAAACACATCAAACAGAAAATTCAATTATCCCTACTCCTAAATCCCTCTCCCTGTGTTGACAGCACTAAGCTCCACAAGGAACTTGTCAGTACGCTATTGAAAAGCATAGACGAAATGTACGGATGTGAGTTCCTATTTTTCCATTAATTGATTCATTAGTATTTTACCTTTGATTGCCTCCACTCCAAATCATATCATTTATTTTGTTTTTCATAGAGCTATTGTATCACTATATTTGTTATATCTAGTTTAAATTTCAAGCATGGTTTACAATGAGTCCTTACTAAGGTGAGGGATTGAGAATAGAATATGAGATGATGTCTTCAGTATAACATAGGATATTAAGAATCTGCTTAGTTTTACACAGCATTTGCAGTAGCAGAATTTTTAATCAGCAATAAAATGAGGTAGCCTTGGAAACATTTCACAAATTTATACCATTTATTAAGCTCTGCAAAAATTTGTAAACTTATAAATCACAATGTGAAAGTAACAAGTAATTTATCCTTTTTAAGAGGAGAGGAGTGGTACTTGTTAAAAATAATTTATTTAAAGTTAATATGTTTCCTCTCATAGTGGAGACATAGCTTTTAGAAAGAAGGGTTGTAGTTCAATTTAATTTTAGATGTATTTGTTACTATTAGAGGATGTGAAACATTTAGAACAGTATGAATGAATTATTTTTATCTGTGAAATGTTAATTTTATTTAAACTTCAGTCATGACTTCGATAGAAGTAAAATTAACAATGATCTATAGAATATTTTCTGTATTATTTTGCCACCACTATTAATTTTGTCATTCCAATGCACTAGAAAAATTTGTTTTATATTTCTAATAATAGTATTAGCATTGCCTTGAACAATTTATCATCATTTAGAATAACTAAAAACTTTATTTTCTTAAAGGTAATTTAAATCAGAGAGGTTTCTAGAGGGCTTAGTGCCATACAGACTTAGTTTCCTATCACCCTAAAATGTGTTAGATTTCAAAGATTATTATTGAAAAATAATATGAACCCAGTACCATCAAAATTGAATTTTTTGATAAAGGGGTTATCACAGGAAAATGGGCTTTCCTAAGGCACCAATTTTACTAGTTAAAAATATTAACCTTTCCAATCAGATGACATACTAAGAAGTACTATATTCATTGAAATAAAATAATATTTGTAGGAACCTTTAATTCGACAGACAACTAATTTCAATGAACACTACGACAATTTTTGTGAGGTCAACTGTAATGGTATTAGTCATGGTAATAGATTTTATTCTCATAAAGAAATGAGGAGGCCTCTTAAAAGTAAATTATGTTGTTTAGTTATCCATGAATGAATAACAATTACCACACAGACAATTTTTTTTATTAAATCTTCCTCTCATGTTTCATGGCATTTTCCTTAACCATTCATTTTATTTAATATAGTTACAACAGATTTTAAAATCATTGCATATATATATATATATATATATATATGTAAAAACTCTCCCGCATGTTCTAAGTTCCTGCCAATGGGGAGAGCAAATGCACATTTCCCGACATCATAGGGTACGTCAGTTATTGCAAAACTTTTGAGAAGGTACAACCCAGAGTAGGAAATATATGAGGAAGTCGGCTGTACTTCATCAGGTGGGTTCATAAGAAGAGCGGATATTGATGTCATTTCAAGAAAAGAAGACAAAGGTATAATCATTGATCCTACAGTAAGATTTGAAACAAGAAGTAAATTTAGAAAAAATAAGCATCTCAACCCAATGCTGTCCATATTTTAAAGAAAAATACATTATACAAAATTGGACAGTAAAAGGGTTACTGTTTGGATTGAGAGACTGTCAACTGTAGAATACCTTCAAGATCTGAATATAAAGACTGAAGAAATAAGACAAATGTCAACTAATATTCTAAAAGCGTCCATCAGAATAATAAATTTCCATTTATACCAAAATAAATTTTAACTTTAGCTGCTCCCTTAGCAGCATCCCCAACCCCAACAGAAAACATATTTATATAAGACTCAAAATGGTAATAATTACCTTAAATAAGGCAGATATGGTGACCTTGATAGTTACCCCCCCCCCCAAAAGAGGGCAGCTTAATTTGTTGTACACACACACATTATATATATATATATAAATAATGTGTGTACAATGATTTTTTTCTTTTGAAATTTCACATACTTTTTCGTTTCACATGGAATTGAAATGAGATCAATAATTTTTGCTATTGGTGTCAGTGCCTGAACGGCTGAACTGAATTTAATGAAATTTGGTATAAGTATTACCCAACTTAGGGTTTAGGCCTATTCTAATATTCTTATAGACGAACAAGATTGGTGGTTGTACAGGAGGCCTGAAAAGAAAAATTGAAATATTTCCTATCCTATTAGTTTTTTTGGCAAATGTGCACATAACAAACCTCTTTTATTTTGATATTTAGTGTAACTTTTGTTGCAGGGCTGCGTAAACTAATCAGACTTCCCACGTTTGCCACTTATTTGCATTTACCTCATAAATTAAATGTTCAATGGGAACAATATTTGGTATTTAAGCATCAAATAATGCGCTTCATAATATAACAGCTTATTGTTAATGTGGCAGTAGTGGGGGTTTACTTACAGCCGAAAACTATAAAATGCAAGTATCTCAGTTAATAATCAAGATAGTGAAAATACGTACTTAACAACATTTATAGAACATTACATTTGTAATAAGATTGGTTCTATACGATTTTTCGATTCGACGTACCTATAATAACGGGGATATTAAGCATTTTCCAAATTCCTCCCTTTTAAACCCCCCCTCCCACCTGACGGATTTCAGCCATTAAAGAACTTGATCTTTCTTTTTACATATAACGCTAACATATCGAGTTTGGTAACGATTAATCAAAACTGCGACCGCTAGAGCCCCCCTATCACTGAGAAGAATAAAATTGTAAAGATATTACTGAAGCAATTACAGTCTATAGAAATTGATATATTTAAACAAAACCTTGCTCACAATTCCATGATTTATACAAAGAACTTCATTTCATTCCCAATCATTAGAATGCACGAAAGCCAATAATCGCCACTATATCACAGCCAGAATCAGGAGAGAAGCTCTCAATTTGATTAAAAGTCCGTCACGTAGGGGCTGCGTAAACTAAGCAGATTTCCCACGTGAAGTTTTACAATAGAGAAATTTCAGAATAGAGAGCCGAACAGTTACGGGAACGGCCCGAACTAGCTCTTGACGGAAAGTCACGAGTAAACCCGAAGTTAGCCGATCTCATCTCAGAAGCTCAAAACGGAAAAATGCAAATATCTCGGTAAATATTCAAGATACAGAATAAATGCACTATTTATAGTAAATTTAATTTGCAATAAGATTGATTCTATATAAATTTTCGATCCGACCTATAGTAACGGAGATATTTCAAATTTTCGAGAATCCTCCCCTCTAACCTCCCCTCCCACTGGTCCGATTTAAGCCATTAATTATCTTTCCATTATCTTTATTTTTACATAAAACGTTTAAATATCGAGTTTGGTAACGATCAAACGAAAATTGCGACCGCTAGAGTGTTAACAGACAAATATATATATATATATATATATATATATATATAAAAATGAACAGACCTCATTTTCGTCATCTCCTGGGTAGGATCGATAGACATTTGATGAATTTTTTCGAAACTCGCGTCATGAGTACGACCTCAAAAGCTGATTTCCCTTAAGGGAAATCTACTAATAAGCCTTGGATTAGCTATGAAACCGCTAACTGTTCACTAAGAAACCTCCAGGAACCTGAAGTCACCTATCCACTTCCTCGTTGTTCCCCCCAATCTCTGGGAATTCCGCCTTGTTGTATTTGCTCGAATTACGCTCAAAGAATCAAGTAATGGCCATCCTGGACGCAGGAGGTTACATTAACTTATATGAATATCTTAATAGCGTTGTTTTATGATCTTTTATATCAACAACAGTACTGTTATTTTTATTTTTAGCAGATTTCTCTTAGGGGAAATCAGCTATTGAGGTCGTACTCATGACGCAATTTTCGAAATTTTTCTTCACATGTCCATCGATCCCAGAAAATGAGGTCCGTTCAAAACTGTAAATATATATATACTGAAGTTCACAAAAACACGGCACTGCACTGTTCTTTGCGAAGATAACGGCACTGCACTCTTTTAAACACGGCACAACATGTTCTTCACATAAAACACTTTACCGCAACTAAGTCGCACTTTTGCACTGATAATCACTTGAAGACAGCTGAGAACAAAACAAACCTACTGGGGCATGCTGCAACTCTTTTTATAGCTTGTCGAAACATCAAAGCGAATTGTCTGGACTCTTCGAGAACTGGACTGGTATCACCGAGGACGAACGGGACCGTCTGGCGGAACTCTTTGATTTCCTCCGTACTTCCCAAATACGCGAACATCTCTGCTCAATTTTTCTTATATTTAATTTTCGCAACACTATATTTATATATTCTCACCATATTAACAATAAGCCTTTATGTCATTAACTACTTTATTGGAACCTTAAATACCAAATATTGTTTTCATTGGACTTTTACAGTGTTGATGTACATGATTAAAGGTTGAGTGATGTCATAATTTAAGATTTTAGGTTCTTAACTCGAAAATGTTTATTTGTGTTATACCACAATCTATATTTAGCTGTTTCATTTAACACTAATACCTTATCACTCAATTATACTGAAATTAGACCCAGAATAGGGAGGGGGAGGGGTTAAGCGTGAATTTGAAAATTCAAAATATCTACGTTACTTTAAGTCAGAACGAATATATTGTTACGAAAACTATGTACATGAAAATTAACACGTTCAGTAAGGCACGGGGTCAAATGACCCCGTACGTAACTGTCTCCCAGTACGGGTCGATTTTGAAGATAAATGTTCAAAAAACACTTTGACGGTTTTTGCTTTGTACTAGTAAATATAATTAAAAATAGTACGTTTATGTATTTCAAATCCAAAAAATACGTCGTATATCATTGAAAAATGCACGGGGCTTTATGACCCCGTGCCGGCCTGGAGATTGTTTTTTGGGCTCTAGTCCGGCACGGGCTCATATACGGGGCCTCACGGGGTGCTTTTCCTGTGAACCGCTTGTTCTATTATTTACATAAGCCTTGTAAATTAAATAATTTTCGTTTAATTAATTTTTAAACGCGTCCCTCCCATTTCAGTTTACTTTTTGCTGTCGTTTTGAAACATTAATCTGTATAATGTGCAAATCACGTGGCCGACAATTAGTGGATTTAGCTTCATTAAAAATGTGTTCCGGATGTTACGAATAATTAAGAAAAACATTGTCCTCTAAAGAAGCAGACAAAAAAGTTAGAACGTTTTGTGAAGAGTGCAACATGAAGTCACTTTGTCTACAATGCTTCAACAACTGCCATAAATCTATGTCCTAACCATTGCGATAATGAAGAATTGTTCATTCTGATAATAATTATTTGTTTATTCATATTACATACATTTCTTTATTATGTTTATTTTCAAATTATTTGTTTAAACTAAACTCCTAGTTCCTAGTTTGTTTTTTTCATTTTCTAATTTTATCTTTATAAACTAATAAATTTTAATTGTAATGTGTCGTAATTTAAAGTTAATTTATATTCACCCATTTAAATGTATAACAAAAATTAAAATCCTTCCTTGATCACCAAAATTATCACACAAAGGAAAAAAAAGGTCCCTACAAGGTGAAAAATGTAAGGTAAATATTCATTTCTAAGTCACGTAACAAAAACTTGATGAAAACACGGCCTTTTTTTGATGTCCTAAGAGTGAAAAAATATTTGAATATTGGAATTTAGTTCATTTTTCGAGTGGTAGTAGCGCATTAAAAGGGGACATAAGTACGGGGTCGATTGACCCCGTGCCGTACTTGTGGATAGTTGCACCACGGGGTCAATTGACCCCGTGTAGTACTTGTGGATAGACCACATTTTTGAAGTCCGTACTGAACGTGTTAAACAGAGTTAATCACATATTTAACTACGAAGCAGATGAAAGGAACCGCCCGAAGGTAGGACCTTTGGCACTAAAGCATGTTCTCGGCGATACCCGTTTGAGATCTAGTTTTGTCTGGAGGGTTTTCTGATCTCTCCTCTCCTCTATAAAAGCGGTCCAGCTCGCTCGAGAGTTAAGTAACCTCTCCTTAATGATACACTTGGTATAGCACAAGTGGGCTCACGGCGTAGCCTAGGTGTTACCTACACCTGCCATTTTTCTTGTTTTTAGTTATTTTTTGTTCTTTTATGAGGTTTCGCTGGGACTTGGAAAAAAAGAGAGAGAGCTAGTTTGTTCTCAGTTGTCTTCAAGTGAATTATATTGCAGCTTTAAGTTTCGGTACAGTGTTTTATGTAAGGAACAGTGTAGTGGCGTGTTTATGTAAAGAACAGTGCAGTGCCGCGTTCTTTGTAAACTTTAGTGATCGTGAGTTATTGTACTGTGCAATAGGAAATCAAGTTATTAGTACATACTGTGATTAATAGTTAAGAATAATTTACGGAGTGTCTAGTGCCAATAAATTGTGCAGTGATAAAGCTTGTGTTGTTAATTTTGCAATCCAAAAGAACTCTAATAAGCATCGTTTATTGTTTTTGAAACACCTTTGAACCTCCCTGGCTTGAAAAGGGTGGTAACCTGTCCCAATTAGCCTTAGTTGCAAAAAGTGGACGTTAATAAATAATTTAATTTATTATTTTTGCAATAAACGTAACAATACCATAGAACCAATCTTGTGGAACTACCGAAGTTCTACAATTGTTGTTTTATACATTTTAGCAGATTTCCCTTAAGGACTTCTGGTATTGATTCCCTTTCCTTAAGGGAAATCTGCTATTGCTACTCATGACGCGATTTTCTAAAATTTCCTTCAAATGTCAATCGATCCTACCCAGGAGATGGCGAAAATGAGGTGCCGTTCAAAATTATATATATATAAGTCTGTTAACGCTCTAGCGGTCGCAATTTTTGTTTGATCGTTACCAAACTCGATATTTAAACGTTTTATGTAAAAAGACAGATCAGCTTCGTTAATGGCTGAAACCGAATTAATGGGAGGGGGGTTTAGAGGAGGGATTTTGAAAAATTCGAAATATTTCCGTTACTATACGTCGAGTCAAAAAATTATATAGAACCAATCTTATCGTAAATTAAATTTACTCTGAATATTGTTATATACATTTATTCTCTATATTGAACATTAGCCGAGATATTTGCATCTTTATTAAGCTTGTACGGATAACGAGAAGAGTTCGGCTAACTTCGGGTCTAGTCTTGAGTTTCCGTCAAAAGCCGTTTCCTTAACTGTTCGACTCTCGTGAAATTTCTCTATTCTAAACCTTCACGAGGGAAATCTGCTTTGTTTACGCAGCCCCTGCGTGACGGACTTTTTACTTGACTCAAATGTTTAGTGAGTTATAAGTACTTTCTTCTTTTCATTCGTTAGTAATCCCCCATTACTACTCATTGAAATTTGACTTAGAAATAGCAGAATAGAAATATGTGGGGAGATTGTGGTGGATGGTATTACTAGTGAGTTATACCAGCTCGGGGATAATCTCCTTATTTTACACAGCCCATGCGTGACGGACTATTTCTTTTAACTTATAGAATGAATTTTGTTAAACTTCTAAAACATTTCGAAGTTCTGCGACATCTCTCTCTCCTCGTGAAAAATTCATAAACATGCTACAACAACAGACGAAAACAATCGTAGCCATATCGGAGGAGCTAAATCTAATTGAATAAAGTGAGCGGATGTGGTGGGAGATGGGCCGGAAGAGGTTATACATATCAAAGAGGCTGTATATAAATTCCAGATTTAGGTTAAGAATGGTATTTCCATAATCGCCTTATTCGAGGGAGGTGGTGGAGGCAGATAAGGTTCGGCTGGGGAGGGGAGGTCTCCCCATGTTCAGGATTCATCGGCTGCCCTAAAGTATACACTTTTATAACCTCTGTAAATACTCCGCTAGATGAGTCTTAGATCGAGGTTTGTATAAAAATTTCTGATGATGCCCCTATACGAGAGGTAAATAGTGGAGAGAAATCTACTGTGGAGGTTAAACTCATCAAGTGAATTGCCAACAATTTCTTCAATGCCCATTGCCTCTCATACATGATGAAAGTGTGATTCGTTCAAAGTTTTATACTTGCGTGAGTGTGTATATATATATATATATATATATATATATATATATATATATATATATATATATATATATATACTAGCGGACCCGACACAGACGTTGTCCTGGATGATATTTCAAGCGATTAGGATATTTAATTTAATAATATTATGTTTAAAACAAGAGATACTTTTAATAACACAAAAAACAACTTTTGTTATGTCCACGTTCGCCTAAAAACAAATAGAAAATGAAATATTGCAATTTTTTTTCCAGGCCTCCCTTATAACTCACTCCCGTACGAACATAAAAAAATTAATATAGGTTATAATCATGGAAGAATTAATTCTAATTTGCATATAGAGTTTTTTTATGTTTGGTTCAAGAAAATTGTTGGCTCCCACTTTAATTTTTTAGTGTATATCTCGTTTATACTTTTTTAAACGACAAAAGTGAATATAACAAAAGCTACTCTAAATAACAAAATAAACAACTTTTATACTGGGCATATTTGCCGAAAAACCAATAGGAAACGAAATATTACTATTTTTATTTTTAGACCTCTCCTACAACCCCCATTCTTGATCCATCTGCCGGGCTGATTTGTGAATCTAAACCATCCAGGACGTCACCCAATAATAATCCTATAGGAAGAGAAATATCGCTGTTTTTAATTTTAGGCCTCCATTATAACCCCTACTCCTGCTCGTTCCTAGAAATGTCGGACAGCTTATAATCCAGAATGAGTTAATACCAACTCACATACCGAATTTTATTGATGTCGGTTAAGTCTTTTGTATCCAATAAACGTTTTGTCTCCCCCTATAGTTTTTAGCGTATATCTCATTTATACTTCGCTTTACGACAAAAGTGTATATAATAAAAGTTACATTAAACTACAAAATAAACAACTTTTGTTATGTGCGTCTTTGCCGAAAAACCAATAGGAAACGAAATATTGTAATTTTACATTTCACACCTCCCTTATTACCTGTTCGTCTCTGAGAATATTAGTATAACCTATAGTCTAAGTTGGGTCAGAAGTAATATACGTACCAAGTTTCATAAAATTCGGTTAATTACTTTGGGCGTGAAATGGTAACTAACAAACAAATAAACAAACAGACACCAAAATCCACAAATTGCTGATATCGTGCCTATGGAATGTGTAACGCAAAAGAATCGTTAAATTTAGAGAAAAAAAAATAAATTTACAGACAGACGTTGCATTTTTAAATGAGATTAGCTCAAAGTTTTATACTTACATGTATGTGTGCAATGAAACTGTAACCTCTGTCTGTACATTGATTTTTATCTCGAAATTTCACGATACTTTTTTCGTTTCGCGTACCATAGACACGATACTCTTGCAATTTGTGGCGTTTGGTGTCTTGTTTGTTTGTTAATTACCTTTTCACGCATAAACTACTGACCAGAATTTTATTAAACTTGGTTGCATTGATATATATATATATATATATATATATATATATATATATATATAATTTAGAACGGACCTGAGTTCTGATACCTTCTAGGTAGGGTCGATGGACATTTGCTGAAATTTTTCGAATATCAAGTCATAAATGCAAGCTCAAAAGCTAATTTCCCTCAAGTGAAATCTGCTGATATGATAAGACCATCTTCTGAAATAACATAATGGTTGCAGCTACAAGATGTACATACCTTTTAGATGATAATGATATATATGTATTTATACACTCACCTATAGTGAACGGTCACCCTCAGTTTTATTTATACGGTTTAAGGGAAAATTTGGAATACTCTTAGTATAAATAGTGGGCTTATAAAGGTCGTCAGCAGAGTTGTGTAGTAAATTATTTTTAGTAGGCTTATAGTTATTGGGGTTTTATTTGAGTTTGCATTCGTATTTCTTTGACTGCTGACCGTGCTTCGAAAGTCTATAGAAATAATAAATTGACTATTATCTGAGTACTCATTAGATGAAAATTAAAGAAAGCAGATTATTGTTTATTTATATTCTTATTAAATTTATATTTCATTTGAATAACCATAAAACAAAAATGTGTGGAATCTCTACAAATTACTTATAGCTATTACTGTCCTTAGTAAAAATATTTCTACTCTCTAAGAATTATTATGGTCCTATTTAATAAAATTTGGGTCCATTAAGTAAACGTATACTGTCTATGCATATATAAACACTTGTAGCGATTTCAGTCAGGTAGGTGAAACATTTTTGAGCACCCCCTAATTATTGCACAAAAATGTTACATACATTTGAAAAAAAAATCTTTAAAATAGCACAATGCAACGAAATGATTAAATTCGACAACAAAATATTTCTACTCTCCAAGAATAATTATGTGGCTATTTAATAAAAAGTGGTTCCATTACTTAAAAAGAACCTACATTCTCATCATTAATATTAAAATTTATTAAATAACATGTTTACAGTTACATGAACCGTTATAGTTTAACATTTCCCTGTCATGTTTCGTCTATTTTCCTCTCTCTCCTCACAACGGCTCTCCTGCCACGCATAGATCAAACCCAACCACCTCTTCTCCGAATACCAGGAAATGCTGCTACCTTCAACAAATCAATAACACACCGAAATAAATGCACATGTCATCTGACTTCAAATGATTATTTTAAAAATCATTTTAGCAGATTTCCCTTAAGGGAAATCAGCTATTGAGGTCGTACTCATGACGCGATTTTACAAAATTTTCTTCAAATGTCCATCGATCCTACCCAGGAGATGACGAAAATGAGGTCCGTTCAAAATTATATATATCTATATATATATATATATATATATATATATATATATATATATATATATATATATATATATTTTTGTCTGTTATCGCTCTAGCGGTCGCAATTTTTGTTTGATCTTTACGAAACTCGATATTTAACCGTTTTATGTAAAAAGACAGACCAAGTTCGTTAATGGCTGAAATCGGACCAGAGGGAGGGGGGGGGTTTAGAGGGGGGATTTTCGAAAATTCAAAATATCTCCGTTACGATGCATCGGATCGAAAAATTGTACAGAACCAATCTTATTGCAAATTAAATTTATTATAAATATTGTTATATACATTTATTCTCTATCTTGAATATTAACCGAGATATTTGCATTTTTATGAAGTCTGTGGTGGGGTATAGTTCGGATTATGTCGGCCATCTTCGTCATTTCTCGGCTCAGGCGGAAGCTTCTTCTAACCTGGCGTTTTTAACTTTACCTTACCTTCCTTACTTTGTGAGATTTATGCAAATACGTTTTGTTCATCCGCCCCCCCCCCTTCTTTAGTTCTTGGACTACTAAAATTTGAGTTATTAAAATATAAATTATTCTTACAATTCAGAAGCCGTTTCAGTTGGGTATTTATTTTAATTAACTGAAAGATTTCTCATTATCTAATCACGGTGGTATTGTGTTACCAGTATGCAGATTTCTCTATTGTAAAACTTCACGTGGGAAATCTGCTTAGTTTACGCAGCCCCTGCGTGACGGACTTTTTATTTTTCTACTAGTTTCGCGTTCATATCAGGAAAAATTCTACTACAAAAAGGAATCAACCGATATCAAATATAATGTATACAAAATAAACTGTATGGATTGCAATAAAAGTTATATAGGAGAATAATCACAATTACTAAAAATAAGAATCAGATAACACTTGATAGACGTTGATCATGAACACTGTAAAACCGACCACGCGATTAAATACAACCATAAATTTGATGTTGAAAACGTAAGTGTAATAGGAAAATTCCGTCACGCAGGGGCTGCGTAAACTAAGCAGACTTCCTACGTGAAGCTATACAATAGAGAAATCTCAATACGAGAGCCGAACATTTACGGCCGAACTAGCTTTTGGCGGGAAACGTTCGTTATCGGCCCACATTTAATAAAAATGCAAATATCTCGATTAATATTCAAGATAGAGAATAAATGTATATAACAATATTTATAGTAAATTTAATTTGCAATAAGATTGGTTCTATACAAATTTTCGATCCGATTCATAACGGAGATATTTCGAATTTTCGAAATTCCCCCCCCCCTCTAAACCTCCCTCCCACTGGTCCGATTTCAGCCGTTAACGAACTTGATTTTTCTTTTTACATAAAACGACTAAATATCGAGACCTCATTTTCGTCATCTCCTGGGTAGGATCGATGGACATTTGAAGAAAAATTTCGAAAATCGCCTCATGAGTACAACCTCAAACCTCCCTTGAGGGGAAATCTGCTAAAAGAAAGGGATATAAGCAAGAGGAGGAAAAAAGAGAATTTGCAAATAATAAAAAATAGAATAAAAAGTCCGTCACACAGGGGCTGCGTAAACTAAGCAGATTTCCCACGTGAAGTTTTACAATAGAGAAATTTTACGAGAGCCGATCAGTTATTCAGGCCTCCCTTATAACCCCCACTCCCGTTCGAACCTAAAAAATAACATATAGCTTATAATCATGGAAGAATTAATGCTAATTTACATATAGAGTTTTGTTAAGTTCGGTTCAATCTTAGTGCCCAATAAAATTGATGGCTCCCACTTTAATTTTTTAGTGTATATCTGGTTTATGCATTGTTATACGACAAAAGTGAATGTAACAAAAGTGAATCTAAATAACAAAATAAACAACTTTTATCCTGTGCATATTTGCCGAAAAACCAATAGGAAACGAAATATCGCTATTTTTAATGTTAGGCCCCCACTCCTGCTCCATCTGCGGGATGATTTGTGAATCTGAACCATCCAGGGGGTCACCCAAAAGCAAACCAAAAAATTCATTCAAATCGGTCCTGCCGTCTAGGAGTTCAGTGACTTACACATGTACAGTAGAATTTTATATAGAAAGATATGATCTACCAGTCCTTACCAATTCTTTATGCATAGATAATGCATAAATACTGACACTGGAAATTATACCATTCATATTAAAAACAAAACGGTTATTAATAAATCTTTATAAGCTAGAAAAAAGAATTCGGTGATTGAATGGACACCATTTTACTAGGTACCACAAAGCGATGGCCAATATGTCTCAATTTAATTAGAGGAGAATAAAAAACAGCGTCACACTTTGTGATAGTACCTACTTTTACTTGTAGGAAGAATGAGGTCTGTAATTGAAGCTGATGACTTTCTCTCGCCATTAAATATGAAAGATAAAAATATCCAGATGCATGAAGGAGATAGCTTAAGTCGTAAACTTAAGTCCTAGATAAATAAAAAGGTTATATAACATGTTATGAATACTTTAAACATCCATCAAGACGTTTTAGGCAATCGTCTAAAAAGCTATCGTTGAGCTTTGGGGAATTAAGGGTGACAGTTTTAGCGCATTGGTCAGTTCATATTGGGATATAATTAAAATAACTCTGAACTTTAAAAAAAAAGAAAATCTGCCAAAACTCATATTGTAATGAGCCCTGTAAATAAAAAAGTCCGTCACGCAGGAGCTGCGTAAACTAAGCAGATTTCCCACTTGAAGTTTTACAATAGAGAAATTTCAGGAGAGCCAAGCAGTCAAGGAAACGGCCGGAAACTCGATATTTAAACGTTTTATGCAAAAAGACAGATCAAGTTCGTTAATGGCTGAAATCGGGCCAGTGGGAGGGGGGGTTTAGAGGGGGATTTTTGAAGATTCGAAATATCTCCGTTACCATAAGTCGGATCAAATCATTGTAAAGAACCAATCTTATTGCAAATTAAATTTACTATAAATATTGTTCTATACAAGTATTCTCTATCTTGAATATTAACCGAGATATTTGCATTTTTATTAAATTTGGGCAGATAACGGATGACTTTCCCGCCAAAATCTAGTTCGGCCCTTTGCCGCAACTGTTCGGCTCTCGTATGGAGATTTCTCTATTGTATAACTTCACACGTAGGAAATCTGCTTAGTTTACGCAGCCCCTGCGAGAAGGACTTTTTTTTTTCATACAATACCCTTACATGATAGAAGTTGAAAAACATTTTAAAATTTTTACTGTCAATAGTTTTTGAATGGTGGCCATATTTGTTTACGCCAACGCCTATAACTCCTTAACTATTTGCCCTGTCACTATGGAACAAAAACAAAACAATTCAGAAAATAAAGGACTACATTTTATGTTTACACTTTTTACCCCAATTTAATCAATGGGTGGAATTAGAGGCTACGTTTTCATATTTCTTAACTTTTTTTTCAGTTTTTAAGGGTGAGTAACTGTTTTCTTAAAAAAATTATATTATTTTGTTCAATGATACGACTACTTACTCCGAATAATTACTTATTCAAGATAAGAAACCCAAAAAATTAATCGATTAGCACGAAAACCCATTAAAAGAGAGTACGGACTTAAAACGTTTAGTTCCGTTAAGATTTATTATAATACATACATAGATGACCCATTAAAGAATATATTCTTCATAGTTTCATGGCAAGGGTCACCAATAAAAAACATTTATATTCATCGAATAAAGTTTGCGCGGAAAAATGTTTTTTATTTGTGACTCTTACCATGAAACTAAAAATAACATATAAAAATATTGGGTCCAGAATAAGAAGATGAAATTACAGAATATATTTCACTTGAACTGAAGATGATTAAATTAAAGCAAGTCTAATCAAAGAAATCTTTGATTATTGTATATATCCTCCTCAATAGTAAATTGCCCTTTTCCTCAGTAAATTTCCCTTTTGTAAACCTACTGAAACGAAAACAAAATAAAAAAAAAACAGACAATGCAATGCTCACAGAATGTAACACCAGGAATTCTAATAATTTACCCCCTCGTTACAAATGGAAATATCGAGTCGGTCTCTCTTCAAAGGATCTTCTAAAATTTTTGTCGACCCTCATTAAATTCTAGTAATCAAATTCAGAGGCTAATTAAATCAAAACAAGATCCTGATTAAAAGAAAACCCTTTTTGTATCCTACCTCCTCCTTCCGCCCTCTTTTACTATATCCATAGGCTCAATTTTTTTTGTCTTCTACCACTTTTTTTTGTTTCGTTCTGCCTAAAAGGTTGTTGCTTGAATTAATTAGAATTGATTGGCCAGTTAATACATTGGCTGGTCCTTAGTATCTTTTTATTTAGTCCAATAGGTTGTAAATTATTTCATAGCAGTAATACTGAGGAAACCGTTTCCTGTTGTCTTTTCTCGTTTTGCTTATTACTGCATTTTATTTGCAGATCTTCTTCTCTGACACCAATAATTGGTACAATTATTGTACTAGAAAAAGATATCAAAAGATCTTGAGTTTTCACAAAATCTTTCGTGTCCCACTAGAAGTCATATTTATCATTCCTAATCAGTTTAAAGACTACAGTACCAATAACTTAAATTATACTTATTATTTCTGACAACTCTTTTATAAAAAGTCATTGAATGCATTTAATTAAAATTGCAGTTATTTGAGTATTTAAGTTAACAATGGCTCCTTTTCAATTCAAGGTAAAATAAATCCCCCCACGCAAGTGCAATGAGAACAATATTTGGTATTTCAGTTTCAATATAAAACATTATATTCATAATGTAACAACTTATTGTTAATATGACATTAGTAGGAGGGGGGGGGGGATTTACTGAAGACATTCAAAGACTTATTATTTTCCAATTTTCTTGACAAAAATGAAAACCTTTCTCTTATTTCAGAAAATCAGCTGTAATCAAATTAAGGAAATTATTAATGTTTTTATCTAACAAAACATTGACAAGGTTGTCTGGCTAACGATTTCTTCTGTTAACTTACTTTACTTGTACTTAAAACAAGTACGCTACAATAACGCAGCGTTATATTTTATAAAATTCTTTCTAAAACCAATTGTTACCCTATACATTTCCTCAATCAGGGTTTGCCTTCGGGCGGTATTTTATTGGTCTCGAAGAAATCAGAACTTACAAATAGAAGGGAATAGTTAGCTTAACATTAGTGACATTTTGTTTCTGACAGAATCTGAAAGAAGTCAATGTTTACAATTCCTTGATGAATATTAATTTCCCCCATTTTTTTGACAAATATCTTGCTTCCTTGTGCCGTTGCAATGAAGTATTAAGATCTACAATAATTTAAAAAAAGTATTGTTTCTACAAGACCAATATTACCAAACTTATAGTTTGTTGAACAACTGCTTACAACGGATGGACGGATTTTTTTTTTATTGTAGGTCATCCTGAAGATTGAAAGTGTGTTACAAAACAAATGTGAGATCCATTCCTTAGGTTTATTATTTAGGCACTAATTAATAATTATCGATGTAAATCTTAGATAAATAAATTTCCTATCATACATTTATAGCTGTTATAATATACACAATTAACCAGGTATATCTGTAAGTATGGCAAACTGAACCAATATATACTTACATGAGTATCAAAAAAAAAAAAATACAAGAAAAAATAAAAGCTTTCGTCAAACTGCTTCTAGTATTACAGGCGTCTGTGAAATTTGATTTTGTTGTGGACAAATATCTTGCTTTTGGAGAAATATGAAGCTATATTTTTCTTATCAAAAACATTCTGTTTTATAGCATGTTTCATTGGAGCATTTTCGCCTTACAATCATGCCTTTATCTGCAAACAGTAGATATTAGATGTCTGTTTCCTCATTGAAAATTAACAAATAAAACAATTAAAATTGAATTACATTGACAATTGACTCAGTCATCGGTATACACCTTCTGCTTGAATCATCAATAATGCTAATCAACGGAAGGATCAAAAAATGCTAATGTTTTCCATTTGTGGTTTTTGTAATACAGTTGTTAGCTCTTATGTCTCTATCCTGTGTAGTAGACATTGAAGTAATAGTTTCAACAATTAACCATCATAACTCGACCAACTCATAGTCGAATCTGTGAATTCTAAGTCAGGGTTGATGTTATAGTTGTGCTTTAGTCAGATCAGGACTTAAGTTTAATACTTCAACTATCAGTTTTATATGGCTGGTTTACTTGCATAAGTTTACATTCCTTATTCATTTATTGCTCCCTTCAAGTAAAAGTTCGAACATATGGGCAGTTTCATGACTCTGATAAATGCTCTATCTACGATTATTTTGTGATAATGTGATAATCTCTTTCAAGCACTGAAATATTATATGCCACGAAAAAAAATCTCTTGCGAGTTTCAGTTCAGGGAAATCTGCTATTGAGGTTATATTCATGACACAATTTTCAAGAAATGTCTTCAAATGTCCATCATGGAGGTGACGAACATGTGTTCCATTCAAAACTATACATACACTCACACACACACACACACACACACACACACACACACACACACGCGCGCGCGCGCACACACACACACGCACACACACACACACACACACATATATATATATATATATGGATATTTGCCTGTTAAAGCTCTAGTGGTTGCAATTTTAGTAGTATGTTTGTTACCAGACTTGATGCTTAAACTTTATTTGACCAAGTTAAACTTTGAGATGAAATTCGTTAATCTCTAAAATCGACCCAGATGGAGAGTTTTGACAATGGGTATCACATAAAATTCGAATTATTTCTGTCATTATGAGTCTTATTGGAAAATTGTAATTAACGAACCTTGTTGAAAACGTAATATTCTACAATTATTGTTGTAGAATATTATAAACGCCTTACTCTGAATTTAAATTGGACGTATTACTTTCAAAGGATCTTTATTGTGTGGGAGACATGGATAACTATGTGAGGTTACGTCATCAATGAGCACTCTGTGCTCTGAGGGAAACAAGTAGCTATTGTGTTTGGAACCTAGTAAGTTTCATAGAAATGCCTTCAAATGTTCTCGAATCGTAGAAAATGAGTGCAGAAACATGATCAGCTTATTCAAAAATTGGATGTGGGATTGGAGTATATTTATAGCAAGTAACACATTTAACCAAAGGAGACTTCTGTCGCAGTCCCAGTATTTTCTTGAAACTTATTGAATGTTACTGGAAAATTATTTGAAACTAGTTCGAGATTCCTTCTAATGGGCATTAGGAACCGAGGGGAAACATACTTCAAATGTAAACACTTTTTTTTTCTTTCTCCATTTTCTGTGCCCACTGGTTGCTAAATCATTAAAATGTAAGTTGGTTTACTGTTCTTTGGATAAATGTCGCTGTCCGGCAGGAAATAAAACACTATGATTAGCTGTGTAGTCATTGAGGTCATTCAGGTAACAACTCGAGAATGAACTTCTATCCCTCATCCAATTTAGTAGGTTTACACCTTGGATATGATAAAAAACAGTTTATTGATAGATTAAGTGTGATTTAGATGAAAAAAGAAAACGTCCATTCTTGAAAAAAAAAAGTCTAAGGCGAAAAAAAATAAAAGTACATACTCAGGTGAGACTTCAATTAGTATAAAATTTATCACAGACCCCCTCAGATCTAATCGTGGGACCTCTTAAAATGGCTTCACACATCGGAGCTTGTCAAATTACTAGCTATAGGGCCGATATTCTATCTGATCCAAGCCGAGACAGGTGTAAGACTCACAAGGCTGTTATTATGGGTGTGAAGGCCGGACCGATGAAACCGAGTAATCTCTCGACGCCCTTTCTATACTTATAAATTATTGAATATATATTGACCCTATTATATTATAATTATCTCATTATTCCTTCAAATAATGGGTCCATTTGAATTTAGTGGAAATAGGCCTTCGGTTGGGGAGGGTGGCATTCTTCCAGGATATCCGCTTAGGTGTTTACTTTATGTTATTATATATACTGCGCTCTGGATTAATTATAATACCTTTTCCAATATCAAAAAGTTCGTCACGCAGGGGCTGAGTCAACTAAGCAGGCTTCCCACGCGCTGGAATGAAACACAAACCTCTTCTCACCATTTACTCTCTACCTCTAAGTAAAACTCCGAAGCGGGGAGACTTAAATCATGATAGCACAAATAACTCACTGAGTATTTCACTTACGAGAAATGTATAGAACAGCAATTTTACAGCATCAAATGTTAAACAAGATTGGTTTTATAAAGTCTTTCCTTTAATCTCACGTGAAAAAACCTAGAGTGGGGAGTTTGGTTCCTGCCTGGACAACGGAATTTATTTAGTGACGGAATTCATTAAATAAAACCCTCAGTGCCACCCTGACTAGAAAAGGGTGGTAACCTGTAGATACCCGTCCCAATTAGCCTTAGTTGTAAAAAGTGGACGTTAATAAATAATTTAATTTAATTTTATAACATCTTTCGGTTTTGAAGTTTCCAATTCCCACCTCAAGCTCCTGCTCTCCACCTCTTTCTGTCCCATCGTTAATATAAGAGAATAGAAAAGGGAGGAATGCTGAAAACTAAATGCCACCAATTAATTCAACTAGATATTATTTTACCATCAAATTAGAAGAAAACAATACTTCCACACAAATTATTTTAAATTACTCACAATATATTGACATCTTATTTGTCTCCACAGATGGCTTAAGATGGGAAAGAAGTGTCAACTATAAAGTACTAAGTAAAACTAGGCCCTCCTTCAAGTGAATTGTCTTTAGAAAGGTATGGCTATTTTGCTAGGCATGAAATATCTTTGAAAACAAACATGCAGTATTTATATATACTGAGCATATTACAATATTTATTTCATGTCTAACACAACATACTATATTAAGAACTATAGCTTTTTAGGTTCCCAATAAGAAAATGGTTATTACCAGAGACTGTAATGCAATAAATAAATTAAAAAAATTAAACTGTTTAGACTATTTGGACTATTATCAGTACTCTTAACCAGAGTGGCTCACATGTCAGACTACCTTAGCCTAAAAAGATATTTTCTGTTATAGAAACATATAGAATAAGGGGGGGGGTCATAAAGCAGTAAGTTTTTTTTATTTCACCACAACAGTAAACAATTGTTTTTAGTAGTCATCTGTTTTTTCGGCATCTTTAAAAAAGTGCAAAGAAAGGAGATAGTCATTGGTGGTGGTGTATGTAGCAATATGAACGAAAAGAGTTCTGCCGAAATGTTTTTTTCGGCACTCTGACATATTTTCCTTAACCTAGCTGCCATCATCATGTGTTATTTTTTTTTTGCTGTACTACATCATTGTCCTGGCTAAACTACTTCTAGGACTGCTGTCAGCTCTAAATACAGAAAGCTCCCAGCCCCATTAAACACGAAATAATTTTGGTAGTGTATATAAAATTCTCTTTTTATACTGAAGCAAATAGCAAACCCTTCTTAATGTTCTTTATCTGCAAATCAAACAATATAAACAATTGGTATAAAATGCCTTATCTGCAATACTCTTAAACGCCTTCAAATGTTGCCCTAGGCAACACGCACAGTTATCTACACATGCTGGTTTTGTATTTTAGGAACTTACAAAAAATAGTTTTTTTCTCACAATATTTATTTCTAATGTTTATTTTTTTTTTTTGCGTGGTGGTACAGTTTATCCATTTGCACTGAGATGTGATCAAAAGGAATGAATTTAGAGAGGGTCGGACAGTAAATAAAACTACTCAGTACTACCCTGACTAGAAACAAATCTATAGCAGGTACCCACCTCGTCTTATAAAGTGAACGTTAATATTATAAATTAATGGGATATTTTATTTTTACATTATTTATGATAAAGTTTCAGTTGAACACCTGAGAAATATAGTGGTACCAAGATTTAACCAAATGATCACAGGTTAAGATATATTTGGATTTTCACACACAAATATGAAATATGGATGTTCTTTTTATCTGCTATTAGATAAGACTGAAGGACATAAAGAGGAAATTTTTGAAAATAGTCTTACGACTACAACCTCAATAGCTGATTATTCTGAATGAAATATGCAATAACATTCAGAATAATTGCATTTCGAGATAATTTGAAAATACTCTAATCTAATCTAAGCTTTTGATTTCTCTAAGACTACGGAATGCTGGGGAGTGTTATTTGACGCTGCTTATCAAGATCTCTCTTCCTCAGGGGCCAGTTCCAGGAATATAATTAATACGTTATCTAATAGACATATACGCACGCACACACACACACATATTAACATTTGTCCGTTACCGCTATAGTGATCGAAATTTTGATATTACGGGGTCAAGTTCGTTAACGGCTGAAGTCGGACCAAAAGTGTGGGGTTTAGCGGAGTAAAAATCGAAAAGTCAAAAATCTCCGTTATTATGTATCGGATCGATAAGTTTTATATAACTAATCGTGTTGCAGATAATAATAATATTTTTCTATAAATGTTAATGTTATATACAATTGTTCTCCATCTGGAATATTATCCGAGGTATTTGCGTTTTTTAATTTTTAGGCTTCAGTAAACTCTCACTTTAGCCATCGCAAGCCAATATATCATGAAATGCCTTATTCCAAAAGAATTCACATTGGTGTACTCAACGTACCTTTGACTGTCTGAGGTAAATACAAATAAATATGTTGTGTAATCACATCATATACGTAAATAAAGATTTAACGTTTTTGAATCGGAAATGTTATACGATCTATGCCATCCTTGATATTTAACCGTTTCATTCAACAGTGAAAATCATATTCGTTAATCGGAACGGAAGGTCTAGAGTGGGGAAACTCGAAAATTTATATTTCAGTTCTTATGTGTCCGATCGAAAAGTTTTATAGAACCAGTCTTCTTAAACTATGTGTACAATTGTCTTTCCATATATTTTTTTCTAACCTCGAATAGTAAGAGTTATTCGTATTTGTTTCCAGCCTTTAGTAAAACCCTCTTATAATAGTCTGATTTTTACTTTCAGTATGTGTAAAAATTTCATTTTCGGCGTACATTTAATTTTTTTGTAAACATATGGTTCGTACTACTGAAGAAATACATAATCTATTATGAGATAAGATGACCAGTGTGTCATTTCAGCCTGTGTCATTTCAGGCCTTGGGTAATCTTTTTAGTTTGAGCAGCTCTGCGTGACGGACTTTTTGATTTTACTATAATATTCCGAATCATCCCAATGCAGTAGAAATCGTTGGATCAAGTGTTAAAGTAATCTTGGCTTTCTTTGTTTACCTACAATTATTTAAGATATCACATTTTCAGTACATAGGTAATTGGATTTAAGGAGACCGCCGACGAGTTTGATATTGGAAATTGAAATTGGAAAGGTGGCTTTAATGATAATGAAGGAGTACAGGAAGAAAACCAATAATTTATTTATAAGTGTTTAGTTTTAGCAAGCGTATATATTCATAAATGTGCACCATGTCTTTTTTGACCATAAATCTTCGACAATTTAATGAGCTTTATGAATTTCAATTATAAAGTCCAATAATGTGTAGTCGGATGCGTAGAGGAAGCCCTCGGGCTAGAGGCAGCTTGAAATGTGTTGTTCACTGAACTCTCATCCTTGGATGGTCGTTGCCACCAACTCACGGCTTTCGCTGGGAGCTAACCCATAACTCTAGGAAATTATCTTTTGACCACATTTTTTACTATTCTAGTAGCCGCATCGTAATGCTGAATGGACACCGAGAAGTCAGTGAATTTGTCTGTAATGTTAAACTCATATGTGGGAAATAAGTAAAAGGATTAAAAAAAAATTACAAAATAGTTTTGAAGCCATAAAAATCAACGGATTTGACAGATAGAAATGTAATTACTTTTATTTTTCATATTTGGGCAAGGGTGGGTGGCCCTTACCATTAAAATATGAAGAATATTTGAATGTTTGGTCCAGGATAGCTGTAAGATGAATTACTTTTATTACGTATTTAATATGCCGGTTTGCTATGTAAATTTCAAGGATAAGGAAAAGAAGTTGCATTTGTCTAAAAACTTAAAAGTTCAATGA
The DNA here is from genome assembly GCA_019009955.1 of Riptortus pedestris. Taxonomy (NCBI): domain Eukaryota; kingdom Metazoa; phylum Arthropoda; class Insecta; order Hemiptera; family Alydidae; genus Riptortus; species Riptortus pedestris. The sequence goes on from CM032232.1 coordinate 78,906,995, forward strand.
AAACAATATTTGGTATTTAGACATCAAATAAAGTGCTTCATAATATAACAGTTTATTGTTAATATGAAATTAGTAGGAGTGGGTAGTTACTGAAGGCCGAAAACTAAAAAAAATAATGTTTTGATCCGACGTATAATAACGGAGATTTAAGAATTTTCTAAATTCGCCCCCCATAAACCCCCACACCCACTGGTCAGATTTCAGCAATTAAAGAACTTGATCTTACTTTTTTACATTAAAGGCAATTAAGGTCGAGTCTGGTAACGATCAAGCAAACATTGCGACCGCTAGACCGTTAACAGGCAAATATATATTATATACAGTTTTGAACGTACCTCATTTTCGTCATCTACTGGGTAGGATTGATGTACATTTGAGGAAATTTTCCAAAATCGTGTCAGGAGTACGACCTCCATAGCTGATTTCCCTTAAAGTAAATCTGCTCAAGTTGTCCCGGCCACATGTACCTATAGATTATTTCTATCAAACATGTTTTAGGCAGAGCCTACTGCCATCATCAGATGCTCTCTTCTTTAGAAGATAAAAATATAGACACTTGCGGCAGACACAAGTTTCTTGTCCTGAATTACTTTTATTGTTCAAATATCCCAAAAGGCACAGGATATGAATGTGTTTTAAGGCGAAGGTATGCTTGCAATGATTTTAATGATATAAAGTAAATTGACTACAGTGAATTATAAGAAAAGCTATAAAGTCAGTAAACTTCAGGTTCCTGTAATTTCGTGTAGCCAGCAAGATGAAACGGAATAGAAGTATAAAGTTTTGAGGAGGAGCATGAAACCTAACTCCTTGGCGAGGCGGTTCCTTTTCCGGAATCCAGAGACTAAGGGATAAATACTTTGAGCCTCAGAACTTGCCTTGAGGAAGCAATATGGCCATCGAAATGTCGTTATAGAACATCTTAGCGTCTTTTTTTGAGTCCAGAGGCAGAACCTTGACTGCTCTCAGAAGTTGAATGTCACTGGTATTCACGTAATCGTTCTCGAAAAAAAGGGTAACAAATACATGGATGGGTCTCTTTGGAGTAACCAGGAAGGAGCTCCACTTGAAGTGAGGACATCGCTCCATGTATCGTCAATATATTTTTGAGGCTAAATCGCGCGATTTAAGACGAGAGGTATTTGATGTTGTAATTTCAACAGCATACTATCTAATTTCTATCATTCGTCAATTTATGAGAGTTGAACAATTTAACCATAATATTCATCTTCATGTAGACCGTTGCTTAAGACCCTAAGCCTTTTTTTTAAATTTGTTTTATTTTATTAATAAAATTACATTCTGCATTTAAATGCATTTGGTAATGTAACACTGTACAATCGTCCACCATCACTCTCGATAGAAGCTACATCCCTTCACAATAATGAGAGGAGCAGCTTCTCTCTGCCTCTCAAGGAAGTCAATAGCTAAGGAGGAATACGACACTTGCGAAGAAAATAGCCTCTGCTATCACTTCACTTAACTTCTAAAGGAGATCTCTCGGCCATGGTGTCTTGAGGTGCTATGGAGGGGAATAACGATGAGTGGTACTTCTAAGGGCTAGATTAGGATGATTGGATATCGTGTTGTGGAATTTTCTGAATCTTAAGGAAATTAGGTCCTTTACAAATAAGACACGAAACTAGTTCTTATTTTCAACACTCTGTCAAAGTCTGTCATGTCATCGTTGTATTGCTCATATCTAGCTCGATTATATTAGTAATGTTGTGATAATGAAGTAATTCTATATTCCATCTGTTGTCAATTGGTCTTCTCGCCTTATCTTGCATAATTTATAAATTTGTTCAATATATTCGCCGTTACGGTCTTTCTTAGGCTAGTTGCAGGATTCGCACTGATTGTATCTTGATATCTCATGGAATGGGTGATTGGGTTTGTTAGATAGTAGAGTTCTTAGTGGGAACACCTTGTTCCATCGAGATTTGTCCAGCGTCTGGAGTACTTCCAGGAGTCATTGGGCAGGCTGCCAGGAATAGCTGCAATATACTCTGCCCTCTCTCTCACACCTTGTCCTCCAGACATTAACTAAAAATACTCCTTTCATAGGTAGTTCATTATTGGAGATCGTCGCCTTAGTAAGAAGTCACTTACTATTATGATAGGAGTATGAAACATTATTGCCGTTCAACTTTATGGTATGGGTTGCCTTTTTTCCATGCAGAGTATCCCTCTAACGTGGGAATTTATTTAAATGTTGTGGGCTCCATCTTTTGGATACTACACACATTTTAGCAGATTTCCCTTGAGGGAAATCAGCTATTGAGGTCGTACTCATGACGCGAGTTTTGAAAAATTTCCTCAAATGTCCATTGACCCTACCCAGAAGATGACGAAAATGAGGTCTGTTCAAAATTATATATATATATATATATATATATATATATATATATATATATATATATATATATATATATGAATATTTGTCTGTTAACGCTCTAGCGGTCGCAATTTTTGTTTGATCGTTACCAAACTTCATATTTAAGCGTTTTATGTAAAAAGAAAGATCAAGTTCGTTAATGGCTGAAATGGTGAAATCGGACCAGTGGGAGGGGAGGTTTAGATGGGGGGATTTTTGAAAATTTGAAGTATCTCCGTTATTATGCGTCGGATCAAAACATTGTATAGAATCAATCTTATTGAAAATTACATTTACTATAAATATTGTTCTATACATTTATTCTGTATCTTGAATATTAACCGAGATATCTGCATTTTTATTGTTTGTGGTCGGCAGGAGTCGGTTATGTTCGGGACTATCCGCCGAGAGCTAGTGCGGCCGTTTCCGTAACTTCGTCCCTCGTAAATAGGTCTAGAGATACCTTCCTACTACTGTTATTATTAGGCAGACTTCTCTATTGTAAAACTTCACCAGGGAAATCTGCTTAGTTTAAGCAGTTCCTGCGTGACAGACTTTTAATATTTCGTATACAATATTTATAAACATTATAAAACAATAAAAAAATAAAACATATGTAATCTTTACCTATGTATATAAACAGTAGGGTATGTGTTGATATGTATGAGTAATTTCGGGAAAATGTTTGATGCGTTTCTGAGGTGTATTACACCTATAAATGATTATTCTTAGGTTGAAAGTTATTTAAACAAAAACCATGGACTTAACACAGTAAAGTGAATACAATAAAAAAAAGAAGAAAATATATAATAAACTTCAAATATAATTATTATGATGATAATTGGCCATACTATTTTTTTTTTTATCACCTGAGATACTGGACGGTAGAGGAACCAATTGATGAGGATCAATAAAAAGGCCTTGTCCTTTACAAGTACTTTAGTATGCAGAGTGCACTTTCAGAGTCAGCCCTCCATCATCAGTGCCTGCTCCCGGAGTTGCCCGGCAGCTTTGGTCCAGGCTACATTTCTCTAATCAGCAGGTACTATTGTCTTTTCTTATATGATTGTAAAATGTAACTTGAAGCAAATTGTGACTTTTAATGAGGAGGTGTTGTAAATTCACAACTTGTTCATTTATCAAATTTTAACTTATTAATTATGACTCACGGATATTCCACATATTTGCTGCAGTTCAGGGTAGTTTTCTGCAAGAATCCCGCAACCCTCAACGTTTATCTACCCAGAAATACCTTCATTCTTGCTGGGGAATTTTCGTCAGCTCTCTGACCATCTTCGTCAGGCGTAATAAATTATTTTCTTTTTAAGGGCGCTGCTTAAGGAACCATATTCCGTCATTTTAAGTCGTGTAAGACTTTTATCTGACGCAGTGATGTTTACAACTGCTTAATTTTTCCGAACTTACAAAAAATGTTAAATATAATCCAGTAAAACTGCAGGATTTACTACCATCTCAATTCTCTTATAACGAATTTCCTTCTAAATATGGAGTCATTTAAACCTAAAATCAGAAGAAACTTAACTTAGAAAGCTGGTGTGCAGGAACAGAAAATTTTTATGATCTGCGTTTTGTTGATCATTATCTTGTAAATAATACTTTTTAAAACGAATTTCCTAATAAATAAAAGAAAAACTGCTAAAGTAACTGTTATTTTGTTAATTCTGCTGTTAATGTAGAAAATTTGTCTAAAGATAGAAGTCTTGGACAAATAGAAATATTTAGCTAAAAGTCAAAACAAAATAGTACTGGAAATACAATATATTTTATTTTAACTCTTCAACTTGTTCATGAGAATGTAGTTGTATGCCCGTTGAAACTTCTTAAATGGCTCTTTATTGTCTTCAAGTGAAGTCAATGTAGAACGTTCTGCAAGGGAGTGCCTAAGTGTAATTCCTGCATTCTTTATTACTTATAAATGTTGATGAATAAGTAGTTGAAAATGATAAATAATAGCATTCTCCGAAATACAAGATATAGAGCCTCTGTGTGTAACCATTAAACTAAGTGCTGATTAATTGTTAAATTAATTACTTTTATACTTGCGTTGATGTGTGAATCTTATTTAGATGATGGATGAAGGCAATGAAATCAATGCAAATGAGATATGTTATGATGACAGAGAATTATCTATTCCATGATAGAGTCAACAAGTAGAAGTAATGGATGACTCTATGGAGTCTCACTGTTCTATGAGCATTCAAGTTACGCAACGACCAGGCCAAGAATGCATGATACTTCACCAGTCGATTCAAAACAGGTTTATGATTCGGAATAATTGAGACAGATGGTCTATACGATTTTCGAATAATCTCTTAAGTAAATCTATTGAAAGGGACTTTCATAATTTATTTTTTATCAGTGAAATATGTATCTGGTAAATGATTTGGACAGTGTTATCGGTTTATGTAAAATAAATGAAGAGTTAAGTAACATTGACTATAAATTAATTGACCTAGTAGGGTTAGGGCTGCTAGGTGGGAAGTGGTGGACTAAAAAACCCTTATTTGATGGCTCATTAACCGGTGTAAAAAATAAAAAAAACTATTTCGTGGGCCTACTTTAAGTGTTATTAATATATAGGGAGTGATGGAGGGGGTGGGGATGGAGGGAGGGGCTGAGAGGGAGGGGAATAGCGAGGGGAGGGGTGGGAGAGCGGACGGCCAGTCTTGCTCGGTCGGTGTTAAGGGAAGGTTTAGTCTCTCTGAGGAGAATGCAGTGACGTCTTAGAATGATCCTTCCGTTGCTGTTGCTAGTCTCCGTGGAGGCCGCAAGTGCCGGCCCGGACTATCTCAAGCTCTTCTCTCCTGCTCAGGTCAACCTGGATCCTTGCTATGAAGACGACAGGCCCAAGAGATGCATCCCGGACTTCGTGAATGCAGCTTTCAATTCGCCCATCGAAGCCAGTTCAACATGTGGTTTATTCGGCCCTTCGAGGTTCTGCGACTCTCCCGATCCCAATTCGTGCAGTGTCTGCGACGATTCACAACCCAAGAAGCGCTACCCGCCGGCTTTTTTGACAGATTTGAACAACCCCAACAACGTCACCTGCTGGAGATCTGAACCGCTTCTCCCTCCCTCATCCCCTAATGCTCCACCTGACAATGTTACACTCACACTCAGCTTGGGTAAGAAATACGAATTGACATATGTATCTTTACAGTTCTGCCCGAAAGCACCGAAGCCTGATTCCATTGCTATTTTCAAATCTATGGATTATGGAAAAACTTGGCAACCTTTCCAGTTTTACTCAGGTCAGTGCAGGAAATTTTACGGACGCCCCAACAGAGCAACTATAACCAAAGCCAATGAGCAAGAAGCTCTCTGCACGGACTCACATCGCTTCACTGGAGATTCTCCGATGGCATCTAGAATTGCATTCAGTACACTCGAAGGTCGCCCTAGTGCAGGAGATTTCGATAACTCTCCTGTTCTTCAAGACTGGGTAACTGCAACCGACATCAAAGTGATATTCCATCGACTTCAATTTCCGACTGCAGTCATAGAAGAAGTGGAAGAGCCTAAAGAGGAAGTCAAAGAGAAAGTTGTTCTTACTTCAGAGCAAGAACTTCAAGAACCCGTGTCTGACGTCGCTGCTGATCCACCCAATGTCATAAACGGTATAGTGACCACCACTCCTGCAACCATGTCTTATCAGTACGCAGTTTCCGATTTTGCCGTCGGCGGTAGGTGCAAGTGTAACGGACACGCGTCCAAGTGCATCCAGAGTGCATCTGGCCAACTGAGCTGTGACTGCAAGCACAACACTGCAGGGCGAGATTGCGAAAGATGCAAGCCATTCCACTTCGACAGACCATGGGGAAGAGCCACCGCGAGGGACGCCAACGAATGCAAAGGTACTTTCATATATTTGTTTGTAACTCTGATGTCTTATGCACGTTTTAGAAAGAAGTAGACAATAATAATATATTCTTCACCATTGCAAATTATGTTCTTATTTAAATAGTTTAAAGTAGAGCTTTACTGGGCGCAAACCAGTTTTTATTTTATACAGAATGAAATTATTGACATTTTGGTCTTTATCCTCGGTTACTGACAAACAATGGTGTTGATATAATGGATGTTTTCATGGAGGTTTATTAATATTTGTTACTTGTACTTACTGTAAATCTCTTTAAATATATGAACAATTTTTGTTGTATTATTCAAAACTTTGTTTTGAAATAATTTTAATATTAAATTAATGCTACTTGGTTTTAATTGCTCCGATGTTATATTTATTTATTTATTTTCTTCTTGGGTCACAAAATTCTTGATTGTTATTTTCCTCCAAAATAATCAAATTAACTTTAAACACACATTTCCAGTATTACAATCGAGTTTCGTATTGCCTTCAATAACTCCTTGCTTGCAATTTGTCGTAAAGCTTTGGAATGCAATTGTAGTTTTTTTTTAATGTTATTTTTATACTCGTTGTTTTTATTTATTTATTGATTGTGATGAATACATTATTACAGAATTTTTATAGTGCAGCTTCTATTTGTCGCCTCTGGAACTTGATATCCTGGGCTATCTTTACATTACACGTTTATGTTTCAATCGTGTAATGGTATACATTTCTAAACATGTAGTTAGAAAACTAATATTCTTGTTTTAGTTAACAGTTTATGATGATGTGAATGTTATAGATTTCTAAACTTTAATGTTCCTATATTACATGGTATATTATATGGTCATATATACAATATAATATAAAAAGGGTAGAAAATTCAGGTATATTATCATTCGAAGTCATAATGATACTAACTTATTTGCTGTTTATAAAATCAGGATCCACCATTATTAAGCTCTCATTGCAGTAAATTAACAAAATATACTGCATAAGGAAAATACTTTCAAATAATTAAGTTATAATAAATGGCGATATACTTATTAAATACAAATAAATGCGGTTTATAACAATGCTATATTATAAGGTATCTGCAATTAGCTGTTGTTAATGCACTGCGCTTTTATTCCCTTGGCGTAAATATTAATATTACTAGGAAATGTTAAATTCTGTTTGTTTTCTCAGTTTATGTTATATTTTGTAAAGCTTAGTTGTTCTCAAATAAAGGATACATTGACTCCCCTGTAGAATTTTGAAAAGAGGCTTGATCTAGTCACGTCCTATGGCACTGGTCTTAAAATGTAGTGTTGATGGTTCGATTCATGGGGAGACAGCGCGGATTGCAAATCTGAGATCCCCGATATGGATAAGTTTTGTTATTGAATGTTTTTTATCAATTCCATAGTTCTTCCATTTATTCTTTATTATTATCATTATTAATAGTTCTTCGATTTGTTAAAAATAAAAACTATAAGTTCTGGTTAAGACTTTTTATGAGGATATTATATTATATTAATGAGTTGTTTCAATCCCGTTTTGTGAATTGCTAGCAGACAGTTTAGTGCCATTCGGAATATTTAATTAACACTAAAGCTCAAGTAGCGCACTGTACTGAAGGAGAAGCACTAGAATGATAGACCAATTGTTCAGTGCAAGTTTTGCTATATACTTCTCCGAACCAATTTTGTTTAGCTGGTGATTAAGGATCTCCGCTTTGCTCAGTGTCTCCTCGGCAGGGAATGTCAACATATTCAATTTTACACTGTGCGGTTGAGATCTTTGCCTACTATGAATCCTTTTTTTGGAAGAATCAAACTGTATTTTGACATTAATATTAAGGGCGTCACAGCGAAGTTCAAGAGGACCCAAAAAACTGGAAACCCCTCATAAAATTTAAAGCAACCTAGTATCTCAAAATCGATCTCATCTTAAATAATATCGTAGAAAAAACAATAAGTCCGAAAATACTTCAGTGCTCTTGACTTTACTTAGTCATGTGAGTTAAGGCGTTCACCTATATACAATGCGTAAGCCTAAAGTGTTGAGTTCAATTTCAACGTAGGCCATAATAACTCTATTAAGTGATAAACTCACTAAATAAAATCCGTAGCCACATCCTGGCCAGAAAAGGATAATAAACTGTAAATAACCACCCGCCCCGCTAAGCCTTAGATAAATTAAGTAATAATGATGAACATATTCATATTCTTCTTGTCATTCGAGGTGTTTCTAAAATGTCTTATTACATGGACTATATTTCGTAATCATATAGCAGCTTCCAATATCTCTTATGTATATTCATTTTTTGGTCCAATTGGGTTAAGAATAAATAAAATGATGAATAAAAATAACGTTTGGCAACGTAGCTATGTCGAACTAAATTGTTGTAACTATTTGGTGTGACTATAGTTTTTTTTCCGTCTAAGATGTTTAATTATGGCATAAAATTTAGCTTTGATCATGGCCTTTATCCCGAAAGTCAGCCGAAGTAATACAATGCCCTTTGTATTCAGATTACTGAAAGTATATAAACCAAGGTTTCTTTATATTTAGTTTTAAATTCGATAAAATGTAAACATAGTTTACATAATATTAAATACTTTTGTGATAAAAAACCATGAAAAGGGGTCGAAAATGCACCATAATACGAAATCCTTAGACAAACGAATATTCAACAAATATTATGAAACCATTTAATGGAAATATGTAAATTAAATAAACAATTACCAGAATTCTCTCAATTAACGTTCATATTTATTTATATACATAAATCCATATTTTTCATATATACAACCAGTATTTTTCCTTTAACAGAAATATTATTCTTCGTACTAGGGGAAGCTGGGGTAGCATTCATTTATGACTATTTGAAGGAATGAGGAGTTTTTGGGCTGTCAGGAGCGCCAAAATAAACACCATCTCACACTAAAATCGCGTGAAAAGCCAACGGGCTATTGAGCCAACGATTTTCATGGAATTACTTACTATGGTTAGGCTCTGAATGGTGGGCCAGTATTCAGGAAAAAAAACAATTTTGCTATAATCAGGTTGAGTATTGTCTATTTTTTTTTTGAGTGTAAATCAATTTTTATTCTGTATATTACAAAAAAAACAAACAAAAAACGGAGTAATTTGACGTAGGAATTACTGAGAAAAATAGACAAAGATAAGTATATTCCTGGAAGTAGAAAGTTAAATTTAAAAACAACATTCTCACATACGAAATTTTCTGACAACAAAGAAAATTGTCAATACTGAAAACTGTATTACCGGAAATAACACATAGTCATGAAAATAGTGATTTAACCACAATGTTAACAAAGAAAATATATTTAAAATGTATCTAGCATATTGTTACGCAAGCGTTGATATCTAATATCGCTTAAATTATTGTGATTTCAAGAGATAGGAAACGTTGAACTTATGTGAGTAAAAAACAATTCAAAAAATCGTACACCACGTCTTAGTGAAAAATATAATCTAACACCTTCTATAAATATAATATAATCTTATCGCTCCCCTTCTTTATAAATAAAAGTCCGGCACAAAAGGGCTGCGTAAAATAAGCAGATTTCCCACGTGAAGTTATACACTAGAGAAATCTCCATACGAGAGCCGAACAGTTACAGAACGGCAAAACTTGCTTTTGGCGGGAAACTCATTCGTCCGTTAGCCGCCCACATTTAATAAAAATGGAAATATCTCGGTTAATATCCAAGATAAAGAATGTATAGAACAATATTTATAGTAAGTTCATTTTGCAATAAGATTGGCTCTACACGTATACACTGTTTTGATCCTACGTATGGTAACGGAGATATTTCGAATTTTCGAAAATCCCCTCTAACCCCCCCCCACTGGTCCGATTTCAGTCATTAACGAACTTGATCTGTCTTTTTGTATAAACGTTTAAATATTGAGTTTGGTAACGATCAAAAAAAAAAAATTGCGACCGCTAGAGCGTCAACAGACAAATATATATATATATATATATATATATATATATATATATACAAATATATATAAATACTCGTCATCTCCTGGGTAGGGTCGATGGACATTTGAAGACATTTTTTGAAAATCTCGTCTTGAGTACGACCTCAATAGCTGATTTCCCTTAAGGGAAATCTGCTAAAAAGTCTATGCTAGCGGCTATTCGCCAATATGATCTTGTTCTTTAATTTTTGTATTTTAGCTATTACGAGATATTTTTTTAATTCAACAATAAATAATTTGGGGAAATTTATTGTCTTCGTTAATATTCCTCATTTCAGGGCTATAAAAAACGAAAAATTGATGAGGCCAACTGATACCTAAAGATCCCTTAACATATTGCACCGGATTTGGATTATAAACGACATCTCTTGTGAAGACCGGATCTCTTGCTCAAACATCAACCAACTGCATCCCACAAATTCATATTCCCTTGCATACTGTGTAGTATAGTAACATGTTTTATTTACTTATCATATAAATAAACAAATGAATAATTCTGTTTATAATTTTATTAAAATTTGTAGTCTTGAAGTGCCTGACATTGATTAGTTAAACTATACAGATTTATGAAAATCAGATCAGATGAGAGACTGAAAAATCTTATTTCCATCGCTACTAGGCGGAAATAAGATTTCCGTATAAAATTTCCTAAATTCTCATAAAAGCTAAAGACGAGTAATTTCTCGTCGATTAAAATCCTTCCTCAGGGTGAAGACATGGAGCAAACTGAAACATCTAATTACAGGAATTGGAAAAGCGGCCATTATTTGAAGAGGAGAGATGAAATTCTAACTATTCTTCTCCGGAGGCGAAATTAAATCTCATTATTAAGATTTTGCCGACATTTAATTAAAATCTTCTTCTTGTCACAACAATTCTTCATTTCACTTCAATTACGACAAAGGGAATTATACAAATAGAGATTCGACCTGAGAGAAGGAAATACCTCCAAAGAAATTAATTCAACATCTTGTTTTCACATTCTACAGATTATACATTTATTCAAAGGAGAATGGAATTAAATTATACTCAAGCTTGAATTCATTTTTATTTACTAAACATTCTCCTTTAAACGCCCTTAATAAAAAGTGTAGTATTAATAAAACATTGAATCAAGGGAAAAAACTGATTTTCGACATTTCTTGAACCATAACATAATATCTGAATGTAATGAGAATTAATTATGCTCATTTACAAGCTCAATAAATTAAGTAGAGTTCATTTGTTTTACCTTAATAAAACTTACATTATTAGCAGATTTCCATTAAAGAAAATCAGCCATTGAGGTTGTACTCATTAAGCCATTTTCAACATATTTCTCAAATTCCATCGATCCTAACCAGGAGATGAGGAAAATGAGATCCGTTCAAAATTACATATTTGTCTGTTAACGCTCTGGCGGTCGCAATTTTTTTTTATCGTTATCGAACTCGATATTTAATTGTTTTATGTAAAAAGGAAAGATCAAATTCGTTAATGGTATAACTCGGACAAATGGGAAGAGGAAGGTTAAAGAGGGAAATTCGAAAAATTGAAGTATCTCCGTTGATATAAACCGGATTGAAAAATTGTGCGTAACCAATGTTATTGAAAACTAAATTATCTATACATGTTGCTACATACATTCTCTCTCTGTCTCAAAATTAACCAAGAAATTTGCTCCCCTCCCCCTTCTTTGTCATGAATCAACAATTCCAAATATTGTGTTCAAAAATTCATTTCTAGATGAGATGACCCTCCCCTCTCGTCTTTTGTTCTTGGATTAATAAAAGTCATTAAGATGAAAATTATTCTGGTTCATTATAAATTGCAGCACTAGATATAGAAAATAGTTGCCAATTAAATTAATATATAATTCATATATATTTCAGTAATTGTTTTTCTTTGGGGTCTTTGTTTATGAGAGACGGGCTAACTTGTTTGTTTAGAATTCAGACGCTTCCAGTTGTGGAGGTTATTATAGTGCAAATTGACTGAAAGCTTTCTCATTGTCACTTGTGTTTGAAGTTGAACCTACATAAATCATATTAATAAAACATTTTTGGAACAGGTTTTTGCATATAGTTTTGATGAAATATGCGACTTAATAAATATGAACGTTAATTGAGGGTTAATCGAACTCGCCACTCTAGGTTTACCATGTGAGTTTAAGGTCAACGCTTTAACTCACATGGCTAACCTGAGCCCCCAGAAATTCATAAAAGTCCGTCACGCAGGGGCTGCGTAAACTAAGCAGATTTCCCAAGTGAGGTTTTACAATAGAGAAATCTGCATACTGGTAACTCAACACCACCGTCTGTAAATACAAGCGGTAATGAGAAATCTTTGAGTTAATTTTAATAAATTCTCAACGCAAACGGCTTCTGAATTGTAAGAATAATTTATATTTTAATAAGTCAAATTTTAGTAGTCCCAGAACTTAAGAAGGGGGAGGCGGATGAACAGAACGTATTTGCTTAAATCTCACAAAGTAAAAGCTGAAACGACAGGTAAGGTTAGAAGAAGAGCCGAACAGTTACGGAAACGGCCGAACAATATCCGACCACATGTCCCACACACTTAAAAAAAATGCAAATATCTCGGTTAATATATAAGAAAGAGAATAAATGCATATAACAATATTTATAGCAAATTTGCAATAAGATTGGTTCTATACAATTTTTCGAACCGTTGCATAATAACGGCGATATTTCGAAATCCCCCCCCCCTAAACCCCCCTTTCTCTGGTCCGATTTCTCAGCCATTAACGAACTTGGTCTGTCTTTTTACATAAAACGGTTAAATATCGAGTTTCGTAACGATCAAACAAAAATTGCGCTAGAGCGTTAACAGACAAATATATATATATAATTTTGAACGGACCTCATTTTCGTCATCTCCTGGGTAGGATCGATGGACATTTGAAAAGTTTTCTAAAATCGCGTCATGGGTACGACCTCAATAGATGATTTCCCTTAAGGGAAATCTTTTAAACTGGATTGAAATAGCCAATTAATACAATATATATATATATATATATATATATATATATATACTCATAAAAAAACTTAACAAGAAGCAAGTTTACAATATATTGTTTAAGTCCAATAATAGAGGGCGATATTGGCTATAATATTTTAGTCCCAATAAAAAAAAAAGTTTTTCTTCAAAGTAGACTCTTTAATTTTAAGAAAGGGAGGTTTAATCCGGTCCCGGAACTCATTTTTGTCCATAGTCATTCGATATACTTGACTTTCTTCTTGAACCGTGGTTATATGCCTCGTGCATGTCTGTCTGTCTGCCTGTGATCTAACTACTCCTCTTTGCTTGGCTCATACTTGAATCTTAGTTTAAGAGTCATAATTATGCTTATATCTTTGATCCGGAGATACGGCCCTAGCAGGCCGGACATGATAGTCTTGCACCATACCCTATTACCCCGAAATTAGGGTGCGTAGCGGGGAGATGCCATTCAATGCTCTCTCTCTATTGAATGATAAATCGTTCCAATTAGTCTATCATTCTATTCGACCGGTTTCTCTTTCTACTTTTCTTTTTAACCACCCTCTCATTCTCTGTCTCTCTCTCAATATCATGTCATCTTTCTCTCATGCTCTTGTCTTCTCTTTCTGTTAATTCTCGAAGCCATCTTATTAAGCCTATTTCAAATCAGCTATTGATGCTGTAGCCAGTGAGTGACTTTTCAATAAGTTATTCAAAGTCCAACCCATTGAGCTATATCAGGAAACAATAATTATATAAATATTTGTCGTTTACTGTCTAGTATCCGCAACGTTTATTTATTACTAAAATTGTTTTATGTGCTACGTTCTCTTTGTAATAATCAGGGAGTTGTTTATGTCTCCTTATTTTTGGTTTACTGTAAGAAGCCACTAGATTTAATTTTCTCTTATTATCGTAGCAAAACTTTGTTTTCTGTTCGTTTATTGGTATGCAGCTCCCGTACGGTCTCTATTTGTTTATTCTTTTTCATTGCCTTAGCCCTGTGCCGCAAAAGAGTCCTGGAGGAATGATTCAGCCTAGAATGCTAGCGTCTATCACTGGGGAGAATACTAAAATCCCCTTATTTTTGTATATCCGACATACCTCAGTACGGCTGCCGATGAACACGCACATCATATGTCCGGGCTGCACGTGATTCTCGATTCATAATCAGGTGCAACTTGACGAATCATAATCTTGCTGTGGCCGAATCATAATCTTCCTCAGCCCGAATCAAAATCTTGCTCCGCCCGAATCATTCTCGTTCTCAGCTCGAACCATAATCTTGATCAGGCGGAATCATCATCTCACTCAGCCCGAACTATATACTTGATCAGGCGGATCACAATCTCACTCAGCACAAACTATATACTTGATCAGGCGGATCACAATCTCACTCAGCACAAACTACATACATGATCAGGCGGAATCATCATCTCACTCAGCACATAATATATACTTGATCAGGTGGATCGCAATCTCACTCAGCACAAACTATATACTTGATCAGGCGGATCACAATCTCACTCAGCCCGAACTATATACTTGATCAGGCGGATCACAATCTCACTCAGCCCGAACTATATACTTGATCAGGCGGAATCATCATCTCACTCAGCACATACTATATACTTGATCAGGCGGATCACAATCTCACTCAGCCCGAACTATATACTTGATCAGGCGGATCATAATATCACTCAGCACAAACTATATACTTGATCAGGCGGATCATAATATCACTCAGCACAAACTATATACTTGATCAGGCGGAATCATCATCTCACTCAGCCCGAACTATATACTTGATCAGGCGGATCATAATATCACTCAGCACAAACTATATACTTGATCAGGCGGATCACAATCTCACTCAGCACAAACTATATACTTGATCAGGCGGAATCATAATCTTACTCAGCAGGAATCATAACCTTGCTCAGCGCGAATCATAATCGTTCTCAGCTCTAACCATAATCTTGATCAGGCGGAATCATCATCTCACTCAGCCCGAACTATATACTTGATCAGGCGGATCATAATATCACTCAGCACAAACTATATACTTGATCAGGCGGATCATAATATCACTCAGCACAAACTATATACTTGATCAGGCGGAATCATAATCTTCCTCAGCCCAAATCATAATCTTACTCCACCCGAATCATTCTCGTTCTCAGCTCGAACCATAATCTTGATCAGGCGGAATCATAATCTTGCTCAGCCCGAATTATAATAGTTCTCAGCTCGAATCATAACCTTGATTGAGACCGAACCATAATTTAGACCAGCGCGGATCATAGTCTTTCTCAGACCGAACCATAATCTTGCTCAGCCAACCATAACCTTGATTGAGACCGAACCATAACCTTGATTGAGACCGAACCTTAACCTTGATTCAGACCGAACCATAATCTAGACCAGCCCGGATCATAATCTTGCTCAGCCAAACCATAACCTTGATTCAGACCGAACCATAATCTAGACCTGCCCGGATCATAATCTTTCTCAGGCCAAATCATAATCTTGCTCAGCCGAGCCATAACTTTGATTCAGACCGAACCATAATCTATACCTGCCCGTATCATAATCTTTCTCCGGCCAAATCATAATCTTGCTCAGCTGAGAACCATAACCTTGATGCAGACCGAACCAAAATCTAGACCTCTAGACCAGCCCGGATCGTAATCTTGCTCAGCCGAGCCATAACCTTGATTCAGACCGAACCATAATTTAGACCTTCCCGGATCATAATCTTGCTCAGCCGAGCCATAACCTTGATTCAGACCGAACCATAATTTAGACCTTCCCGGATCATAATCTTGCTCAGCCGAACCATAACCTTGATTCAGACCGAACCATAATCTAGACCTGCCCGTATCATAATCTTTCTCAGGCCAAATCATAATCTTGCTCAGCTGAGAACCATAACCTTGATTCAGACCGAACCATAATCTAGAGGAACCCCCATCATAATCTTGACCAGCCGAGCCATAACTTTGATTCAGACCGAACCATAATTTAGGCCTGCCCGGATCATAATCATTCTCAGCCGAACCATAACCTTGATGCAGACCGAACCATAATCTAGACCAGCCCGGACCATAATCTTGCTCAGCCGAGCCATAACCTTGATTCAGACCGAACCATAATCTATACCTGCCCGTATCATAATCTTTCTCAGGCCAAATCACAATCTTGCTCAGCTGAGAACCATAACCTTGATGCAGATCAAACCATAATCTAGACTATCTAAAGAAAACATTTTTTTTGAACGTTGTGAGAAGTGAGATCAAAGCAGGTAGGTATATCTAGGTTCCCTTAGGGTTTTTCGTGAAATTTGAAGTAGTGCACTACAGGTTCATAGGCGGCGAGTTGGTGACTAGCAGCTCATTCTCGTACATGTAATTGTTGACGTATTGTTAATCTATTTTTTTGATTCTCCATAGCAGTCATGCTTTTAATCTCACTAATTGCCACAACACGAGAAGCTATTGCGCAAAGTTCGCCTCGCGAAATAAAATAGTATGGAAGAGTTGAATCCGGTAATTTTCCTAGCTTCTGGTCTCTTTCTTTGCTTATGTTCCTCTTTCACCCCCCCCCCTCACCAACATCTCTCTCTCTCCCTCCTTTCCTGTCTGTGTGCCTCTAGAAGCACTGATATAGAAAATGTTGGATTGAAGGGAGCCAGGCCATTCTAGCTAATATATATGTTAATTGAAGGGGAGTAGTGGAGTGTTGGTCAGCTTGTAGTTCCCATACACTACCGCCCCCTGCATATTCCACCTCCTAGTTACTCGCCAGTGCTTTCTCCAGAATTTAATTAATCCTTGTACTCCTGGAAAATGGAAGAGTTCAATTTTAATGTTTTCCTTAAAGCCTTTTGATTTAAAATGGATCACCCCTGGTCTCATTCAACATACCTAAACGAAGTACACTCTTGTACTTTTCCTAATTTTGAAGCGTTGTTCAAGTTGGCTTCTGTTTGTAGTTTTTCAAATGATTCCACAAGCTTTAACGTTGCATTTGACTGGTTAATTTACTCTAATGTGCGTTGAAGAACAAAAACCCAAGTTGGTGTTAAACTTCGAATACTATCAAAGTAATAACCAAATATGAACATTATCAAGCAATTTCGAAGTATACTTGGAGGACGTTATGCATGGAAGACAGGTACAGCCCTTGCATGTCTGAGTTTTATTAATGAAATGGAAATCTAAACAGCACAACAGGCTGCTGATCGGCCGAAATGAAAAGAAACTAACGGAGGACACTTGTAAGATCTTATCCACTCATCTCACTGAAACTCCAATGATTGTGGCAGAGACTCCAAAACAGATGGCTAATGAATAAGCTCGCTGGGAAAATTCAAATGAAATGGTCTGCTCGATAGTGCGGCTCTATTATTGACCAATGGAGATAAGGCCGGCGGAGCTGCGGTGTCTAAGGCGCGAGCGGTGTTTGTGATGCCGCGTTTTCTAAGAGATAAACCTGTTGATATGTTGACAAACAAACACGCCTTTATGGCCGGCCTGTTTGTTTTAGGCGGAGAGTGAGAGCGACAAGGTATTTTTGTGTTTCAGTCTGTTTTGCTCCCTCAATTCCCTTTAAAGGCTCATAAGAATTCTTTTTATTTTTTTTTTAAATTAAAACTGTTCCCTTGAATGGGAATTGTGGTTTGTGTGGTAGTTGGTAAGCGAGAATATATTGCCAATTCCTATATCATTTTATAATCGGGTGGCTGCATTCTCTTCCTGTTTCCTGCTCACTTGGCAGAAGTCAATCTCTTGTTTAGTTCTTTTATTTCAAAAGTTGTGATAAATACTATTAATCGTATGGGTTAAAATGTATAAATCATATATTATTTTTGCACGATTTATCGTCCAATTTATGCCAATCGGAAGGGGTTGTCTCTATGACCCCAATCCTTTCCTAGTGGTGGGACTGCCAGGCGTTTAATTAGAGCTCGTCACTTGAAATTCCATATCTGACGAACTGAAATCATAACTCATTGACATACAAGTGTATTTAGTCTAACGCCTTAAAGAATTTTGCTGACCCAATTACAAAAAAAAAAAGTGGATGAGAATGACAATTTCATTATATAGAATAACTAGCTAAGGTACCCGGCGATGCCCGGGAAATCATTGTTGACTTACTAAAGATGGTATTTTGATAGCAAGACTTCCATGTGTACAATTACATTTCCATCCAAGACGTAATGGTTTTCCGAAAAAGCCAACCCTGAAGTGTAATTTCAGAGGATTGATATAATAGAAATTTTAGTTTTGAAGAATAAATGAAAATGTGTTCCTAATTTATCCCTCTACACTTTTTGACTCACCTTTTTTTCAATAATTCAAACCATAATCATGGGTAGCATTTATCACAATTAAATATCATCTATAATGAACATATTTCCTTTCTAAAGCCAATCCGAGCGCATATAATATAAGGCAAAGTTTTTGAACGTAAGATTATATTTGTAATAGCGAATCACATTGGAAACTACTTTCAGTAATGCCAGACGGGAAATTAGTTAACTCAATTATCTAGTAAGGCTCCATTCATCTTCCGTTTCCCGCATGAGACTTCTCAAAATTCTTCTACTTAAATTATTGATTCAAAACATTATTTTAATAATTTATCTACCGGATGGAACTAAATAATAGTGGTACCCTGAAAATATCATATCATATCGAGTTTAAACGCATATTGTTTTTTGTCATAATGACATTACCATTAACGTTTAATTATTATGATAGCACATATTTGTTTCAATAACATCAAGTTACATTATACAAATTAAATAATGGAAATGCTCTTATAGTTCATATTTCTATTGGAAATAAATTACAAAGTTAATTTCTAGGTAAAATAAATAAATAAGGAGGGGGCGACGAAAATTTATAACCTCACTAATCCGAATCATACTTTGAACTATCATATAAGATGAAAACATAACATCATTTGTCATAATATTTCATTTATTAAAAACCATTAACTAAGTACTAATATAATTATTGACTCCCGTTTAGCGTATATCCCGTGTTTTATTTCATTTTACGACAAAAGTGAATGTACACAAAAGTTACTTCAAAATAACAAAATAAACAACTTTTGTTATGTGCATGTTTTGCCGAAAAAAAAAAACAAATAGAAAAATAAAAAAGCGAGTTTTTTATTTCAGCCACTCTTATAATCCATTCCCCTCTGAACCTAAAATTTTTAATATAGCTTATAATCATGGAAGAATTAATACTAATTCACACACCGAGTTTTGCTAAGTTCGCTTCATTCGTTAGTGCCCAACAAAATTGTTGGCTCTCGCTTTAGATTTTAGTGAATATTTGGTTTATACTTTTTCTATACGACAAAAGTGAATATAACAAAAGTTACTTTAAATAGAAAAATAAACTACTTTTTGTCATCATGTGCATAAAAGAAACCCCAATTGAAAACGAAATACAGCTATTTTTTAAATTCAGGCCTCTCTTAAAACCCCCACTCCTGCCCGTCACCCCCCCCCCAGAAAAATGTTGGTATGGCTCATTATAAGGAAGAAGGTGGTGTTAGTGCTAATACACATACCGAGTTTCATTTAGTTCCGTTGAGTCTTTCGCGCCAAATAAATTGTTCACTTCCGCTATAGGTTTAAGCGTATATCTCGTTTATAATTTGGTATACGAAAAAAGTGTATAAAATAAAAGTTACTCTAAATAACAAAATATACAACTTTTGTTATGTTCATATTTCCCGAAAAACGAATAGGAAAAGAAATATCGCTATTTTTAACTTTCTAGCTTCCCTTATAACCCCCACTCCTGCCCGTCCCTAGAAAGGTGGGTATGGCTTGTAATAATGAAAGCGTTAGTGCTAATAGACATACCGAGTTTTATTTATTTCGGTTGGGTATTTTGTCCCAAATAAAATTGTTCACTTCCGCTATAGGTTTTAGCGTATATCTCGTTTATTCAACGGTATACGAAAAAAGTGTATATGACAAAAGTAACTCTAAATAACAAAATTAAACCACTTTTGTAATGTTTTATATTTGCGGAGGAAAAACCAATAGGAAACGAAATATCACTATTTTTAATTTCAGGCTTCCCTTATAACCCCTACTCCTGCCCGTCCATAGAAATGTTTGGTAGGGCTTATTATAATGAAGGCCTCACTGCTAATACACATACCGAGTTTTATTTAGTTCGGTTGAGTCTTTTTTTGGCAAATAATATTGTTGACTCCCGCTATAATGTTTAGCGTATATAACGCAATTTAAACTTCCGGTATACGACAAAAGTGTATATAACAAAAGTTACTCTAAATAACAAAATAAACAACTTTTATTATGTACATATTTGCCGAAAAAAAACCAATAGAAAACGAAATATCGCTATTTTTAATTTCAGGCTTCCCTTATAACCCCCACTCCTGTTCGTCTCAGAGAAAATTAATATAGCCTAAAGTCTAAGTTGGGGTTGTAGTAGTATACATACCAAATTTCATAAAATTCGGTTCAGCCGTTTATGCGTGAAAAGGTAACAAACAAACAAACAAAAAAACAAACAAACAAACAAACAAACAAACAAACAAACAAACAAACAAACATACACGAAAGAAACAAAATGCAGATATGGTGTCTATGACATGTGAAACGAAAAGTTATCGTGAAATTTCGCGAAAAAAATCAATGTACAGACAGAGGTTACAATTTTATATATATATAGATATATGACAGACCCTACGACTTTATCAAGAATGTTTTCATTTTGAAGGGTTTTCAAGAAGTTTAAGGTGCTTGTCTTAATTATTACTTTAAGAGGTGAGTTTTATTCCCAAGTCCCTAATATTCTGAATGAAATACACTTGGAGGAAGCAATACATGGAAGACAGGTACAGCACATACGTTCCAAAGTTTTTTTTTTTTAAATGGAAAGCTGCTAACATGATACGCAGATTTGGTCAGGAAATGGATATGTAAACAGCGCAACAGACTGCTGATTGGCCAAAGTGCCTGGAAGCTTGGACTTTATTGTGTTTCTTCTCTGAGTCCATAGTTTAGTAAGTTTAAACATAACAAAAGGTTCCAAATAGTAATGGTTATAGAAAGATTGGTTAATGATTGTATATGAAAACTCTGCATAAATATCCCAGTATTCTGGGGAGACATGCGATACTGGGAGAGTACCAGAGTGAATTTCGCTCACAGATCCCCCTCCTTCATAACTCATCTGTATCATAATACATATCTATTTCTCCTTCACAACTGTTCAGCCGCTCTAGCATAACATAGGCCTTCCACCCCCTCCAACATAACTCACCTTTATGATATCATAATCCCAAGTTTCCTTCATAACTTTGCAATCCCTTTGGCATAATTCGGCCTATCGAAACGGATCTTATCCTACTATTATTTCAAAATCGATAGAAATCAGTGAGAGAGATCAATTAATGAGAGACAACTTTCAATTAAGAATAGGAGACATATTCATTGAATATTTTTAAATAAAAACAAAATCCTTAAGTACATCAAATAAAGGGTTGGAACCGCCAGTATAAATGATACTGTTGTCGTACATGTCGGTGGACACAACATTTTGACGGACTTGAAGATGGTGCCATCGTATCTATAGCAGTATGCCAGCTGTACTCGACCAACAGCCAGTGACGACGGTCTTCACCGACAGGTATGACAACAAATTCTTATGTATTCAACACGCTCTATACCTGGGCCAAGTCTTGTTTATTTTAGTCTGTTTTCTATAGCACCTTTTTCGTAACTTTTCACGCATTTCGACAATTATTAATTTTAGCAGATTTACCTTAAGAGAAATCATTTGAGGTCGTACTCATGACGTGATTTTCAAAAATTTTCTTAAAATGTTCATCGATCCTACCCAGGAGATGACGAAAATAAGGATCGTTCACAATTACATATATATATATATATATATATATATATATATATATATATATATATATATATATATATATATATATATATATATATATTTGTCTGTTAACGCTCTAGTGGTCGCACGTTTTGCTTGATCGTTACCAAAATCGATATTTAAACGTTTTATGGAAAAATGAAGATCAAGTTCGTTAAAGGCTGAAATCGGAAGAGTGGGAGGGGGGGGTTAGACGGGAGGATTTTCGAAAATTCTAAATATCTCCATTACTATACGTGAGATCGAATAATTGCATAGAATCAATCTTATTGAAAATTAAATTTACTATACATATTGTTCTATACATTTGTTCTCTATCTTGAATATTAACCGAGATATTTGCATTTTTATTAAGTGTGGGAAGAGATGAGATCGGCTAACTTCGGTTCTAGTCGTGAGTTTCCGTCAAAAGCTAGTTCGGCCGTTTCCGTAACTGTTCGGTTTTCGTGAAATTTCTCTATTATAAAACTTCACGAGGGAAGTCTGTTTAGTTTTCGCAGCCCCCGCGTGACGGACCTTTTTTTAGACCAGAGGAGAGTGCGTACCTTAGGGTGTCCGAGTGAGGCATTTAAACAAAAAACCCTTTGAACACTTTCCTTTAACTCCTCTTCGTGTGTATTGTATAGATTACGAACAAGGAAGGTGGTAGGGCATTAGCATTACTCACACCTTCGCCTCGGGTGTGAGTTACCTGTTGCTCTGACTGATGATGACATATCGTGCCCTGTAATAACGGCTGTGTTATTAGAGGAACACGCACTCCAAATTGAATTGCATGCCATTCCAGCGGTAGATCTAACAGCCTTTCTCCTCATGATTAACTCGTCTACTCCTGTTGGTAGAACTGTTGCACGAATACAACTCTGGCTCTGCGGTGGTTTTCCTCCCACCACATTCTCAAATGTCAGGAGAGCTTTTTTTCCCTCAGCATCAGCTGAAATATGGAAAAATTCTTGTGAAGAAAGAGTGCGGACAGTAAATTATTTCTTCAGTTCAATGAATAATTACCCTTGTTTACTTCATGTGGGGAATTCAATTTATAAGCGAACGTATATGAAAACAATATTTATTCGTTACCTATGAAAATAAATGCCTATACAAATGTGATCATACTGTTGTGATATCTGTCTATGAATAACCCCTGCCACTAACTGATTGTCGAGTACAGTTGGCAAGCACTTTCGATGCAAAGGCACCGTCTTCAAGCCGTCTAGAGTTGTACTATACAACTCAGTAAAACTCTAGACGGCTTGAAGATGGTGCTTTTGCATCGAAAGCGCTTGCCAACTGTACTCTACAATCAGCCAGAGACGACAGTCTTCACCGACAGATATGACTACAGTATCATCTATTCTGGCAGTTCAAACCCTTTATTTGATTTACCAAAAGTGATCATGTTTTGAGGCATGTGGTGATGTATGTCGCACTTTTTTTTAAACTTTATGATATGAAATTACAAATCTATTTGTTCATTTTGTAATAAGGCAGTGATATCGTACTGACGAAGTGACGATTTTATAGCACCCATATTATAATCGTCTGAAGGTAAGTAGTCCGTTCATTAACACTATTATCAAAAAAAGTATATATACACAACGTCAAGATTTACCACGGACCTTGGACCTGTCGTATATGGCTCTATATGATTTTTTCCTTAATTAGGTGATAGCCTTAACAGTTGAAACTTCAAGCCACCAGAATTGTCAACTCCGGTTTTAGCCTTTCAAAAAGTACCTCCTAAAGTTTTCGCCAATATAATAAGGTTGATAGTAAGCTAGGTAATGCGAATCATCTTCAACTCATGGGCCTTTTCAAGCACAGAGCAATACGGAAGGAAGCTGTGGTCGAGAGCCCTGGCTGAAATCCATTAGTTGCTCTTTCGCGTTTCCCTGAGTCCTGCTCATTCGAGGTTGCACAAACGTTCAATATTGAATACTAATTTACTACCTATTTTTGTGGTCTTTTCCCATTTCTTTTTCTCTGAACACTTGGGAAGACTAGGAGACCCTGGGACATCCCCGTAATCATTTTCTTTTTCTATAAATGTGAGTTCCCCCATTTCCCACAGTCAACCCTCCTCTCTTACCAATGTGTGGGGCTGGAAGAGAATGTGCTACTACAACTCCTTTTATTGCCAGGACTAGAACCAACACATTCCCGACGGGGACATTGATTGCCATCTTCTACCACAGGCTGGGCAAACCTTGGGTCAACTTTAACCCCCTGAATATATATATATATATATATAGGCATTGCACTCTCAATGTAAACGTAAAGTAATATCATTTGAGATAATGCAGTCAACGATATTATTAATTTTGTGTTAAATTCATTTTTTCTTGCTATTCGATTAAAAAAAGTCAGTCCCGCAGAGGCTGCGTTAACTAAGCAGATTTCCCACGTGCGTTTCTTATTTGCATTAATCTCAAAATGTAAAAGTTCAATGATAACAATATTTTGTATTTAGGCTTCAAATGAAGTACTTCATAACATAATAGCATATTGTTAATTTGAGATGAATAGGAGTGGGGGTTTACTCAGGACCGAAAACTAAAAAATGCAAATATCTCGGTTAATAATAAAGATAATGAAGAACATTACATTTGCAATAAGATGGGTTCTAAACACGATATGATTGGTAGTACACTGTTTTGATACGACGCCTATTAAAGGAGATATTAAGAATTTTCGAAATTCTGCCCCTATATCCCCCCCCCCCCTATCCCCCTGGTCCGATTTCGGCCGTTAACGAAGTTGATCTTTCTTTTTATATAAGACGATTATATATCAAGTTTGGTAACAATAAGACAAAAATTGCGATCGCTAGAGCGGTAACAGACATATATATATATATATATATATATATATATATATATATATATATATATGTGTGTGTGTGTGTGTGTGTGTGTGTGTGTAGTTTTGAAGGGACCTCATTTTCGTCATCTCCTCATTTTCGTCCCTCCTTGGACATCTGAAGAAAAATTTCGAAATTCGCGTCATGAGTACTACCTCAATAGCTGATTTCCCATAAGGGAAATCTGCTAAAAATAGCATAATTATTATTCAACTTTTAAAATTGAATTGGCAGCCATTTCGGCCCTTATGTCTGTCAGAAACGGTTCTTCCATATTTTTTATTTTAATGTCTTTTGTCATTAGCTTTTTTTTTTAGTGGTTTTCTTCTTGCACATTTGATTCTATTCACTTTGGCTGTGTGAACTAAATGCCCAAAATTGTGACTCTGATGAAAAATAAAAAGGCTTGAGCTGACCTTAAAAAACAGTATTAACTATTTGTTTGGCTCTCCTAGCTCGTTGAGTTTTCTTTGCGAGTAAGTTGTTTATGTATTTGATGCATACGTACTTTATGTAACATATGAATATATGGAAATAAGCTGAGTACCTGGTCCCTACCATCACCCTATCCATGTACATATCCTCTCCGGTTAAGGTAAAGACATTACAACCAACTTATACCATAATTTATGGTACATTTTTAATAAGACGGACTCCACACAAATCCCTAACTTTCCCTAATATGCATACTGCCGGGGCTACGCTCATGGCGCAACCCTCGACCTCTTGTCTCCTCAGCTCCAACCTATACTGCATGCAGGGCTTTAAGGTTGGCAAAGAGTGCAC
This sequence comes from Riptortus pedestris, assembly GCA_019009955.1. NCBI lineage: Eukaryota > Metazoa > Arthropoda > Insecta > Hemiptera > Alydidae > Riptortus > Riptortus pedestris. The sequence continues at coordinate 78,932,818 of CM032232.1, forward strand.
TCGTCTGGATCAGGTTAAATATCATTCTAAAAAAATATAAAATAGTACACTGTTTTCTGCGACACATTGAAATATACCGAAATATTGTAAAAATGAATTTTTTGACAACAAATAATTAGCATTTACGTGGTATCCGCACGTCGGTACTCAGCATGTGTCAAAACGTGAGGTTTAGTTTATGGGAGTCGAACATTTTAGCGAAAAGTTATTTTAATTCAAACAGTACTTTTTAAAACCAGCTCCACTGTAGTTATGGGCGACTCCTTCAGATTACCTAATAGGTACCTTTGGAACCTAGAGGTACTTGCCCCTAGGTGGCTCCCTGGAACAGGAGTTCCCTTTTATTTCGATGGCTATATTATGCAGCTACTGCCAGCTTCGATGCCCACTAACATAACAGGCTCTCCTAGTTCGTTTTTATCACCTTATTTTTATGGCACTTTATTTTAGTCTAAATAAAGTCTCCTAATTTCAACTATTATATTCACAGAACTCAAATCTACCTAACAACATAAACTAATCCTTTTTATTGGAAATAAAAACGTCCTCTCATTTATTTTATGGTCCATTTTATTCAGAAATGAAAAAAAAAAAAAGAATTAAATATTAGTGAAATTGTCTTTTAGAGATACAACGAAGATCATAGAAACCGTTTCAATTTTAATGCCTGAATAAGAATTGTTTTTAATTAAAATTTATTCAAAGTATTAACATTTAAAACAAGTCTCAAAATACTGTTTTATTTTTCTAGTGTTATCCATTAAAAATGAGTTAATTCTAACAGTTCTTTAACTGTCGGAATAGGCCCACATGTATTTTGATAGATATTACAGGAACACAGTTTAATTTACTATGTGATAAGTGCTCCCAGAGCATTGGTGTGTATACAGCTTTGGCTTCTTATACTAGTTAAACATTGCATTAGGGACTTAGAACATTCCATGACAAGACCCATTTGAAGAATAAATTTTTGAATGTCAAATGGCATATAATGTGGACACAGTTTTGAGTAATACTGCCATTTGATAGCGAGCTACTACGTTTGAAGAATTCGTTTTTGGTTCATTATATAAATGGAGATCCTTGACTCAAAAGGCTGTGAAGGGCTCAGGTTTCTCACTTGGCATTTGGTTGAAGGGTGACATAATTCATTTTCACAATCTACCGATTATTATTATTTACTATCACAAAATGTAGATTGACACATTCCATTCCTTCTGAATTTTTACATGTATTTCAGAAAACATGCCAACTCCATATACATTATTTGCTTACAAAACATTGCTTGCAAAAATTAAAAAAAATAAAATTGTATAATAAATAGAAAACAAATAATGGAACAATATTATAAAATTCATGAGCTTTTATGAATTAATATTGTCAAATAAATTTACCATACAAAAAGACATTGACTCGAAAATTTTGTGAAGTCTTTCATGTTTCACCGTCATGATATTTTCTCCCTAAGTAGGCCCTCACTATATTTATTGAATAAAAAGTCCGTCACGCAGGGGCTGCGTAAACTAAGCAGATTTCCCACGTGAAGGTTTACAATAAATAAATATACATACAGGTAACACTACCGTGAATGCTCAGTAAATGTACAATACAAGGCTGAATTGTAAACAAACAGGCAAGCCAACCTCGTAGTGCTGCATAGATAGACCGGAAAGACAAACAATTAATGGAATATATTTGAATATAACATATTAATTTTATTGAAAACAATTTACTAAAGCTAGTGGTGTAATTTGTAATGAATCAGAATCAGTTTTATCTCAATCACTCAAATTTTAGTAATCCAAAAACAAAAGAAGGGGGGGGGTCAACAGAATGTATTTGCATATATCTCACAAAGTAAAAGTTCAATGAAAACAATATTTGGTATTTAGGCTTCAATTAATATCTTTTATTATATAACAGAGCATTATTTATGTAACACTAGTAGAAGTGGGGGTTTACTAAAGGCTGAAAACTGAAAAATGTAAATATCTCGGTTAATATTCAAGATAGAGAATAAATGTATATAACATCATTTATAGTGTATTTAATTTTCAATAAGATTGATTTTATACACTTTTTCGATCCGACTTATAGTAACGGAGATATTTCGAATTTTCAAAATTCTCCCCCTCTAAACCCCCCCTCCCCCTGGTCCGATTTCAGCCGTTAACGAACTTGATCTTTCTTTTTACATAAAACGACTAAATATCGAGTTTGGTAACGATTACACAAAAATTGCGACCGCTAGAGCGGTAACAGACAAATATATATATATATATACACAGTTTTGAACGGACCTCATTTTCGTCATCTCCTAGGTAGGATCGATGGACATTTGAAGAAAAAAATCGAAAATTCCGTCATGAGTACAACCTCAATAGCTGGTTTCCCTCAAGGGCAATCTGCTAAAATTTCAAGCTTGCTGGCTATGGCTTGTGAGTCGCAAATCACGCCATCTAGTTGACGTCTCTGTAGTTTTGGTGTTAGTCGGCTTTCATATTGTGAGTGTGTGTTTGTTCAACGTTTGTTTTGTAATCACAGGGGTAACTATTTGTGCCCTTAATTACAACTTTTTGAAGGTATGAGTTGTTTTTGTCTTGTCCGTTTAAAACTTACAAAGCATGTACCTTATTCATGTCGATACTCAATATCTTATAATGCTTAGTAATCCAAGGTGACTGATTCAATCCCTAATTTTATGTTTATTATTATTATTTAAGTCCACTTTATGCTACTTGGCTGATCGGGACGGGTTATCTACAGGTTACCACCCTTTTCTAGCCAGAGTGGGCCAAAGGAGTTTATTTAATGAGTCCGTCACAATTTCTACTGCCCAGGGCGGGAATCGAATCCACCACTCTAGGTCCACCACGCGAGATTAAGACCAACGCCCTAACTCGCACGGCAAACCTGAGCCCCAATCCTTAACTTTAAGTCCATTATACCCACAGCAAAAGAATCTTTTTTGAGCCGTCACTTTTAGAAGATCTACTGTGTAAGGTATTTTATAACCTATTTAAATATGAAAATTTGAACATAATGCTACTTGGATTGCGACTGCCTTATTACAGATATTGTGAATGCAAGCAGGTCTAACTCCCTGACGTTTAGATTAACGGTTGGGATCGAGATGAAATGGCGCCAGTTCTACATCCTGCTCATCTTAGAGGGAAACAGGTGCCGTTACCTTTTTATATAGTAATTAATATGTTTATATATTTATTCTATCTTTTTTTTTTCCTTGTGGATACAAAAACTTGTAAATTCCTATAACGGTCCTGCCAGAATCGAATTGTTAGTTTCTTAGCTTATATTTTTGAGTGTCTTATATATTTTCGTAGTACAGGGTGTTTTTTGGCGTAATTCATGAGGTAGAGTGATGGAATAGTTGAAATAGGTATTCCAGGTGTTGTTTTATATGATACTTTCTGAAAAAGTAGCTCAAGTTAACACCCACCTCTTTTTGTAAAGCTACATACAAAAATTATAAAATTTCAGCCATTCTCCTGTAATGCCAGGCAATTAAAAAACGGTGTCTAGAAATTCGATCTTTTTTCCAAATTTTTGGCACTGAAATAAGAAAATAATCTACGGAATATCTACAAATTCATTTGAATTAAAATTGTCTTCGTTTATTGCGTTTAAATTGCAAAAAATACGATTTGGTGGCCGGAGGCCGAATGTCAAAATTTTGAATTTCATACTTTAAATTGACTTTTTGTTTGTGTAATGACGCCGTGGTTGAAAAATGTGATACCCTTATAGCCTGTGATGGATAGTTAACTCACAGATATACAAATTCATTGAAATCCTACAACCTACAAATAGTGCGCCTCTTCAATCATTTAGGCAAGCCTGGAGAGCATATTAAAGTTGAAGTTTGCTCACTCATTCTTGCTACTGACTATCATTTGGTCTTGCAGACTAAGAGCGGACGCCACTCTTACAGTTGGTACACCAAATTAAATTTTCTGGAAGCCTTTTCTGTTGAATACTCTCATGCAGAAGACAGCGGGAAACTACGGCATGTCCCTTCATGATTTCTTGTGGAAATTAGAACTTCCTGTTCGCGAAACCGATTACCAAGCGTAGTCTGTAGAAACAACAGCAGCCTGGTCGTGGCCTGAAACGAAAAAAGAAATAATTACACAAAATTTAATTCGAATTTCAGTCAAACATAAGAATTTTAATTTTGTAGATGATGGATCAATTCAGCATAGCAGTAAAAAGTGATAACCATGGAACTAACTACATTATCTTTCTTATAAACAGATTTCCCATGCGTAGGAATGACATATGATGACGTCATACTGTGGTTACTATTATCGTTTTATGAATGACTGTTAACTGCCAATGCCTATTTATATCAAAAATAGTTCGGTAATAGAAATGGAATAAAAGATTACTTCAGAAAGGATCCTATCACGTTGAAAAAAAAAACGTATTTGTTCAAATTTGTGGTTCTGACTATTTTTAGAGAGAGTTCCAATTTTTAAGGAGATTAGCCACAAAAAAGCAAAGCGCTATTTCAAGAGTTCAACAAAGAGAATCAATATACTTATGGGCTTCTCTTTTTGCGTTCCTATCAAAAAAATGTCTTGCTTATTAAAACATATAAAGCGTAATATATTAGCGGCAGAAAGACTCGTGGTATAAAATGATGAAAAAAATTACAGTGTGGAGAGAACAAGCAACCAGTTGAAACGAACGGCTCCGAGAAAATTATCCTAATCTTTGAAATATGTCATTCAGGATTATTCCCTTCCATTTTCATTATTTCAGATAATCCCATTTTTTCATCACTTCCTTTTTATTTTAATAAATACACACATTTCATTTATTTTATTCATTTTTTATTGCCTTGATTTGTGGGCTACTCCGGCTCCGCTTTCCTATTATGTCTTAATAGTTGGAAATACTGAAATAATAGTTCTAGCCTTTGGCTCTTCAAAACTGATCACAATTTTAGAATTTGTTAACTTCTATTGATAGAAGTACTCTTTAGTGTCTACTGCATGAAATCATATTATCTCAATATTCATAAATTTAGCTATTACCCTATATTACATTAAATTTTCAATATTTCTAAATACGCTTGAAACCCAATGATGTCTTAAACTCAGAATCTCATTTAAGCTTTTCAAACGTTTCTTCAAATCGTAAAACATAGAGTAAATGAAAAAAGTTATTTCTTCAAAAGATTTTGAGTTAATGAAATCATAATTCATATTTATTTTTGACTAAAAGTGAAAGATCTAGTGTTCTCTAACTTCAGAAATTGGGATTTGATAGATTTTAAAAGAAGACCAAAACGCACTCTATTTTAATATGTGCTCCAAGCTGGATGGAAACACACGCAAAAGTGATAAAGAGAGGACTTTCTCCCATTTTAAAGCTTAAAGCATTCTAATGAAGAGTATAAATGTATAATGTTGGTATCCATTTGTATGAGAAGCGTGAATATATCTGAATGTCTCTATTAGTGCTGGCCGATGTAGGTGGAGTGAATATATGATGAGTATTCCCGGTACATATGCTAATGGTTTGTATATAGTCTTACACTACACTCCTGATTATATCATACAACCAGTTTTCAAATTTATTTCTATGTTTATGTCCTGCTCCTTTTTTTTTCTTTTCTTTTTTCTTGGCGAACGCTTCCTTTCGAATTCCAGATAACTTCCAACGTTCCTGATGGTTTATAGATAGTGGTAAAATGGATTTTAATTTACATACGTCACAGCTGAAGTACTGATTCCAATCTGCAGAACAGTAATGTAAACGAATAAATTACTGAAGAAGTAACATGTTTGAAACTTGCTGGAACATCGCGGTAGGATGATGTTATACGTCTTATGGATCAAAATTAGTACTGTTACTTCGATGTAAATGAGCTTCACATTTTCTTCAATTCTAAACATGAGTTCATCACTACCCTGTGTTATTTTGGTGCTTTATAAAATTCCAAATATTTTTAGTATATTGCTATAAATAACACTATGAGGAGTTATTTATTTGAATATATGCTCCATTGTCACATGGCATATTACGTGTATGATTATGTTTAAATACATTTTTATTTTACAATATATATATATATATATATATATATATATATATATTTGTTAATCTCTATTTACTCAAATATAATATAAAAGAAATAATAATAATAATAAAATAAAATATTAAAATAAGTAAGATAATTACAAATAAAATTAATAAATGAAATGAAAAAGTAAATAAATAAATAAAATAAGAACAAAAAACAAATCAATTAAAGTTAAACTCAACCGATGTTTAATTTGCGAGTCTATGTAAGGTAAATATATTGAATTATGATTCCCATTCCTCACAATCAACTTTACATTCTAATGTATTTTCGCTACATCCATATCTATACTTTTGATAAACTTTATAATTTCTTTATTATATTTTTTAAATATAATATGTTATAATAGACCCCTGTAGAACGTACTTGTCCTGTTTTTGGATCACAAGCAATACTCATGCAGACACAAACACTCAGGCGTCCACACACACACACACACACACGAAAAAATGTACAAACTCACTGGTAAACCACATGATGAAGTAATCTTTGATGGAAGCTAATATATTGAAAGCGTTAATTACTTTTCTAAAAAAATATAAAACACATCTATGTAAGTTGTGATCTATAAATAAGCATGGAAATATAGCAAAGTCGCAAACCCTGAATTATACTTATTGCTATAGATTTAGTCGTTATAAGTCTACACTGGACACATAAATTTAATTTTCAGAATTGATCAAATTTATTTTTGATACCATTCATTCCTTCCTATATTACATTGTAAAATACGGGCTTAGGTTAGCCATGTGAGTAAAGCGTTGACCTTAATCTCGTATGATAAATCTAGAGTGGCGAGTTCGATTCCCACCTGAATGACGGAATTCATGAAATAAAATCCTCAGTCCACCCTGGCTAGAAAAGGTTGGTCACCTTTAGATAACCCGACCCAATAAGCCTTAGTTGCAAAAAGTGCCGGTTAATAAATAATTAATTTAAATATGTACTTATGAATTTGGAGGAATTCAGGAATTAAATGTAAACCATATGAAGCAGTTTTCGTGTTTTTTGCTTTATTCATAAAAACGGGTTTCATGTCTCTTTTAGTGTTTTGTACTCTGTTCCCTTAGTTTTGTTCTTTATATTATTTTGTGTTCCATTTTTGTTATTTTGTTTTCTTGTTTTTTGTTTTACTTTTATCCCCTCCCCTCCCCCTTTTTTAAGAAGAGCCAAGTCCCCATTGTTGAGGAGCTCTATGTAATAAATAAATAAAAATGTATAAAACTATAACCACTTTTATATGTAGCCAAGTTTGTTGTATAGTAAAAAGTTTTGTAACATGTGGAAATTACCTTTGATGTAAACTACCTGGAAAAAAATTAATTAATATTGCCTATCATTATTCAGATTTTGCATTCCACTTACTTGATAGTGAAGTACTTCTTCCTGATGGCTTTGTTGTTGGCTTGATTCTGAAGGTGTGGAGAAATCAGCGCATCTCCTTCGGCACTCTTCCATATTCGTTTCCATGATAATTGGGACAATCCAGCACCCGCAAACAGGAGCAAGCCATTGTCTTTATACACAATAACAACCGCCTAGCTATTCATCATTGTCCTTATTAACATTTAACCAACCAAACTCAGTCACTAGTATTTAATAAATGTTTTCCGTCTCAAACTTTGTCGTAACAAGGTGACCCAATTCAGTTACACAATACTTTGAGTTGGGCAGAAGGTCAAAAGGGGGTGGCTCTGCTATCAGAAAGTTTCTCTACACTTGGCTTCTGGTTGTAATTTAGTTTTCAAGTCTTTATTGCTTGTGAGGTGTTCTTGTAGTAACCCAAAGTTTTATGAAAGTTTGTAGTTACCTTGATAAGCGGATCTAATGCCCAATGGGTATTTGTTTATTTCATAGATGAAAAGGAAGGTAATAATGAAGTCGAGAAGGATTAGCATTGATAAAGCACGTACAGAAATGTTTACTAAGAAGTTGTTTGAATGTGGGACAGACACTAATTCTCGTCCTTCCTTTCAGTCTATCTGCCCGGTTCGTAAATCTTTGAGCGGCCTCCCGTTCTTTGTGAAGTCCCCATCCGAGTAAAGAGAAGACCCTAATAAGACACCGGAGGTGTAATTAAAGTGAGACAGGAGGATATTTAGTATCTCTTTCTTGGGACTGCCTTCTCTAGGATATCCCCTTGAGTCCCGGGAATGGAGAAATTAGTCCTCTGATTCAAGAGAACTTTCCAGCTGATGCCCCTATCTCAGGTGGTTCTGCCTCTATGATTAGTGTTTTCCTTTGAGCTATATACCTTATCATTTTGCTCTATACCAACCAAAACTAAAGACTTTTCATTAATTTCGCTGTACTCCATATTAAATGTATATTCCATTTCTAAATTATCATTATGTTGTCTGTAATTTTCTAGTCTGGAGAAAAATATGTCTTCAACATATATATTTTTATCTGCCAGAGAATCCAAATTAGTGAAGACAATTGGTGGTTGTGCTATTAAGAAGGGCAAGTAGTTACCATCGTTAGAAAACAGATGAAAAGCTCTCAAAATGATCGGACGGCAGAACACGAAATTCTGTAAAGGAAATATACTTGCAGGCGGATACTTAAAAGAATAAAGGATCTATATGTAGGGGGTATACTTGATGGTAATGTATTTCTCTAACCTAGACATAATCGACTATAAAAGTCGAAGGTTTGAGAAATATGGCTGTGTAAGCCTTTTTCCCCCTAAAATACTTACAAAATTTCAAGATTATAATAATATATTCTTCTCAATTTTAAAACTTAAATAGAGTATGTGGACAATTTAAAAAGATCAATGCAGTATGCTTTATGGTTCACTGACTTCTATAGTGCAGAACATTCATTATTGAAAAAGTATCTAATGTTTATCAGCCATTCAGTTCTCACAGAAAATTGGTGAACAGAAATTGTGAAATTAAAATAATATAACTTATTTTGACTATGAAACCTTAAGAAATGTTTTTTTTTTCGGAGAAAGAATTGATATAGTTCGAAGCTTGCCTTGTAAAATGTTATCAAGGCATGTGTGCATAATGGCACATGCAAGACCAGACGATTTAACAATAGTGCAACTTAGTATTAGCACAAAAAAGTAAGTAATAACGGTTCTTTTTTATTCCACTCAAATATAAAAAACGTTTTAATTTCAGATTATAACCGTACTTTTACATACCTCTGTAGATTTTTTAACCTTTTTTATTGGTTTTTATAAGGTTGCTTTTTTACCTAAACTATTTTAGTATTATAACAAGAAGATGTGTGAATCGCTTAAATTGCGACACACCTAAATAAATAAATAATTTCAGATTAATTTGTGAAGATAAGTTGTTATAAGACGTCATCAAATTAATGAAAATTTTAATAGGTTGAAAGTGTTAAAAAGGTTTTCATTCTAAAAATTTAGAATTGCAGAGATGTCAGAGAAACTTCGACAAGCATGTGTCGTTTATAGCTGGAATAGTAAAGAAATAATATTTATAACGGTCATATAGATGGTTCGACAAAAGGTGGTTTGTGTGATGATTGGGACACTTGTATCTGTACTTCTAGGAAGTGAGGTGAGAGTGCAAGAAAATCATAAAGAACTCTCAAGAAGAAGGGAAGAATTTGGGTCCAGAGAGAGCTGCTTGTTAATGTGAAGTTGCATTTGCACTTCTTAGAGACTGATAATGGGAAATGTCAGGGTGAGAAGGACAGAAAAATGGTTGCAACAGGGCTGACAGAGGCCTAGCTCCTTTAAGAACCATAATACCTGTTAGTCCATGTACGGATGTTATCTGCATTGTTAATTTCCCATGAAAACTTGCGAAAAGTCCCTACTTTTCAATAGGAGAAGCATTTTTTTGGTTATTATTCATATTATTTTTAATAATCAAAAATTAATCCTAAAAATCAATTAATCCTACCTTAACTGCGTGCCCAGTACTAAAGAGGGTGGGACTAGAGATGTGATTTAGTGAGTTCATCACTAATATTTTCATGTTTAATTGGGGTTTCCTATATTGTAATAATATATGCGATAGCAATAGCAAAGAAATTTCAATAATATATAAGATAAAAATGCATTTCTAAAAGAAATTCTCCAGCTAAACATACCAACTAATTCTGAAAAATGGATGTAGGGGATGGATGCCTAAGAGGTTAGGTCATGCGAGACTTAAAGAAGATAATAATAATAAGTAATAATAATAAAATTATGCCGTAAACGAACTATAACATAAAACTAGTAAACAATATAATAAAGATCTCTAAGCAATCCTATGATGCATTCGTCCTGAGGCATAACACTGAATGTGATGTCATTTGTTTATTTACAACTCTTATCACAGAGGAAGTGAATGTTTATTTGAAAACTGTTTTACAAGCTAAGTGACGTCATTGGTTTACTAATGGTTATTATCACTGGTCGAGTTGAAGCATAATCTCTCTCTCGGTTTACTTACATTGGTGCCCCATACATGTTAGCTCAATGGTTTACATATAAAGGATATTTCAGGAAGGATGGCAGTAGAGTTTACATTAGTATTGATATGTCAATTTGTATTGTATACTAAACAGATTTCTTTTTATAAGTCAGCTAACGAAATAGTGCGTTTCTTTCTTCTATACTTTCTTCAAGTGCCCAGCGATAACTAACAAAAACACTTTACGGGGACGAAAACGGAAAATAGTAAAACCCTCCATAACTATTAGAGATTCAGAAAATTAACATACAATCTATTGTGTATACCATTTTCAAAAAAATTATATTGTGTTCATATGAACCGAGGTGTTCAAATTTTGTTATTCAGCTTCCCCTGGAAATTTAAAATATCGTGTTATACTCACAAAAATTTAAGATTGTTATTAATAAATTAACTCTGAGATAATAAAATATTTCAAGTAGATGGCAGTGTAGTTTCTATAGGTGTTGTGTACCATTGGTGGTATTGTAGTCTAAACAGATTTCTGTTAAAGGAAGGAGTATTGATGTTGTACTCATGGTGTTTCTTTTAGAAAAATATTTTTTGAATGCCCAACGATCCTGAGAACGAAAATTATATTTGTTAATATTATAATGGCAGTCCTTTTTATCTGACACAAAGCTTCATATTTAACCATTTCATGTAAAAATAAAGGTCTTATTAAAAAATAATGAATGACAAGTGTTACTCACGGTATTTAGAATAATTGTTTTCAGGGTTATAGACTTTCCCGTATTTCCAACAGTAATACATTTATTTTCATTCTAAACACACAAGATATTCAAGCCCAAGCAAAACATATGATACTCAATTAATGGCAGAAATCTTGGTTAGCCACAACTGACAACAAACTTCGAGAACTGAAACATATACTTCATGAATGGCCTTCCTAAAAAAGGCTATTTAGAAGAAAAGAAGTAGATTTGAATTGGTCATTCACGACTGACTCATACTTACTGGAGAAGACGAACCCTACTGCCAATACTGTAACTGTAAACTTACTATAAAACATATACTAACTGACTGCTATCTAAGGACTCACATAGACCTACCATACACTTTGACTGAATTACTACATGACTGTAGCCAGTATATAGACCGCGCATTACAATACTTGAAACAACAACATTTTCAAAAAATTATAAGGTAGGACAATACTGAAAATATTAGCAGAAATGAGCATTCTTAGTAAATATAATAAAGTGATTATATGAATTTAACTGATTCGTAAATTCGATTATTGTATGAATAAAAAAAACTTCATTCTTTTTCATTTCCAAGGTTAAAAAAAATCGTTTTCGCATTTTTCCATTGTAACATAATTCAATTTTTATTCACTTACTTATATGCAAACAAGACTCAACAAAATTACTCTTTGTTGAAAATAGAATGTGTGATGTTATCCGTAGGTTAATCCTGCAGGTGGTTTAATCAGCTCGCTTTACTCCGAGTGACGGACTATTGCAAATCTGCGGTGCCACTCCTACTTTTAACTAAAGATGGTTTAAAGAAAAAAAAAAGAAAGATTTAATTTTGATAAGTAAATTTGACGTAATTAACTAAGATAAAATGGCCACGGACTTAGTCGGATCAATGCCTTCAGCTCTTTAATGTCAGTCGAGATATTTCATCATTAATTCTAATCACAATTAATGAAATCTTCAACGGCCTATAGCATCTTTATAATGATAAATTAAATGAAATTATTCATAATAAATTTGACGTCGTACCTTCCTTAATATTATGTTATTAGCTAAAATAAATTAAAGACTTTTTTTTATTCTTGAACTCAATTTAGGAGATTAATTTCAGTGGCGTGATCTTAAAGTCTCTAGATACAAACGTCTTTTATGAATTAAAATTTTTATCGGAAATACACTGTAAAATAGTTTCAATATTTGTATCTTATTTATAAATATTAGTTTCATATTTGCTTACAGTATTTAAGATTTACTACAAAATATTAATCCACAATACAAATATATTTGTTAACTAATCAGCCAATACTGATTCTCCTGAGCTGATTCGTATATTTCGAATTGATTTCATGAACTTATTATATTTATAATAGAGATATTAGTAATATAAATAGATTATGTTCTCTTACTGCAATACATTATTTTTATTAAAAAAAATATTTCGAGTCTCTGAACTCATATCTTATCCCCTTGACAAGTAACTTATAGCGTGTAATTATTGATTCAAATGACAAATATAAATATTAAAACTTTTGAGGATATGTAATAATTTAATTAAGAAAGTGGCACGTGGTCTTCAGCAATGAAGTTTTTATCTTTAATAGTTTTAACAAGCTTAATTATATATTAAAGCCCTTTTTAATGATAAAAGTTAAGACAAGAAGTCTATAAAAACAAAATAAAACAGAATTATTGTGAGGAAGGTTTATTTACACTTATCATTACTACTTATTTATTTATTGTGAGGGTTTTACTACTGTAAAACTGTGCGATACTATTAGAATGTAATAGAAATTATAATTGGCTCTTTCATTGGCTATTCAGTGTAATTTTCCTATGATTTCTTAATATCTTGAAAACTAATTCAATAATTTTATGGAGTATGTCTTGCTATTACTGCCATTTCGTATCGTTCAAAAGTCCCGCATTTAATGATCGTTTTAATTGTATTTTATCATATGAGAAGTGTGATATTAATCACATCCGTACGTGTGTGGTTGTTAACTTTTGAAGGAATGGTCTTTGTTCTTGAAACTCGGAATACACAAACATTTTATAATATTTCAAGATCACTCGAGGCGAAGGAAAACACAAGACATAGTGAAACAATCATTAAAAAAAAAATGTACAAATTACGTTGGATTTTTGCAAACGGGGATACTTGAAATTAGTTTTTCAACTTCCCCCAAAATAAGAAATATCAGGTTTTATTCACAAAAATGATAATCACAATTTTTACATATTTAAAGTGGAATATGCAAGAAATTTGTTGATTTTGGTTAGTATTCTTTGCATTATTGACAATATAATTTATACTTGAGTTTACTAAAAAAGTCACGCATAGGCTGCGTTAACAAAACAGATTTCCTTACCTGCATGACGTTTTTACATTAATCTCAAAACGTAAAAGTTCAATGAGAACAAATATTTGGTATTTAGGCTTCAAATAAAGAGTTTCATAATATAACAGCTTATTTTTAATATGACGTGAGTAGGAGTGGCGCTCACTGAAGGCTAGCAACTAAAAAATGCAAATATCTCAGTTAATAATCAAGATTTTGCAAAAACGAACATAACAACATTTATAAAACATTACATTTGCAATACGATTTGTTCTATACTATATTTTGATCCAACGCATAATCACAGACACATTAATAATTTTTGAAATTCCTCCCCTTTAACTTGATCTTATTTTTACATAAAACGTTTAAATACGAGTATGTAGTTTCTAGTAAATATCTAGTATCTTTTTATTCACTTTTTTTTATCACATTTTTTATCTCTTATTTAGGGGATCGATGAAAATTTGAGGAAATTTATCAAAAATCGCGACTTTATCGCCTTACGACCTCAATAGCTGATTTCCCTTAGAAGAAATCTGCTAAAACTAGTATTTAGAATAAATAATGCTGATTGATGGCTCGCAGAAAGCCCATCTCAACCCCAAGGATTATCAAGTGACTCTAATAATCTTACGGTAAATATCGTGATTTAAAAGTAGATAGAAGTATTGATTTTTGCCCAACGAGAGGAAGCCTGCAAAAGAGGATGACGGCATTGCAGAAAGGGTGCAAAGAGGTATAGAAGTTGCAGCGAGGTAGGAGGGGAATAGTAAGCAGAGAGTAACACCGACTCATAGGCTGTCCACGTAACGCACTACTATGTTCCTAACATACCACATGCTGGCTTTACACCCCCCCCCTCTCCCTCAACAGCCTCTGTGTAGCACAGAAGTGTTTACATCTTATGCCAGCTTGCATAATATATTGCACATATTTCTTTAGACTTTTCTCAGGACCTCTTACTCTCTAATGAAGTGTCATTCGCTAATTTAAGTTAGGTTTGAAGGTCGGTGAGAATTTTCCAGAGAATATCTGAGTCATCGAAAAAACGTCGGACACTCAAGGACTGCGTTAACTAAGCAGATTTCTGACATATTTGCATTTATCTCATAACATAAAAGTTTAATGAGAAAAATTCTTGATATTTGAGCTTCAAATAAAATGCTTCATATTATAACAGTTTTTAGATAATATGAGATGAGTAGGAGTGGGGGTTCACTGAAGTCCGAAAACTAAGAAATTCCAATATCTCGGTTAGTAATTAAGATATTGAAACATTGTTCATAACAACATTTATAGAACATTAAATTTTCAATAAGATTGGTTTTATATACATTTTCGGAATTTTCAAAATTCACCCCTCCAACCCCCCCCCCTCCCCCTCCCCCGCGCCCTTGTCCGATTTATGCCGTTAATGAACTTGATCTTTCTTTTTATATAAAACTATTATATATTAAGTTTGGTAACAATAAGACAAAAATTGCGACCACTAGAGCGGTAACAAACATATATATACACAATTTTGAACGGACCTCATTTTCTATTAGGTAGGTTTGTTGGGCATTTGAAGAAAAATTTAGAAAATCGTGACATGAGTACGACCTCAATAGCTGATAAAATTGAAGTAGCGTTGCTATTATAGTGAGCTGATGAGGAGTGGAGCAGAAGTTGGAAATATGACAAAGGAGAAAGTTTAATTTTCGTCTTTATTTATGATATATTTATATTATTGGAAACGACCGAATACGCAATCCATAAATATTAGTGTATTTAAAAATTACTTCCTTGTACAAAGCAAAGAAAGTATTATAATCCTTCTGAAACCATTTCGACTAGGTTTGGCAAATTCTTCCGTAGGTATTTGAGGAAGTCCATCTCGCAGGGGCTGCGTAAACTAAGCAGATTTTCCACGAGTTGCTACAATATATTTGCGACATTATCTCACCACCTATTCCCTATTTATGTGGAAAATCCCGATGAGTAGGAGGGAGGGGGGGGGGAGTTATTGAAGACAGAAAACAAGAAAGTAGCCTGATAACTCGTCTAATACTCAAGTTACGAAAAAAATTCAATGAATAACAATTGTAGAGCATCAATAGTTAACAAGTTTAGGTCTATAACATTTTATGTTCCGACTCATAATAAAGGAGATCTTTTAAATTATCGAATTCCCTCCCTTAAAACCATTCCAAGTCCGATTTTTGTTAATAACAAATATTATCTTTAATCTTGACTTGAACAGTTAAATAATGAGTCTGGTAAAGATCAAATAAACATTTTCGAATAAATAAGAACAAAATATTAATTGATGACGTTATCATCACATAACATTTCCATGTATCTCACAAAGTAAAAGTTCAAGGAAAACCATAGTGCCATTTAAATTTGGAATAAAATGCTTCATTACATAACAGCTAATTGTTAATATGACACAAGTAGGAGTGGGGGTTTACTGAATGCTCGAAACTAAAAAATGCAAATATCTCGTATAAAAGTCAAGATTCTGAAAAAAAAAACATATTTTAATTTTTCTATACAATTTTTCTATCGGACGTTTAATAACGGAAATATTCTTTCTACATAAAACGTTTAAATGTCGAGTTTGGTACCGATCAAACAAAAATTGTGACCGCTAGAGCGTTAACAGACAAATGCATATATATACACACACATACACACATTTCAGCCGGGGCTTGACCAAGCGTTAACATGATGTCATGCCAAATAAATGTCTTTAGCCACGCGAGTATCTAACCAATGACTCTAGGCTTACCAAGTGTATTAAGTAAGACCATGTCAATAAATGTACCTTGAGCAGCTCCAGATTCAATGTTTATATCATTCTTTTCCCACAACGTTATTTCCGTTAGGAAACCCTATTCCACTTCACGAACACGTCATTGCAATTTAAAACCATCTATTATGTTCATATTGGAAAAAAAGACACTTCTGCTTCCATCATTTAGCCAACAAAGTTGCTTAAGATGTTGATCAAAATGATTTGTCCTCATGTCGGATAGATCGTTCCGTTGGCATCTGATTACGTGTTCTCCAGTGAATTTCTAATGACCTTGTTCATCGAGAGTTGAGCTGTAATACATGCACCGTCTGCTTGATCAACTGCTGGCATTGGGATCAAGTAGGACCTAGTTTGTCCGGGTAATTTATGGAGAACACGACAATTCTAGTCCAGTTTTTTCTCAAAGGACACTGTAAAGAAAGCAAGAGTGGTAGCCAGTAGTAGCCATCGGCGCCCGCCTCTTTAGTCTCTTTCCCCCTTCATTTCTTGTTGGATAATCATCAAGACACGTGCGTTAGAATGACTAGAAAAACTGATTATTAGTAAAGATGATATTCTCAGTTAAATTGTATTGCTAAAATGATATCATTTAAAAGCAAGTAGGGTAAAATAACTAGAATACACGACGTTTGGTTCACATGACGTTCTGGACTTCCATCCATTAGTCACACGAACTGTTTGTCACGCATCTTAAACTTTTCCGTTTACTCAACTTTGTCCTAGGCTAACGCTTGGAGCGAAAAGCGCACGTTTAGCACACGCCTAGCTGAAGAGATCCGAAAGATAGAAACGAAATAGCCCAAACGTATCATCACTGAATGTGGGATTTCGAAACTTAACTTTACACAGTTATCAACCGACTGACTTGTTTCGGTTGGTGGGACTTTGGTTTCTTGTTTTCGTACTTACGTCGTTTGACATAAGTTCTTTTGACAAAGTCAGTTTGACAAAGATCTTTAGACAAAAGTCTTTCGAACAAATATCAAAAAACAATTCGAACAAATAGTTTGCCTTAATTCCAAATCGTTCCAACGCTTCTTCGCCGAGTTGCCGTAAGTACAAAAACGAGAAACCAAAGTCCCACCACCCCAAACATGTCAATTAGTGTATAACCGTGTAAAGTTACGTTTCGAAATCCCACTTTCACTAATGATACGTTTGGGCTTCTTCGTTTCGATCTTTCGGATCTCTTCAGCAAGACTTGTTGCTAATCGTGAATTTTCGCTCCAAGCGTTAGCCTAGGACAAAGTTGAGTAAACGGCAAAGTTTAAGATGTATGACAAACAGTTCGTATGACAAATGGATGAAAGTCCAGAACTTCGTGTGAACTAAACGTCGTGTATTCTAATGTATTTCCAAACATTCTTCGGAAATGGCTGTGAAGCCAAGTTCGTTTGACACAATTTCTTTTGACAAAGCCAGTTTGACAAAAGTCTTTCGAACAAATATCTTTAAGGTAAAATAACTTTTAATTAACTCCGAAGTAAGTTAGTCAACCTTTTTTTGGTTCAATATTGCCAAGTGCCACTCCTTTGTATTTATAGAGATGTCTTCTTTGGAGTGGTATGTACAACGAATGCTTCCAAAAATTTGCATTCATCATGGGGTTTATGATAGATATCGGCGAACGAGGTTGGTGGAAACTATCATCTATTACCAGTTACTACGTTTGCAACAGTCATGACTGAATCTGTATGATCTCATTTGATCACCCTTTTGTGGACATATTTCCTACAGGTGGTTTGCACCAAATAATCACAGCATCTCAGCTACTGTATTGGTAATTATTTTTTATAATATTTACACTCCTTAGAACGGGTTAGTTATGCGACAGATATGAACGGTGCAATAACTGTTTGCTGGTTTTTGTTATTTCAAGTTTAGTAATATCAAGGGTATATCCAATGGTGTAAAGACAATCATGCTAAAACAAGTCATATTCATTTGGAACTTCAGAAGACTGAAAAACACGCGCTATAACGTAATTATATCATTGTACGGGTATGAATTGTAAACGACAATTGTAGAGAAACCTAGAATTTAACAAATATCATTCATACGTTTTTGTAGGATGGTCTTTTGAATATTCAATATCTTCAGACAATCGGTAAGCCATTTGCGAAATATCTTAGGAGGTCTGTATTTATTCATTCATATATGAAATGAATGATTTATTCCGAGCTACATTAATCTTATGTCACCCAAATATGGTAGCCAAGCTACTCCTGGAAAAAGTATTTTTTCATTGAAATGAAGGTCTTTTAAAAAACTCAATTCATTCTATGAGTCATTTCTTGGCATTTTTTTTGTAATCAAAATGATTTAAAATTTAGATTTCTGTTTTGATTAATGGAGGATAGAGTCCAAAGGTTATTTTCAGCAGTAGAAGGCTCCGTAGATCTGTTCTCTACCTCTGTATAACTCGATGAGTAAAATAAATTTCAGAAAGTCTAGACCAGTTATGCAAATTCTGTGGAATTATGGACGCTCTTACTGCAATAGGAAATGAAATGAAAACATTTGTGTGGTGTGTGTGTGACATATTCCAATAAAGTTTGAGATTACAAATGTTTCATACATACATTCATTCAGATTTAAATATGCAAAGAGAATTACGTGCTAGCTAAAATAACAAAATAAATCAAAATATTGTATAATAGTGCATTGAGAGTTATTTCATTCATGAAATTATTGAATAGTACAATCAGAACTAATTTTTGTTTATACTTAGTCATATTTCAGCAACACTTTTCATCTTTTCGTAAATATCAACGAATAGAAAAAAAAAAACACAAATAATTTCCAGATTAGCACACAACTTTATGAACTTGACTTTCTGACCTTAATGAATTTTATGGTGATAATGTGACTTGAAATCTAGAAATGTTGCAGTATTTTCTGAGAGAACCCAACAATTATAATATGTTAACGATTTTTCGTTCAATTGAGTCCCTTAAATATATATGTAAATAAAGTGTATAATCTAATTTTATTAAGGGGTGATAGTTATATGTTATGCCGTTGTACCTATATTGATTTAAATGCTAAAAGTTTTAATATTTTTTAAGTTTTTAATTGTTTTTTATCACCAAATTATTGTATATTTATAAGTAGTTAGAGTTATGATACTTTTATTACATTTTATCTTGTGCGTGTGTGTTGTGTAACGACAGTTGTGTTGATAAAACAGAACCATATGAAGTGAGACAACTGACACTGTAAGTAGCTGGAATAGGTTACGGACCTCTTGCATACACAAATGACCGACTGCATAGATTCCCACGGACTTCAGCTTCATTCCTCAGTTAGCGTGTTCGGTCTATTCACTCAATTCGCAATCTAAATTTTTAATGGCCAGCAAAAAGAAATCTAAAAGATAAATATATAAAGCCATCTATTTTTACCTCGTCGTGTATTTCGATCTCTCCGTCGATATCCACAAATATGCCAGTTTCCCCCGTGGAATATCACATTAGCTCTGCCCGTCGGCTGTGCGATAAGAAATGAATTTAATATGGCGCGAACGAATGAAAAAGGCGGGAGCGGCTCGCAATTACTCAGCCCCAAAATGGAGGTGTCTTAATTTTTCTGACGGCTACAAAACATAAACAGGGCACGCGCATCCAGTTACAATATTTTTTTTCTTTTTATCTCCGCCAGCTCTGGGGCCAGTAATAATTAAAGAGACACCTAAAACTCGTAGTTTTTTTTGTTGTTGTTTCTCTCCACCGTTCTTTCATGGCGCTATTTTTTTTTCTGTTTTTGTTCGGTCCCTCTTGGAGATCCCTCCGGGGAAGAATAAAGAATAAAAAAAAATACAGTAAAAGAAAACAACAAAATAATGGCATTAAATATTCAAAGCACGCCCGAAGAGGAGATAAAATCTAAGAGCGGAAATTAGAGAGAGGCTCGAATTAGAGTTGTTCTCTTAAAGAGCTCGTTAAATAAATTATTGGGACTTACTGTAATCTTAACCTTATCAGTGCTACTTAAGGACTGATAATTGGTCATTCCCGGATTAGCCAGACTATTTTCTGCCCACAATTATTAATAAGTATTCTTTTACCTATAATGTGTTTTCACATGTGTTAACTTCTTATATTTTTCATAAAATTAATTTGAAGTTCATAATCCACTACAAAAATAATATTCATAAGCCAAAATATTTTATTTTTCCGTTGGTCTTACAGGTTTGTAAACCCGTACATGTCGGATCTCTCTGAAAATAAAACATACTTATAATATGAGTCTGAAATTAATGAAATACGATTTAATAGCCTAAGTAAGATTAAAAATAATTGATATAAAAAGTTATTAACCAAAGACCAATTTTAAGCCAATTCCACTAAATCTGAAGTTTGAAACCTTTACTACTAGTATCACATTCAAACCGACCTGAAAAATACTTCTAACACATACACATACACACACACACACACACATATATATTCTTCTTTGTATACATAAATTATGTCTTTTTCTACATATAAAAAAGAACATAACTTCTTAGATAGATGTAACCTCTGCAATAACCTGTTGATACATACTCTATTGCCATGGAGGAAGACTGATTGATAGCAAACTAGTAATACAATATACATTGTGTTCCCGTATCCACGAATCTCCCTCTCTACGCTTACTTGGATCCCATGTACTTTTTTTATAATATTTTTATTTTTAAGTTAACGTCCGAATTAAGCTGCAAAGGCTAATCGGGATTGAATATCTAAAAATTAAATGCCTGGGCAAGAACTGTGTAGGATTACTGTATTGTTTACAGAGGTTATTTAAGCATTTTATTTAGTGTGGCTTTCAATGAATTAATGGCCACGCGGGTATCTAACTACGTTTTAAAGTCAAGACCAATGCAATGAACGTTGGATGCCTAAATAGGTAATCTTAGGTGAAATTATATTTAGAGATCAATGGAATTTTAGTTGCTTCGTTCACACCTTATCTCAGAAGTGTTGAATTGGTTAACATTTATACAAATGGTATTTATGCTACTACTGCTATTCCGCCGGGCTCTCTACAAGTTGCCGCCCTTTTCTAGAAAGGGTGGGACTAAAGGTTTTATTTATTTAGTTTGGCACTAAATAAAGTTCTACTGTTCAGGTGGGAATCGAACCCACGACTCTAGGTTTACCATGTCATTAAGACCTTAAATAACATTGCTAACCTGAGCCTCCTTTCAGTAAGATAATATTATGCTTATTTTATAAAATTTGAAACATCTTCAATTAGTTTAGTTACAGGAAAATATCGACTGTTCTGAACTAAATTTCGTCAAGAATTATGGAAACTATCCCTTTTAATAGAAAAGAACTGACTTCGTGAATTCGCTTAGACCAAATATTGATAATACTATCAGATTGATAAGCTATTAGCTCTCGTGGGGAGGCTGCGATTAAAATAAACAGAGCGAAGCGTACACGTGGCCTGCCATGTAAACACCCTCTGTCCAAGCTCCATTGTGGCTCGAGTGCCTCAGGGCCCCATCTAGAACCGTTAGTTTTTATCACCACTGATTAGGATTTTACTCAATTCTACGGTTCTTATTTAAATTACTGTTGCTATCTCTCGATCAATCCACACGGTTGTAAATCAACCCCGCAACCTGATTATTCCTAGGTTGGATCTAATTTAAATCTGATTATAATAGAACCCTGAATGTGTTTCTGTAATTCAGAATGTGGTGGAAGGTTTCAGGTTCATTAAAATATCTTAATAAGCTTTAGTTATTCTAGTATTAAATCATAGTTTCATATATTGTATTTGTAGCCAATGGTCTCTAAAGGTTTAAATTACTTTCTCACTTGTTTACCATTACTTTTTAACTATTTTATACATCCCAATGAGTTTCCAGGCTGAATAGCTTTTTTAAAGGGGTCTTTATGCCTAATAGAAGTACACAACATTTAATTTTAGAATGTATTTCGGTTCTTACAGAAACCAAGAGATTACTGATAAACATTGCCCAGGTTACAAGAGTAACAATCAGTCATATAACAACAATCAAGTGCGATTCAGTTATCAGTGTTATATATAGTAATACTCACATGATCACAGTATGAGGCCAATAAAGGTGTCCATTTAGAAATAAATATCCCTCCCAGATAACTCATTTTTCGTTTTAAAACGTTAGAAGAGATCAGTTCCCAACTGTGTAAAATATTATGATGGAATAAATAGACATTATGTTTGAATTATTCATGGATGAGCTTCGTGGAGTTTTCTAATGAAGGTTTTAGCTCAACAGGTGTTGTTATTTTACAAACATTGTTTTACTGAATCACCCATGTTCTATTGACCTAAATCATGGCTACCATAAGTATTTTGGAGCTATCGACTGGCACAGCATCAATTTTGAATTTTGGAGAGTAATATCAAAATTAAACAAATAAAAAATATTGAAAAAACGCATCAAACTTTCTTTTAAGTAATTGGAATACAGCTTCTTGCTAGTGTTCAGCCTGGGTTTCATTTAATGGCTTGACTTTCTTAGGCTTGGCTTCATTCTTATGTCTTCCTTTTACTCCTTTCTTTGGCCGTTATCGATAATAGTATGGGCACGATTACGGGATCTTCAATAATCAGGTATAATTGGCGTCAAAGCCCCTGTTCAATTAAGGGTTGATTGGGTTAGAGAGCTGTGAACCACGTTAGTTAGGATGCCGTAGCGTGTCGAGGAGGGTGTTAGGGGGCGCTTGTGGTGCAGGTTCCCCGGTTCCTGCAGCCCTTGCAGAACCGGCAGGGAATAACCTACGGGGTGGGATAAGCGGTGGGAAGTCGGTTTGGGTTAACTTTATTGGGGATGAAGGGATTTGTGTGAAAAATTGAATCCTCTTGGAAGCTGTGGGGGCGGGATAGGGGTGGTGCGCCTAATTTATTTATACGAGGGGTGGCCATGGAGGGGAGACTCAAGAAGGGGAGTACTCTCTATTGGCTCTAGTCGATAACAAACAGGATGTTTGCCATTTGTTATGCTCCCTCGCTCATCTTCTACGAGGCTAGCGTCATCCGGCGAGATATAGTGCAAAGTGGAGTTCCTCAAGCCTTCACATTATTCCTGCTTTTATTTCGTTTTTTTTGCTTATTTTTTTTTTTAACTTTTACCATTCTTGATCGATTTTGTAGTTGTACTGAATCGAGTTTTAATTTATCATTACGTCATCAAGAGAAGTTATTAACAAATTAGTTAAAATTCAAATTCACCGAAAACGTAAGCCAACAATTTTCTGAAATTTAGTTACATACCTTTTACAAACCATTTTCATATTCATCTTCTGAGAGCCAGTATAGGACACTGAACTCTCTCTTAGGACACTCATTCCTAATAGGTAAAATGCAGGGATGGACAGGCCTTCGGAAAATATGGAATTTTCCAAAGGGCATTTCTATTATAAACAACATTTGTTCAATTGGTTTTATTTTATCTGTTACTGTTGTGACCCCTTGCCCGAGGGACGGTGCAAACTTTTTTATGTCAAAGGCAGCGCCCTTTCAGAACTCCCAGGTCGATCCTGGTAAAAAAGACCCCCTGAGATTAAACATATTGCAACAGTTTATTCTATGACCAATTAGAAGAATTCACGTTAGAATCGTTTCGTTTTAGCAACTATCAACATTACAACATAATTGTGTAAAATGAGTCCCAAAGCAAGCAGTTTTTTTTTAGTTGTTTATATACGCGTTAGGTACAAGATGACATGATGCGACGTATGGTTCTTGAGATGGAGTGCCATGTGGTCAGAGGAAATGCGGAGGGACTGACTGGTGGATGGATGAACTAGAAGAGGACTCTGGGAATTCATAATTAGAAAACCGCCGTTACTGTTCAGAATGAGTGGTTTAGCGACTTAACTGCGCACGTGATTTCCGATAGATCGCAGACAATAGACTTTGCGCTAGCGTGTGGCGTTTTTACATAATCTCTTAGTCCAGATGAACAATATGGCTCACCGAAATTTCAAAGTTTGTTAAAAAGATAGTGGTTTTGAAGATGCTATAAACGCTTTTTGGGGGGTTTCGGGTTCTTATATTTTGGAACCAAAGATATATTAACATATTTTAAAAATACTTCAAGTCTCTGAAAACGAGGCTTTTTACACCATTTTCCTGCCGTTTAATTTACTCATTTTCAAATATTTATAGACGAATTTTGGCCCCCAAGAGACTATTGTTTTAATGTTAAATAAGAATGCAATTAGTAGTACTATGTTCAGAAAAAGCTCGTAAAGGTCCTACAAATCGTCAAATGCACTAATCATAGGTCTGTATTTTAAGGCGTATAGTTGTTAGGAATATAAAGATAGTTAGAGTTTAAAAAAAATGACCTAGAAATATTCAGCTGTTGAGTATTCAGCTCATTTTCGAAATGCTGGACGTTTCCTGCTCAATTTTTGATTACAGACTATAAAGCAAGTCCATTTCCGGTATTCGTAACGTGACATTCTTTCAGTTAGGGCCTTTGAGACTGGAAAAGAGAGGAATCCTAGAGGGGTGAATGTTAGCCTATCGACCCGGTAATTGGCCCCTGAATGATTGAAGACTCGAGAAGAAAGAAGAAGACGCACACATCAGGGAAGATAGTCTCTTCTATAATTCACCAAAGCTATGTCCGACCTCGATTCAGCCTCGTTTCATCGCTCGTTAGGGTTTCCTAAAACTATTTTATAATAAATAAATCAGAATATGAAGATTACTAACATATTATAAAAAGCTATAATATTAAGGCAAAATAATGGAAATGAAAGAGCCCCTCTTTTATTATGTCAAAAAAATGCTGGAATTCCTTTCGGACCTTAAGAAATGATAACTCTATAAATCGTACAGTTAAAAAATATTAGGTGTGCCATTTCTGGCTTCCAACAAAGCTGATGCGGTTGGAATGTTACCATAAGCTACATCTTTTTATATATAAAATTGTATGTAAAATTGTCCGTCTGTACATTGATTTTATTTTTCGAAATTTCACGATACTTTTTCGTTTCATATGCCATAGACACGATAACTGAACCTTTATTGTCTGTTTGTTACCTTTTAACGCATAAACGGCTGACCCGAATTTTACGAAACTCGGTATGTATATTAATACTAACCCAACTTAGACTTTAGGCTATATTAATATTCTCTAAGACAAACAGGAATGGGAATTAGGGAAACCTGAAATTAAAAATAGCTATATTTCGTTTCCTATTCGGTGTTTTTTCGGCCAATATGCACTGGACAAAAGTTGTTTATGTCATTCCAGGAAGTGATTTCCACTGAGATTTTTCTATTACGAATATAATCTTATATACAAAACTATACTTAAACTATATGTGCTCGGATTCGTTTTTGACAGCAAATATTTTCATTATAGATGATATTTTATTGTAATAAATGCTATTACCCATGATTATGGTTTGAATTATTCAAAAACGGTGAGTCAAAAAAGTAGAGGGGAATAGATTAGGAACACATTTTCATTTATTCTTCAAAACTAAAATTTCTATTCTATTAGTCCCCAAAAGTTACCCTTTTGGATTGGCTATTTTGGAAAAACAATACGTCCTGGAGGGAAGTGTAATTGTACACATTGAAGTCTTGCTATAAAAATACCATCATTATCATCAGTCAACAATGATTTCCCGGGCATCGCCGGGTACCTTAGCTAGTCGTAATATAATAATGAATAATGAGTATATTTTAGTTAAAATAAAAGATACAATAATCATTCGTGTATGTACATGTACGTATTTATAGATATATTTTTTTCGCAATTAAAACTCCTGTTTGGTATGTTCATGTAATTTTTTTTTTAAATATACATAAGTTACAGAGCTTTTTAGTGTACCCTCTTTTCCTGAGTTTATGTTACAATGTGACACGCTGACTTCTTTTTCCCGCCATTAATTAATTTTATTTGAAAGTTATATCTAGAAGTAATTGACTTATTTTGTTCTTCGTTAGTTTCTAAGTTTTTTCCTAAAAGTTGACCAATGTTCCGTTTAATTACAAGAGTGATTCAATTTTGCTATGTTGCTATGCCCCATTATATTAAAAAAAAATGATATAGTAACAGGCATCATTAAATAAATTTATAAATCAGTTGGATAGCTTGTAAGCATATCCTAGCTAAATTTCTAGTGAATTAATAAATGTTAACAGGACCAATATCCGGTGAAAGGAAGGTATCGAATAGCTTAAAACGGGTTATCAGATATTCCTCCCAACCTAGGTTGATTTCAGAGATAACAGATAAATATCTCATGTTACACAATTTTAGAAATCATTAGTAATCTTTACAAATTAGTCTTAATTTTACAGTAATTTAAAGTTACATAATTTATTTGTGTAGTTCTGAGATTAGAATACTTCACTCTCATTTTCGTAGTTTTCCTGTAAGAAAAATCAGCGATTGACCTTGTTCTCAAGTTGCGTTTATCGCAAGTTTTATTTTGTAATGGCCACCGATTTATCCTTCTAGTATTTTAAGATAATGAGGCGTATTCAAATTTTTAGCAGATTTCCCTTAAGGGAAATCAGCTATTGAGGTCGTACTCATGACGCGAGTTTTGAAAAATTTCCTCAAATGTCCATCGATCCTACCCAGGAGATGACGAAAATGAGGTCCGTTCAAAATTATATATATATATATATATATATATATATATATATATATATATATATATATTTGTCTGTTAACGCTCTAGCGGTCGCAATTTTTGTTTAATCGTTACCAAACTTCATATTTAAGCGTTTTACGTAAAAAGAGAGATCAAGTTCGTTAATGGCTGAAATCGGACCAGTGGGAGGGGGGGTTTAGAGGGGGGATTTTTGAAAATTCAAAATATCTCCGTTACTATACGTCGGATCGAAAAATATTATAGAATCAATCTTATTGCAAATTAAATTTACTATAAATATTGTTATATACATTTATTCTCTATCTTGAATATTAACTGAGATATTTGCATTTGTATTCTGCATGTGCTCGGCAGCAGTGGCTATGTTCGGACTTTCCGCCGTGAGCTCTGGCGGCCGTTTTTATAATTATTCGTCCCTCTCGTGAATAGGTTTAGAGGTTACTTACTACTACAGCTGTTATTAGGCAGATTTCTCTATTGTAAAACTTCACGTGGGAAATCTGCTTAGTTTACGCAGCCCCTGCGTGACGGACTTTTTTTTTGTGTGTGTTTGGTTTTCATCTAAACCTGAAATTCATAATAATGTCCAAAATCACTATTTGTCATACGACCTTCACGTTTAGGCTTTATGTATACACTTAATATTAAATTGAGTGGGAATGTATCTACAGGGGACGAACTTAAGGATAATGTTTATTAGCAATTTTTGTTAATTTATTAAGCTTGGCGTTCACTTCATGCACCAAAAGCTAATTGAGTCGGGTTATCCCCAGGCTACTACTGATTTCTTACTCAGCTAGATCTTGGAAATTTATTTAGTAAATCCTGCACAGAATAAATTGGGTTGCACCACTAAGGAATCGAACTGGCAACCCAAACTTGTTTAACTAGTTTCAGACCTTAACATGATAGGCTAACCAGAACCTCTGTTAGCAATTGGATAAGGTCCATGATGAGATTCGACAAAATGACGCTAAATAGTAAGGCTCTAACACTAATGAACAACAGTCTCGGCCAATTTCTGGATACCAATAATGTTAATGAACCAATTAACAAAAACAAGACTATCCCCGGTATGAAAAGTCCGTTTGTCAACCGTAATAATGGATATTCATACAGAAAATATAATATATTATGATAGATTCATGACAATATACATGGAATAGCCCTGTGAAAAGGTTGAAGACCCTCGAGGTTTGAAATGGTATCGAAAACAAGTAGGAGGTTTTAGGAGTTTCAAAAGAGCAGCTTTTTATACTAATTGGTTAGTAATAAATACTAAAAACTTCTAAAGAGGATTCACAAGATTGAGAGTAAGCTAAAGAAAGTAGGATATGCAGTTCAAAAATGAAAAGAGCTGAAATCAAAAACTGCCAAAAAAAAAAAAAATGACATTGTCAGGTTTATGTTCTTTGACTCAGGTAGCTCAATATTGTATTACACTCCATCAGGCGATACGTGTATAAAGTCATATAAAATCTATGCCTTTGTTGTTGGAGACGGAAATACTACAATAGTTTATAAGAATTACTCTATTGAGGAAAAAACTAACATTGAAAGGATAATATAGATTTACATCAGTATTTAAAGAGGTATTGTGTTACACTTGTTATTTATTATAATAGTGATAGGACTGCTTTTATTAAGAATTGTCTTAGTCATTCATACCTCCTAACAAGGCCTCTGTAATGAATGACATTTCCATGAATGATACAGTTATAAATGGTGATAATCATAATTTTATATTTCTAGGAACGTTCGGTGTATATTAGAAAACTATATTAATCTGATAAGTTGATGTTTACCATACACACTAATATAAATGCTACTAGATAAGAGAAGGAGTCTGATTTCTCTTTCCTGGGAACTGGCCATCTCGTTGAATTAAAGCTTATTTAAGGGTTATTTTTAGAGACCAATCAAATAAATGTTGAAGCAGTGGTGTAGCAAGCATTGTATGGTGTTCGTTGTACAGGGAAAAGTAGCGTTCTCTATATAAATCACTCACTACAATGAGGTCCGTTCAAGGGCCTAGTATTATTTATTTATTGGAGATGCCACAACAGGAGGGTAGGGTGTTTGGTTGGGCAATGCACATCGTGGTTAGTATGTCCTGTAGGAAATGTAACATTTAGTGATGTGGTACATAAATAAATATTCTTATTTCATATTATACAAACCTAAATTTTATTGTATAGAGATAGCTTCTTTACGAACAAAATGATTCTATCAACTTCCTGTGGAGTGCCTTGGAAGTCCAATTTTATTATTCTAGGAATGTCAAATTCTTCGAACATTGATTACACAGATTCACATTCCTCGAAAAGAGGGTCTATTGTGAATGGAACAAAGCATGTTTCGCATTGTTGTTCGGGGATCTGTAGTTATCAATAGTATGTGTGAAACATTTATGTGGCCTATACGCATCCTGGTAGTCACCACTTTTCGAATGCCTCTGAAAGATCTATGCCATGTCCTTGGAGAATCTTTTATATTTCGTAATTTGTATGTAATAATTCTTCTTAAAAAACGTCCGTCACGCAGGGGCTGCGTAAACTAAGCAAATTTCCCACGAGAAGTTTTACAATAGAGAAATCTGCCTAATAACAACTGTAGTAGTAAGAAACCTCTAAACCTAAAACATTATTTAGGGCGTAATAACCCAGTAGTTTCTAGCCCCAAAAAACAGTTAACCTAACCTCTAAACCTATTCACGAGGGACGAATAGTTATAGAAACGGCCGCCAGAGCTCTCGGCGGAAAGTCCGAACATAGCCTACTGGTGACCACATGCAGAATACAAATGCAAAGATCTCGGTTAATATTCAAGATAGAGAATAAATGTATATAACAATATTTATAGAAAAGTTAATTTGCAATGAGATTTATTCTATACAATTTTTCGATCCGACGCATAATAACGGAGATAATTTACATTTTCAAAAATCCCCCCTCTAAACCCCCCCTCCCACTGGTCCGATTTCAGCCATTAACGAACTTGATCTTCCTTTTTACATAAAACGTTAAATTCCGAGTTTGGTAAAGATCAAACAAAAATTACGACCGCTAGAGCATTAAC
The DNA here is from genome assembly GCA_019009955.1 of Riptortus pedestris. Lineage (NCBI taxonomy): Eukaryota > Metazoa > Arthropoda > Insecta > Hemiptera > Alydidae > Riptortus > Riptortus pedestris. Next base: position 78,962,930 of record CM032232.1, read on the forward strand.
AGACAAATATATAGATAAGTGTATATATATATATATATATATATATATATATATATATATATATATATATATATATATATATATATATATATATATAGATATATATATATATATATATATATATAATTTTGAACGGACCTCATTTTCGTCATCTCCTGGGTAGGATCGATGGACATTTGAAGAAATTTTTCGAAACTCGCATCATGAGTACGACCTCAATAGCTGATTTCCCTTAAGGGAAATCTGCTAAAAGAAAGAATATAAAGTACAAAGTCAAATCTAAAATATTAGAACATTTACAACAAAAGAAAAAAAAACTATGGAGAAGTAAACTGGAAGGAAGTAGAGTCTGAAAGAAGGTAAACTTATAATATTATGTTTTACGAATACAGTGTCTAATACACATACTTTTACATAATGAAAACTTATAAATTTAGCTGCAGTCACAACATTTCGTAAACTATGCAATCACACAGATTACCCGAAAAACTGTTTTTACACAGTCACACATACACACCTACTCGTACATCAATTTAATTGATTTCATATTTCATCAAATAATCCGTTATTTCTTAAATGCTTAATAGCATCACCTATGAATTGTGGCTACTGTTGGCTAGTAGCTCGTATAAATGTCTGGGCTATGGGCACATTACTTGTGTGCAGTCAGTAATTATGTGTTTTACAGTCAACATCCTGTTGCAGTACCGACGTATATGATCATCTCCCCTATCGTTAGATATGAATGAGTAATACGTGTGTGTCTTATACGTAGGCACGTAAGTTGATTGACGTAATTATTTGTAATAATTGCAATTGAAAGACCTGAGACTTCCAACAGAATCGTTTCAAAGTTTCACTATTGGCTTCCAAACAGAATGTGTATGGGACTCTTTTTTTTATTTGAATTGAGTTTCACAAGTTCAAACTATATATTAACGTTCTCTACTATAATTATATAGCTTAGATTGAAGCAAATAAAACCAAGCTATTCCCGAAAAGCGTCCCTTAATTGTTAAGAAAAGATATCTGACTGCAATAAAAGCATAATCTTTCATTTGGAGTTGGAATAAGTATATGCAAATACGAAAGAGCTTAACGTTTAAGGCATCTGTTACTTCAAGTTAAACTACATTTCTGCTTTAAAAACTAAAGCTCTTTTCTGGAATTACGACTCGCAGATTTACGGTACCTTTAGCTTTTCAGCAGAAGCTAAACTTTATTTATCCAAACTGTCAGTAAATAGCGTAAAGAACTTAATGAGTCGAAAAATAAAATATTGTGGTTTCTTACATTTTGTAGGCTTACTAGAGATAGGTGTGTAGCTTGTAGTTCAGCTGAATGAATACACTGGTTTGCCACTTAATTTTTCTGCACATATGTGGTTAGCAATGAGTGCAGTAGTTGCAGTCAGAAGTCAGTCTTGGGTTCGTTCTTGAGTGAACGGTGCGATTGGATTATTGATCAGTGATGTAAAATTTTGAAGGAAGTGGTCCTTTTTATTAAATTAAGCTAAGTTCATGTCAATATATAAGTTATTCACTCTATAAGGGGGAAATGATAATATACTGTTTTTCAAAGAATTCTGTAGTAAGAAATACAATTTTTCTTTTTGATTTGTTTTATTGTATACGAATTTGTAGAGGCAAGGCTTATGTACTTCTACACATTTCGTAATCAATTATAACCTAAACCTTTTCTTGAGGGCTCAATTTGCCTTGTATAGTTCAATAGAGGCTCTGGATAGAGCTTCTTCAGATAGTCTCTCCAAAGGGTTAGTTCTGAGAACCATTTTGCTATTCATTTAATATGGAAACGACCATAACTCAATCTATCCCAACAAGCTGTACATTTATTTTATAATAAGACCTGCGTTTTTGTAGGTAGGAGGACGTGGGTAGGTTGCGGTCCATACATGAATAAATGGAAAGGAAACAATGGGCAAGGGAAAACAGTAGCTTAGCCCCAAATCAAATGAAAACATCGTTCAGCCCCTCAACATACACAATACAACACAATGTACACAATATACTGTTGGCCTTTATTATACACAGATATTGTGAACCCCCTCTATTATAGTCTTATTAATTTCATGTTCTGCTCTACAGTATTGTTTTAGATCTCAATTTTAGAGTATTTACCATTATGTGGGAAGATTTTGTCCCGTATAATTCCAATCATACCTCTACATATTTCGTTCTTTATTTAATATATATTATTGTCCAACTGGCATGACAATTATTCATATATTAATAAATAGGTAATACATCACTACAGCCCATTAATGGCCCAGTCCAAGTCTATTTCAGGAAGCCAGTCCCACAGGGCCTGCGTAAACTAAGCAGTTTTCCCACATATTGGTATGACCGACTACCATCACCATATATTCTCTATTTCTAAATAAAAATGAGACAAGTAGAATTGGGGGTTCACAGAAGGCTGAAAACAAGAAAGTACGAACAACTCTACTAATATTTGTTTTACAAAAATACGTATCGAATAACAATTATATAACATCATTAATGTATCAAACTTGTCTCTAACATTTTTCAATTCGACTCATGATAACGGAAATATTTTGAATATTCGTATGGCCTCCCTCCCACCTCCCTATCCCCCCTCTTCTTCGATTTCAGCCATCAACGAATAAGATTTTTGGTGTTGACTGAACCGCTTAAATATCGAGAATGACATAGATAAAAAAAAAATGTTTGAGACAAGAAATAAAATCATAAATGGTTACGTCATCACACAACGTTTACAGTCACAGAACCGTTATACAACGGTTACGTCATTTGCATGCACATCATGTAGTAAAGATCCGTTGAAAACAATATTTGACATTTAAGCTTAAAATAAAACTTTTCATGAAATTTTTGCTTATTGATAACGTGAGAACTAAAAATGGGTGTTGATATGAGTCGGATTGGGGGAGCCTAAAAACTAAAACTTCAAAAAGAAAAATAATATCTTGCTTAATATTGAAGATAAATAAAAAATATATATAACGAAATTTATAGAAAATTAATAACATTGGTTCTCTACTATTTTTCGAGCCAACGTACAATTACGGAGATATTTTGAGTTATAGAAGTTCCTCCCCTACCCCCCTCCCACTGGTTCAACGAACTTAATCTTTAGATTTACATAGACCGTTTAAATATAAAGTATGGTAACGATAAAAACCTTGTAACCACTAGAGTATTAGCTAAACACACACACACAGTGGCGCGCGCAGGCTTATCCCGCATAACGCAAAAAAGGCTAGATTGTTAAAATTTACATAATTGAAAATGTTATAACGTCTAGTTATGCTGCTCCCGTTTTAATCAAAATCGACTAAGTGGGTTTTAGAGGGGGTAAGAATAAAAATAGGATTTTTTTTTAATATTTGGCATACGTATTAGGGATACAAAAAACTTATAAGTATCTGAAAATTATAAACTATTACATTATTCGATCTGATGAATTGGAAAGAGGATATCGTGCCATTTTAAATGGATAATTTTAAATAAATAACAAACAAACATTTTTTTTAAATTTAATTTAATAAGAGTACGAGAAATTCGTTTGGTGCCAAATACAGACATTTAACCTCATGATGCTATTTATTTTTCGGTTTCCTTTTACCTTTTTTTTTTTTATTTCTTTTTTTCTCCCTTCTATACTTAATTTTCATTTATATTATTTTCATCAACCTGATGTTTCCATATAAATATCGTTTGCTTCATATAAGACTGGTATGGCAATGGACCGTTTCAAAAATCACCGTATGCCATAGTTCACTCTTTTTCCGTTCTGTTGCTGTTCGCTTTTTTGAGCACACTTGATTAATGAGTAAATCGCCGGCGTTGCGGAACTCATTTACATTAAATAAATAAATATTTTATTTATCATGGTTGTTTTTGATCTATGATTTTAATAAGTAGAGATCAATTTATAAAAACAAACTACCGAGTGTAAAAAGTGTTTATTCCCTTAGTTACATTGTTTTCGGATGGTTTTTTTTACCAGTCAGGGTTACATTTGTCACAGCTGTTCGAACTCTTCCTCCGGCAGACTGTCGATGAGTGTCGGTGGCCACCCTGAGAAGTAGAAGGTGAAGAGGAAGCCCACAGCAAGGGTCAGCCTGCTAGTGACACGGTGCACCAGTAGACCTATCATCTCGACCAGAATGTCGTTCATTTCACAAACTCACTCCTTTTAGCCTATCCTGGTAACAACAACTGAAGAAAAAATGAATTGTATCAATACCTTAAAAGTCCGTCACGCTGCGTAAAGAGGCTGCGTAAACCGAATAGATGTACCACGTTCTGGAATGAAAGACTTGTAGCTGCTATGTCGCGTTGCCCCTGGTTACCACTAAACCTAACATTTACAAAACAAAGTTTAGACAGTCAGTTGCTAGGGTCCTGCAAGAGATGACTGGTGTTTGTTGTTTTTAACTGATTATTTCTGCAAACTACAACATCCGAGCACCACCTCCAGTTCATCAAGCCAGCACAACTGAAAAGAAGCAGGATCAACCAAAAGAAGTTTAAAAACAAGAGTCGACATCGTGAATAAAAACCCTTTTATTTTACATAGATATCGGCCAGCAAGAAAGCATCCTTCCAAGCTTTTGTTTTCTGCTCCAACTCGGCCAGCAGGATAGCCTTTACATTAACCTCTCACTTTACTTGACGGACAGTCATTCATTTATATGTTTCGGTGTTCATAATTTTAAACTTGTGTTATTATTTTCTCAATTAATATTTATGAAAATACAACAATCTTTATTATTTGGAATCAAGATTTTATTTATTTATAGGGAACACCTTCTGAACACTAAAATAACACTCCCTTTAGACTAATGATGTCATCTCACTATATGCACTCTATTTCTAAGTAAAAATCCGTTTTACGTTTCATTCAAATACACTAACACATGAAAATATGGTATTCTTCATCGTTAATTTGAAAATATATTTTTATAATTTATATAAAAAATATGTTAATTTCATTGTATGAAAATATACAGGTTTATATAGTTATGAAATAAACATACGTGATATACTATTTATGTTAATATACTAGCTAAAGCTAACTGCAGTGTGAGTGGAATTAACCCATGGCAGTCCATAAGCCATTAGATAGCCCATTGTGCCTAGCCTCTGCTGTATAAGAAGGGGCCTACCTATTCCTCGCTAATTTCATACTAGATTGGCTATGCTCACCCCCTCTTCATATTATTAGAACTAATCTCGTTTTTTAACGTCACTGATAAATATATCATTTTTTTCTACCTTTACTCAGCTTTCTCAGCTGCTATCTCTCAGTTTGTCCTTATCCCTATGCGATGTCAGAAACTTGGTTATGTCACTATTGGGATAAGAGACCCGAATCAATTCCAGTGCACCCAGTTTCGTGGGAATCAACTGATTATAGTATGCTCATAGTCACAAATATTCTTCCAAGAGAATGAAAAGAAGTATGAATGAATTTCACAATTGAAATAGTTCAACAAGCAACTTATACAGCCTTCTTCCAGATAGCCAATAGACTAAAAATCTCTAAAGCAACTAAGAAATGAATCAAACATTGGAAACAGAAGTTTCGTCATAGATTTCCCTTGGATATCTCGGTCCATGGAAGATTGTTATTATTCAGTTAGACATAATGTCCACTGTCAGTTTAACGAGTTCAGAGAGGCAGAGTTATGACTTGATATACCTTGCGAATGAGTGACCTATGAGATATATGCAGCTATTTTCTTTCAATTTCAGACATTTCTTGTTGTCATATTTTGTGAATCTGGAGGTATATATGTTTGTCCTAATTTAGAAATTGGTAAATGTAATTATATTATAAATGTATTATTATATAACTAAAATATTAACTTTTCTTTATTTTTTTTGCAGGTAAGAGGAACTCTATGCTAAACTGAAAGTAAGATTAATTTATAAATTTAGGAATCATATATTTTTCTTATTCATTACATATTATATATTGCTCTATCAAACAAATTAGAAGCATTTTTTCTTCTTTTCGATTTTAGATATATAGATCCGTCTACCATATGAGTTATTTCTAAGGAAGAGGATATGGCATAGAGATTGTGCACATGACAAAATGTATATTACGCCAAAAGTTATAAATGTATAACATCTTTGGTCCTTACTTGGTTTGTCAGTAGGACTAATGAGTTAAGATATATTCTGAAGGAGTTCAAAGCTGTTGAGTCCTTTTAGATTGTTCTTTGGCGGTTAAGTTTAATGGAAAGACAAAAATGTTTTAAAATCTTTGAAAATCTTAGTGAATAATTGCTATAACAAGATCCATTCGAATTTGAAAAAGTTGCAGCTACGAATTTGTATATTTGTTTTTTTTCCTATTCTCCTCTAGTCCGCGCAATTTTTGTGACTTGGATAGCGAATTTTATAGTTGAGGTATGTTACGAACATTTGGAAATGACATTCCTGGATTGTCACGGAAACTGATGTCTGCCAAAAAGGAATCATACAGTAAATCATGCCATAAGCTCTTTTAAAGTCTAGAAAAGTTTGTAAATTAAATCTCTACTTACCAGATATACCTATACAGTTTCACAAGTATTATTTCTTAATTTTCTAAGCTATGGTTTCGAATTCCTCGAAGTCTATGTCGTCGATGAATTGTATAGGCCAGCTGGTGATGAAGGCTGTCAATGATATGCCGAAGATGAGAGTAATCCTGTAGAACGGAAGAGATATCAAGGAGAGAAACTCTAGTACGAAGTCATCCATCGGGCGCTGTGGAGTTGGTGGACAGTATAAAAAATAATACCAATAATTTTTATTAAGGAAAAAAATATTATAGAGAAGTGAATATATTATAGGAGTGCGCTCGCTGAGATCAGCAACATATTTTACCACTATTATCATAGAAAATCACACGTCGTGTTCAGGACAATGCTTTTAATTTCAAATTAAAAATACCCTGGATTTAAACTAGTAGGAAACAGAACATCACATCGTTTCACTATTAGCCCTACATGCTTAAAGTAACCCCTTTGTATGCTAACTGAGCAATACATATGATTATATATTTATAATAGAATAACTTCTAAAATTAATTTCTTATCGAAACTGTCTTGTCAAAATTCGTTAGTAGCCAACTATTGATTTATTGACGTTAATTGCCCTATATATACTTTCTAGTAATTGCTCGACGCCCTCGTTAAAAATAATCGATAAACTTGAAATTGCTAATTAATAGTTAGTAGAAAGATCAATTAACACACTACGTAGCATTATATGTCAATGGGTAACTTAATAGTTTCTCAAAACTCATTAGACAAGAAGGGATTTCATGATTAATATATAAATATAGGAAAGCAATTTAATTGAGGAAAATAATTAAAATATCTTTTTGAATTATTTTTAATTTTCTTCCAACTCTTTAAAGTTGACTGCATGCACGGATCCCATACCACTGTTCAATAGATTCGGTAATAATCAGTTTTTTCCGGGTCATTGTCAGATCGAGGTCCTTGTAGTATCGATCTCCATGCAAGCTGAGAAGCCAGTCTAGGAGATATATGTTACATTTAACAGCAGACCGCTCAACCTAATAGTTTGTAATCAACCCCACAAATTGAAGCTTTCAACATACATTTTATTTTAATATTTACTTGGTTTAGCAGATAAACTCCCTATTAGATTCCACCTTTGAAAACCGTAATGAAAGAAGCAGTTGACATGACGTGTAATGTTTTTTTTTAATATGGAGAGTTCTTTTTATATCACGTGACTCCAGAATCTCTTTAAAAATTGCCTAAATGTTCAAACATTAGTTGATAAAAGATTAAAATAAGTTAATAGGAGTTTTCTATCGCATTCTAGAACATATTAAAATATCTGAGGAAATGACTCTAGGCATTCATACCTTGTGTTCCCGATGCTTTTTGTACTATTATGATTACAACAGTTCATGGTTAGTCAATCTCGGAACCTAATTAATTCAATTCGTCTTTTGTTATATTGGTTTACGTCGATAAAAATGTATGTTGCAAATTAATTTCTCTACTGTAATAAACCAGAAAATATCCAATATATGTAAATAAAAAATAATTTATCAGATTTACAGCGCACCATATAATATAATGATTACTGAACTTTATGAGGAATTATTGTTTGCCAATGTTAAAATCGTTGTAGTCCATTGGAGGAAGCTCTTGAGTTGTTTAGTTCAGTTTAATGGCACTTTATTGATTCAAAAATTGTTAAATGGCGATTAACTGTATTGCACTCTTGTTTTTCCATTGACCTGTTTAGTTTTTTTTAGTAAGAGTTTTTTTTTTAGTATAGCGAGTTTGGATTTCTTGTACAGACTCAATATTGTGTGGAAATTGAGTTGCTAGAATATAGTATTACTCTATATTAGTTGTAGTCAGCATAATCATACTATCATTAGCTTATGCCTGCTACAGGCTGCGGAGGGATGGCTCTCTAACAATTCTGGCCATGATTCGAGTTTTCTCCACTCATGCGTTTACTGGTGTGAATGGAATTTTCCTCATGATGCCTTTATTGATGGATGGTATGATGCAGAAAGTAAAGGGAAACCACTGCATGTACCTGTGACCCTCCTATTCCCTTGTTCGGTCCCGTGGAAATCAGGTTTACCTGTTCACAAGACCAATTACCAGGTGTAACCAGTAAATACTTCATGTACTAAATTGGCTGAAAATACTATAAACATAGCGGGTGAGTCACAATATGATTTTATAGGACCCCACCAAACATCTTGTCCCAGGAACTTGCCTTACTTTGGAAAATACATAATGTTTGCGAGTTGACTGTTTAAAATGGTTCACCTACGATGTAAAGTTAAGCAAAATTTATATACTTTTTTTACTCTAACTAAATTCTACCAATTCACAATTAAGTTTTTAGTAATGAAAAGGATCCTTATTGTTCTGTAAGTATGTCTATATATATTTTCTTTACGAAGGGTGCATCAATTTTCAAATTTTGCTACTTTTACAATTCTCAATCTTTATTCATTGTCACTTCCGAAAATTCGGAAAATTTCAATAGAGCGCTTAAATGTGGAGGGATGTCTTGAAAGCTTTATTTCACCAAACCCACATCCTTAGTGACCGATGTATTCTTATGAAATGTTTCATTTCTATTTTATAACTCAGATTTTAGCAATTTCCCTTAAGGGAAATCAGCTATTGAGGTCGTACTCATGACGCGATTTTCGAAATTTTTCTTCAAATGTCCATCGTTCCTACCTAGTAGATGACGAAAATGAGGTCCGTTCAAAACTGTATATATATATATATATATATATATTAGGATGGGCCGAAAAAAAGTTTTTTTTTTTTTTTTTTTTAATGCTATACCGAAAAAAACTTGTCTCTATTATGTGTTATCAAAACGCAACAAAGAAAAAAAATATATACCTAACCCCCAGCTAGCGCAACACACTTGAAATTTCAAAATTTCACTAAAATCACAGGATTTTACAATTTTTTTTAAAGTACCCAAACAGCTAGATATTGAACTTCTATAGTGAAAATCATTTATATTAGAGTTATAAAAACACAATGGGCTATTGAAAATATATATTTCTTTTAATTTTAGGTAGCGCAAATGCCTTCAATATAGTTAATTGATCACTTTTCGAGTGCTAACCGGCTGTAGTGCAGTGCAGCATCTAATTTTTTAAACCCACTACCCATGTGTTTTTTTAGAAATATAATGTTGATGGAACAATTAACTGTAGGAAAAAAAATAGGCAATTTACATTTTCCAAATGAGTTTATTAATTACAAAATATATCGTGAAATAACAATTGTCAATTCCCAGACTTCAACATTTTATTGTGCTTCTCTTAGAATAGTCCTTTAAATATTTGTAAGTTTGAAATCTTGTTTGCTGGAAAAACTTGGCATTGAAGCTTTTGATAGCAGCGTTGTTCGTATGAAACCATCTCTGTTCTTGGCACCAACGAGTTTTGAAGAGGCTTCAGTTACCAATTTCACACAGCGCTCCACCGCTTTAGTGAGACACGGGAATTTATGGATGTTCCATTCTTTTGCTGTGTTGGCAGCTGAAATCTTGGCCCACATTTCTTCGTCAGATACTCTCCGCAACAATGGTGGTGGATAAATAGCAGTAGTTGTCCAATCAATAATTTCGTAATATTCTTTTGCCTGGAAGTTGAGTTTTGGGGGTTTAAAAGTTCGAACCATCAGGCTCTTCCTCTTCCATTGAGCTTTCGTTTGAACCTATTCTTGGTTTTGTTGCATCCTAAGAGCATGAAGGCTGCGAATGTGAAATTAATGAAATGTTAGACGAAATAGCCTGATTTTTTGTTCCTTTACGTTGCAGTCTTTTGGTAATTTTTTTCGACTGCTCGTCTAAATTTTCAATTTTTCCTTGCCCAAGATTTCTTTGGAAATACATAAACTTAAGTTCAAGCACCGGAATTTTTTTATCTTTTTCACATTGACATGAAATTGATAAAGGTCACTCACAGATCTCCGTGATCTTTTTGCAGTAGCACGAGTATTCCATTTTACATTTACATGCAGATACATCAAAGAGTGATAAAGCCTTTTGCTTGAATTCCTCAATTTTTTGTTTGTATTTTTCTTTTTCCTTGTCACGCTTAAAGGACGGTAGCTATTGTGGTATGAATTTATTAACTGCACAATTCTGTAGGGCGTCACTATTGGTATTGATGCTTTGTCAAAGAGGGCTTTTACTTTTGGAGCGACAATATTAGATATTTGAGAGAAACAAACAGCCTTGTTACTTTCTAATGCTAGAAGGTACTGCTCTTGGAAACAGCTCCTAAGGACATCTTGGTAAGTTGGAAGCATACTCACAGGCAATTCCCTCGGGCAGCCAAACAATGGACAATCAAAATCACTGCGAGCTATTTTCTTAGCAGCAGCCATCACGCACGCAAATTTAAACTTAAACGTCACTCAATAAATTATCAACTTAATTTGCACCGTCAACTCACAGCGACTACGCGCCTGCAGACGTAAACTGCCGAGTAACAAAGAACATGAAATGGTAGTGCGTTATGGGTAGAGGTAGTATAAGTGGGGGAAGCCCGGCCCGGCGGCCGACATCTGCACTTGACTGTATAATGCGTCTTTTAGCAGATTTCCCTTAAGGGAAATCAGCTATTGAGGTCGTACTCATGACGCGAGTTTCGAAAAATTTCTTCAAATGTCCATCGATCCTACCCAGGAGATGACGAAAATGAGGTCCGTTCAAAATTTTATATATATATCTATATATATATATATATATATATATATATATATATATATATATCTATATATATATATATATATCTATATATATATATATATATATATATATATATATATATATTTGTCTGTTAACGCTCTAGCGGTCGCAATTTTTGTTTGATCGTTACCAAACTCGGAATTTAATCGTTTTATGTAAAAAGGAAGATCAAGTTCGTTAATGGCTGAAATCGGTCCAGTGGGAGGGGGGGTTTAGAGGGGGGATTTTCGGAAAATTCGAAATATCTCCGGTACTATACGTCGGATTGAAAAATTGAAAAGAACCAATCTTATTGCAAATGTAACTTATAAATTTTGTTATAAACACTTATTCTCTATCTTGAATATTAACCGAGATATTTGCATTTTTATTAAATGTGGGCGGTTAACGGACGAGGGTGAGGTTCCCGCCAAAAGTTAGTTCGGCCGTTTTCGTAACGGCCTCTCGTGAAATTTTTCTTGCTTAGTTTACGCAGCCCCTGCGTGACGGACTTTTTTTTTTATTCAGATAAATAACTAAGATAAACATCTGGGGCATAATATTAATTTGATTTATATTTTTTTTATTATTAAAATGACTGTTTTTCAACACACATCCATTCTGAGAGTACTTGCACTCCTTTCTGTCTCATAGTATCCCCAGGTATATTCGTGTTTGGCTGTAGACTATTACCGCGGTAGATGTGTGATAAGCCGGTCCACTGGAGAGGATATGTTCGGACAAAAGTTCCCCCTGACAATAGTCCGGTCGTAGATTACTTCTAGATTGGGATCCGTTGAAAAGGTTTGCTTGGTGAGAATCATTCCCTGCCTCCTGATAACACTGCCGGGATTAGCTGCTCACAATGGGGAAAAGGGATAGATTCTACCCCAATCCTCTACTGTCTTAGTAATTGGAAATTACTAAAACGTAATTCATTACCTAAGCTCGCATGCTTTCCGCTTGTAGGGATATTGAGTATAAATGAACCTCATGTATAGCAATTCTGTTATTGACAGTATTTTCCTGTTCACAAATATATTGTTCCAGAACAAAAAAGAAATGTCACTGATTTCTCTAATCAATTTTAATTAGTGGTGTTGAAAGCTGTTACAATTTTCTTGTGGGAAATGCAGCAGTAAACAATACTAAAAAGGGGGAACCCTTTTTACCTTCCACTACATGACTCATGAGGTGATAACTCTTCTGTCTCATTATGGTTTATTTACTTGGCTTTAGGAAGTTAGTTCGCAAATCATATTCCAGCCCAGCAAATCGATAAGAACAATTAAAAAAAAGTCATATTGGCCGGGTACGGAAGTAGATGAGGTACACAAAGTGGGTTGTCTAAGATGGGATTAAATAAGGGTACTCTTTCCTGTTAAAAACGCCACTGGGTTCCATTCCAAGTCAAATCAACAACAAAAAAATAATTTTGACACCCATTATTTCAGATTTTGTTGAAAATTATTTTGGGTGTTCTATTTATAGATATGAGAAACCATACCAAATTGTTTTCATATATCTTTAACGGTTTGAATTTTATGGTCACTTAAAGTTTTGTGTTTTTATGGATATGGAAGAGTAAAGTTAATTTGTTTTGAATTCAAAAATAATTTATAACTTTATTATTTACTAAACAATTTTTATTTTTTTGTGTGTATTCATAAATATATTTAAAAACAATAAAAAAATAAACAAATGTACGGAGTATTTGTGACCAGAAAAAAATTACAAACCATATGGGACATATGATCTACCATCTAAAACAAAAAAATGTACACTTTGGTATGGTTTCTCACAACAATGAATAGAACACCTAAAATAAGATTCATCAAAATCTAAATTGGTGGGTGTCATGGTGTGGTTGGACTGATGTGGAGTGACTCCACTATTACTTAATTCAATTCTTCTTGGGCACATGCAACTTCTATACTTGGTGATCCACGGTTAAATGCCTATATCTGTTTCTTTTATCACCTGCTCACCGCATTCTGGCAAATGTGGTTCTACTTGACTTAAGTATAGAAGTGTGGGGTGTTGATTTTTAATCTCACCCTGAAGTTAGAGGATGCCATGGGGCACCTGTCCTCCCATAAAATGTTGTGTTGGGGACTTTTCCCTGTCAAGGACTGTTAGGTCAAATATTTCATTTCATCACTATTATTTTGAAATTTTTAGAATTAATAATTAAAATTTTTTTAAGTAATGGTTTAAACATTCCTTGGAGGCGTGTGTGTGTGTGTGTGTGTGTGTGTGTGTGTGTGTGTGTGTGTGTGTGAGAGAGAGAGAGAGAGAGAGAGAGAGAGAGAGAGAGAGAGAGAGAGAGAGAGAGAGAGAGAGAGAGAGAGAGAGAGAGAGAGAGAGAGAGAGAGAGAGAGAGAGAGAGAGAGAGAGAGAGAGGAGAGAGAGATAGAGAGAGTCTGTGTTTGTCCGCTTGCGTGGTAAGAGAGTTTTACTAACCCAAGGATACGGCTCAGGCAATCCTGTCTTAGAACAATAAATGGAGGAATTACAATACACAATACCAAAGCGTGATCATAAGAAACTGTTTGGCTGATGACTTGTTGCGTTCATCTTTCCTAACAAATCATACTGCACTGATGGCAGTCATTCCTCACCTCCATATTTAGGGAACTAATAGTCTGAAGGTTCCTTCTGTTGTGTAATTATGGCTGATCGAAACTTTCTCAATGTTCCAGGTAACTTCTGTCATTAATTATCTCCAGCATTTCCACAATGCTACCCAGTCATTTCTCCTGTTTTGTAACACTAGTTGAATGTTGAGGACATGAGTGGAAACACAGTTGTGATTTTATATTTGCAATCTGCTTATTTTTTAATTTGTATTTTCAGGAAACAAATTACTCCGATTTATCTCTGCTGAAAAAAATTAAGGGATAGGGGACATAGACGAGATTTCCTATGTAACATTTTATTAATTAATAAATAATAATAAAAGCTAATTACGATCCCTGCTTTTATAACCCCACCCGTATCTAGAACCGAAATTTGCCAATAAGGAATTTTTTATCAAGAGCATCGGATTTTGACAAAAAAATAAAAATGATAACCGCTATAGTGCCAACAGATATCCCATATATATGTATATATTTATTTATTTTCTGAAGTAACCCTACAGGAAGGGAGTTTATTTACCACATGGCTCGTACATCCGTTTGTACACAACATTTGCATAATTACATTTTTTTTTTAATTAAATGATGGGGCTCAGGTTAGCCATGTGAGTTAAAGCGTTGACCTTTATCTCACATGATAAACCTAGAGTGGGGAGTTCGATTCTCACCTGGGCAAAGGAAATTATTTAGTGACGAAATTCATTAAATAACGTCCTAAAATCCCACCCTGGCTAGAAAAGGGTGGTAACCTGTAGATAACCCGTCCCAATTAGCCTAAGTTGCAAAAAGCGGACGTTAATAAATAATAATGATAATTAAATGAATGAAATAAAATATTTGTAAAATAAAATTATTTACAACAGAAAGAAAAAGTCCGTCACGCAGGGGCTGCGTAAACTAAGCAGATTTCCCACGTGAAGTTTTACAATAGAGAAATCAGCCTAATAACAACTGTAGTAGTAAGAAACCTCTAAACCTAAAACATCATTTAGGGCGTAATAACCCAGTAGTTTCTAGCCCCAAAAACAGTTAACCTAACCTCTAAACCTATTCACGAGGGACGAATAGTTATGGAAACGGCCGCCAGAGCTCTCGGCGGAAAGTCCGAACATAGCCTACTGGTGACCACACGCAGAATACAAATGCAAATATCTCGGTTAATATTCAAGATAGAGAAAAAATGTATATAACAATATTTATAGTAAATTTAATTTGCAATAAGATTGATACTGTACAATTTTTCGTTCCGACGTATAGTAACGGAGATATTTCGAATTTTCGAAATTCCTCCCCTCTAAACCCCCCCTCGCACTGGTCCGATTTCAGCCATTAACGAACTTGATCTTTCTTTTTACATTAAACGACTAAATATCGAGTTTGGTAACGATCAAACAAAAATTGCGACCGCTAGAGCGGTAACAGACAAATATATATATATATATATATATATATATATATATATATATATATATATATATATATATACAGTTTTGAACGGACCTCATTTTCGTCATCTCCTGGGTAGGATCGATGGATATTTGAAGAAAAATTTCGAAAATTCCGTCATGAGTACAACCTCAATAGCTGATTTCCCTTAAGGGAAATATGCTAAAAGAAAATAAAGAAAGAAAAGAAAAACAAAAACAAATTTAGTCAACAGTCATAGAGCAAGTGTCTGTAAGTCTGTCCAGTAGTAAAGTCGCAGTTACAATTTGGTTGATCTGTTAGGCCTAAACGATTAAAGTAGGAGTATGTTATGTCCGTGTCCTGTTAATAATTGTGTGAAGTAATAGTCTGTTGATGTTAATTTTTGTCCTAAATACTCTTTAATGTCTGGAATAAATAATTTATATGTTGTCCTTTTGTAGTCATATACCATTTCTGTAGCCATTTATTAATTTTGTCAGTTAGTAATTGTGTGATTTTGTTGTAGCATTCTGGAATTGTGGTATCTTTTGAGGCTATGTATGCATATATTTGTATATACATGTGTGTGTATATATATTTGTGCAGCATCGATCGGTGGTATTTCAAGCAAGCTTTGAATAATGGCTTAGTATCACCTCAAAAGCTAATTTTCCAAATAGAAATCTACTACTAGGGTAATATTCAGTTAACCATCTTTTTATTGCCATTGGAAATTTTTTTTCTTTCTTTCTGAGCCCGTAAACTTATTAATTCCCCAGACCTGGACGTAATTCTAAGATTTCCCAAGAGTCATTCAACTAACCTATCGATGATTCAGGTTATACCAAACTGCCAAAAAACATGTGGAAATATTTTTGTTAAATAAAGCTTGTTCGAAGCATTTCTTTTTTTATTTCAAGTACTTGTCACATATCTTTTTGACGAAACTTCTCATCGAGTTAAAAATAATAAAATGCTCTTACCTACAAGACATTTCTTAATGAGTTTTCATGCTTTTTACAAGGATTGCTGTTTCTTAATTTGGAGTATTGTCTTTGAAGTGTCTCTATACAGTACTTTTAGATTAATCACCTGTTAAACCATGTCTACACCGGTGTTGGTATAATTCCATTATATAGCTGTAACTATTTTCGGTCTGACAGAGTGGTTGTGAGAACTTCCGCTAATGAAAAAAATTAAATTTTAGCAGAATTATGGAATATATTTTAATAAAAAAAGAATATTTAGAGTACAAATTTTTTTGCGCTATGTCGTCCTATCAATGTCATAAACTTTAATTATTTTAACGCTAATAAGTCAACTTAAACTTAACCAATGATCAAATAAACTTGAAAATGATTTCCACAAGACATTTTTTTCAACTGGAAATGAGTTATAAAATTTTCAAGTTTTGTCTCGAAAATACCAGATGCCAAAGAAACTTCCCTCGCGTTTTTATCCATTTCAATATTCTGCAATTATTTTCAAACACCAAATTAAAATTAGATATTAATTGGCCCGTAGAAGCAAGAAACTATTTTAGCTGGACCATTAATTATAATGTTACAATAATAATAATATATTGTTTTTATACCAAAGTATGCACATTGCGTTCCCAGAATTTATTTACAGTCGCAATTCAACGCACTTAATAGCACTATCCTTGATAAATTCTACACGCATATGACGTTTTTCATGATCTGGATTCCTACAAGGAACGTATTTTCAATCCATCAACAGAGACAGAGAAAAAAAATGTGTTGTGTAGTGTTATTGTAACAATTGTTCATTGTTTACTACACAGGATAGAGTCATGAGAACTATATAAAACACATAATGGAAGGCGTTATCATAATTGATGATTCAAACATGAAGGTGTATAAAGATGACTGAGTCAATTGTCAATGTAATAGGAGGAAACTGACATCTAATATCTACTGATTCCAGATAAAGGCATGACTGTACTGCGAAAATGCAATAAAACCGAATGTTTTTAGATAAGAATCATACAGCTTCATATTTCTTCTGTATAGTACCTCCCTTCAAAAATAACTATACAAACAAAACGTGACCTGCCAGAGGAAACGTGAATGAAGTCGTATATTCAGAGCGTATGAATTAATATAATAAACACATTTTCAACCATGAATCAGAGAGAATAAAAAAATAAAGTTGTTCCTTACTGGAATAAATAATTGCCAAAAAGTGGAAGTTAATAAATAAAATGTTATCACTTGTATTAAATATTCTCTAAATTAGAGTTATATAAAACCAAGCTTGGTAATTTGAAAATCCTTTTAAAAGACATTTCAATTATAATTATGTTTCTAAAGTGACACTCGTGAAAATACCTAGTCATTAATAGTAAGTACTTTAAAATAGATCCAATATTTATCGTTGTAATGTAAATAACAACGAAAAGTCCATTTTTTAAAGCAAACAAATTAATTGGATATGACGGCTTGATATTATACAAATTTTACTGATTAATTTAAACAAGTACATATCAATTATTTATTTCTACATAATATTAATGTAATTCTAATTTATTCTTTTAAGGCCTTGACGAATAGATTATGTCAATTTGAAGAATTTAGTATTCTTTGCTAATACTTCAAATACGTACACGGGGTGAATACCACTGACGAGTCAAACAGTTATTATTATGCTTATACGAGATTTTTTAGAAAATGAACTACATAATTAATTTAATGTTGCTTATTGTGTTTATTAGCTGTATATATTTGAAATAGAAATCCTAGGTCTATTTTCTTATATATATATATATATATATATATATATATATATATATATATATTCAGATTAAAGAACAAAATAGAGACTTCATTGAAACGCCAACATCTTCAGAACAAAATTAAATTATTTATTAAAGTCCATTTTTTACAACTAAGTCTGATTGGGACGGGTTATCTACATGTTACGACCCTTTTCTAGTAGGGCGGGTCTAAGGATTTTATTTAATGAATCCCATCACTAAATAAATTCCTAGAGCCCAAGCGGGAATCGAACTCGCCACTCTAGGTTTACGATGTGAGATTAAGGCCAACGCTTTAACTCACGTGGCTAACCTGAGCCCTGCGAGTTAAAGATTATTTCAGAACAGATAATCTTTTAATAATAGTTTAAATAACTCGCTGAAGATTGAATTACAATGAAGAAGGTAGGAGTTAGAGTGGTGATACTTTCACAGATATGATCATGATTCGCTCATTCTCTGTAGATCTTGGAAATCACTAGGATATAACCCAACAATAGTTCGTGTAATATTAGAAGACACACTACGTGATTATAATATCCAATACTAGACATGATTGTAGAGTTTTGATAAATGATTTTCAGTATTGAAAACAACCTAGATTATGGACTACAAACTGAACTACAAGACAAATTCTCGTATCTAACTGGTGGCAAATGGGCAAATCATCATAACACGATGATGACGATAGCAATCAATCATGCTCGGCTGCCACGAATAATGCCCTACTGTTATTCAGGCCACTTGGCTTACTCACTGACTCAATCAAAGCTCCTTTGTGTTACTTCGCCAGCATCACATTTTATAAACCTGTCGGATCACTTATCATTTGATAAACTTCCAGAGCTATTGATAACATTGGGATGATATATTGAGTCCTTTATTTCGGCGATGTATGGTCTTATAAATGTCACGTGACAAGGGCTTAATAAATGTCGTTTTTGATAATGGGACTCTTTTGCTGGGGAGAGTCTTATCTGAGTGAAAAGTTCTTTGCCTGTCTTTGTATTAGTTGATTTCCCTCAAGCTAAATCAGCTACAGGATTTGTACTATTGTCGCGATCTCATACTGATTCCTTTAAATTCGGCCTATTAACGGACTTTTTTGTGATCGTTAAAAAAACACGATATTAAACCATTTCATTTAAATATACAAACCAAGTTGTTTCATTACTGGAATCGTACCATGAATAGGGAGTTTACAGAATAGTCATCCCCATTCTTATACCTTGGATTGAGGAAGGTTATATAATCAACCTTGATGGAATGATAATGCTCTACAATTACTGGTTTATACATTTTTCTCTAACTTCAATCTTTGTTATTATTGGAAACACCATTTCTACTCTTGAAATATTTACTTGAAGCAACTACATCTCATCAGATAGCATGCCAGCATAAATTTCAAGTCTTGTTTGCACGGTATCTTACAAAGGCAGAAATAGATTATATAGCGTAACAATTGTCATATTTTGCTGTATTCTCGAACATTATATTCTTATTGAACCCCAAAAAGACTAGTGCAAACACACTGAGCTATGCCCTCTTATTGAAGGTACCGAAGACTAGGTGGAAGAGTTTAAATAGCATAATTATAATCACTGTAAACAAAGATAATTAACTGTTTTAATAAAGTTTTTCACGACCAATGGGAGGGTGGGGGGTTAGAGGGGGTGAGTTTTGAAAATTCAAAATATCTCGGTTACTATACGTCGGATCGAAAAATTGTATAGAAACAATCTGATTGCAAATTAAATTTACTATAAATATTGTTCTATACATATTTTCCGTAAAATGAGTATTAACCGGACTATTTGGATTTTATAGTTTTACGCTTCAGTAAACACCCCACTCCTACTAGTGTCATATTAGTAATAAGCTGTTATATCATGAACCACTTCATAACAAGGTTAAATTCCTAGTATTGTCTCAACAAAGCTTTATTATAGGAGATACAAACAAATAAGTTCTGTTGCCCCCCCCCCCATCTTTAGCTCTTGGATTACTAAAATCTGAGTGATTGAAATATAAATTATTCTGATTCATTTAAAATTACTCCACTAGCTATAGTAAATAGTTTTCAATAAAATTAATATGTTCTATTCAGTGCTGCGAAGTTGGCCACCCTGTTTGTTCACAATACAGAGTTGTAGATATTATTAACTTGTAGATTGACTGAATGATTTCTTCTTACCGTTTGTATTTATTCCCTTACCATTCACGGTGGTGTTACCAGAATGAAGATTTATCTGTTGTAAACCTTCCCGTGGTAAGTCTGCTTAATTTACGCACCCCATGCGCGACGGGCTTCGTTTATTTACGATTGAAAAAGTGTTCAATTGCGAATAATACCATTTGTGTGTTTTGTAGAATGCGAGAACGGTCATAACTGCTTAAGGGAGAGAAGGGCCGTGAACCCAAACAGAGCGGCCGCTAGAGCGCGTGTGACATCAGAAAGAGCCGCCAGGGGACTGATCGGCAGAAAGGCCCCGCTATCTCGTGCAATTTGTTAGCCGTCCCCGGGTCGTGGCGAGTACATTCAATAGGAGTCCCGCCTGTATGGAAATCAGCTGATCCCTCTGATACATTCCCTGTCTTTTTCTTATTCTTGTTGCCTTCCTCTCCCTAGCTCTATCTCAATCTATTCTACATTTTATACCTTTTTTTCTGTTCTTTCCTTCTTTTTTTTCGTTTGTTTTTTAGTGAAAAAATTTATTTAATGCAAACTTTGTGTATTTACTTTTTGCTATGGATGGCACGCAGCTGCTTGAGTTGACGACCACCTTCTTCTATGAAAGTATCGTCTTTTCCAAATTAGTCTTAAATCTTAAGTTGTGCAGGAAACAATTTGTTATCTGCTTTTCTGAACATTATTCACATTTTCATTTCTTTTCATTTGCTTATGTTCTATACACAAATATTTGTATGAACTACAGAACTCTTTTGGCCGTGTGAACCTTTACAAATGCATTTCTTGAAACAAAATGGATGTATATTAATATTACCTAACTCTAATTTCTCAAACGCATAGCCAATTTCATTTTATTTATTTATTTTTATTGTCTTTAGGTAGTGAAATCGCGAGGGTTATTTGTGCCTAGGTGGTCAAAGGTCCAAATTCGTTTCCTTTCCTTCGGTTTTCCTCCTTTTCAAAGAGATCCGGTCCACTCATGGTTCCTCATTCTCGCCTATGATGGGTCTCTCCTATTCAATTTCATTTTAATATAAATTCCAGCAAAGTTAATCGTACTATGTAAAATGTGTACACCATAGTTTCGTTTACCTAATGTAGGTAGCCTACAAAAGCTGACGTCGTACTTTTTACACCAACTATATATGTCTATTTCCATTTTTGCGACGTTCCTATTACTCTCAAAGATGTACAAATATTAGAAAAAATAATAGGAAAGATTTAGGAAAAATATGAAAATAAATCTATATAGAGCGTCTCATTCCGCAATATGTGCTTTGACTGGCTCCCTCGTGATTTGGGGACCCTCCTCCCCCCCCCCTCCCATCCAATCAAGTAATCCTTTAGAAAAAAATGCATAAACTTATAATTATTTTTTAAATATAACATATTGTCATGGAATTTAGAGGCTCGGGTTGGACATGTGAGTTAGGATGTTGGTCTTACACTTGGTAAAACTATAGACTTAAATCCCTTGTGGATAGTAGGAAATTATCTAAAGAGGAACTCGCTAAAGAAAATCGTTAGCCTCACATTGGATAGAAAAGGTTGGTTACCTCTAGATAATCTGTCCTAATTAGCTAAAACAGCCTAATATGGACGTGAATACTATTATTTGTTAATAATAATAATTATTATTAATATATTCTTTAAATAAATTAATGTTTTAAAAAGAAACAAAATGAAAATTTGGTATTGCATCGCCTCACAATGCTGAATGTTACGAATTACTACTGTTTAGAACTATAATATTTGTATCGAATTCATTCATATGTAAACTTCTATTCATAATAGGTCATTAAATGTTTGCCTTTAGTATTAAGGATTGATCCATGATTGGTTTTGGGCTAGTAGATTGCCATCATGACAGAAGAACATTTACTCTATAATTCGCTAAAACAGTATAAATATGTAAGGGGGGGGGTTAATTTACAAATCAATATAATGCATCAGTAAAGAAAACACTGTTTCATGTAATAGAAAAATACTCCATTTATCTTTTCACTTAATGCTGTACCTTCGATGACTATTTGACTGTATACAATAATGACAAATGTAGAAAATAGATATCTAATCTCCATTTAACCAAGTGTCTGTATTTGATATATAACCGAACTAATGTGAAGCCTTAAATTTCGAAAAATATAATAATTGAGATGCCAACCTGCTTTCCAGTAATCCATACCAATGTTTTGCGCGATAGTTCAATCACAAGCAATATACACAATAAGTGAAAAGCGTTGGCGCCCAAGTCTTGCCTTCAAAATTTTCTCAGAAGGCGCTATCTGTGTCATCCAGGTATCAACTGAAATATGAAATATAAAATCTATTAACATATATGACTCAAATATTACTGTTTTCTTTGTTGATCACAAAATGTTCGAAGTACTCATTGTCCAAACAGGACTGAACATCTTTAGTAAGATATGTGTCTAACCTAAGCAATTAAAAAAAAAGAGAAGGCAATGATTTTAAATAGAAAAAAAGTTTCTTCAAATACTTTGATAAGAATATAAAAGTCCGTCACGCAGGGGCTGCGTAAACTAAGCAGATTTCCCACGTGAAGTAATACAATAGAGAAATCTCCATACAAGAGCCCAACACTTACGGCAAAGGGCCGAACTAGGTTTTGGCGGGAAACTCAAAAATCCGTTACCGGCCCAAATTAAATAAAAATGCAAATATCTCGGTTAATATTCAAGATAGGGAATAAATGTATTGAACAATATTTATAGTAAATGTAATTTGTAATAAGATTGATTCTATACAATTTTTCGATCCGACGCATAATAACGGAGATATTTCGAATTTTCCGAAAATTCCCCCTCTAAACCCCCCTCCCACTGGACCGATTTCAGCCATTAACGAACTTGATCTTCCTTTTTACATAAAACGATTAAATTCCAAGTTTGGTAACGATCAAACAAAAATTGCGACCGCTAGAGCGTTAACAGACAAATATATATATATATATATATATATATATATATATATATATATATATATATATATATAGATATATATATAAAATTTTGAACAGACCTCATTTTCGTCATCTCCTGGGTAGGATCGATGGACATTTGAAGAAATTTTTCGAAACTCGCGTCATGAGTACGACCTCAATAGCTGATTTCCCTTAAGGGAAATCTGCTAAAATATTTTACAGGTATGAAGTAATTAAGAATACGCTACTTTTATGCTGCAAAGTGTTTATATGAAATTTAAGACCAGTACATTTTTTTGCCTCGGTTTTCAGAATAGAATAAATATACAGTTTACATACAAAACAATGCTGTTGGCTATACTTTTCATTCTAAATCTTTCACAAGTGCAGTATTTTATTTAGTCACAAGGCTATTCCAAGAAGTTGTCTGCAAGGCGTGCAAATAAACTGGAAGAAAGACATTGAGTTTCAGACGGGCATAAACATGACTGAAAAAGGAGCTCCTTGGATTTGAACATTTCATTTTGGAACACACCCAACCTGGACTATCGTCGTCTCATTAACACCTTACTTTTGGCTAATGTTCAAGTTACTTTTTTTATCGACAGACGTCTGTCGAGACCCTCCACAACACTTTATACGTCAGACCGTGCCCCATACTAGTTACTTCCCTCCTTTGGTGGATAATTACAAATTCTAAATTAATTTTCTGGGAACTTCTAAGAATGGAGAGGATGGTTATGCTAGTAAATACTGTATTAGTTTGAGATTTTATTAATAAATAGATTTTTTTTTACCTTACGACCCTACCAAAATTATCAAACATTGAACTAAATTATACAGGAGTAACTAATAATAATTATTTCCTTACAACCAGTTATTTTAACAGAACAGTTGTCACTAAAATGATGTATGCTACGAAAATTCCAAATACAACTCAGCTTCGCAAAGTAACATAAAGTATGCTGTGAAAATCAATTTATTTATTTTCCATTTTTTACTATGAAAAAGAAGTTTTAAAAAAATACATGGTTTATTTTGAACACAAAAATTGAATTCCAAATTTTAAGTTTAATTAGTTTTATTATCAATTATTGTTTTAATTTATATTGAAATATCATCCTTTTCAATTGGCACTGCAATGAAAATATACATACTTTGATTTCAAACTATTGGCTATTTTCTAGGGATTTTGACTGGCTGGTGGAAGTCAATTATCAACGGAAGGAGAAGAAAGGTCAAACTACCTCTACTCTTTGTAATTCTTTTGTAAAAGTAGAGTACTTTCGGAGATGTTTTAGTTTATAAGTTTTACCTTGGATGTTATATATATATATATATATATATATATATATATATATATATATATATATGTGTGTGTGTGTGTGTGTGTTTCTAACTTTTTAAAACTTTGACGTTACCTTTTAATTGACATGTAGTATTTATTTAAATGTGTTTGTTATGTCACAGAGCACTGAAGATGGGGTGGTTCGCGCCGAAAGTACTCTGCTTTTAATAAAAGAATTGTAATGAGTGGAGATGGTTTGACTCTGGAGTATGCTGGGTGGTAGAGGAACCAATTGATAAGGATCAATAAAAGTCCGTCACGCAGGGGCTGTGTAAACTAAGCAGATTTCCCACGTGAAGTTTTACAATAGGGAAATCTGCCTAATAACAACTGTAGTAGTAAGAAACCTCTAAACCTAAAACACTATTTAGGGCGTAATAACCCAGTAGTTTCTAGCCCCAAAAAACAGTTGACCTAACCTCTAAACCTATTCACGAGGGACGAATAGTTATAGAAACGGCCACCAGAGCTCTCGGCGGAAAGTCCGAACATAGCCTGGTGACCACACGCAGAATACAAATGCAAATATCTCGGTTAATATTCAAGATACAGAATAAATGTATAGAACAATATTTATAGTAAATGTAATTTGCAATAAGACTTATTCTATACAATTTTTCGATCCGATGCATAATAACGGAGATATTTTGAATTTTCAAAAATCCTCCCTCTAAACCCCCCCCCTCCCACTTGTCCAATTTCAGCCATTAACGAACTTAATCTTCCTTTTTACATAAAACGATTAAATTCCGAGTTTGGTAAAGATCAAATAAGAATTGCGACCGCTTGAGCGTTAACAGACAAATATATATATATATATATATATATATATATATATATATATATATATATATATATAATTGTAACCTCTGTCTGTACATTGATTTTTTCCGCGAAATTTCACGATAACTTTTCGTTTCACATGTCATAGACACCATAACTACATTTTGTTTCTTTCGTGTCTGTTTGTTTGTTTGTTACCTTTTCACGCATAAACGGCTGAACCGAATTTTATGAAACTTGGTATGTATATTACTACTAGCCCAACTTAGACTTTAGGCTATATTAACATTCTCTAAGACGAACAGGAGTGGGTGTTATAATGGAGGCCTGAAATTAAAAATAGCGATATTTCGTTTCCTATTGCTTTTTCAGCAAATATGCACATAACAAAAGTTGTTTATTTTGTAATTTAGAGTAACTTTTGTTATATGCACTTTTGCGGTATACGGAAGTATAAATGAGTTATACGCTATAAACTATAGCGGGAGTCCACAATTTTATTTAGCACAAAAGACTCAACCGAACTAAACCAAACTCGCTATGTGAATTAATACTAACGATTTCCTTATAATAAGCCATACTAACATTTCTAGGGACGGGCAGGAGTGGGGGTTATAAGGGAGGCCTGTAATTAATTATAGTGATTAATTTCGTTTCTTATTGGGGTTTCGGCAAAAATGCACATAACAAAAGTTGTTTATTTTGTTATTTAGAGAAATTTGATCAACACTTCTTTTCAATATGAACTACCAGGTACCTCACCTGAAAAAATTAATTCAAATGTATGTCAATATTTTCTCCTTATATATATTATATATATATATAATTTTGGACCTCATTTTCGTCATTTCCTGGGTAGGATCGATGGACATTTGAAGAAATTTTTCGAAACTCGCATCATGAGTACGACCTCAATAGCTGATTTCCCTTAAGGGAAATCTGCTAAAAAGGCCTTGTCCTCTACTATTGTTTTTAATTTTATGCAAAGTGCACTGATGATGGAGCGCTGACTCCGAAAGTGCACATTGCATAAAATTAAAAGTCCGTCATGCAGGGGCTGCGTAAACTAAGCAGATTTCCCACGTGAAGTTTTTCAATAGAGAAATCTGCCCAATAACAAGTGTAGTAAGTATTAAGGGATCACGAAACTTATACACGAGGGTGGAATAGTTACGAAAATGGCCGCCAGAGCTCTCTTCGGAAAGTACCAAACAGCTCACTCCAGAATACAGCAGAATACAAATGCAAATATCTCGGTTAATATTCAAGATACAGAATAACTGTATAGAACAATATTTATAGTAAATTTAATTTGCAATAAGATTGGTTCTATACAATGTTTCGATCCGACGCATAATAACGGAGATATTTCGAATTTTCCGAAAATCCCCCCTCTAAACCCCCCCTCCCACTGGTCCGTTAACAGACAAATATATATATATATATATATATATATATATATAGATATATATATATACAATTTTGAACGGACCTCATTTTCGTCATCTCCTGGGTAGGATCGATGGACATTTGAAGAAATTTTTCGAAACTCGCGTCATGAGTACGACCTCAATAGCTGATTTCCCTTAAGGGAAATCTGCTAAAACAATAGTATAGGATTTTATTGATCCTTACCTTTCTTATCCTTCCGTTATTGGTTATTTTGATCTTTACAGAGAATTTCTGTTTAGTATTTGGTACAAGTAACAGGCTACGTTATTAATTTACTTTCTGCTTTTAAATTTACTAATTTTACTTTTCTTTGAGTTAAGTTTAAATTAATGTGTACAACTAGGAAATGACTTCAGTTCAGGAAGAAAACACGCCGTTCCTGAAAATTAACCCGTGAAGATATATAGTAGAAGTGAAGGCATTTTTCAGTTTATAGAGATACAAGACAATTATATTTTACAAGAAGAGCTCGCTCCTTAGAGTAACCAAGTGTGAACGGAAAAAAGATATTTGTATTTGTTTGGTTACTGCATGAGACACTTCCCGTCTGTTTCCACTGCTTGCTTAATCCTCGGAGAACATCAATGGGCTTTGTGCCCAATAAATAAACAGGCTTAGACCCTTTCGGTCGAGACCCCTCCACGTGTCAAACTCCGCGGAAGACGCTCCCCTCGACTACTGGAGATCCCGGGGATCTTTGAATAAACAGGGCCTGCTGCAGCGAGAGGGAACCCTAGGGTTACTGGCTGGGACTGAGTCCTGGTAATCAGGGGTTGCTTTAGACCGTGTTTCCCGGCTCGGAAAAACGGGGGTGGATTTTGAGCGAGGGTAACGAGCGACATCAAAAGAAGACCAGCCTCGTTTGCCCCCACTTACCTCTCAGCATTCAGCTTCAAGCCCTTCACCAGCACTTAGCAAAACATTACTCGGCAGTGCTGGGCTCCGATATGAGGCTGCATTAATTGTATTGAATGCGGCCTTCCATCTAGGCCTCCTTGGCAAACCTTGTAGCAATACTAGCTTAATTGGGGCTATTTAACCTTCTCATTGTTATACATCTCCAGGCAATACTTAATAAACTACATCTTGAATATTAAATCTCACTAAGCACTAGCAATTAATTGACTCGAATGATCTATGCATTAGTTTATTATGAAATGGTTGCCAATTTTGAAACGCCACACGATCAAGTGTGCAAACTCAGTTGTTTAAATGTGCCTTCATAACCACGGATTCCTAAGGACTTGCTATCTCGGATATGTCCGCAAGCTAACATTATAGAAATTTTCTTGGGTCCAATTCTGACCTGAACAATACAAAAAGTAATATTTAACTAAGAAACATAATTGAACTTTCTGAGTTAAATCTTATTTTCTATTGGTTTTGATAATTAATTACGGCGTTCGAAACATGGAACCTATAAGAATATTACTTTTCCCCATGAAGTACCTTATGTTATAGAGTTATGGAGAAAAAATGAATATTTCTTCTAGGTAAGCAGGGTGGTAGAGGAACCGATCATTCTGGATGCACACAATAGGCCCGTTTCCCTCTACAATAAGTGTATTTAAACAAAGTGCACTTTCAGAGTAACAGAATCCATCTTCGGTACCTGTTGGCATAAACAAAAACTTACGAAAATCATGTAACCAACATTATTTAAATTAACAACCTTAACCTAAGAAAGAAAATCAAATTAAAATACAAGGTAACGTTCAAAAATAGAAACAAATATCTCAGAAAAACAGGGGATTTCATTACTTAAAATCATACTTAACTAGGTATTTTAATTTGGTTTTCTTTCTCATTTTAAGGTTGTAAGTTTAAATAATGTTGGCTACATGATTTTCATTGTTTTTTGTTTATGCCAACAAGCACTGAAGATGGAGCTGTTGTTCAGAGCAAGTGCACTCTGTCTAAATAAACGTACAGTAGAGGAAGAAATGCCTACTGTGTACATCCAGAAAAAATAAATAATTTATTGGTTATTTCTGACTTTTTCTCAACAGGAGAATATTCATTTTAATGTTAAGGTTACTAAACATTAATGTCGTCATAACTAAAATCCATAAGCAAGTTATTTTTAATACTCACCTATGAACCTATGATAAGTTTTTTTTTTTTTTTAATTCAGGATCTTTGGTCCATAGTTCAAAAAAAATCCTTGTCCAATAAGTAGGTTGATCGAATCAAATTCTGTATATAAAGCCAATTAAAAATTTCTACTGCGCTCATAATGCTAAGAATACTCTAAGAAAATAGAAATAAAGATTTGTTTTTGTCAGTAACTCCAATTATCAATTTTACTAAAATACATCTTATGTGTCACTTTCCATAATGTTTAATATATTGTAGCATGTTCAGCATCTATCACCTTCTCCGAAACTTAGCTGAACCCTTAGCTTAACAATCGTAATTCTTAGAAGTCTAAGATAAGATAGGTTATGAATTATGCATGTACAAAATGTACTTATTCAACAGTACATCCATCAGTATTTGCATCACTGACTGTCAGCATTAATCTAAGAACAGTTTACAGTGTTGGGAGTTAGCTATTTAAATATTAGATTAAATAGCCCTTTTTGTGACATGAGGTTATGGGAGAGAGGGCTTAATCCAAGTCTTTGTTAAATAATCATACATAAGTCGTTATTAAATAAATATTTTGGTTTAATCCATTTAAAATGACAAACAAATTAGTATTTTTACTTAATTCTTTGTAAATATTTGTTAAACTATCCCTCCCGGAGATCACAGACACCTCTGCCTGGGAGCGACCTGTGTTATTATGATAAACCTTTTAATGTTTACTTAGTTTTGTTATTTACTCCCTTATCTGTTATTCACTCTACATACTTCACTCCCCATATGACGCCTGTCATGACCTGAATGTCTTGGTTGTACGGTCTACGTATGTATGTCTCTCTCTCTCTCTCTCTCTCTCTCTCTCTCTCTCTCTCTCTCTCTCTCTCTCTAATATATATATATATATATATATATATATATATATATATATATATATATATATATATAAACATGTATAACTCGTGTAGATAGAGAGAATGTAGTAGATTAAAAATTAAATAAGTGACAGTGATTTTATTGCTTTTTCCTTTTTCGACCTTCATCAATGTTGTGTACAGTTATTAAACTATTTGAAGTAAGAAAATATTGTTTTATAATAATCTATTCTCTGGGTAATATCTTCCTGTTTGAAATATATTGTACATTATGGCGCTATTTTATGTATGTCAGTGATTGAGTTAATGTGATTTTCCATATTAGAAAAACCTACCAAAAAAAAAAATAAAAAATCAATAGTGATACGAGCAATTTGGCAAAAAGAGGAATGGCTTTATTATTAAAAGTACAATGAATGTTGCCTTAAAATCGAGCAATAATATTATAAAGGAGTTTGATATTTGATGCAACAGAAAAATAAAATTCGATTCATTACTGGCATTTTGAAAAGGATATTGAAAAAAAAAATATAAATAAAATTGGAAAGGATGGATATAGCTTTGAAATGAGACTCCGTCCAAGGTTACACAAGCTGGAATTGCCTTTCATCGGTTTAATTTAAATTTTAAAACCAACTGGACTTGACGTTGACACATGTCGTCTGTTTTTTTAAAAACTGTAAATGTAATTATTTTGAATTTTCTAATTTATTCAGACTTCGATAGAGATCTTTCAGTAGAGATTTTAAATAAATAATTGCAGCATGGGTTTGGAAAAAAAAAAGTACTGTACAAGCTATTTATAATTAGAATTTTTGATCTCAACCTAGTAGATTGATTGGGAGTTTAATCTTAACGGGGGAGTTTTCGTTTCCGGTAAAGAGTGTTATTTCCTATAATTTCAACTTGTATCAAATTTTATAATTATTAAATTTTATTTTTTTTGTTTATTGTTATTTACGTCCACATTATGCTACTATGACTAATCGGAACAACTTACCACCCTATAATTATTTGTAGGGTGGTAACCTGAAAAAAAAAGAAAAAAAAAAGTATGCATCATCAATTTTAGAATACTAGTCGTTCAATAAGATTTCTTGTCTAAAGTTTCTAGTCCCACACATAATAACTGAGATATTTCGGGATATTGATGTTACCCTTTTTTATTTTTTTTTAAACCCATAGAAAAGAATAATTTACATTTATGTAGGATAGGTAGGAATGGGAGTTTACTGAAGGCTGAAAACTAAAATAAATTATTTAAAATTTAATTGAACAAAATCAAACTCACCAATTCAAAATATTATAAGTATAATGTATATTGTAATAAACTAAAATTCAAATTCATTATAATGTAATAAACTAAAATTCAAAATATTTCCGTTAATATGAGTGGGATCAAAAGATGTTGTATAGCCGTTCTGCTTTTAAATGTAATCTACTTTTGATAATCTATACATTTTCTCGCGAAACTGCACATTAACAGACATTTGCACTTTTTAGTTTTCAGCCTTCAGTAAACCCTACACATAAATTTAAATTATTCTTTTCTATGGGTTTAAAAAAAAAGAAAGGTAAAATCAATACTCCGAACTATCTCCGTTATTACGAGTGAGATTGGAAACTAAAGATAAGAAATCTTATTGAACGTGTAATATTCTAAAATCGATGATGCACACCTTTTTTTTCCTCTTACTCCGATATTAACTTATTATGTTTTTAGTTTTCAGTTCTCGTTTGATCCCCAGTTCTACACGTTTGTTTGGCCTTAAGAAAGTTATAAGCATTTCAAGTCTTGATAAAAAAAAACCATGACCTGGTTACAGGAGAAACAGAAAGTAGAATGCCTGATGACATCATCAGCGTAACATTGATGTATGTAGGTAAGACATTTTCCATGTTTACATAGCACTTGGTAGGCAGACTTTTCAAAGTTCTCTTTGGAGAGTAATTTTTACGAGTCGGAATGTAATCGGCCCTCAATTCGTAGACTATTACCATTAGATAAATTATAAAAGCGGATATTGTTGAAGAAGATGTAGAAAATTTTTTGGCAAGTCAGCATATAAGAAATGATTGCCTTAGTTGTATCTCTTACACTGTGTCTATCATTTTGTTACTTATTTCTGGTATACAGAACCCATGGGCCCAATGAATAGAATAATTTACATTTATGTGAGATAGGGAGTAGTGGGGGTTACTGAAGACTGAAAACTAAAAAGTGCAAATGTAAAATGCGGTTTTGCTGGAAAATGTATAGAAATTCAAAGGTAGATTACAATTTTAAAGATGAATGGCTACACAACATTTTTTTATCCCACTCATATTAACGGAGATATTTTGAATTGTTTATGATTTTGTACCATTAATTATTAAATTCTTATGAAATTTTTTAATTTTATTTGGTTTGTGCCCCACATCGATGGTGATTGGCATGATCTCTAATTGTTACGGGGTAATTAGAATAATATATTTTTTCTGTAATCGTTGAATAATGGTAACATTACTAAACTGAAATGAGTGAAGAAAGGGAAACATTTTGCAATTGCCTTCTTAATTAGTAATAAGTATAAATTAAAAAATAATTTGAAGTTGGAAATTAAATGCTTTTAAATGTTTCTTAACATTGTAAGAATTTATTTTAACAAAATAAATTGAAATGTGAATAAATTATTGGTGGAAATAATCAATATATTTTAAAATTTAAATATAATAATAATTACCTTCCTTGTTTATAACCTGCACTTGTTTCTAACTGTACTACTTCACAATCATCACTAGTTGTTTTATAACTATGCTTATAACCTTTCACAACCATGCTTATAACCTACCAACAACATACCATAATCTTCACAACATCCTAATTTTGTTCATATTCTCGTTAGATCTGATCATGTATTACACGATTACAGAAAAAATGTAATATTACACTCGTGACGAAAGTAGAATTTACAACTCTCGTGAAATTACCACACTCGCTTCGCTCGTGTGGGTAAACGTTTCACTCGAGTTGTAAAATGATCTACTTTCGCCACTTGTATAATAAATAACTATATTCCGTCATGAACGCCTTGGTTCTACTTTTTTTTATATTATGGACAATATTCCTTAAATATCTGAGTGTTTCTCATATTTGTCCTTAGTCTAAATGAATATAATAAAAATTATCCCTTTTAAATCTTTTTAAGTATGCTGTAGACCTATTCTATTTTATATTATATGTATTTGCAAATGTTTATATGTTTCAGATATTTTACTTTTTGTGGAATATATTGGCTTATAAAATTTGATACATGTTCAAATTATAGGAAATAACACACACCGGAAACTATAATGTCCTCATTAAATTTAAACAGCCAATCAATCTACTAATCCAAGTTATAAATAGCTCTTACTGTATATATTTTTTCAGTGATATTTACTTGTCGGAATGAGATCGGCCCTCAATTCGTTGACTGTTGCTATTAGATAAATGATAAAAACTGATTACTATCGAAGATGAAGAAAAATTATAACGGAATAAATAAATAAATCTGGATAGGTTGTTGGAAAGTAAGGAGGCGCCCTCTCTGTGCCGACAAAGGGAAAGCTTTAATTATAGCGCCTTGGCTTGGATAGGTTTGTCTATTTGAATTAAAGCACCATTTAATTACCGCTTCATCTTAGTTAGGACTCGGAGCTCACTGACTA
The DNA here is from genome assembly GCA_019009955.1 of Riptortus pedestris. Lineage (NCBI taxonomy): Eukaryota > Metazoa > Arthropoda > Insecta > Hemiptera > Alydidae > Riptortus > Riptortus pedestris. The sequence continues at coordinate 78,996,396 of CM032232.1, forward strand.
ATGTATATTTCAATCCTAGTAAACGTCCGTCAGGAGAAAGCTGACAGACAACTCTGCCGACTTCTTCAAATGAATAGACACGTCAGTATATTAATTGGACATTATTTGTTTGTCATTAAAAAAAACTCTTTAATCATATTCATAGTTTGTTTCGTATTTTTAACCTCGGTTTGTTTGCTTTTATATTTGATTTACGATTTAATAATGTTGTGTACTTTCAGTATGTGCTGGCTTGGACAGAACATGTTAAAATAATACTAATAGGTAATAACTGTAAAAGTAATTAATTTACCAATGATGATTATTAATTAAAAATCTTTAAACACAGAAGAGATTAAAACACGGAAACTGGTAATGAAAGGACTTAAAAGTTCGTTGTCCGGAAAATATATAGTTTAGAAATTAGGAATTTGAAAATAAGTAATGAAGCCCATATAAATTGAATATATTAGGGAAAATGGACGATGTGTACCACTAATAATTAACTAAATGTTATGCACCATGTAAGCGAGAAACTACGGTAATCATTTCTTAACGGCTAACGTGTCTGACCTATAAGGAAAGGAACGCCCGGCCTTAAAGCAAAACAAAAACGGATTCCTTCCTGAACAGTGTTGTTCGCCTGAATGTATTTGGCTGAAAAGGGGCTATTAAAGGTTATGTACGAGTCATGAAAAACAATATATATGAAAATAAAATAACTAATCTTCCTACAAAATAATTTCGCCTGATTAAAAAAAAGTTTACTATATCTAGTACTGTAATTTGTAATGGATCAGAATAATATCTCAATCAATCAAATTTTAGTAGTCCAAGAACTTACGAAGGGGGGGGTCACCATAACATATTTGCATTTATCTCGTAAAATAAAGGTCTCTTGAAAACAATTTATCGTATTTAACCTTTAAATAATGTGGTTTATTACGTAACAGAGTATTGTTTATGTTGCAGCAGCTGTTTAGTGTCACAAGTGCAACCTTCCCTAACGGTTATTTACCCGCCACAGGTAGTCAGTGTTGCCAAAAAAAATAAAAGAATTAATTAGGATAAATCTACGGGCTACACTGCCGGTAACCAGACAATAGACTACCCTTTTTTCAGTGTATTCAACCTCTCTCGTGTGCACGTGCTCTCTGCTAATGAACAGAATTAACTGTCTTTAATTTGATTTTTTTATCGTTTTTTATTAGAAGAGTTTTTATATTTATTATTTAATTTATCATTATTTATGCAATATAGTGCGTTATTTTAATTTCGGAGCAGTTATTATTTTTTTTATACCTCGTGCTCTAAAATGTAACATGAGTAGAAGTGGGGGCTTGCTGAAGGCTGAAAACTGAAAAATGCTAATATCTCGGTTAATATTCAAGATAGAGAATAAATGTATTTAACATTATTTATAGTACATTTAATTTGCAATACGACTGGTTCTATACAATTTTTTTAGTATGGTAACGGAGGTATTTCGAATTTTCGAAAATCTCCTCCTCTAAACCCCCCTCCCACTGGTCCGATTTCAGCCATTAATGTACTTGATCTGTCTTTTTACATAACACATTTAAATATCGAGTTTGGTAACGATCAAACCAAAATTGTGACCACTAGAGCGTTAACAGACAAATATATATATATATATATATATATATATATAATTTTGAACAGACCTCATTTTCGTCATCTACTGGTATGGATCGATAAACATTTGAAGAAATGTTTCACAAATCGCGGCATGAGTACGATAAGAACTACCAATCTAAGAAAGAGCTGTCAGAAATTTGTAAATAATATTGGCGATTTCAGCAAACACATACACACACACAAATCAGCAACACGGTTGATTGCCTTCGTGCATAGTTCTATAAATCTAAGTTCTAGTTGAACTAATCGTTATTCCACTGTTAAAATGATTATCAATAATAATAGGCAGGCGAAAAAAAAAATAACAAATTTTTATGTTAACATCGAGTAACTAGCCAACGAAGGAAAGTATGGGAAAATAAATACGAAGGGTGAAAATGACACATGTCAATATAATCTCTAGTAAATTGAAATTAGCATTGTTAAGCGAATACACGGTTCAATAACTAACCAGTTGAGAAGTGATTAGTAGTTTTCAAGCTAGGTTAGACTCCTCATTGAACACGTTTGAGGTTCACATAACTAAATATATATATATATATATAATTTTAATTTTAAAACCACTGTTTCCAATATACAATTATTTCATGTTGACCTGGAGGCAGTAGGCATGGAATTTATTTTGATATGAAATTATTCCTTAACCTTTTAGTTATTTTGCAGAGGAATACACAATATATTTACCTCAGGCAAAAAACTTAATATTATGTTCAACTTTTTATTTTTCATGCCAGAAGTTTTTATAACTAAATAGTTAAAGCGCCAAGCCTGTGGTCTACCTTGAGAAATTGTCCATTTGAAATTGCTTTAAAATTTGTTGCCTGCTCGAGATTGAGATGATGGAATAAATAATGAAGTTTACAAGGATACCGAGATCAAGTTGTTGACCATAAACAACATTGACACCTCGTTCAGCGGGTAAGGTGTAATTGATACTCGGCGAACACAGTTGCTTTGAATTAAACCTGCCGAAACGAATTGAGACACACAATTTTCCATTAGAAACATGTCAGAAACCTAAATGTACTGTACCATAAACAGTGCTGGTATCAGATCCCCAACACTCCTGATGACAGAAGTTATGGTGGCGAAAAAAGTTAATATTTATGCAAACATGATGATAAAGCATTGTAATTTATGCATTGCATACTCACAAGGCAATTTATAATATAAATTAACTGTTTAACCGTTAAACGTTAATTTGGGTTTTAGCACGGGACCAATTTGTCTTGTAATCTATCTCTTGGTGGCCAGTAACGGTTTAATGCTTAATTGGATTTACTTACGTTTCTGTAAATGTATAAATATTAATTTATACCACATTTAACATACGTTCTGTGTTTTAGTGCTCCAACGTATGCTTGTTCATTATCTAAAGAGTTCCTCAATGTCTTCACGATATTGAAAATCTCGTGGAAGAAAAGCCTTTAAAATATCTTTAATTTGACCATTTTTTAGTAGATTTCCCTTGAGGGAAATCAGCTATTGAGGTCGAACTCATTACGCGATTTTCGAAATTTTTCTTCAAATGTCCATCGATTCTACCCAGGAGATGACAAAAATGAGGTCTGTTCAAAATTATATATATATATATATATATATATATATATATATATATATATATATATATATATATATATTTGTCTGTTAACGCTCTAGCGGTCGCAATTATTGTTTAATCGCAACCAAACTCGATATTTAGTCGTTTTATTTATGAAAAGAAAGATCAAGTTTGTTAACGGCTGAAATTGGGCCAGGGGGAGGGGAGAGGTTAGAGAGGGGAGGATTTTTGAAAATTCGAAATATCTCCGTTACTCTACGTCGGATCGAAAAATTGTATTGAACCGATCTTATTACAAATTAAATCTTCTATAAATATTGTTATATATTTATTCACTATCTTGAATATGCATTTTTCAGTTTTCAGCCATCAGCAAACCGCCACTTCTACTCATGTTACATAAACGATACTCTGCTACATAATAAGCACATTATTCGCAGTTTAAATAACAAAAATTGTATTTAAGGGACCTTTATTATACGAGATACATGCAAATATGTCCTGGTGACCCCACCCCCCCGTCTTAAGGTTTTGGACTACTAAAATTTGATTGATTCAGTTAATAATTATTCTGACTCATTATTAATTACAATACTAGATATAGTAAATAGTTCTCAATAAAATTAATATGTTATATTGTGATATATTTCAGTAATTGTTTTTCTTTCCGGTGTGAGGAGGACCCATTTGTTTACATTTCTAACCTAACGCTTCCTGTCGGCAGGTTATTGAAATTGGATGAAACATTTTTTATTTCCGTTTGTATTTATTCATGGTGGTGTTGTGTTAGCAGTATGTAGATTTATCTATTTCTTAACTTCTTGAGGGAAATCTCCTTAGTTTACGCAGCCCCCTGCGTGACGGACTTTTTTGTTCATTTCCCGACAAGATTGTGTTAGATGAAGAATTCATTGTGAACACAGCTTCAACCTCTGAAAACTCAAATGTCATAGAATTTAAGCATATAAGTACTTCCTTGTGTACATAGTGTCGTGAAATATATGAAACGGCTAATGTCATACACTATAAATCATGTGAGACCTACCTCTGACCTTTCCTTGCTGTTCAGTACATGAGTTTCATTCAATTATAACAACAAACAGTTACATGACATTTCTGAATAGTACCAATTATTATTTATCCTCAAAAATAATTATTCCAAATTATATAGTGCCTCTGGAAATCAGTAGCTTTTGCAGAAAAACTTTCTGAGTCACAAATATCGCTTCAAAAAGTCATAGTTCTGGATTGTTCGAGTCCCGTAGAATACATTTTTTATGAAGTTATAACAAATTTAGTATGTTTGGCGAGAATATGAGTTTCATATCTGAAAGGACTAATCATGTATTATAGGAGACGGCTTTCTGTGGTGAGTTGAAAATATCCCATAACTCCTCCTTAGAAAAACATTCCTTTTAAAAAATAATGTTTGTTGCACATTTACAATTCTAATGATCATAATGTGGTGTGCTGAAGTATAAAGGTGGCCCTAAAGAATACAAGTTACACCCACCTGTTTGTGCCTTTTCGACGGCTGGCTATTTACGATTTACCAATACTTGTAAGTTTCTGGCCAAGAATGTCTTTTAAATATTTACGGATCATTTTTCTCGTTTTAATTTCAAATAATTTTTGAGTTTTATGGCGTCTTTATTTTTTACGAGCCTAATAGGCGCTTCTGTATTTCTCAGTTTCCTGTTAATAACCAGAATCATTTAGAACTCCTGTTGCTTTCAAACTTATTGGAATGGATATTCATTTACAATTTCAAGGAAGGTTATATACTTCTATACCATTTATCTTGCCATATTAACTAATAGAAAATAAATTGTTAATTACTTTGAATCTTACTACATCATAATGTATTCGTTATGATTTTCATATATGATATCGTTAAAAAACATACTTATAATATACTAGACGTCCAACCGACAGCACTATATTAGACCAATCCTTTTGGGGATTCTTTAATTAAGGGTGACCATGTTCCGCAAGTCATCCACTGTCATCAACCTACTTTTGCTTGCCTCTTCCTCCCCTTATGCTATGTATACTACATATCTTCTTGGGCAGACTCACTGATTCTTTTCTTTTCACATAAAATCATAAGCTAAAGAACTTCGAAGTATAGTTATAGTAAAGGAAATAATTAAATTTAGAGCACTTTCGTAAGTGACGGCTATTGAGGTTGTATTCATGACATGATTTTCGAAATATTTCTTCCAGTGCACTTCAACATTACCTAGCAAATGGTAAAAATAAGCCCCATTCAATATTACGTATATAAACATAGTTGGAGGGGGTTTCGATGGGAAAAACAAAAACTAGAAATATCTTCCTTACTTTGAGTCAGATCGAAAAATGTTATAGAACCAATCTTATAGAAAATTTAATTTACTACAATTGATGCATGTATATTCCTCTATCGCTAATGTTAACTTAGTTATTTGCAATTTTTAGTGTTCACTCCTCAGTATATCACCATTCATACTTGTTTCATATCAGCAATAATCCAGTATACCACGAAGCGTCTTATTTCAAGTTTATATATGTATGTTTTCATCGGACAAGGTGGAGGGGTGCGGGTATTATCCCCGAAGTTGTGAGTCGGTCGAAAAATTTTACTCGTTTGTTGAAAATTTAATTTCTGTCTGTATTTTCGAAGTCAATCGTATTCCAGATGAAAGTTTCTTCGTATAAAGCCTTCTCCTTTGGTGTTTCCTTAAAGTATGATTGAAGAAGAATGATTTGCGTTCTCTATTATTACTAGAAGCTTAATCATTCCCAACGGCTTAAAGAACCTCTGTGACATAAGAAAATGTGAATTAGAGAAAAGCCTTCAGAAAACACTTCTTTGAAAATGAGGACGGTCTGGAAATTAAAACGGCAGTCAAAGGAGCAGTAACTATTATGTTAGAAATAGCTTTACTATGGACTTGACCTACTTCATAAGAATATCTTTGCTTTCTGGAAGAATCCTCAAATGAAATGTAGTATTGAATGAAGCTAGTATAGTATTTCAGGCTTGAATAATTCGAACTTAGACATAACGTCAATGAACTATTATAATAATACAATATTTCCCCCAATGTTGAAATTGTTAATACTTTATTTTATGTAAAAAAATTACAGATACAAGCTAAACTCTTATACTGGATACGACTGAATGGCATTAATAAATAAGATCTACTCTCCTCGTCTGCATCATTCGTTTCTTTATAAGCCCATTACACAACACTCTTCTCGAAAAGCTACACCAAAAATGATGATAAATAATGATTCACACGCCTTACCACATTCACCAATGAATTAAGAATTAAAATCAATCGTCGTTTGAACCAATATATTATAGAAAACTAGCATAGGAGGAATTCAAAGTGAAATGTGGTTGCAAAATTACCCTATGGGATTGGACAAGTATGTAAGGTGTACATCATAGCACACGGAGGAAGAATTGTTTACTAGCTTAACAGACAAAGTTAATTTCAAATTTGTAATAGCGGCCTAGAATTTCGTACACGAAATTATTTTTAGTCTTGACAATTGATAATAAGACTGTTCAACGTCAGTGATTGAAATGGCAATGCTAGTTTAGTATGACGGTGAGTGCTAACAATGTAAATCAGTTCTCTTACTTAAAGTTTTTGATTCTTTTAGGGAACTCTTCGACATTCATAGTCAGCTTTTTTTTCAAAGCTAAGCAAAAGGAAAAAAAAAGTCCGTCACGCAGGGGCTGCGTTAACTTAGCAGATTTCCCATGTTCGTCAGGTATTTGCATTTTTCTCAAAACTCAAAAGTTCAATGAGAACAATATTTGGCATTTAAGCTTCAAATATTGTGCTTCATAACATAATAGAATATTGTTAATATGAGATGAGTAGGAGTGGGGGTTTACTGAAGACCGGAAACAAAAAATGCAAACATCTCAGTTAATAATCAAGATAGTGAAAAAATTTACATGGCAACATTTATAGAACATTACATTTGCAATAAGATTGGTTCTATACCTGTTTTCGATCCGACGCATAATAACGGAGATATTAAGAACTTTCGAAATTCTCCCCTCTAAACCCTCTCTCCCCTGGTGCGATTTCAGTCATTAACGAACCCGATCTTTTTTTTTTTTTTTTTTTTTTTTATAAAACGTTATATGTCAAGTTTGATAACCATAAGACAAAAATTACGACCACTAGAGCGGTAACAGCCCACATTTTCATCTTCCGGGTATGATCGTTGGACATTTGAAGATTTGAAGAAAAAAATCGAAAATCGCGTAATGAGTACGACCTCAATAGCTGATTTCCCTTAAGGGAATTTGCTAATATGTTTCTGATAATATTGCCAAACGTAAGGTGTTTGTTTTAAAAACTCTCAGGATCTGGAGTTTTGGTGTCTTATTAGCTGTCTCAAGCCTCTTCCATTTAAGCATTCACCGAGCCCCTCATTGAGTACAATAATCTTCATATCCAATCCCGAACCTTCATCTTTACTGCTTTGGAGGGACTCCAAAAATTGTTCCTGAACTCTTCCCCTTCGGGCGACGAGTGCATTTTGATTTTTTCTTGGCAAGAGCTTTCCCTACCCTGATGCAGTTGACCCGAACGTTCCTCCATTAGTGGGGCTGTGCAGGCAGTCTGACCCCATGGATGCGATGCTCGTGGAGGCTGGCTTGGAGGCCTGCATACATATGTAAATCCAGCTCCTGTTCGGAGATTAAAACTCTACAACACTTCCCGCTTCTCGCTTCCGCTCACAATCTATTCGCTGCCAGCTCTTTAAATAGCCCTCGATTCATTTTATATAGCCTTCTAGGTCTGGCTTTATAGGTCGTCGGCCTACACGTGAAAACCCCATTGCACATCATAACATTCAGAGTAACTCAGAATAATGGTTGTGAATAACGGCCATGATCCAGTGAAGTGATTGAATCGATTTGGCATCTGGTACAGGAGTTTTACATTTACCCAGTGGAAAAGTGAATTATTTGGTAGTTCATAGTTATATGAGTGAAATGGATTATTGAAGTTTATACACCCTTTCATCAAAGATCCACATCTGATATTTGGGACCACAAGGAATTTTAGTGAAGATTTTTTTTTTTATTTGTGGTTCTGTGCCAAATCAATATTTCTATAACTAATTAAATAATAACTGAGCGCTAGTGTTCTTGATGGGACTCATCATCAAGTTAGATCATTCGGTGTGTCACTTGTCCAATTGCAGACACTTTCCGGTAATATTCTATTCAGGTCGTCATGAAGCAATTATTGAAAAATTTGTTCCTCTTCCGGTCCTACCTAAGATAGCAAAGAAGAGGTCCTTTCGAATTACACACACACACACACACATATACATAAATAATCGGTTAACAGTCTCAACACCTAACTTAAATTTAAATGTTTCATGGGTTTGTTCTTAAATTCTAAGGTTGATAATGGTAGAAATGGGACCATGAGGATTGAGGGATGGGTTAAGAGCTTGAAGGATGGGGGGGGATGTAAAGGCTCCTATATATATATATATATATATATATATATATATATATATATATATATAATATAATATAATATAACGGCCTTCTTATAGGGTTACTACAGGAAGGAAACAAATAAAAATAAAATATATATATAAATGTAACCAATAATTTAATAATAAATGTCTAACTAGTCTTTTTCATAAAGTAGTGTTCTAAATCGTTGTTCTATATAGTTTACTCCAAGTCCAATGAGATCAGAACAGAACCGAAAAAGGCTACGGTTTCGGTCTTGATTAATTCGAGTTTTAATTTGAGTTATTATATAACTATGCATCTCATCTTCAGATTAAGTTTCATGAATTGTTTACATAAGGAAGAAAATACAGAATAGAAAGTGTGATCGGTGTATTACCAGCGTGTGAAAAGTCTGCAATCATATACGTATCCTTTGCTTGGCGGACTTATTGATTAGTTTGACCGTCGTTATTTTTCATTCAGTGAAACGTTCCTAATGGGGAAAACATTGGACAGTGAAAAAATCCATTTTTACCCCTGTCAATTGACTTGAGCCCGTTCAAAAATCAATCAATCAGTCAGCTGAGAGCACCCAGTTGCAGATTGTAGAGCCATCAGCCGGGATGAGGTGCCACTGAGCCAATGGGATTCCTGGCCCGTGACTCGTCGAGCCAGGTAATTGGGGGTCATTACTCGAGTCCTCGGGCGGCTAACGGAGTCCGAGCCGTGTCTGAATCGCAAATCCGACACACTAGATTCGCGCCCATCACATCTCTCTCGTCGCGTCCGCCTAAGAACCGTTATCGCTGTATTAATATTACTCTGGCAAGGTTTCTCCTCTCAAGAGATATTATCCCTATTCCGGATGTAAATGATTTAATATTATCCTGTACTCTAAACAAAGTCCAACACCAAGGATATATACACCAATACATGAGGATTTGCGAAATAAAGGATATATATAGGTGGCTTTCACCTAAGCGCTAAGTAACGACACATTACTGGATCGTCCAAATCGTTATGACATACCACGTATTTACTGAAGGAAAATAACAAACACCGATGAGCTTAATTGTTGAGACTACAAGTGGACATATCATAAATGACAACGTCATCACAAAGTGTATTGCTCAATAAAGTTTATCAGAGTAAAGATCTGGATGTAGCAAAAATACATTAGATTGTAAAGTTGATTAAACTTGAGGAATGGTTTCTTGGTACATATTCGCTCATTGTTAAAGTGCGATGACTAAAAGTGGGTATTTACTAAAGGCTGAAAATTAAAAAAAATGCAAAAATCTCGGTCAGTACTCAAGGTAGAGACAAAAATGTATAAAAAACCTTTTATATTTATTAATTGTGGAGCGATAATAAAAAATAATTTATTGAAAACAAAATTAAGAACAAGATTGGTTGCAAATGATTTTTCGATCCGACTCATAGTGACAGAGATATTTCGAATTTTCATTTTGTCCCCCTTTAACCCGGGGGGAGGGGGCTCCTCATCTGTCAGATTTCAACCGTTATCGACCAAGATCGTTTGTTTTACTTGAAAAGCTTATAAGTCGAGTTTGGTAACGGTCAAATAAAAATAGTCACCCCTAAACAGACAAGTGCATATATAATTTTAACCGGAACTCTATTTCGTCATCTACTAGGTAGAATCAATGGACAATTAATGAAATTTTGGGAAAATTGCGCCAAGAGAACAGCCCCAGTCGCTGATTTCTCTTAAGGGAAACCTGCTACAACTGGTCATGTTTATTCCTGAAGCCAACGAATTTTATTTTATTTCTGTTTAATATAATTTTTATTAATAATGTTGTGATTCTATCTATTAAAATTTGTAGATAAACTACCACTTCTGTTTTCCAACACATGTATTGTTAATTAATTTCTGAAGAATCATCTTTACTTGTTTCATTCACTACGAAGCCTCTTCAGGAGATTACACTGCCTTCCTCTCAGATTCCTCAATACTGAACCAAAAAAAGCAGAGCCTATAGAATGCAGCTGACTTAAGAAATTAGCTGATAGAAAATGAAGCCTCCGGACGAGATATTTTTTCCTTTGATAGAGAAGCAACCAGGTGTGAAGCACTTATTTGTGTTAAATTTAAAGAAAAAATATTACATAATTTTAATGGTTTTATTATGTAACTGATTTTTTTTAATAAGAGGTATACTTGAAAGAATGTACGAAAATTGTATTGAGTGTGGTGAAAAATAATTGATTTTACATCTGCCGATTTGCCTTGAATCAGCTGGTTTCCAAAGCCAGCTATTTTTTATAGGGTCTGCTATTTTTGGTTCATTGTTGACGTGGATATCTAAACGGGAGGTAGTATAGGTACACATTAAGTAGTGCAATCTCCTGATGCGCATTGTAGGAAGTTAAACGTGTTGAGATAATTAATAGATGTGTTAAGTGAGAGAAGTGAGTGTTTTTGTCTACAGCCATAATTTGTAAGTCATTTTCCGTATTAATGTTATCTAAAGCTTGGAACTAATTGCACCATTACCCATATTAGTATTTATGAGCACTACAAAACAATATTGTAATGTTGTGGCTCACGTAGCTAGAAGAATATTAATATGGTCAATATTAATTTGCAATTAGGGGATTTAATTGGGTTATTAAAATGGTTCTAGATATTAAACCATTAGAAACACGATCACTACTTCTATTCTTGAGAAGATGAAGTTTTCTTACTAAACACGCGTTTCCATAACACATTCCTGTTTAATACCATAAATCAAATGCCAGAACGTACTGATCGTGGACACACTACGAAGCAACACATACCTGTCGATATTAACGAATTACTAATAGGAGGTAGTCTTCCTCTCTTGCCCTTCTTTATTATTTATAACACATAAAACTTATTAAATATTACATCTAAAATGACTCTAAATTGACTTTGTGATTTTTTTCACGGTTTATTTTATTAAAGCTTAAAATACGTTTTTTCTGCTCTTTTATTTACTTTTTTTCATTCTTCAAAACCAATTTTGTTATAAGTTTAATTTTTGTTAGTTTTATTTTTGTCTGTTAGGTTCCATTATTTATTAACTTGATTTTTTAAAATTTATAGTCTTGGATTAATTCATCAGGGTAAATCATGGCTGTAAACAAACAAATAAATACACACTTTTCTCTTAATTTTTGTGATTATTATTTGCTACACCAGATTTATATTATGCAACTCTTGAGTAATTCTACTAATAACTTCAATAAATAGCTTTCCTCGTGTCTCTATCAGCATCGACTAAGCGGTAGATCTCATACCTCACTTTATGGCCTGATCTCATATGTTTTCCGTAGCCTTAGCAGCATAAAGTGAACGCTAATAAATAAGTATGTGTTGTCCAGCCAAGAAAATCCGAGACGATATCATTCTTGACAACATTCATCTGAGTTTAAGTTCATATGTCAGCTTGGGGAATCCATGTGATGAATGGTTGTTTATATGTCTGAACGGATACAGAGTAGGTACATGGTAGGATACCTCAGATGGTAGATCAGTGGCCTTCTCGTCTCTCCGGTGGAACCTCTTTACCTTCCCTTCAATACCAGGAAAATGGCCTAGACTCACAGCCATTGTTTACTAAGCTTATTCGCTCGTTGTTTACTGGATTTAGTGCTGATATATCTGAGGAATTCGCATTTCTCTAAAGCGCCAAGTGAATCCTTCATGTATTTTTGTGGAAATGAGCTTAACTAGCTATTGAAAAATGAATGATGGATGAATCGCCTGAACAGGAGTCGAACCATTGTACCAATACGTCAAATGTCGGCTGAAAACAAAGGTCATCCAAAGTAGCATTAACACTAGTCTCTCCCGATTTAAAAACCTTGGGATAATGAAAAGAAGACGCTGTTACTGAGACCTGAGTATCTTTAGCACCTTGAAACCTTCACCACCTGTGCTTTCGCCATCAGATCCCTGAAGGTCTTCAACACCTCCAAAGTTCAACGTTCCTAAAAGTTGTAAATCAGCACGGAACTAACCGCTGGGTAGGATTGTGAAGAGAATCGGAGAGCTAGGAGTAAGTAGGGTGTAAGGCGGGCTTAACTATGCCCAGCGGCGAACCAGGTTCTCCGGCTCTTTTTATTATAATAATAGTCCAATACTAAGTGCATCCTAATAGCTCCCTTATTAGGGCTTGCCTAGGTAATCGCTCCTCTATCCGTCAGGCCATTACTCAAGGGATCCTCTACACAGCGACATGTTTTCCCTCCAAATATATCAGTACATTAGTCCTCCATTTTAGGAATTTGTCACTCTATGTCATTTGTAACTACCTCAACCTTGGCATGCTTCTTTTCAGTGCACCGTTGGGTATTCATATCCTTTGGATTTTTGAAGTGTTACGTCATTTCAAACTAGCTACTCTTCTTTATGGGCCTTGGCGTAGCTCACTGTTAGCCCGCAGGGTTTATTTATTGCTTTGAGGATTGTATATGATCAGGTTTTGTATCCCGACACGCAATAGGAGAACGATTAACGGCGTTGGATGTTGGACGCCTATTTCTTCCCTTGGATCATTAGCATTGTGAGGGAGCGAGGAGCTGTATGAATAAAGAGATGCATGATTGAGACAATCATTCAGGGAGCCTCGATATGACCACATCTTCCTCTTCCGGCAGGGTCTTTCTGTACTCTCGAGTATTAGTTCTCTCCTTAAAATTATTTTCAGAATTCTGAGTCATGTAATCAAGTCGATCCAGATAATCTCAGGAACCTAATCAAATTCCGTATTTCACTTGTTTACCTTCTTTCCACCTTTCCAAGCTTTGTAAAAAGTCTGAAAATTGCCATTTTGCTCCGGGACCTGCGAAATATTCAAGATTGTTTACATTCACAGTAATTTGTAGAAATTTGTTACATTATCCGGTATCCACAGTAATTGATTGTGTCCATCGGTAAATGTAAAATACATAATATACATTCTCGCACAAACGACTCATATACCGAAACGCTAATCCTCCATGAATATGTTCGAATACAAATTTACCCGTAAAACCGGTGTTCATTGGTTGCAATTTCCAATTGATATTCAACGCATGATTTTCTTTATGACTTGCAAATACGATCTAAAGAGGTTTCGCTTAAATTTCGTTATTATTCAAATGCTTAAGGAAAAATTACACCCAGTTATAATTTAAACAGTTTATACCCAATTTGTTAGACTTTTTATTTTAATTTTTTTAGATTACCAAATTAAACACTTCTGAACCTCATTGCCATTTGCTATCTAATTTGTCTTATTTTTGTTATAAATTTCCTCTATTAAAGAATTTTATTCCATTATTATTTTTAAGAAGAGAGAGTGATTACACCTGACAGGATAAGTATTGTTTTTACTAATTATTTCAATAAATAATTTAGTAGATCAGTTGAGTTTAGTTTAAAATTTAACTATTTATCCATTGTTATGATTGGATGTCTCTTATCCACTGTAGTGGAGCTCATATATAAATACATTAAAATTAAATTTATAAATAAAAATATCATCACTATAAGAAAAACAAATCTATAAATAACTAATACCTGTTGTTTATTATCCATTGAGATATATTGTCTAATATTGATTTATCTTTTGTCGTAACACATCTGGAAGAGGAAATTCGAGGTTTGGTGATATATTCGCGTGTTGTAATATCATTTATTGTTTCCCCATATGGGGAAGCCGTATAACGTATATCTTTAGATATAACTTTGGAAGGATGTTAACTTTTAATGGGAAATCGGTTTTTATCATGAAACAGGAAACATCGTTTACGACTTACTGCTACGTTGTATCAAGACTCAAAAGAAGGTAGGCAAATAAGAAAAACTCTCCCTGTCATTTTAAAGGTTTGTATATGTGGGATTTGATCCGTAACAAAAAGTGTGTAGTTCAATGCAATCGATGATTTTATGCTTATCCACAGTTATGTTTATTTAGCAGGCTATGGTGACAGGAATCTACGGCTTTAGTTGAGGCTCTATTGAAAATAAAAAAATTATTATATCAATTATGATTATTTATTGGAAAATACTATCTGGTTTGACAAATTCAATGATATCATATTTCCTATTAATCTTTTATGAATTACATTTGTGTTAACCTCTTTCTTTAATGTTTATCATTTATTATTATTTTAGTAGGGTTTATACAGTCAAAGTAAATTAATACTGCCAGACAGAGAGTCTGATTAAGCTAGACTAAATTTTTCTTGGGCTCTAAACTACACTGTTATTACGCCCTTTCAGTGTGTAGTTACCTTCAACTGTGTAACGTGTAGTGTTATGTAAAATTAACTAACCTACTTCAAGGATTCTGATGTCCCTTGATGAGAAAAAATATCTTGTTAATATTTATGAATTTATGTATGTGAGCGCGTTTGGTGTAAGCTAAAGTAGTGACTTTTAAAGCTAATTTGCATTTTTCATGGAACTCGAAATACATTTTTTTTTCAAAATTTGTAGACTTATGTTTTAACAAGAAGTCCTTTCGTAGGGGGTGGGGGAGCTTTAGAATCACGGACGTTTCTGTATGTCTTGGTCTATAATAGGGACCCAGAAAGTATGTGCAGATATTTTTATGTTTATCATGAGAATAGAACCTAAGATTTTAGACCTTTAACCTAGCAAGAAAGACATAGAAACCAAGGGATTTCGTTTTTTCTCAATCATCACTTAAAACAATTCCATATTGTGGGGCACGTGCATATATTTACTATTCTTGAAGGAACTACATTAATTGCAGAGGTTCATTCACATAACAAAGTATTAGGTGTTATATTGTTTATTTACTGATAACAGTAAAGCAGAGAAAAATTCGTCGCACGAACAAGTACGCAGCAGCAGATGTTTATTTTAACAATTTCAAAATGTAGTATTTTACTCTTGTCGGGAGAGCATGTAATAATGCCCTTCAGAATTAATTTTTGAAAATTCTCCATTGAAAATTGCTGATATTGGCTTAAGTATTTGGAGGTGTTCCTGAAGGCCTTTATATATTTTATAGCGCGATAAACTACTCAGTGGTCTTTGAAGGACCTCCCTGGAAGGATGTTGGTCATGTTTATAATTAAGGATGGCCAGCTTCTATTCGAAGTGACCAAGCCACCTCTTCTTGGGCCTACCTCTTTCTCTAGTTCCTCAAGATGTTTCTTATGACATCTACTTGGTCAGGTTCCATTCTATCTACTTCCAGGGCTCCGATCTTCTTAGATGCTCCTACCACCTGGTATCCTTTCCTTATGTCAGAACAATGAAAGATTTACAGCAGCGCTTCATTATATCGTCATTACGCCAACCGTATACCATAATCCTGCTCTGTGAAGGCAACAAATCTTTATCTTAAGTTTCTTATATCCAAAAGGTGTTTACAACAAAATATTGATTTGATTTTGTGTGAATATGTTAGTTTTCTTGACAGCGTGAATACGGCGTTGGTGTATACAGTCCCGCAAGACTCACGAACTTGATTCACTTCATTCATGAATGAGTAGATATTTCATTAAACTTCTTTTAATTGTATTACTTTCTTTTCTTGTTTTATTGTCTGCTCATAGTATGATCTAAAAGTAATTAAAAGGGTATCTGGGATATCATGAAATAGTAATTAGTACAAAGTTATTCATCAGCCTCCGCTTTCTTTGGTCCGTAGATCACCATCTTAAATATCTTCCAAGAGAATAAGCCACTCTTAGTAGCTAACTACACATAACGGTCCATTGATAAAAGAAACCGGAAACTAGCAATTAACAAATTCAGTTAAAAGCCACAGTTTCTTGGAGTATCTCATATATAGGAGTCATTCGCCGAATCACGTAAAGGAGAAATCATTTACCTATATTGGTCTACCAAAAAGCCCTCTGAAACTATAATTTTAGGATTTACAAATAAAAAAAATTACCAAACATTTTTAAATGTTGTTTTGTGTAAATGTAATTGTAGTTTTAGAAGATGTTGTAGCTCAAAAACGTCCGTCACGCAGGGGCTGCGTAATCTAAGCAGATTTCCCACGTAAAGTCCATACGAGTGCCGAACAGTTAGGTAAACGGCCGAACTAGCTTTCGGCGGAAACGAATAGAAGTGACCATAGCTCGTCCGCTACACTTAATAAAAATGCAAATATCTCTATTAATATTCAAGATAGAGAATAAATGTATGTAACAATTTTATAGTAAATGTAATTTGGAATAAGATTGGCTCTATATAATTTTTTGATCCGACGTATAGTAACGGAGATATTTCGAATTTTCGAAACTCCCCCCTCTGATCCCCCCTCCCCCTGTTAACGAACTCGATCTTTATTTTTACATAAAACGATTAAATACCGAGTTTGGTGACGATTAAACAAAAATTGCGACCGCTAGAGTGTTAACAGGCATATATCATCATGAGTACGACCTCAATAGCTAATTTCCCTTAAGGGAAATTTACTAAAATGCATACTGAAGGAGAATAATTTATGATTCTATGCGTGCCCAAATTTCCAATTGTATGTATTTGGAATTACGTACGGAGATACTTTTGTGAGTAATGTGCTAATCAATCAGAGGTGGGAACATTAAAAAGGTAACCCAGATACATCCAATTTCCAATTTGGCAAGTGCTGGCTTGATGGCGATAACACTCGTGAGGCAGAATGCCTAATAGCTTGGACTAAGCCAGACCTGGATTAGCAGGAGATAGAAGCGGGAGGGGTTAACCCTTCACCCTCAGAGAATAATTGTATTTATCTTAGTCGGAGCTAAATCCCTGGAAAAAGTTTAATTGCTCGCTTTAAAGAGATTCTCTTAAATCGCTCCATAGACACTATTCAGCCCTGCATTTTAAATCAACTGAATCTTAATTCTTCGACCGAGCGTGTCTGAGTACTTGGCGAAACAAGTTTCATAGGGGCTCTTGATGTTTATACCTCACACATTAAAAGTTCACAATTCACAGAGATGGAGGATTTTTTTATGCAATTCACTAAAAAAGAGAAGTTCTGTTAAAAATGAAGGTCAACGATGTTAGTCAAAAGATAGGACTCTTCATTAAACGTTTCTCTGTAAAACAAAAAGGGGCTCAGGTTAGCCATGTGAGTTAAAGCGTAATGGTAAACCTAGAATGGCGAGTTCAATTCCCGCCTGGGTAAAAGGAATTTATTTGGTGACTGAATGCATTAAATAAAATCCCTAGTCCCACCCTGGCTAGAAAAGGGCGCTTACCTGAAGAGAGCCCGTCCCCTTTTATTAGTCAAGAAACTATGAAGTTGAGTAAGCCCCCCCCCCTTCCATAGCGGAATGTTAGATGCCAAATATAATACAAACATTTTATTTAGTAATATATATATACACACACACACACACACACACTCACACTCATAATACCCTTATTGGCATGTTTTTAATAAGATTTTTTTTTTTAAATTGAAAATAATAAAATAAGTAGCTGATAACTTTGAGGTTATAAAATGCGCATAATTCAAACAAATATTAATTGTAGGATTCCAGGCTATTACAGAAATTAATAAGTCTAGATTTATGTGCAATAATAATTCAGGACATTAGTTCCTTACAAAACGTTTCCAATTAAAAAAAAAAAAATCTGTAATGTGTAAAGAGCAAAATATGTAACATTTGGTTTATCTTATTTGCTATATCTGCATTTGCCGATCTTCCGACCTGGTCAGTCCGGCGCTGTATTATTGTATTGTAAGATTCTACTTAACACAACCAGACTTTGTATATCTGATGGAAAAGTAGACTGGTGTCCTGTTGAAGGCCAAAAAAAAACAACGAAGAATGTAGATTGAAAGAGGCAAACTACAAGGGACACGTTTGGCCGCTGAGTCTACGGGAGAATAGGAGACAAGTGGAATATGATGAAGAGTGATGAAAGAGATGTGATGATGCGAGGCGCAACAAGTCAGTTGCGCTTCGTCTAATGGACACCTCACGCCCGACTTTTGGAAGACAATCGTTCTCAGGGGCTATCGCATTAAATAATAAAGCAGTGATTTATCATCATTTACATAATCGCAATCCAATCTATTTACTAAGATCATTTGGAGGAAGAATTGCCGTTTTCCTGCAAATCACTACTTCAAGAATTATTGATTACTTCTTATTGCTTCTTCTTTCCAATTTTTATTTTTTCAGATCATCCTGCGTAATACTAAAGGCATGACTGATAAGAACAGATGCATTTTTTATAAAGCTTTGTTTGTCCCTATAGTATGCTAGGCAGCTCTATCGTGGGCCCAAAAAATGTCAAAAGCGACCATAAACCTTCTATGCCGATCCCAAAGAAGAGCTCTCCTCATGGAACCAGGGCATATCTGACAGTTTCGAGCGACTCATTGCAGGTGATCGGTCAGCTTCTGATAGACCTGGAGGTAGTAAAACGGGTTGCTATATACCAAGCAGTCAGGGGGTTGGCTTATAAGATAGGAGAGTCTATCTTCGCTAAAGGACAGCAGGACCTTAGAGAAACACTCCACCATATTGAAGAAACCATCTAAGACAGTTGGCAGTCGCTGGACCAACTCCAACAAAGGTAGGATGACCTGCAAATTTTTCCCAGATGTCAGGACCAGAACTAAGCTGAC
This sequence comes from Riptortus pedestris, assembly GCA_019009955.1. Classification (NCBI taxonomy): domain Eukaryota; kingdom Metazoa; phylum Arthropoda; class Insecta; order Hemiptera; family Alydidae; genus Riptortus; species Riptortus pedestris. The sequence continues at coordinate 79,015,681 of CM032232.1, forward strand.
GTGGTACGTCCCAGATTTCTTCACCAGCCAACTTATCAGTGGTCTCGGGGACTTTAATAACAAGCTCCTCTTCTTCAAACGAAAGGGATCCCCATTGTGCTCCTGTGGCGAGTTGGATACGTCTGACCATGTGATCCTCCAATGTCCACGTTTCAACGCCAAGCGGCTAATGAGTGCTTCTCATATGTTAACGGGCCTCCTGAGAGCTACCATACGTTGTTGAACGACGCTGACCGATTTTCAGCCTTCAGGAGCTTTGCCTAAGAGGTGTTGAAAACCAAGTAAAAATGTATTTATTTGTAAATTATATGTATATATGTATTGTTTATGTGAGTTTAGGTTAGTATTTAGACTTTAGGTGTGTAGGCTAGTTAGTTAGACTTTTGCTGCCACTTCTCTGAACAGAGGCAAAGGAGTCGCAGCTGCAGGTTCTCCTAGGACTTTTCGGACTTACACTAAATCTCCCAAATGTTGCACTTTTATGTTTAGCTTTGCTCGGTGAGCTAAGTTACCTGGCCCAATTTATCAATTCAAAATTATATATCTCTTATTAAATGGAGACCGCTGGTATGGGGAATCCCTATGGTACAGAGGTGGAAAAAAAAAGATCATCCTGCCTATTTAAATATCCGAACACGAATTATACTACTATTCATTGAAGTCAACTTAGCAAAGTTATTTATAAGTGCTACTAAGTCTAATTGCAACGGTTTGTCTATATGTTACCATTTCTTACAAAACAGATTGCGCCTAGAGATATGATTAAACCAGTACTTTTCGAAATAAATTGCCTAGCTCACGCCGGAATCAAAGCCACAACTCACAGTAATCCTAGAGGATTGAGGGCAAGGCCTTAGTGCACATGGCTAACCTAGCTCCACAAACTTATACCTTAAGAGCTAGTAACGACATATATCCCTTTGGATTGGGCCTATACATTTCAAAGCTAATATGAAATTAATAAATTCGTTTTTTTATTAGTTCCATAATCCAAATTTCTGCTAAATATTTTAAGTAGTAATAAAGGCATATACTTTTTTTATTTTTTGTACCATTCTAACAACTACTCTCTTTATTAGCTCACTAAAAGGAGCGTAGTAACATTGTTATTATGTCATGCAACGTAAATATCAAGTAGTAGGTGTAAATATTAATTAATATTCGCCATACACAGTCAATCATTTACTGTTGCTTGTTAATTAGGAAAAGTGTATTTCCTTTAAAAAATGTACCCGTCTTCACAAACACGTGCATATATCTTTTCACGCGACTTTTTTTTCAAAACATATTGTAAATAAAACTGTCTGAATCCCGAAAATTTGTATTAATTAAAAAGTTCACACTAAAAAAAACAAAGTCTTTTATTGAGAATTCTTTTATACGTTTCTTTGTTCTCCCTCATCGCGTTTCAAACCTAAAGCATTTTATAAACATGTTTTTACACTCGATGTTTTATAAAAATAGATTATTATCAATGAATAATCTATATTTTATTATTTTAAAGCGAATCAACTACCCAAATCCAAATTTTGTTTAACTTTAGCATTTTATCAACATAACAGCGCCAAGCATTTTTAGAACACAAAATAACATAATCTTTTTTAAACAGTATGCTCTTTTAAAAACTTGTACAGTTTGAATTTGGTTGAAACCGCCGTAGGATATAATTTGAAAGCTAACAATATACAGATCAAGAGCGTCTTATTGAATTTTAAATTAGTTTTCGTATCAAATAATTCTCATTTGATGGAGAAATAGCATTCAGCATTTTTTATAGAAGCCAATTTAAAAAATAAATTGTGGCTAAAATATTTAATTTATTTTTTTCTTAATTTTTTAGATAGGCTTAATTATTTGTAAGGTAACCTACACAAATATCGACTGATTCCTACTTAAATCAAACCGACCTATAAGAAGTGCTTAGCTAACCGGAAAATGAAATAATTGCACATATTTTATCTGGATATGCCATTTAGAAACGTCCCAACATGGCTGGGGATAACAAGCCACTAAGTACCAGTTCCTCTGCATGAATAATAACACGGAGGAATTAAATGCTAATCTATAATTGCCATGAAGTGATTTAAAAATCATGAAGCAGCAAATAGCTACCGGGTGTAGGTTTATAGAAGAAGATTATAATTGTAGCTATTTTCATGTGTATTGTTTAGCAAGCATATGGGCTTACGATGAGTGAGGCAAGTCACTTGGTAGAGTAATAGTCTATTCTTTAAACGAGAGCTATTACTGATCCAATTAGAGATACCGTGATTTATGTGCTGAGGACCATCCTGGGGAATCTGTACCATTTGCCTTAATGATTGCTGTAGGCTATAGAAAGAAAATTACACGTGACATTTCCGTTTTTTTTTGCAAGAAAAGAAGACAACGAAACAATCGCCAAAGTCAACAATTATTGAAATTGCTTCAGTTTCATTTATATAGTATTACTGAGAAAAAAAGTATAGACAAGTGTGGTAAATGTCAGGACTTACCGGTAAATCCTAGGATTCACCAAGAGCACTGGTTAAAGTCCGAAATCTAGATGAAATTCGAGCTTTTACCGCTTGGTAGTTGGTCAATCCACTGATTTACCGTCTGGCTTGGTAAATGCCCGAAAAACATTAAATAAATGTGAGATTTCGCACTTTTACCAATGCTGTTTGGTAAATGTGCGGATTTCCCAAGGCTCATTGGTAAATGTCCAGTGAAGAGGAGTGGGGACAGGGATACTCCCACCTCCCGTGGGTGAGCAGGAGAATTTCATGTCTCCTGATGAAGTGTCCGACGAAGAGATAAGCCTTCGCACCGCAGTTCGTCAACAATCATTGGTTGGTGGCCAGGGTTTCAAAAATGCAACCTGCTTAAAAAAATCAAATGAGAAATGTCTGTGCAAGTTGGCTAATATGAAGTGCGATTCAAAGTGCCACAATTCTCTCCCAAGCTGTAACAAATAATAATAAAACTTATTCTAAAATTTTCATTTCAAATAACCTTTATTCCAACTTTTACCGGCAGACGCTGGGAAATGTTAGGATTTACCAAAATCTGTTGGTAAAAGTCCGAAAGACGCATCCTGATTGAGATAATTCTAGCTTTTACCGAGCCTCTTGGGAAATCCTAAGATTTACTGGCTAAAGTCCGATTTGAAAGATAAAATCGGACATTTACCAATGCTTCTGGAAAATCTTAATATTTCCCAGCGTCTGCCGTAACATAACACTCCGAGGTTTTACAGTAACATATGTTTATATATATATATATATATATATATATATATATATATATATATATAAATATAAACATCTGTTACTGTAAATATTAGGATTTGTATATATATATATATATATATATATATATATATACACACACACACACACACACACACACACACACACACACACACACACACACACACACACGTCCGAGGGATGTTAGCAACCAAGTATAATACTTTTGACAGACCGATGTATTTAATTTTGTGTTTTTCACTTCAAATTAGTAAACACTGTCTGCATTTAATTAACTCTTTTGAATTTAGGTAAGTCTAAATTTGTATCGAAAAATTATGGTTAAAAGACAAGAGGTCATGAAAGAAAATGATTTATTAAAACGGTTTCAATGTTGTTTTTATTTCGGATTAAGAGTTTTTAATTTTCCTGGAGGATGAAAATAATCATCTTAATGAAGTTGCTTTTTTATTGTTTCCAACTTTTCCTCCACCAGATTCCAACGATAAAAATAAAGTATCCTCTCAAAATTAAATTATTACATAGAAAATATCGTAATATTATATTCTTAATATAAAAAGAATCGTCTACAAAAATGTCTGGCGAAATATTAATGATGTTTCGAAGGAATAAATTTTGTAAAATATTATTAACAATTAAAATAAAAGTATTAAAAGATTTGAAGTTTTGATTTATATATCATTTTTTCTCTCTTTCTCTCTCAAGTCGAGAAATGTATTTTTTATATTTGAATAAGTTTTATTTTTAATAATTACCCACTTTTACTGTTTTCAAAACCTTTTTCTCTAACATTTTTATTGCTTCATTGCCATATTTCAAATACCAAACATTAACCGTAGTTAATTTTATTTCTAATACTTTATTTTATAACTGAGTAACATTTTCTAATTTCTTTATTTATTTCAGGTATTTCTATTACATTGTGACCTTCTGACACCATGGAAATAAGCTTAAAATGAAGGTACTCTAGCTTCAATCTTTACCGTACTCTAAATTCTTCCATATTTTACAGAGAAATATAAAAAAAGTTAATAGTAAATATCATAAAACTTGAATTTGTTATGGGGAATTCATTCGCTTCAAAGCAATTTTTGCGATATTCTAACTTTAGATATTTTTATATTTGATTGATTGAATTTCTTCAGTCCTGTATTAAAGGCATTGAATTGTAAAACATACTGTTATTGAGTATTGCGCAATAGAAAATTTCAGAAGTTAATTTTTCATTCATATAGAAATTTCAGATTCCAACTAGTCTGAATGTATTTTTCACTTTTAAGAAAAGTTTATGACTTATTGATATTCTGCTCTATGTGCATTAAACTGTTATTGTTTTTTCATTACAAGATGGCGAACATTCATTTTTGTTTTTTATAATTTACGGTTAGTGTCGTTAGCTGTAAAAGGGGAGTGACACTTCAGAAACAGGTGTTTAAGTATACATTTCTTCGCTGTTTTTGCATATTTCTTAGCGAGTTTGTGGACTTAATCATAATCATCATATATTTTAATATTCAAGTCAGCTTGTTTAATGTTTGTCCTGATAAAATCTTCCTGGGACTCTTTGAAAGGAGGCCAATGTAATAAGTTACACAAAACATAACTCTTGAGAGCCTTAATTACTTGGTTATAACTACTTCGAAAAGTTAGGGATCTTATAGCTGAGGATCTTTAATGGCAGTGCAAAGTATGGCTTCGGTAGAAGTTTGTTCTTCATTTAAAGGATAAGGCATAGTTATTTCAAGGGAGAAGAGTTGGGAACCTGTTAGGCGGCGTTTCTCCTCAGATTCATGTCCCTATAGCATCTAAAATAAAAGTCTGTCACGCAGGGGCTGTGTAAACTAAGCAGATTTCCCGCTTGAAGTTTAACAATAGATAAATCTACATACCGGCAACACAACACAGTGAAAATTAAGTGAATAAATACAAACGATAATTAGAAACCCTCCGACGGAAAGCATCTGAAATGTAAAGAAACAGTTCTGCCAACTTCTTACCCGAAAGAAAAACAATTACTGTTATATATCTGAATATAACGTATTAATTTGATTGAAAACTATTTACTATATCTAGTACCGTAATTTCTAATGAATCAGAATAATATTTATTTCAATCAATCAAATTTAAATAGTCCAAAAACTCAAGAAGGAGGAGGGTTACAGGAACATATTTGCATATATCTCGAATAATAAATGCCTCTTTAAAGCAATATTTGGTGTTTAAGCTTCGAATGATTGGAGTTTATAAAATAACCGAGCATTGCTAATTTAACATGAGTAGAAGTGGGGGTTTGCTGAAGGCTGAAGACTGAAAAATGCCAATATCTTGGCTAATATTCAAGATAGGGAATAAATGTATATAACAATATTTATAGTACATTTAAGTTTCAATAAAATTAAATCTATACATTTTTCGATCCGACGTATAGTAACGGAGATATTTTTAATTTTCAAAATTCTTCACCTCTAAACCCCCCCTCCCTCTCCCGATTTCAGCCGTTAACGAACTTGATCTTTATTTTTACATGAAACGACTAAATATCGAGTTTGGTAACGATTAAACAATAATTACCTAGAGCGGTTACAGAAATATATATATATATATATATATATATACAGTTTTGAAAGGACCTCATTTTCGTCATCTCTTAGGTAGGGTCGATGGACATTTGAAGAAAAATTTCGAAAATCGCGTCATGTGTACGACCTCATAGCTGATTTTCCTTGAGGGAAATCTGCTAAAACTATGGTTTAATTGACTTTTTATGTCAGTTTGGCGCTAACGGGACTACTGCTTTTCTGCGCAAAGGCAATCTGAAGAAATCGTTTATATAACCTCAAAAGGTTTGCAAGGTTAAATGTAAATTATTGAAAAGTATAGTATTTTATTTAGTCCAGTGTTTCCCACGCTTCGATATTCTGACACTTTTGACATTAGTTAGCATTACCAAGGAGAATGCTAGTGGAAACCACTAAGTGTCCTGGTACGGTGACCTGGGTTCCGTGAATCTCCCTGATTCGCTAAATTTTTTATTAATTTACTTTATCGTAACTCATCCAATATATAAAATAATTTTTCAAAAACAAATCATTGATTTAAAAAAAAGGTTATCAGTTACCAGAATAAAATGTTTTATGGACATTCCATTTACTTTTCTAACATTTATTCTATCTTTTTACAATAATTTGATATTATACTTAGGGATCGTTACTACAGCGGGGATTAAGAAAGACCAGTTATCTTCCAGAATCTTCAACAGTTACATCACAGCATTCGGTTATTCCAAATTACACGCCGGTGCTTCGTACCATGAAACTATCTTATCAGAGGATTTTGTACATTTTCTCCTTTAAAGTCGTGAATATTGATAGTAAAAAGGTATGATCCCAGACTCCTGAAGATGGCCTGAGGGCCGAAACCTCCTGCTTTTGTCGTAACATTTCAAGGACTCATCCAACACGTTTAGTACGTTGGCGGTACTTCTTCATTGATGTTCGTAATTATATGATTAATGGCCCCGCCTACTGAGGACTAATACCATACGACCTGATTCTAATCGGCTGAAGATGGCTTTTAAATAGGTCCGTCACAGGTAATTTGTGACGCCTCAATATTTTTTTCTAGCTATTTTCATACTATACTTATGCAATTATACTGCTGTTAGACCTGGTTTTGACAGAATATTTTTTCCTTGTTGTAATAACAGCTTGGAATTCAAATTCCAATAATTTAAAATTATTATACATTTGTACATTATTACAGGCTCTACCAATAAAGGTTATTGGCTGGCCTGTGTAGTATTATACTTCACAATATAGGAAGGTCTCCTTCAGGAATCATCGGAGGGAGAGTATCTTCAATAGATGTGGGTTACACAGATCTTTTAGCAGATTTCCATTAAGGGAAATCAGCTATTGAGGTCGTACTCATGACGCGAGTTTCGAAAAATTTCCTCAAATGTCCATCGATCCTACCCAGGAGATGACGAAAATGAGGTCCGTTCAAAATTATATATATATATATATATATATATATATATATATATATATATATTGCAAATTAAATTTACTATAAATATTGTTCTATACATGTATTCTGTATCTTGATTATTAACCGAGATATTTGCATTTGTATTCTTTGTGTCGTCGGCAGGAGTCGGCTAGGTTCGGGCATTTCCGCCGAGAGCTCTGGCGGCTGTTTCCATAACTACCGTATTCGACCCTCTTGAATAGGTTTAGAGATACCTTACTACTACAGGTGTTATTGGGCAGATTTATCTACTGGAAAACGTCATGTAGGAAATCTGCTTAGTTTACGCAGCCCCTGCGTGACGAACTTTTTTTTACATAAAACGATTAGATATGGAGTTTGGTAACGCTTAGACAACTTTCGCGACTGCTACAGCGGTAACAGGCATATACATAATTTTGAACGGACTTCATTTTCGTCATCTCCTGGACATTTGAAGACATTTTTTGAAAATCGTGACATGAGTACAATCTCAATAGCTGATTTCCCTTAAGCGAAATATGCTTGAACTACTGCACTCTCTTGGTTATGCAAGTTTGTTTAGGGAACTGTATATTAACATTGTTTTTTATGTGTCGTAAAACCCAGACTAGGTTCACCAGTGAAATTGCAGTCATGAAGTAAAGAATGTTTTATAAAAGTCATAAAATCTAGCTGAAACCAAAGAGAAAATTATTGGAGTTTATAGTGATTGCTTTAAACGGGGATAAAGATATTGTAGATGTCAAAACATATTTGTTAATGTCTTCAGGATATCTAAAACATTTTTTTAAATATTGCAATGTCTTTGGTACAAAATTTTCACTCCTTTATATTTTGTTTGTATTTATAAGTTCGAAAGTGGGTATAAAATGATATTATTTATGGAAACATTATATTTTGACGAGAAATGGTATTTATTTCATCCCGTACAACAATGGTTTAGCAACGGGACACAGCTGTTCTTAACATAAATTCCTCAATAATCGTCAAATTAACATTTCATTTTAAACAAGTAATTAACATATAGCAGGTGAATAAAGAAACAGTTGGAACATTTTCTGCTTGTGACGAAATATCCCGAAAACCTTCCTATACCTCCTTATTATTTAAATGCTCTAGGAAATTGTTGTAGATCAGATGTTTTGTTGTTCATATGTTTGGGGGATCATATTTGTTGTAGGTTGAGAAAGACATGAGAAAACATGATGTTAATATAACGATTATTGTTACAAGTAGAAAGTGTCTATTCTATTATAAATAAGTAAGTTGTAAACATAACATTAATGGGACTCATGCCGAAGAAAGGTCGAGGTAAAATTAAAGTTAGCCTTGAGTAAGAAGATGAGCAAAACCACGTGATGCCGGAGAGAGGTTATGCTCGAGGTTCAAATGCGAGAAGTTCAATCCACAGAATATGGACATCGAGGTATGGTACTTCAAGTTCTGTAATAGTTTGATGTCGGCCAACTTAAAGTCGGGGGATACTAAAAAGCCTTAGTTTAATGAATGTTTAGACACATCAGTGCATGGGAATTTGTTGAACTTATGCAAACCAAAGTCTTTAGAAGAATTTTCTCATTATTGAAAGGAACCCACTAGCGATGGATAACACAACCAATAAAACAAGCTCATTTTTTAATTTTTTTTTTATTTCATATGCATTCCCTCATTTTTATACATTTTGCATTGAATGAGTACAATATATATTATTATTATTATTATTATTATTATTATTTATTAACGTCCACCTTTTGCAACTTAGGCTAATCGGGACGGGTTATCTACAGGTTACCACCCTTTTCCAGCCAGGGTGGGATTTTAGGATATTATTTAATGAATTTCGTCACTAAATAATTTCCTTTGCCCAGGCGAGAATCGAACTCGCCACTCTAGGTTCAATATATATTAGTATTTGGAATGTGTAGGAGAATTAGGAGTGGTGTCTCAACACACACATTCGGAATTAGACTCACTTTGACTGCTATATTTGAAGTATGATACGAAGAAGAAGAAATGCACGTACATTACCATAATACAATTTCTCCATTTCCTGTATAATAGTTAGACCATTGAATCTCGTAGTTATAACTTTGTCCATCTACTATTTTATATTAGCCTCATTGAACAATCAAAAATGTGCAACGGTTACGGGGATAATGGGATTCCTTAAGGACCCCAATATTTATACCCCACAAAAAAAATCTGTGCAGTTTTGCTCACTGAGTTGATATCTATAGCAAATCCTCAATTGGCATTATAAGAAATTCCGCAAAATTCGCTAGAGGATTGGTTGGTTTGGCAGCCTGAAGCTCTTGAGGCAGAAGCTACACTGAAGCTGAGGAAGGAAAGAGATGAGTCTGGAGGCAGTGATAAGGCGATGGTAACGAGTAGATAAGAGGAGCATTAGCAGTTTTTATTCACCGGCTCCCCATCTTGCTTTCTGATACAACTATCTACCGTTCCTGTAATGAGCATTTCCTCCAAGACGGTTCAAGCTCTTACTACCTAACCAGCTTTCGTTAGCAGTACGACAACTTTTCGGGTGAGGGGAGGGGAGAATTACAAACTAATTTTCAGGTTCATTTAGTAGTTAGTAATGTTTCTTGCCATGCTAGTGATCAAATTTTTGAATATTTCCCCCAAGGGAAATCGGCTATTGAAGTTGTGCTCATGACGTGATTTTGGAAAACTTCAGTTCGGCCCTACCTATAAATATAAGATTTGAAATTTATATATATTTTATAGGGAGTGTTATTTTAGTATTCAGAAGGTGTCCCTATAAATAAATAAAATCTTGATTCCAAATAATAAAGATTATTGTATTTTAAAACAAATAAATAAACGAGAAAAATAATAACACAAGTTTAGAATTATGAACACAGGAACATATAAATGAATGACGGTCCGTCAAGTAAAGTGAGAGGTTAATGTGATGCTATCCTGCTGGCCGAGTTGGAGCAGAAAACGAAAGCTTGGAAGAATGCTTTCTTGATGGCCGATATCTATGTAAAATAAACTTTGTTTTTACTCACGATACCGACTCTTGTTATTAAACTTCTTTAGGTTGATCCTGCTTCTTTTCAGTTCTTGATGAACTGGAGGAGGGGCTCGGCTGCTGTAGTTTGCAGAGGTAGTCAGCTAAAAACAACAAATACCAGTCTTCTCTTGCAGGGCCCTAGCAACTGGCTGTCTAAACTTTTTTTATAAGCGTTAGGTTAAGTGGTAACCAAGGACATCGCGGCCCAGCTGCTACACCTATAAAGCTTGTTGATGGCCCAAATTGGACAAGTAAGGCTGAGGGATTTGAGGAAGTGGGAAATGCAAATTCCTAAATATGCATCGATTCGAAGAATTACATTTAACCGATCTTCTTGATAAAGTAACGTACTACTATTACGGCTCTGTAAAGTTTTCTCAAAATCGAAAGTTATCAGAATTGATCATACTTTTTCATATTCAACTTTCATTACAGCCCCACTCCAACTTATGCTCAATTAGAGCTATTTTATTAATTACCTCCTCATAACCCGGTTATGTTTTAAGTCTCCTTACGTAGGGGGATTATTTTTGGAGATTTGATTAACCACTCCTTCTCATGACATAATAAGCCGTTATATTATGAAGCCTAAATACCAAATATTGTTCTCATTGAACTTTTACGTTATGAGGTAAATGCAATTCCTGTAGCAAGTGGGAAATCCGCTTAGTTAACGCAGGCCCGGCACGACGGAATTTTTTTTTTTTAGTGACTCATTTTTTATCGTGAACTTAGTATCTGTATATTGTATGTTACTATAATGGAGCGGAGACCTCAAAAGATCTACAACCTAAAAAAATTGTTAATAAGTGTTGCTCTACAGTCCTGACTATAATTCTTATAACAAGGACAAAAGAAATATGAAATCAGGAGTATTTTTAATTTAAAAAACTAAGAGATTTATTACCTTGAGAGCAGGCTATAAAATAAAAAATAGATTAGAGACCGTGTTGTTTTATTTATTAGTTCTTGTTTACAAATGCCGACTAATTTGTACTTTCGGTTTGGACTTGACAAAGAGGGTCAGGGCAAGATTGAGTGGCGGCCTAGTGCAGGGCAGAATCTGCGGTAAAAACCAGCACCCGCTCACCATTAGCCATAGGGAGGGGATGTGGACGGTTTCCCCTAATAGCCCCTATTAGATGGAACGTATTTATTAAATGCATCTAATAATCCCACCAGATTGGCCTTTTAGCGCCTCCATGACAGACCTACTTTATCCTCAGCTTGGTAATAAAGACAGTTTAAAAATGGAAAAAAAAAATGTTATGCCGAACGGCAATTTTGGTTTAATTGATAGTTGTTTGAGAGCAGATCTGTTATCAACCTTGATTATAACCCGTTTCTTTGGAATGTTATTCCCACAAATACTCCGCTGCTCCTTTTTCCCACACCACCGTTATCCAGATCATCGCCGGAGATGCGAATTCAGTCTTGAATGGGAGATGGTGTGTAGTATATTGACACGATATAGGCATGAGGCAGAAGAAAGAAACGTGGCAAAGAGTACCTTCTTTATCGGGAGGCAGGAACTTAACAAGCGTTTCGGACAACTTTACGGACTGTTAAATAGAATATCTCACTTGTCTACAGAAAACAAACTAACAATATACAAGTTACTACTTAAACCAATATGGACATACGCCTTAGAAGTGTGGGGTACAGCAAAACCTTCCAACATCAGACTCATCCACATTTTCCAATTTGAAATCCTGCGCACCATAGTAGACGCTTCATATATTTCAAACCACACCCTCCATATATATCTTAATATCCCATTCGTAAAGGATCTAATTCCCTTAAGATTAAAAAAATTCCACAGCAGGTTATCCAATCATCCTAATCCAGAAGTCCTATCCCTTTCTAGTACACTCATTAAGTTAATTGAAGTTATAGCAGAGGCTATTTTCTTCTCAAGTGCCATATTCCTCCTTAGCTATGACCTTATCGATAAAATGTCAGCAATATGCGATAATGTTCATGCGGGCTGATAGGAATCTAATTGTCAAAATTACTCTGCATTCATATTTACACTGTTCCTTTAACACTGAGCGACCTGGACCTCTCTTCTATAGTTGCTACCCATTCATTACTCCAGATGCTAGCTTTCCTAATTTCGGGTGGAACGCCTCCGCAAGTTCTCCAGGTCAGCAATACTTTTGTATTGGTCAAACGTTTTTCATGTTTTTTTTTGTTTTTTTTATTATTTTATGTCCACTTTTTGCAACTAGGCTAATCGGGACGGGATATCTACAGGTTACCATCCTTTCCTAGCCAGGGTGGGCGTAAGGAGTTTATTTAATGAGACCGTCATCAAATAAATTTCTACTGCCCAGGGCGGGATTCGAACCCGCCACTCAAGGTCTGCCATGGGAGATTAGGACCAACGCCCTAACTCGCACGGCCAACCCGAGCCCCCTTTTCATAGTTTCTCCTCATGTATCATATAACATTTTCATGGCCTGTCTGTCGCTGTCCATATAATGTCCATGTCTATGTAATTGTTATTACTCGTGTAATTTTAACAAATAAGAATTTTCGTAAGGTATCTGACAGTCGTGTTATACACCTTAGAAAGATATAAGTTTTGGGAAAGGATGTCAGTAAAAGAATGTTGGAAGTTTTACAAGGGTGCAATATTGCTATTCCGTCAATGGTACACTAAACTTTCGTTACTACGTTCTTAGGCATTATTCGATTTTTCGTGTTCTTTATCGAAGGCAGTTTGATCTGTATAATATTGGAGTAAGTTAAGTTGATTTCTCCAGGCAGTGAGGGATGATGAGGGTTATAATTACACATAATAATAATTACATGTAACAATTAGTTTTACGTTGCACTAATTAAAATATCTTTTAAAGAATTGAGAAGAAATTTTTTTTTTCATAAAGTCTATAATAGGTAATATTGTGGAAATAAGCTGTTCCAAGAGGCCAATGCCCAACGTTCCTACCCAGTGCATGACGAAAATAAGGTCTGTCCAATATTATATAATATTCATTCATTAGAAAAGCCCAACTTTGTCATCGCACTTCAACAATAAGCGAATATACCATGAATTGACTTATTCCAAGCTTAATTAACCAATATTGTTTTCAACTCATCTTTACTAGATGAGATGCAAGTATATACGTTGCATGATGGCATCATTAATTAAGATTTTAATGACCACCCACTTCTACTAATCACATTTTAGCAGATTTCCCTTAAGGGAAATCAGCTATTGAGGTCGTACTCATGACGCGATTTTTGAAAAATTTCTTCAAATGTCCATCGATCCTACCCAGGAAATAACGAAAATGAGGTATATATATATATATATATATATATATATATATATAAATATATATTTGTCTGTTAACGCTCTAGCGGGCGCAAATTTTGTTTGATCGTTACCAAACTCGATATTTAAACGTTATATGCAAAAAGACAGATAAAGTTCGTTAATGGCTGGTATCGGACCAGTGGGAGGCGAGGGGTTAGAGGGGGGATTTTCAAATCAAAAGAATTTTCAAAATGCAATCGTATTGCAAATTAAATTTACTATAAATATTGTTCTATACATTTATTCTCTATCTTGAATATTAATCGAGATATTTGCATTTTATTAATTGTAACGGACGAAATGAGATCAGCTAACTTCGGGTCTAGTCGTGAGCTTTGCTTCAAAACCTAGTTCCGTAACGGTTCGACTCTCGTGAAATTTCTCTATTGTAAAACTTCTCACCGGAAATCTGCATAGTTTACGCAGCACCTGCGTGACGGACTTTTTATTTAGAAATAGCCAACATATGTTTAGATGAGATGAGTCTTGTGTAATGCTTTCGGGAAATGTGCTTAGTGTACACAGTTTCAGCTTGACGGACGTTTTCCCTATTGACACATAACTATTTTACCTGCTTTGTCCTTCATTCGTATTAAATTTAAGGGAATGGCTGTCCAAAGCAGCATTCCGAGAACTATTGAGATTCCTTAGAAGCAAGCAACAGGCATTCTTACCAGAAATTCACTTAATTCAATAAGTTATTCCAAGCGTGCCGCGAAACCTGGGGGCGAAAAGATAAGTCCTGAAGAGCTTGTGTCAAAAGGTCAAGAGGAAGACATGAATTTTGAAGAAGGCGTTAGGGGCTCCTCCGCCACAGTCCATCCGGCCTACTTGATGCATTAGAAAGTGGCAACGGTGAGTCACGCCCCGTGTATTGGTAGTCCTGCAATAACCACTATCAGATCCACACACAGCTGTGATTCGGCCTTTCTAGCCCCTGTCTCTCCTGGTATCTCTGCTTGTCTTGGGGTCGCCGTCAGCGGTTCAATTACCCTTGATGACATTTGATTGTTGTGCCACACTTTCTTGAAACACGTGTTGTTCTCATCAGGCCTACAGGATCGTGGAGCTATTGAGTATAGATTGGAGCTCAATTGAAAAGCGCATAACTTTATAATCACCTGTTTTGTTTACTATGTAGGCTGTGTGATACTGAAGAAAATAAACGACAAGGGGTAACGCATAGTATAACGAATGCCTAAAAAGGACTTTCATTGAGTTTTGATCACGAAAAGAACACCACTTCTAAGGAAATGCTTATTTATTATACACGAATTCGTCCCTTGATTGGCAAAATTCACCCTAGAAACATCAAGGGTGCGGAGTTTATTGGGTTTGTGTTTTTTTTTAATATAACTTGAAATGTTGCAACCAAAAAAATTGTAAGTTTAGGAAAACCTTTTTTTTAAAAAATTAAATTATTTATTAACGTCCATTTTTTCACATGGCTAACCTGAACCCCACAAAAAAAAAACTCACAGGTTAACCATGTGAGTTAAAGCGTTGACCTTAATCTGACATGGTAAACCTAGAGTGGCGAGTTTGATTCCCGCTTGGGCAGAGGAGTTTATTTAGTGACGGAATTCGTTAAATAAAATCCATAGTCTCCCCCTGGCTAGAAAAGGGTGATAACCTGTAGATAACCCGGATGTTTATAAATAATTTTGACCCCCCCCCCCCGGGATGGCCGATTGGATTTAATCATAGCCCTTCGGTTAAGACAAACCTTTTTTTTTAAATAGACAATAGTATTTAATTTTTTATTTTTGAACCCATTTTTTGGCACTGCACCTGATCTCGCATAGTGGAAAACACTAAAGGGATTCTCCGAACCCAGAAGTCTTGTCTTAATTTTTTTTTGTTATAATATAACGATACAAAATTATAATATAATTTGCAGTATAAGCATATAATATAACATGTAGAATTTGCAATGCTTTTATTGCATGCATGCATATATATATATATATATATATATATATATATATATATATATATATTCAGTAAACACCCACTTTTGGCCATATCACAAACAATAAACGAATTTATCATGAAACGTCTTATTCCACGCATAAATACTCAATATCGTTTTTATCAAGTCTTTACTAGTTGGGGTGTGATAGAAGCAAATATGAAAGAGTAAAACATTAGTTGTTTTATAATTTTAAAGTATGTAAGTAGTATTGTTTATTAGTGTATTTGTATTTTGTAACTTATAATCATGTATATATTAATTTTGTTAACTATTATTTTTCACATTTCTCTTTATAATAAAGGCTAAATTCATTCATTCAGAAGCAAATATGTTGTGTGATGGCGTACCCAATTAAAATTTTATTTGCGACCCACTTCTACTCTTCGGAATCTTATTTGAAAATAGAGAAGTTGTAGTGGGCGGAATTTAATTCCTTGCAAATATTCCCCTGACTTATTAAATTCTTTAATTTAGTAACGTGCCAACAAATATTAAAATAATGATGTACATTCAGAGAAACCACTATCACTTAACTAGAAATAGTAATAGAGCTCCTGGTAGTGCTTTCCTGGGTTCCTGGTAGTGCTCTTTTTTAAGGAAATTCTTTATTATTAAACTGTTAATTACTGAAGGACTTTACTGTGCAAATATACTTTTGAATAAGAAACACAATTCTGACAAAGAATAATAATTAATACAATGATTTGTACGTTCTAGAAATCCCCCTTGGTACTTACTTCCCTGAATAAAAGCTAGTTTCATATTTCCAGTATTAATTATATTATAACATGAAACTACAAACATTTCCTAAACAGTATCAGAGGTAAATGAAAATATCTCGAGGTAGTTTTAAGGGGAAAATACCAAATTAGCATGGCTAGGGTAATTCACGTTTAACCGACCCATCGCGTGTATATAAACTCAATTTCTGAAGGAAGAAATGAAAAGCTAAGCCTTATGTACAATATATAAATAGTGGCGACTTTTCCAGTAGACTTAGAAAGTGAAAGCGTTAATGCAGAATGCATAAGAAGCCAAATTATGTGAGTGTATATATTTATGTGTACGCCTGTGTGTATAAATAATTGGATGAAAAGAGTAAAAAAGGGAAGAAAAAATTGCAAGTTGAGTCACTGACTTTTCAGCTTAATGGCTTTAATTATATAGTAAAACGTTGAAATGAGGCATTTTTATTCCTCGCCCTGGCTTTATATTTTTATGTTTAACGAGATCATAACTAAATCAGAGTATTTCAATTTAATTAATTTTGTATCATTTCAAAGCTTTCATTTTATAAATAAAAACAAATACCAACCTAACTCACAATTAACTTCAACTTCATGAGTTCAATGACACACTCCTCTAGCACTGATTTACTTGTAAGTACTAATAAGGAAGCACAAATTGTAAGGACATTGGAAAGTAATGACATGAATTTTCACTATCATAATATTATTTATTTATTTTGGCAAGTGATTAATCTTTTGCATGAGTATTGGCAAGTGGAGTACAGAATTTCTAAATGTTTAGGGACAAATGCTTTTGTAAAACGAATTTGAAACGTACGAATGTTATACTTTATTTGTTCATAGAAAGTTAACAAACTTCTGAGTGTTTGAGCCTTTCATTATTAGCTAACAATGCTAAAATATCTCTAAGAAATGTAGAGAGATCTATGAGTTTCTGATTGGGTAGTGATTGAGATGTGTCTTTGACTGATTTCATGGAGTCGTTAGCTTAATTCTCAAACAGTGCGTCCTTGTTTTCATTATCTACTCAGCAGACGCGACCTCTGAATCTGAGTCGGAAATATAAATTTTATCTTTTTTTTTTTCTTGAACGGCTGCCGAAAATCCTGATTGGAGTCATAATTAAATGAAATATATTTCGATTTCGTTTTTTAATCTCTCTCTCTCTCTCTCTCTCTCTCTCTCTCTCTCTCTCTCCCTCCCTCCCTCTCTCTCTCTCCCTCTCTCTCTCTCTCTATCTCTCTCTCTCTCTCTCTCTCTCTCTCTCTCTCTCTCATTCGCTCCCTCTCCCTTTTCACTCTCTCGTCCTTCCTCCCTCCGCACATTTCAACGGGCCTCTCTGCTATTTGAAAACTAGCTTCTGAAGAAAAATATGAAAGTCAAATAATGTGGTTCCCCTTAACGAGCATCTACTGAAATATACAATTGATCTATGTTAGTAATCTAAAATACATTGGCAACAGTGAGTAACCACAATTTCAGGACTAGGCGGTAAGGCTGTCATTATTTTGTCAACAAGAATATCGTACCTATCATTTTTAAAAAGTCGTTAGCCTTATCGAAGTTGTGAGGGGATAGGGGAGGTGGTAGAGGAGAAAAGTCTCAAGGAATAAAGTGTTGAACTTATCGAGGACCCTTCCGCCGCCTTTGTTTGAGTTACTAAAATCCTAAACAGAAAGGTAAACTCTTGGAACTTCTTGGTTGTTGTAAAAAAGAGTTTGTTATGAGTTTAGGAGCAGAAGGGAAGAATATTATATAACCTCCGTTAAGTATGAAACGTGAATAGCGAGAGAATAAACAAGGTTTGATATCGAATAACCGACAGTGAAAGCTGTGAAAATAAAACGTGAAAAATAACGACACGGCAAGTCGATACTTGATTACTTCTTGATAAAAACTAAGCTAGAATTGACTTTGCTTCCTATCTATCACAAAGTATAAATTATGCTGCAGCTTCTATCATGTTCTGAATTATTAGTTTAGTTTTGATCAATAGCTTAACACCCAACTCTTAGCTTTAACTTAACTACAAACTTCTAACGCGATCTGGTACTTACTATTTATCGTTCATTTGGCAGCAGTGATTAGGTGACCTTGCCTTTTGTACAAATAGTCTTTAACAGGATTTGCTCATGTATAAATAATGAGCCAATTTTGTAAAGACACTTCACAATGTGGCTTTAAAAAAGACCAGGTATTAATATTTATTTGGTAAATCAAATAAAGGGTTGGAATCGCCAGTATACATGATATTGTCGTCATACCTGTACGTGGAGACCGACGTCACTAGCTCATTCCAGAACAGCTGGCAAGCACTTACGATGCGATAGCACCATTTTCAAGCCCGTCAAAATTGGTACTCACATAGGTATGACAACAGTAATATTTATTTATTTTTTAAATAGGTATATATGATTGTAATACCGCAAGATTGCGAACAAGTAATATAGCTCACTTGCTATTATGGTGATTGGAAGTTTCTAGATTTTGTGCAGTAACTTAGAAATAAATTGTGGTAAGCAAGAAAGCACGAAAGTGGCAAATTAAATTGTTTTTAAACTGAGAATATGAAGCATAAGTTATTATCTGATTTAATTTTTTTATTAAATTCTTCTTCTTAGAGTGCCCTGTATTCTTGCTTAGGAATTCGTCAAATTCTTCTGTCAATTGCAGTACTTGAAAATATTGTTCCCTTTCCACTGTATAATATTTCGCAACCACGACAGTTTCTTATTTCCTGTTCCCTCTTCCCTCCTTCGACCCTACCTTGCAGGATAAGGCACTATAAGGAATTCATTACGCTCTCCTCTCATAATATGACCCAAGTAGTATATTTATTGTTTTACGTTATATTACTTCTTAAAGTTCACGATCTTCTAAAAGTGCTCTCGAAGAATGTATTCATTTCTTATGTGATCTACCCACGATGCTCTTAACATACTTCGCAGGCACCATATCTCGAATGCTTCTAATTAATTTATACAGTTTGTTTTTAAAGCCCAGGCCTCTACTTCATACAAAAGAACCGACGAAACATAACATTTGTCAGATCTGCATCTTAGTTTGAAGCTAAGATTCTTATTTGTGAAGAATTTTCTGAGTTTAAGAAAGGTTATTCTTGATTGCTCTATTATATATATCTAATCTCTAAGTCTTGGTCCCAATTTTAGATTAAAATACATCACAGATATTTAAATACTTGTTCAATATTCTCGACATTCATCTGTATTCTAAGACGTGAGATATTAGTCCCACTCACGACCATAAACTTCGTTTATTTATTATTAATTGTCAGGCCCAATACTTGTTTCGATCACATGATCCATAAATTTCCTGCATTATCCGTGATTAATACAGCATGTTCTAGATACTGTATAGATTAAATTGCATCTCATTAATTAATTTGGGAAAGTTTGACAAGCTTCATTCTGAATGATGTTAGTAATTTTAAATTTATAGTTTCTCTCAATAAGCCATGAAGGACCCGTAGTTGTCATATGGCTATTAACGTGTGGACAAATGGTATTATGAAGTACCTATTGAGTTTTAAGGAAGGTTGGCTCAGATTGGATTCTGTTCTGGTGAAAGGTAGTTGATTAAGGATAAGGACGACTGACTATTGTGAGAAATGATCTTTCTAAGTCATGTAGTTGGTAGTCTACTATACTGGATTTTAACATGGTGAACACGTTGTCGCATTGCTGAAGGGAACTAAGAATGTTTATGTGATTCTTACGTTGCTACCTCTACATTGTTGTGTGTCGTCCGGTTTTTAGGTTAGTTGCCTTCTTCATGAGGATATAGCAGCATAAAGTAAGCAAATTCTATGTTTTATCCAGTTAACATATTTTCTCCATGTTTCGTGGAATGAGGAGCCTATGAAATCCTCCTCCTGAAATAGAAAATGAGATAGGCTAGAGACTGTATGGGTATTTCCTCTACCCTGCCCCTTCACTACCAAGGAGTGAGTGAGTTTGACACACATTTAGAAAAATGAACAGATTTAGTTACACCTCTGAGTTTGGTCGAACTGAAATTTACGTATTCTGATTTACATCCAATGGTAATAAAGCTGATTTCTCGACCATTTGACTAGTGAATTCGCTTTAATGTAGTACTCTTGGCTCAGAAACGAGTTATACGACCACGTGGAATATTTTCGTGACTTTCCCTAAGGCTATGAATAACTTAGAACAACAGCACAAGTCGAGGATGAGTCGTCCAAAGATGAACAAACTCGCTGAAGGACGTCCATGTTACGTTTTGCGAACTTGCATCATTAAGTTTTTGCCTGTTA
Organism: Riptortus pedestris; assembly: GCA_019009955.1. Classification (NCBI taxonomy): domain Eukaryota; kingdom Metazoa; phylum Arthropoda; class Insecta; order Hemiptera; family Alydidae; genus Riptortus; species Riptortus pedestris. The sequence continues at coordinate 79,036,326 of CM032232.1, forward strand.
GCACTAAGTGAATCAGCTGTTGAGGTCGTGCTCATGATTTGATTTTTTTCTTTTTCAAATGTACATCGATCCTACCCAGATGACGAAAATGAGGTAGTGATCTTTGGTATGTAATGCGACTATAGTACAGCAGTGAATGCGTCAAGGTGTGCACTTCATCTCCAGCCAAAGCCATGTGGTAGTCCTGGCTCAGCCTTCAGGGTTCATGGGTCGAGGTGTTTTTAACCAACTCGGGAAATGAATTTAACTAAGTAAGTGAACTAAGAAAATAATCCTATAGTAAATTTCTCTTACTGTAATATATATATATATATATATATATATATATATATATATATATATTTAATGTTTTTTATTAAAATTCATGAATGTTTAATTCATAATTCATTCATTTATTTTTTTAGTCATGAAGATGTCAACATGTTGTTGTGTTCTACCCCAACATTCTCTACCCCATAAATCAGTAGTTGTTCTTTCAGAAGTTTCAGCAGAGCTTCAATTACAGTGTCTTGCAAGAAGAAAGTATGAGCCTCAATAACATTGTCTTGCATGGAAGTATGAGCCTCAGTAACAGTTTCTTGCAAGATAGTATGAGCCTCAGTAACAGTTTCTTGCAAGAAAGTATGAGCCTCAATAACATTGTCTTTCAAGAAAGTTTGAGCCTCAATAACAGTATCTAGTAAGAAAGTATGAGCCTCAATAACATTGTCTTGCAAGAAAGTATGAGCCTCAATAACATTCTCTTGTATGAAAATATGAGCCTCAATAACATTCTCTTGCATGAAAATATGAGCCTCAATAACATTGTCTTGCAAGAAAGTATGAGCGTCAATAATATTGTCTTGGAAGAAAGTATGAGCCTCAATTACATGAGCCAGATCCTGTGAAGGCTTCAAAACGGGATGAGCCTTTGAATATCTGAAGGCAGGTAGCATTCCTACAGAGGTTTGCCGGAGGCTACCGGGTTCGGGATCAGTTGTAAATCAAATCCAGGCTAGAAAAAAGGAGATGCATGTCCCTTGTCAATCCCCCTGTCGTAAATACTTCACTACATTGACAATGCACATTTTACTGTTATTTTCGGGGATTTTTCTCAGAGTGAGGTGAACTCTGGATAAAAGGATGAGGGAATCAGGCACTAACTCATAGGAGTAAATAGAATTATTTGTTGTTATGGATGGAACGAAAAGTGACATTTTTCCTGTTTAACAACCTTTAAGCTACAGGACTCTTCTACATTAAAATGTTCGAATTAGTGTTTGTCTGTTCGCGCACTTCTTAAACGCCTTGGATTAGAATAGGCAGATTCAACATTTATCCCACTCATAAAAAAAAAAAAAATAGTTCCATAACCAAGGCAAAAATATTAGTTTCTCTACTATACTGCCAAGTTGAATTTCAGTGTTACACTCTACTATTTTTTCACTACGAAATAGGAAATTAATGAAAACTTTATTGCTAATATTTTCCCATTCTTATTGGTACACACTAATTATGTTGGTCCTCTCTTTATTTTTGTTTTTCATTTTCATCTTTAGGAAGAAACTTTATTCAAAAAATAAAATGTTTAGGTATCCCAGATTAAGTGTTTCAGAATCTAATATTTTCTTAAATCAGGTGAGGTTCCCTTATCCTTCTCCTCCAAAGATTCGTTTTTGCAGGAGTTAGGTACATATATTCGCCCAGTAAGTAAATTTTGATATATCGAATTCATGAACGAGCCTCCCCCACTTTCCTCACTTTGTCGAATACATAAATAAATGTGTTAGTATATATATATATATATATATATATATATATATATATATATATATATATATATATGCGCATGAATGCTTATTTAGTGCGATTAGTCTCGGTGAATTTACCCCACTTCAGTCTACCCAATATCAGTTTCACTTCTGTCGCTTTCTGTCACACGCGACATTTAAAAGAATTATTTTTATTTACGTTTAATTATAGGCTTATTATTTGGATAAAATTCTTCCACTAATAGGGAATGTGGAAATAGCTGGCTGTTTAAATAATAACTATAATTTGTAAATACGTTAAATGCACATGATATATTAAAAATAACCATCACATAGTTTTGTAATAAACATTATCTTGTAATAGCATATATATTCAAATTAAATAAACTTATTTACGCTTGATTAATAGGCTAGATAATAATCAGATTTTCATAGAATGTGGATCTTGGTTCACATTATTTGGGGAAAAATTAAACACGCTGTATAGTGGAAGTAATTCATTTCCTTTATTAAAGCCTTATTAAAAATTTCATAAAAAGAAATAATAATGAAGAAGGACAGAAGCATTTGGCTTAATAATCCGTAAATTCGTCAGATTGAAACATTTACCAGGTTCTCACTGTTTTTAGATTGGCTTGCGTATATGGTATGGTGGAGTATGCCATCAAACAGTTTTAGTTTTTGGTGTTAACGTCCACTTTTAATGCTAAGTAAGACAACTACCCCTAGTGTTATCTAAAGGCCACCACATCTTTCTAGCTAGGGCGAACTAATAAAATCACCAGATAATTTTTCATCCCCGCACAGAAATTGAACCCACGATAAAGGATAAGAGACCAACGCTTTAAAATAAACGGCTAATCTGAATGAAACCTTTCTGAAATTTTTTTTTGTTTTTAATTATTATTCTGTTAAATATGTTGTTGTATTGATGTAATAAATGAATAATAGTATAATAACATACTGAATGTATAATGACTTGGATTATTACACAGATACCATCTTGAGACACACCTAGGACGACCTGGGGTGTCTCACAAGGTGTCTTTATGGCGCACTTCCTGTTGTCAATGGGAACACAAGGAATTTCTTGCCTTCACCTACAACTCCCAGATTACATCTACTTACTACCTACAAGCAACAGATTAAATCTAAAAGTATCTCTACATTATACTTATAAATCCACTTGATCATTATCTTTCTTAAGCAGTTGGAATATTAATGGTCAGTTAAATGCGAAATTATTTTCAACGATTTACTGACTTTTGTTCTCGAGAATAAAAGGATATCAAGAGATCTTTTTAAAATTGCTAATGTTTTCATATCAGACTTGAAATGTTTATAAAAATAAATAATTGAGCACGTTTGATCCCACACGTTTGGCTTCACTTTATTTTTCAAGTCTAAAAAAGGTATCACTGAAGGAGGGTTCATTCGTATTGAGGAAAAGTTATCAATTATATGTTCTTCACTCAAGAAAATGCCTAATTTCACCTTTTGCATTAAAAATCCCAAGAATTTTTTTTTGTTATTTTAAAAAAATTATGTTTTTAACATTTTGTTATTCCGCAGAAAGAAACTTAGAAATAGTCTACAGTTATTTCATTTCCCGTACTATTCCCAATGAGGAAAATCCTATACTATGGAAACTGCATACAATATACTTATTTTATATTCCTACCTAATTCGTGAAAGTTTTATTATTACCGAATACTGCAGGTGGACATCAGCGGAATACACAGTTTTAATAAGATAAGGTTATTATATAATGACTTCTTTTGGGGACCATGGTATTGCTCTTATTTTTATAATTTTTATATTATTAAAAAATGAGAGGGCTACTAAAACAAAAATGGACTTCTATTAAAAAGGAGAATGAATCAAAGAAAGGAAGTGAAGCAGGCCGAGGGTTAACACAAAATTCAAAAAGCGCGGCAAACCACCTTATAATATTGAGGTAATAAATACATTATTTTTTGTAATGAGAGAATTTAGTAAAGGCGTGACATCTTATAGGAATTACTTTTAATTAATTTCAATCAAAGGCTTCTATTAATGAAATATTACAAAATTAGCGTTTATGTTGGAATTTTTAGGTATAATTCAGAAAAATCGGTATAGTAAAGGAACAAGCAAGGAGTGTGTGTGTGTGTGTGTGTGTGTGTGAGAGAGAGAGAGAGAGAGAGAGAGAGAGAGAGAGAGCGAGAGAGAGAGAGAGAGAGAGAGAGAGAGAGAGAGAGAGAGATTACAAAAACTCAAGGAATTCAGTAGTAAAGGTCATGATAGCGGTTTTTGTGAAATATGTTCGTATCCTGGACGGGGATTGGCTATCCTCGTGCCCCGGGTGTTTTATGCTAATAATAAAATACATTTCATCGTAAATCATAAAATGCAATTTTTTCCTGGCATCGGCTATGAGAATAGGAATGTTATACATTCCCAAATGCCACACCGAAAATTTTTGAATAGCCTGTTGCCTCATAATTCTGAACGTTATTTATTTGTTTCTTAATTTCATTCAGAGTGAATTATCTCTTTTAATAATGCTATCAATTTCATTGAATCTGTATGAATATTGACGAAAAAATATATAATGTATAAAAATATGTAATGTTACTCATTTATTCATTTTAGGTGCATATAAATATGAAAATTGATAAATTGATCCTTTTAATATAGAAATTTATATTCTTTTTTAACTAGGGGAAGAGCATGGGCAATATTTGATGAGATAGAATGGAATAAGTTACTCCTATGGGAATAGAAACCAGGATTATCTTTTCGAAGAGGTTTAAGACATGAGATTCTCTTCCTATCCTTGCAGGATATATTTAAGAGCGAGTATCTCTTTTAAGAACCTTTTCCTAGCTGAGGATCTTACAAACTAAAAATTGTATAAGTAGTTGTGGTATTAATAATTTTAGTTTTAAGGATTTTTCTTAAAAAAATATCTTTTATGGGAAGGTAGGAAATATGGCATTCTTATTAATTTACAATCTTAATTATTTTAATTGTAATTGTGTTTTGAATATAGGTGTCATTATTGTAAAAATTTTATAATGTTATAGACTGTTTGTTATATGACCAACTATGTAAAACATTTTTAAGAACTGATTTTTTGCGACTCCTTAATTATGGTGTTACATTGTTTTGTAGCTCTGAGGATGGGGATTTAGTCCCCGAAAGCGCTCAGCGTTTATAAGAAATAAAATTGTGAGGAGCCATAAAAAAGTTTTGTGATTAACCATTCATCACCCTCACCACCAGCTAAAAATAAATATGAATTTACAATCTCTTTAATGAGTACCACATTAAAGTATACTACACTAGAAGTCTATCTCAGAAAGATTTATTTTTTGTATGTGCTGTTAATATTTTTTTTGTTCTTATTTTTTTTCCTTCAATATATTTATAAGGTTCGTAAATCGGTTTTGTTTTAAGGTGCATGCCGCCCTTCTTGAAACTAATGCATATCCAAACTGCAAGTTATCCAAATGCAGTAGGTATAAAAAGAAAGCAGGTCGTTACAGAACTTTAATCAAACTAGAACTTTAATCAGAATAGAACTTTAATTAAAATATTTTAAAACAATTTTGAAATGCCGTACAACCTAAATAAATAGTGATTCAAATTAAAAATAAGAAGAAATAAACAGTTCAGACCTTCTGGATAGTCGAAGTAGTCCTCCTGGACTGCATTGAACACTTCCGAACATCAGGGTAGTATTAATCAAGATATTCATTCAACAGTCTGATCTCCAAATCTCCTTCCCGAAAGAGCGTTTGATATTTTATATTATGGACATTTATTTTAGTATTAAACTCAATTGGAGTAGACATATCTTGTACACCATTCAGTGCGCCTTGATAAAGGTAATAAATTATACCGAAACGTTTGACACTAAACTGAAGTAGTTTTATTTCAACCTTAGTGACTTTCAACCACATCACATAAAGATAGGATAAAATAAGATATAGTGTTTAATAATATTAATTCCGCCACGTGTGGTATTTGTTTCTAATTACTTTGCAAGACCTATATGAAGTGAAATGTGCTTTACAATATCCTATGAAAAATACCTCTCGTAGATTCATATTAAAGAATTCAACTCGGATCGTGGAAAGCTCAGTATATATGTATAACGTAAAAGGAAGGGAGGTTATCTGTAATAAATGTCTGTCGAGACAGGCAGTATTATTGCAGAGTGTCAGAACCTGATAGGGAACTCCACAAGGCCATGGGTTATGCATACCTTCCTAAATAACCGTCGGAGAAACCAACATCTACCCGGATCAAATTTCCTATCGGGCTCAGATATCTTATAGAGAGCAAACCGTTACCTTAGTCAAATCATTATAATCTTAATCATGACGTGTAGGCTTTTCATTTGCTCCTATTTGCTTTTGCTTTGATCTGATCACCATCTTTACGATTACTTTCCCCGCATCAATTTGGTCATTAACGATCCTCATTCCTTGCCTGATTAATTTTTTGCTGCGGCAATTTTGTCAAGCAATTAAAAATCCAGTCTGATACTCATCAGATAAAGAAGACGCAGTGAAGTAACAGTCACTTTTTGTATGCCATTAAGTATATCTTCTTATATTCAGTTTGAAATAAATTTGTTTTCCAAAGGTTAATTACACCTTTTATGTAACCTATTTGTACTCCTTATATGGTTGACACATGCCGTTTTCTTATCATTTATGCCTACTTTATTAATAGCTAGGAGTCAATTCTTTATTAGAATTCTATAATTTGTCACAAAGTGCGTGCTGAGTATATGAATATTTCATGAGAATAATTTTCATTTTGGAAGCAAATGGTGATAATTTCAGATTGCAATCTCTATATTTCTTGAAATATACACCATTATATTTCTGGAAATGAGAAAAAAAAAAAAACAGCTGTAGCATTTATGAGAAATGGAGACTTTCCATTCTAACTGATTTTTGTATGTATTTCAAGCACTTACATTTCTACGTAACGGTTATTTTATTAATTTCTATCGTTTGGCGTATTATGCAATTACTTATAGTTGGTGAAGCCGCAGCTCACTCCATTTGTAACCAACTAATAAATGTCCCCAGTCATGTAAGCTTTAGTTACCTACCACCCTTTAAGCATCGGCCTAATCTGAAAAAGAAACAGGTGAAACTAGCTGTTATATTACGATGTCTAATGCATTTTTCATTGATTGATATAATTTGTTATGCCTTAAATTTATTGGAAAGGGGCATGCTGTCTTATTAGTCACAAATCATTTGAAAGAGTGGCCTGCTTCATAAATGATGGGAAGCTCTTCGAGATTTTACAAAAGTCCTAAATATGAAATTTCAACATTCTAAGCTTACTCGTTGATACGTTATGCGAGATAAATATATATAATACGAAACTAAACTATGGTGGGTGGTTTTTCTGTGTGCAATTTAATTTCAGAGATACATTACTGTTGTTGATAACATATTTGGTTCTATCGTTCTTTTGTATGAATTTCCTTTTAACTAACTTGTCGGTGTATTTTATTACTCTGTTTGTATGGCCGTTGGTAGGGTAATGATCTATTTCTTTGAAAGTTGTAGTGCCAATAAAAATATTCATCATTTCTTTCTATGTGCTGTTATTAGTCTCAAATTCATTTAAAAGAGTGGCCTGCTTCATAAATGATGAGAAAGTCGACTCCATCTTAAAAAAAAAACACATACCCGATCATACCTTTTCTTGAACTTTATAACAAATATATTGGAGTTTTATTTTATACTTAAACATTTTTTCGTAGTACCAATTCATTTTTAGTATAAAAACTTCCTTCGCTACACAAAGAATATTTTTTGTAGATTTAATTTAATTAGACGGGTAGTGCGTAAAAAAGTTTTACATGTTTTTCTCAAAATAATTGTTATTGTTTTGTTTGGGAGTTTGATATATATTTTGTATCTTGTTTTATGATTATGTGTTGTATAATTTTAAAAAGTAAGCCTATTTTTTCATCTGTTTTTTTAACCTGCTGTAAACGACCACTTGTACTCGTGTGCTATTTTCCATTAGGTTTTAATATGTTGCTTAGACATATGCAAGGCTTAAAGTTGAAGTGTTGTTTACGTGTAGTCTCACAATAGAGAATAGAAAGTAAGAAGTCGCCAACGGCAAATCTGCTTAGCTTGCGAAGTCATGTCTTCTATTCCTTCTTTAAACATGAGTCTCTCAGAATATTTTAAATGGAGTTGTGAAGGTTCAAGAGAAAATTTTCGGGGCGGCTGTGACCTGGTTCCTTCGGGCTGCGTACGCTCAGCCTTCCGAGTATGGCAATAAAAAGGACCATAAAAGCAACGGTAGAACAGATGGAAGCAAGTACTTCCTCCTTCAGACCATTCTGAGGGCTGCTTCCTATACCTAGAATTTCAACACTCAGGTAGGAGCCATACCTAAGGCCAATATGGGTTTCTCGTTCTTTGTCTCCATCTTACTGTGGTGCATCGACCCAACTATATTGCCAAACATTTGGGACACCAACAGTACCATCGCTTCCGTGGAATGCTGACCTCAAATATATTCCGTAAAACTCACGTACAAAATTCCAATAAACAATGCAACCAACAATCGTCATGCCCTGATATATAAGAAAGTCCGTCATGCAGGGCCTCCATAAACTAAGCAAATTGCAGTGCTGGCATAATATACTTCTCGTCTTATCTCGACAAGTATTCTCTATTTATATTTTAAAAAAATGATTAGAAGGGGAGGGGGCCGTTTCTGAAGGCAGCAAACAAGTAAGTATGAATAACTCGCTTAATACTTGAGGTACGAAAAAAAGTCCGTCACGTAGGGGCTGCGTGAACTAAGCAGATTTCCCACGTGAGTTTTACAATAGAGAAATCTGCCTGCTAATAACAGTAGTAGTAACGAGTCTCTAAACCAATTTCACGGCCGGACTAGCTTTCGGCGGAAAGTCCCGAATAGAACCGACTTCAGCCGTTCCGTGTTATCGGCACTCCTAATTAAAATTCAAACATCTCGGCTAATATTCAAGACAGAGAATAAATGTATATAACAATATTTATAGTAAATTTAATTTGCATTAAGATTGGTTTTATAAAATTTTTCGATCCGACGCATACTAACGGAGATATTTTTAATTTTCGAAAATCCGCCCCCTTTAACCCCTCCTCCTCTCCCACTGGCCTGATTTCAACCATTAACGAACTTGATCTTTCTTTTTACATAAAACGGTTAAATATCGAGTTTGGTATCGGTCAAAAAAAAATTGCGACAGCTAGAGCATTAACAGACAAATATATATATATATATATATATATATATATATATATATATATATATATATACACATACTAGCTCAGATACCCGGCTCCGCCCGGGAATTCATTTGAGGCTGAATGGTGATAGTATTTTTTAGCAGGCTTTACATTACACAATATTTTGACATTTACCCGTCCCAGTGTTTAGGATTGATACCGTCGTTGCCATGGATTTGCTAATAATAGAATTATTTGTTCGATAAGGCTTCACAGTCTTCAATATTTTTATATTTCCCGTCTCTTATACATATAAATATGGTGAATTTTTATTTCAGGCCTCCCTTATAACCCCCCTCCCGTTCGAACCTAAAAATGTTAATATAACTTATAATTATGGAAGATTTAACGCTAATTGACATACCGAGTTTTGTTAAGTTCGGTTCAGCCGTTAGTGCCCAATAAAATTGTTGGCTCCCGCTAAAGTTTTAACGTACATATCACTCATTTAGTTACTCCAAATAAGAAAATAAACAACTTTTGTTATGTTTATATTTGAGGAAACCCCAATAGGAAACGAAATATCACTATATTTAATTTTAGGCGTCCCTTATAACCCACACTCCTGCCCGTCCCTAGAAATGTTAGTTTGGCTTATTATAAAGAAAGCGTTAGTGCTAATTCACATACCGAGTTTGGTTTAGTTCGGTTGAGTCCTTTGTGCCAAATAAAATTGTGGACCGCTATAGTTTTTAGCGTATAACTCATTTATACTTCCGTATACGGCAAATGTGCATATAACAAAAGTTACACTACATAACAAAATGAACAACTTTTGTTATGTGCATATTTTCTAAAAAAGCAATAGAAACGAAATATCGCTATTTTTAATTTCCGGCCTCCTCTATAACCCCCACTCCTGTTTGTCTTAGAGAATATTAATATAGCCTAAAGTCTAAGTTGGGCTAGTTGTAATATACATACCAAGTTTCATAAAATTCGGTTCAGCCGTTTATTCGTTAAAAGGTAACAAACAAACACACACCAAAGAAACAAAATGCAGTTATGGTGTCTATGACATGTGAAACGAAAAGTTATCGTGAAAATTCGCGAAAAATATCAATGTACAGACAGAGGTTACAATTTTATATATATATATATATATATATATATATATATATATATATATATATGCATACAACAATAATTATAGAACATCTATAGTTCAACAAGATTGGTTCTTTAACATTTTACGATCAGACTGATAATAAGAAAGATATTTTGAATTTTTTAGTTCCCTCCCCCTCTAAACTACCACTATTCCAGGTCTGATTTAAGCCAAGAACAAATAGAACCTTTAGTGTAAACTGAAACGGCCAAATATCGAGTATGGTAGAGATCAAATAGATATTTACAACTAGATAACTGCTAACAATTTACAATTTCAGCCTAGGTAAAAAAATATCGATTTGAGAAAGTGATAGATATTGAGTAGTACAACTACACATATTTGATCCGTTTATAATTTAAGCAATTTAATTAAATAATGTAGGTATTAAATAATAAGATAACACACATACACACGCCTTAAATATTGGATTTATATTACAATAATAATAGGTAAAATAAATCAAAACGAATACGACTGTATCAGAATATAAAAATATTTTTGAATATCTGTACAGTTAGAAATAATAAAGGAGAATAATTCAAAATATTAGTATATAAATTAGTTCATTCCTCTGTAGAGGGAATGTAGATTTAGCCTTAGAGAGGTCAGGAACTGCTAGAACATCGACAGACTCTCTTGAATAATGTAAGAACAGCAATCGAGATTGAACCCTTCTCTTTCTTATACATCGATCGATGATAGAGACATCGAGCAAGTTAAAGTTCAAATCTGGCATACTTAAAGATCTATGTGACGTAATAAGTTGAATGAATGCACTGCACTCTTCTACTGTTTGTTATTAAAGTGTATTTCTATTTGTTAACATTGTTGTCTTATTTATAAGCGTAAACTCTAGGTTCAAATTGCATTTTATGTCAAATTATACATAGACAATTCCGTAAATATACGCGTGAAGATCGATTTAATCATTAAAATGAAAATGAGTTATGAAACAGTAAAATTTCTGCAAACATGAAACAGAAATATTCTTTCCATCATATAGAAATAAGGAATACCGTAGACAGTAGTTATATGTAAAAAGTCCGTCACGCCTGGGTTGCGTAAACTAAGCACTTTTCCCACGGGAAGTTTTACATGAATACATACTTGACGATAAATCTGCGTACTTGTAAAACGTAAAACCACCGTGTATATTAAGTCATCAAATACAAATGATATCTAGGAATCTTACAGCCAAATTTACGTTTTAATAATGTCCACAAGGGGAAGCGTCCCATTGTAAACAAACAGTTGAGCAAACCTTGTTTTAATAAAATTCCAAGGTGAAGCGTCCCATTGTAAACAAACAGTTGAGCCAACCTTGTTTTAATAATGTCCACAAGGGGAAGCGTCCCATTGTAAACAAACAGTTGAGCCAACCTTGTTTTAATAATGTCCACAAGGGGAAGCGTCCCATTGTAAACAAACAGTTGAGCCAACCTTGTTTTAATAATGTCCACAAGGGGAAGCGTCCCATTGTAAACAAACAGTTGAGCCAACCTTGTTTTAATAATGTCCACAAGGGGAAGCGTCCCATTGTAAACAAACAGTTGAGCCAACCTTGTTTTAATAATGTCCACAAGGGGAAGCGTCCCATTGTAAACAAACAGTTGAGCAAACCTTGTTTTAATAAAGTTCCAAGGTGAAGCGTCCCATTGTAAACAAACAGTTGAGCCAACTTCTTTTAATAATGTCCACAAGGGGAAGCGTCCCATTGTAAACAAACAGTTGAGCAAACCTTGTTTTAATAATGCCCCAAGGGGAAGCGTCCCATTGTAATCAAACAGTTGACCCAACCTTGCAGAGCTGAATTATTCTAGACCGGAAACAAAAACAATTAATGAAATATAACATGTTAAATTTATTGAAAACTATTTACTTTAGTTAGTGATGTAATATATGATTAATTAATAATTATTAGCTCAATCACTTAAATTTTAGTAATCCAAGAACAAAAGAAGGTGGCGGGGGGGAGGGGGTGACTGAATATTTGCATATATCTCACAAAGTTCAATGAAAATAACATTTGATATTTCACCTTGGAATGAAGTGGTTCATGATATAACAGCGTAATATTAATAAGACATGAGTAGCATTGAGATTTACTGAAAGCAGTAAACTATAAAATCCAAATATTCATGATACAGACAATAAGTATAGAACGATATTTATAGATCATTAAATTTAGATTTAAATTTAAATATCTAGTTTGGTAATGATCAATCGAAAATCGGGACCGTTAGGTAGAGCGTTAACAGACAAATATGTTTATACATACATACATACATACATATATATATATATATATATATATATATATATATATATATATATATATATATACACATAATTTTGAACGGATCTCATTTTCGAAAATCACGTCATGAGTTCGACCTCAATAGCTGATTTCCCGTAAGAGTCTCTGTTTGAAACTCGCAAAATTAGAACACATCTGATATTTTGCAAGTATATAAGACCTCGTTTACGTATTAGTTTGCTCTTTGGAAATTCATTTCCAATATAATTGTCTATCGCATATCTTTCTTTTCGAAGAGGAATATATTAGAATAATAGTAGCCTAGATTATGGTAGAGTGACTGTGATGATGATGATGATGATAGGGGGTTCCAAGATAGTCAGGGCTTCATCATATTTATAGTTTTATGGTGAGACGAGGCCAGCTGCGGCTCCCATCCTTCATAACTCTTCCCTCATCCACCTCGTAAATATATATACTCTAGCTTTCTCTCTATTTCTCTCTCTCTCTCCTCTCTCTCTCTCTCTCTCTCATATTTCACTTTACGATCTCCCTGCTGGTATTAGCCTTTGTCGCTGTTCTGTCTCTAGGAGGATTGTCTATTTCAGTTACTCTCACTCGGTCTCGACAAATGGACGCTTAGGCTGACGATTGTAAACATATAATTTGTGTAAATCTTCGTACTCCTTTATGAATGTGCTCTAGCATAGCTCCTTTTAGTTATTTAATCTCATGAATATTAAAAATGCATGCCTCATGACTATGAAATTCACATGGCGATGAAGAGCTAGAATGCATGATGTGTTACTATCAATGAGGAGGTACAAATTATATAATTTGCCTCATTAAGAATTTAAAAATAGGTTTTGCTCGTCAATGCGCAAACTAAGTCAAGGAAACTTAGATTTGCCGACAAGAATGTGTTTCAGGCTTTTAGCAGATTTCCCTTAAGGGATCCTCATGATGCAATTTTCGAAAAATTTCTTCAAATGTCCATCGACCCTACCAAGGAGTTGACGAAAATGAGGTGCGTTCAAAATTATATATATATATAATATATTTATTATATATATATATATATATATATATATAATAAATATTAGTCTGTTAACGCCATAGCGTTCGCAATTTTGTTTGATCGTTACCAAACCCGATATTTAATCGTTTTATGTAAAAAGAAAGATCAAGTTCGTTAATGGCTAAAATCGGACCAGTGGGAGGGGGGGGGTTTAGAGGGGGAGATTTTCGAAAATTCGATATATCTCCGCAATTATGCGGATCTAAAAATTGTATAAAACCAATCCTATTGCAAATTAAATGCACTATAAATATTGTTATATACATTTATTCTCTATCTTGAATATTAACCAATATATTGGCCTTTTTATGAAGTTGTGTGTGGCAGAGATGGGATCACTGAAGTCGGTTCTATTCGGGACTTTTCGCCGAAAGCTAGTTCGGCCGTTTCCATAACTGTTCGGCTTTCGTGAAATTGGTTTAGAGACTCATTACTATTACTGTTATTAGTAAGCAGATTTCTCTATTGTAAAACTTCGCGTGGGAAATCTGTTTAGTTTACGCAGCCCCTGCGTGGCAGACTTTTTTTTTCAATTTTGCTACTCACACCCTATTCTACTGATATCGCCCTCAGTCATTGAAAACTTTTTAACCCTTAGTTTTGTTTCTTTTTAACCATAGAATGGTTGAGTTGTCTCGCATGACACCCCCCTGCAGAGTTTCAGTTTATTTTAAATGTGTTCTGATCAGTAAACTGTCAATTCGGTCCATTCATTTCTTTCCTGGGCCAATCCATGGTATATGTATGGATAATTAATGTGAAGAAATATTACTTCTATCACCCAGTATCTCACATATATCAATTCATTATTATTTCTTCTGTTGAGAAGGCGAATATTCCTTTTGGCAGGAAGTGAAACTTTTCCCCCAATTAGCATTAAAGCCTCTATACTATTTTAACGCCTGGTTTTTGATTGTATTTTGGATGTGTGTCAAGAACTTGCATATAGAGGACATCCTTCAATTAACCCCCCCCCCCAACCCCCCCAACAGTGTGCATTTCCTTTTATGAGCGAGGTGTTGAACCTCTGCATTCTAAAGAATTTTAATTATTAGCACGCTTCTGACACCTGTGAAATTACGTTCATCTTTTCAGTTGCAGATTTCCCTCCAGTGGTGGCTTTAAAAGTTGCGAGACACATTATTTCTTCAAGGGCTTTCATTTCCACGGCGTTGTTCCTTACCAATAACGTAATGGTGTAAATATTTATCTAATTAAGTAAAAAGGTTGCTTCATTGCTTGATATGAATAATTAACGTTATAGTCGCCAATGTAGAAAATTATCATCCTCGATTGACTTTTATTATAAAATAACTGAGATAAGTATTTCATTGACTTAACTCCTACCATTAGATTATTTTTTTCCCTTAGCTTTTTTTTTCGTCATATTTAATTAATAGTATTAATTTATATGTTTTCGTTCATCAATAATTCAAAAGCAGAGATAATTTGGAATAAACATAAAATTATCCTTAAGAGGTAAATATCAGAAAATATAATCAAGCTAAACTTTAATATTTTAAAAGCTTTTAAAAGTTCATCAATTTAAAACGCCCCGAGAGGAAACTGAGCTTCCTTCTGAAGAATAAAGTATCATCGCTTTCATATTTAATTCTTTAATTCTCCATATTTCAATTTTGAAGTTTTAACAAGCAAAATCCCACGAGAGGATTAATGTTATTTATTTTTAAGAAAATAGCAATCGTGCAAATAAATAACGTTAAAGCTCTCTCGGCAGGGATTATGCTTCATGAAACTTTTTTGGATTTAGTCATTTTTTTTTCATGAATGATTTTTTAAGAGAAAAAAGATATAGGCATTGTCTTCTTTTTTTATTTCACTTTTTATTATTTTTGATAAATGTTCAAAACTTACTCTTCAACAATGTAAAACTCCCACTCGCTCTGTCCATCTCTCCATCTCTCTCTCTCTCTCTCTCTCTCTCTCTCTCTCTCTCGCTTACATACCCACACACAATTATATAAACATTCACGAAGTCTAAGGAATACTATTTTTGGCATCTTGGACTGAAAAAAGAAAATTTACCTTTGTATCGGGCACATCTTTATATCTTTTCTGGGCTGACTCTTAAGGGAATTCAGCTATTGCGATTTTTGACAAATTTTCTCAAATGTCCACCGATCCTTCCAAGTAGATGACGAGAATGAGGTCTATTCAAAATTATATATTCATCTATCTATCTGCCTATCTATCTATCTATCTATCTATCTATCTATCTATATATATATATATATATATATATGTATAATTGCAACCTCTGTCTGTACAGTGATTTTTTTTCTATGATTTTCATGTATATATATATATATATATATATATATATATATATATATATATATATTTATGTATATCTATATATCTTTGTGTGTGCCACTCTAGCGGTCACAATTTTTGATAAATCGTTACCAAACTCGATATATAAGCGTATTATTTAAAAAGAAAGATCAAGTTTGTTTACGGCTGAAATCTGAACTGAGAAGAGGGGGGGGGTTTGAGAGAAGGAATTTCGAAAATCCAAAATATATTCGTTATCATACATCGCATCGAATAAGTGAATAGAAGCAATGTTATTGCAAATGTAATTTCTTATAAATGCTTTTATATACATAGTTTCTCTACCATGAATATTAACCAAGATATTTGGATTTAGACATCAGTGAACCACCTCTCCTACTCATGTCATATTAATACGCTGCTGTTATGTCATGAACCACAATATTCTAAGTTCAAATACCAAATATTGCTTTTAAAAGACTTTTATTGGCGATACAAGTAAATTCGTTTGCGTGGTTTCGTCATCAATTACAATTTTCATTCTTGTTTGGAAGATGTTTACTTCATCTATACCACACTCGATATTTAACTGTTTCAGTCAACACTAAAGATCATATTGGTTATTGGCTGAAGTTGGACCTGGAACAAAGGTAGGAGGACTCGAAAATTCAAAATCGTGTCAATATTTTGGGTTGGATTATAAGTATAGGACCAAAATTATTAACCCATTGATGTTCTATAGTTGTTTTACAAGGGAACAGGGAAAAAGTTTTGATATGAGATCTAAAGTGTGTTATACCAGCATGTGGGAAGCCCCCGCATGAAGGACTTTTTTAAAGGGAAATATGAGGAACAATTTTCTCACAGTTTTTATTTTCATTTGTGAGATATTATTCTGTCTCCCTTTTCATGAATTTAAATAGAAGCCCTAAATATGATAGCGGTACTCTATATTAGTACTGACAAATCTGCGTTTCCCTTTGTGATAAATGGTAAATATTTTTCTTTATTTAGGTATAAACTATGAGAGAGCTGACTAATACTGGTTGTAGGGTTGGCAGACATTGACGGATGGTGGCTGTAGTCTTTGAGGACATTCTTCCCCGTTAGCGGCCCACCATCCTTGTCAACACCTCTAATGGGCTCTAATCAGAGATATTTTCTCTACTTTTTACACAACCTCTCAATCTCATAGTGGCGTATTAAATAATGTCAGTTGTGCCAATCTAATTTAATGAAAGTGTAAAAGAGAGTAGCATTAAAATAATTAGTTTTCGAAAAAATGTAAACTTAAAATAACTTTTATTTGATGGTTTTTCATTTCTTTTTCAACCACAATGAACGGAACACCTACTATATATACGTTTATGTATATATATATATATATATATATATATATATATATATATATATATATGTATATACACACACACACACACACACAAAAGAAATTATATATTAAATTTTGAAGGGACCTTATTTTCGTCTTCTACTAGGTAGAATCAACAGACATTTGAAGAAAGTTTTTGAAAATCACGTATAACCTCAATAGCTAATTTACCTTAAAGGAAATCTGCTAAACATGTATACATTTCAGTATGAGAGATATACAAAATTTATAGGGTAAAAGATGCATTTATGCGTTATGAAGAATCTCTAGTAATTATGATGATCAAAGTGGTTTGAAACACGTATTTGTTATCATAGACCGCTTTTGTTTTCGTTCTGGTTCATGCCTACAGTTGACAGATTGAAATAAATATGGTTTTCCACCGATATAGTGTACAACGCTTGTACAAATTTGGAACGAAATGTGTGTGTGCGTGTGTGTGTGTGTGTGTGTGTGTGTACGTTTGATGTGTGTGTGTGTGGTGTGGTGTGTGTACGTTTGATGTGTGTGTGTGTGGTGTGGTGTGTGTGCGTGTGTATGTGTGTTTGTGTGTGTGTGTCTATTAATGATCTAGTATGTTGTTTAATCGATACCAAACTCGATATTTACACGTTTTATGTAAAATTAAATATCCAAGTTCCTTAGCGATGTAATCGGACCATGGGGAGGGGAGGTTCAAAGGCGGAGAAACTCGGCATGTCGCCGTTAGAACGAGGTGGATCAAATAGTTGAATATCGTATTGCAAATTTAATTTACCATAAATGCTATTCTGTTCATTTGTTATGTATCTCAAATAGTAAACGAGATATTTGCATTTTTCAGCGTGCACGACTTCCACACTTTTACCCATTTGATTTTCACTTTCAGTAACACAGTCGCTAAACATCTCATTTCCTGCTGGTATTATTATTCCTCTTTATATAGGATTCTTGCTACTGGAGAAATAGAGAATAGTTAGTGAGTTAAGATTATTAGTGTTGTATACACCAGCATGAGGGAAATCAGCTTAGTTTACGCAACGCCTGTGTAACGGACCTTTCAACAAGTTGGAGTAAGTTAGTGGAATTTATTGTCAGCATTACACGTTTTTCCTTTCCCATACTCTGAAGTCATTGGTAAATGGACTCTATATATGATGTGTATAGAATGATCTAATGTATTTAAATATGCTCTGGTAAAAAATGTAAATAGAGACCATTTCATTCTCTGTATACATTTTTGAGATTTAATTTAAAAATACAGAATATATTTGGAGAAGAGATGCACAATGTGTCACTTAGGAAATCTGCTTGGTTAACCCAATCCCTGCGTGACGGTTTTTTTTTTTTTTAAATGCTTTCTTGACGCATAGTAGATGTGGTTTCCCATTCACCGTTGATGGAAAAATCTGGAACTTCCAAAATATTATATATATAGGGTATCCCAAGATCCCTTGTCACTCACCTTAATCGCCAATTGTGTTAATAAAAGGCCTAGACATGGCATGCCATAATTGTGACCTCTGAAGAATCTTTTCAGTCCATACTCAACCTCCCTCGTAAACTTCTCTAGCACTTCTTCAGCGACCATAACATTGGAATTTCCAATGGAATGCTATACTTTTTATAACGGAATCTTGTAGAAAATCAAATGCTAAAAGTAGTTTATATCGGTGAATTTTTCGATTTGACGCATTCTTTAGTCATAAAAATTGCCCTGAAACGTGAGGCTTAGGCTTCTTATTTTTAAATGCGTAAGTACTCACACATTTTTTTCTTCGTTCTTTATCACACCCTCTTTTCCTCCAAGCGAGATCGCCCGAATGGCCTTGATGTTTACTAGCTCATGTCGTTTTTTATACGCGGGTGAAAAAGGTGGAGCCTATATGTGGGTCTAGGGTTTCCATCTTGTTCAGGGTCTCCTTGTACTTTCCTGTCAACCACCCTTGAGGCTTGAGGCGTTGCCAGCAAGGTCCCCAAGTCTCAGTGGTCTTCTTAGAGATGAGTTGACGGCGGGTGACTGCATCGCCTGGGACACGCTTGCTTCCTTACTTAGTTCTTCGGTGAACAAGAATATCCCTGGTTCATTCATGTTTCCCCTTGATTTTTGGCAAGTAAAACTCAAGCGCTGAGATTGGGCTTCTATCCGTTCTCCAGTGCCGCTCAACATGACCCAATTGAGTAACCACTTCCACAAAAAAGTAGAGACAAATGAGCTTTAATGCAGCCACAGCATTCAAGTTCAACACTTGGCCTCCCACCACAGCCATAAGGCAGGCCTTGGTCCTTTCTGGGTTGTTGAACAAAGATTTTCTTTTCATCAATTTCATTGTTCAAAAATGTTGTTCTGGTCTATATACCGTCCAATATTTCAATATATTTATACGTCCATATTAAATCCTTCTTAGGGAAATTAAAATCAAATATTTTCCTTAGATGCTGGTAATATTTAATTTACTACTCTTTGGCCTGAAGTAACTGTTATCTTGTAGATTTGAATGGTTGTGGTCGGTGCCATTTTGTAAACGTAGTTTGAATGCGGAAACATTTGCTTCGTGCCTGCTACTCACCTCGATTGTCATATTAAATCGATTTATCAGTGATATATGGCTTTGATCTGCATTTGTATAATCCTTGATCCTTTATGTAACAACAGCCGTAACTGTGGGCAATTATTGTTCCACGTCTTGTTCCATTGCGGTCTACTGGGAACGGAGATACGACCCGGGGATTAAATATCTCAAATCTCCTTGAACTATCTCCAGTAAGGGAACTACCCGTTCTCGATCACGATGTGAGGCCGAGTCGTGCTGGCTACTTACATCTTATTTCGTTTTAAGGTGCTGAGAGGTAGCTTATTTAATGGTTATTTTCCCAGGTTCGGTTCGGCGAAGATGATGTAGGACTTAGGGCGGGTAACGTGGGGGGTGTGGAACGCCAATTATGAAATGCCAGTCAGGTTGATTGATGGAGTCCACCAAGGAGGCACTCTTAACACTTTCGCTCATGGCCTTCCCTTCATAGCTCAATAATATGTGCTTATTTCAACCTATCAGTTTTAATCTTTAGCTTTTCCTCCATAAACGATCACCATTAGTTGTGTTTGAGATTAACACCTGTACAAAATTACTTGCAATTGGAACTGTAGATATTCAATATTGTTTAGTGTATTCACTTTATTATTGAAAGGAATAATGTTTCCTTTTCAAGCCATAAAGTTAAATTATTTATTTATTTACTAAGGTGTGTCGCAATTTTAGCGATTCACACTTATTCATAGAACTAAAAATTGGTATAGCCATCTTATTATAAAAGAAAAATATGTTAAAATATCTACAGTCGAAGGTTGCAGGGCACGGTTACATTTATTCCAGTGTATATTAATGTTAGTAGATTCTAACTCCCTAAGTCTGAGATTCGATAAACGTTTTAAATGTAGTTGTAAAGATGTGTCTGCTGAAGGTGTTTGATGATTGTCGCGATATATGGGTTGTTGTCGTGTAGTAGTTCTGATAGGTTGGTGGGTAAGTTCTTGTCGGTTATTAGTCTGCAGTCTGTAAGTAAGTGTTCGATACTTTTGTATTGCATAGTGAGCATAACGGTGGATCAGTCATGGATCAGTTAATTAATTTGTGATACAAAGAAGCTATTTCTCAAGACAAATATTTCAGTCGACAATAATATTATCTTATTTTCCTTTCATTGAAATAATTGATGAAAATAAAAATTAAAAACTTTCTCAGGTTTTGTCACACTCTGGAAAGGTATGAATAATTCATTATTGCATCTGAAGGTACAAAGACTACTTTCATAATATGCCATTACTTACATTATACATTATTCTTCCTCTCTCACTCAAAGATCATTAGCAGCCAAAGATATTTTTCTATGTTTTGTCAAGTAGGAAGCGTTCAGCTCCACGTTCAACCCTCGATTGATAAGCTGGAACGAGTGGTTTATACTTGATTTAAGAGGTTAGTCTTAAGCAGAGGCCTATGCCATCACCACCTTCCAAGATTTGCCAGTGGGTTGCTAGAACACAGGGAAGCTCATCACTCACTAGACTCCCAGCACTGATATACTCGTATGCTCTGGTTACAAACGGTTCAACAGAAAGTCGGTCTTCCAAATCGTTTATCATTAGCTTTCTTGGAGTTAGTGGTGTAATTGTGTGGAATCGTTAAACCTCAAATCATATGGAACTGGCGAATTTCAAATCTGCGTATCTTCTTTCATTCAAGTTTTTTTTGTATAAATAGTTTGAGCTATTTTCAAAATTTGTAATTATTTCTACAAACCCTGTGAAAGTATTTTTTATAATTTTATCAGTTTGTTTGGAATCCCCGTAATTATTAGAGCAGCAGTGGGTCTCTACGAGAAATAACAAAATGACAATCCGAAAATTAAATATTATTGTTACTAACTACTCTTAACTATTTTCGTTCTTGTCTACTTGTTGATCCTCAAACATTCAATTCGACTCATTGACATGTCTGCATTTTAGTAGATTTCCCTTAAGGGAAATCAGCTATTGAAGTTGTACTCATGACGCGATTTTCGAAAAAGTCTTCAAATATCCATCAATCCTACCTAGTAGATGACGAAAATAAGGTCCCTTCAAAATTATATATATATATATATATATATATATAAAACCGCTCTAGGGGTCGCAATATTTTTCTTATCGTTATCAAACTCGATATGTGATCGTTTTATGTATAAAGAAAGATCAATTTCGTTAACGGTTGAAAACGGACCAGTGGGAGGGGGGAGAGGGGGAGCATTTCGAAATCTCTTCTTTATTATACGTCGGATAGAGAAAGTGTATACAACTAATCTTATTACAAATTTAATGTTTTAAAAATATTTGTACGTATATTTTTGCATTATCTTGATTATTAACCGAGATATTTGCGTTTTTTAGTATTCGGCCTTCAGTAAGCACCCACTCATACTCTTGTCAAATTGGCAATAAGCTGTTATATTATACTTTATTTGAAGTCTAAATACCAAATATTGTTCTCATTGAACTGTTTTGAAATAAATGCAAATACGTGGAGCACGTAGGAAATCTGCTTAGTTAACGCAGCCCCTGGTTGACGGATTTTATTCTGTTATCTTCCTATATTCATGACTTGTAAATAATGAGCTTATATAAACTTAGTTGTTTGAAATCAAAGTTAACACACTTTTCTAAGAGTATTATTTTAATTAATTGTATTTTTCTCCACCAATAAAATAGTGTATGCTCAATGATTCTTACCTCACCCATCTCCAATGCTGATTGTCAATAAAATAACTCGTGGTACAGTAGTTAGGTATAATAGTTATGAAGTGAAGTCCCGGAGCGCCTTTACATCTTTTTTCCCCCAGATCCGTTATGTACCTCAAGGCCTGACACAACATGGCCTCCAGATGAAGGGGATAACAGGATTCCCGTATAAAGAATGTGTGTTTTGACTGCTGTACAGTGTAACTGGTCACGGTAACAGTCACATGTACAATGTAACAGTCACACGTGATCAGATAGAGCTGTCAGTCGTGACAACGGCTCACTTCAAACGATTCACCCCCAAGTCTTGTATAATTGTTTTATTAGCCCGGACGTGTTCTTGTCAGGCGATTGGATATATATCATGCCTGGTTAAACTCTAGCATACCTTTTGCTCTTATTATTTGTTTTATTATTTTTTGAATTTAATGAGTACATAGATCACAGTCTCTGTTGGACAGTCGATCTACGAGTAAACTTAAATATTTATTACTTTGTAGTCTATTTAACATAATTTAAAGTTGATAAATTAGCTATGATAATATGAATTTATTAATAAGGCTCTTGAATTAATATTTTTATGTAAGTTTATTCATAGAGTTAGTTCAATCCATACCTTTTCGTCGAAAATGCCTAATAGAACTTGGGATTTAGCAAATTTCCCTCAAGGGGAATCAGCTATTGAGGCCCTACTCATGATGTCATTTTTGAAAATTGCCCTCAAATGTCCATCGATCCAACTGAGAAGATGACGAAAATGAGGTCCGTTCAAAATTATATAACTATGTATCTATCTACATATATATATATATATATATATATATATATATATATATATATACATAAAATTGTAACATCTGTCTTAAAATTGTTTTTTTTTTCCTAGAAATTTCAAATATATATATATATATATATATATATATATATATATATATATATATATATATATAAATAAAAGGGCAATTTCGAAAAATCTTAATATCTCAGTTATTATCCTTCGGATCGAAATATGTTATAGATTCAATCTTATTGTAAATGTAATGCTGTACACGTTTTTTTCACTATGTTGATTATTAACGAAGATATTTGCATTTTACAGTTATTGGCCCTGTGGAGTAAACCCCCACTCCTACTCATGTCATATTAACAATAAGCTCTTTTATTATGAAGCACTTTATTTGAAGCCTAAATACCAAATATTGTTCCCATTGAACATCTGTCTTCAAATTGTTTTTTTTTTCTAGAAATTTCAAACATATATACATATATATATATATATATATATATATATATATATAAATAGAAGGGCAATTTCGAAAAATCTTAATATCTCAGTTATTATCCGTCGGATCGAAATATGGTATAGATTCATTTTCATTTTTCTTCAAATGTCCATCGATCCTACCCAGGAGATGACGACAATGAGGTCCGTTCAAAATTGTACATATATATCTATATATACATTATATATATATATATATATATATATATATATATATATATATATATATATATATATTTGTCTGATACCGCTCTAGCGGTCGCAATTATTGTTTAATCGTTACCAAACTCGATATTTAGTCGTTTTATGTAAAAAGAAAGATCAAGTTCGTTAATGGCTGAAATCGGACTAGTGGGAGGGGATTTAGAGGGGAGGATTTTCGAAGATTCGAAATATCTCCGTTAGTATACGTCGGATCGAAAAATATTACAGAATCAATCTTATTGCAAATTAAATTTACTATAAATATTGTTCTATACATTTATTCCCTATCTTGAATATTAACCGAGATATTTGCATTTGTATTCTGCGTGTGGTCGGCAAGAGTAGGCTATGTTCGGACTTTCCGCCTAGTTCTCTGGTGGCCGTTTCTGTAACTATTTGTCTCTCGTGAATAGGATTAGAGGTTTCTTACTACTACAGCTGTTATTAGGCAGATTTCTCTATTGTATAACTTCACGTGAGAAATCTGCTTAGTTTACGCACCCCCTGCGTGACGGACTTTTTATGTTTATGTTTTATGTAAGAAGGTAACCTATAACGTTACTACTAAGTGTACCGTCTCGCCTGCGTATAGACTTATTTTTCAAACCCTCTCGCTTTTCGTTAAGGTTTTTTTTATGCGCTAATTTATCAAAAAATACCCTGCCTATACACAATATATAAATATATTTAGTCTCTTAAAATATAAATATAAAATTGTTTGGAAAGGGTGGAAAATAAAGTAAGTTCAGAAGGGCAAGATTTAGGTACGCGTTTATGAAACCTTTTTGTTCTCATGTTTCATCATATGCTGGGCCACTGTAAATGATGCAATAAAATGGCGATTTACTGCTCACTCAATCCTAACTACAATGTAACTTATGCCCTTTCTTTATGAAGCAATTCAGGGACCGACTCAAATAAAAAGGGTTTATTCCCTCGCACATTCGGATTTTTATCACCTATAAATTGTACTCATGTTCTTCATTGTGTTAGCTCAAACATGACAATATTAGCATTTGTATGTTGTGATTTTCTCTTAGGGCACTGATGCCTATTTTTGTTGTTTTTGAATTTTCAAATACGACATCCATTAAAAGCTTTATTACCTTGTCTGTTTAAAAGCGCCTAATGAAAATTCAGTATGTAGGCTGAATATCTACGTTTTACTCACTTGAAACACTATGTGTGGTAGCTCTGCTATTAGCATATTTTAGTCTCACAGGTCTTTATTTTTTCATGAAATAAATCGGCAGAATATAAAACAAAAAAATAAATAAAATACTAGCCATTGAATGTATTTCAGCATAGCTCCCCATACCTCTATTGGCACTGCTTCTGAATCCAACTTGCCATTTAATATAATTAAATTTACATTTCTATTACTAAAAAAACTTTCAGGGTGTTACAATGAAATGTGTTTCTAAAGTCAGAGATTTACACATTCTTGTTCTGGTTTGCTATAGTTGCATAAAGTGGATGTCAATTTATTATCAAACATTTCCTGTTAGTTTTATTAGAGACCAATGAAGGTCCCCATGGAGAAACAAATTTTCACGTTTTCTTTGTTATATGACAAAGAAAATGTCACTTCTAAACACGTACAAATTCCTTAGTTTCCTTTGAAAAACCTAAAAGAGTTTTTTTTTTATTTATCAGAAATATCCTTCCATAAATACAAGTGGTCTTAAATTATGTGGGATTGTTATAAAGTGAAATCAAACCAGAAGAATAAAGTTAAGAACATTAGGAGATCCATTATTAGCAGATTTCCCTTAAGGGAAATCAGCTATTGAGGACAGCTCATGACGCGAGTTTCAAAAAATTTCTTCAAATGTCCATCGATCCTACCCAGGAGATGACGAAAATGCGGTCCGTTCAAAATTTTATCTATCTCTCTCTCTCTCTCTCTCACTATATATATATATATATATATATATATATATATATATATATATATATATGTCTGTTAACGCTCTAGCGGTCGTAATTTTTGTTTGATCGTTACCAAACATCGGTTTTATGTAAAAAGGAAGATCAAGTTCGTTAATGGCTGAAATCGGACCAGTCTGAGGGGGGTTTAGAAAGGGGATTTTCGGAAAAATCAAAATATCTCCGTTATTATGCGTCATATCGAAAAATTGTATAGAACCAATCTTATTGCAAATTAAATGTACTATAAATATTGTTCTATACATTTATTCTTTATCTTATATTTGCATTTGTATTCTGCATTGGCAGGAGTGGGCTGTTTGGTACTTTCCGAAGAGAGCTCTGGCGGCCGTTTTCGTAACTGTTGGTCCCTCGTGTATAAGTTTAGTGATCCCTTACTACTTACTACACTTGTTATTGGGCAGATTTCTCTATTGTAAAACTTCACTTGGGAAATCTGCTTAGTTTACGCAGCCCCTGCGTGATGGACTTTTTTTGTTAATAAATAGAGTTAATTCGGGGTTATATCCTAAATTTATTAAAATAGAAATTTGATTTAAAAAAACAAAAACATCTATCTACGTATGTCTGGGCTTTGTTTTCCCCTCAAAATTTCACGATACTTTTTCGTTTCAACGATATCAACAATTTTTGGCTTTGGTGCATGTTTCTATGGTTGTTTTTGACCTTTTCACGGCTAAACGGCTGAAACGAATTTTATTAAACTAAACGATGAAAGAGCAAATGTAAGAAAGAATATTGAGCATACCTTGCTAAAATTAAATACCTTCTTTTATCAGCCACTGATATCTTCCGGAGCGAAGCTATTAATTAATAAAGTTTAAGTCAATAAAATCTCTGAAAAAAATTGTTTAGCACAAGGTTAAATAATTTTTTTCTGTAATCGTTGAATAATGGTAACATTACTAAACTGAAATGAGTGAAGAAAGTGAAACATTTTGCAATAGAGTGAAGAAAGTGAATTGCCTTCTTAATTAGTAATAAGTATAAATTAAAAAATAATTTGAAGTTGGAAATTAAATGCTTTTATATGTTCGTTAACATTGTAAGAATTAAAATAAATTGAAATGTGAATGAATTATTGGTGGAAATAATCAATATATTTTATAATTTAAATATAATAATAATTACCTTCCTTGTTTATAACCTGCACTACTTCACAATCATCACTAGTTGTTTTATAACTATGCTTATAACCTTTCACAACCATGCTTATAACCTACCAACAACATACCATAATCTTCACAACATCCTAATTTTGTTCATATTCTGGTTAGATCTGATCATGTATTACACGATTACTGAAAAAATTTAATATTACACTCGTGACGAAAGTAGAATTTACAACTCTCTTCGCTCGTGTGGGTAAACGTTTCACTCGAGTTGTAAAATGATCTACTTTCGTCACTTGTATAATAATTAACTATTTTCCGGTGATTCGGGTGTAATATTAATGCTTTTATACAGAAAGATCAGATCTTCCTTCAAACCTTCCATTTCTTCCTGGAGCCATCAAAATACACCAAACACTCGTTTAGTAAATAGAGTTAGATTTATTCATATTTTATTGGACAATATATACACCATATAGAAATAGACTCTAACAGAGAGTTGATATTAATACTTGCTATGTGAACTTAAATGTACTTAAAGTGAGTGTGTTTGTGTGTGTGTGTGTGTGTATAATATATATATATATATATATATATATATATATATATATATATATATACAAAACTAATTTAATTTTAGTTAATGTTTGGTTAATAGGTTTTTTTTTTAATTTTAAAAAGGGTTTTATCTCATTTTCTGGGCTACCGACTTGAAAATAACTCTTGTACAATTGTTAAGTATTTTTCGGCCTTGTCTAACAAATTCTCTTTTGCCAAGTTCATCATTGAAAGAAAATCACGGTCATTTGCCAACGCACACGTTAGCGAATGCAAAGTGATAGGTCCATATATGTAGTGATATCTCTCTAACTATATTTCTACAAGATGAAGTCATCTCTCAAGGTTTCTGAGCACCTTTTCATTGGATAAATCACTGCATATCCTTGTGACGACTTGCATAGTGCATTTCCGTGAATGTTGAAATTTTCTTATCTATGGAAGTAGCGCCTTTAGGTGCATACATATTTATAGAAGAAATAACGTTGTAATAGGCAGCTTGAGCCGCGAAGCATTTTCTATCCAGTGTTAGGCCTTTGCGAGCGGACTGCTTCAAGGTTTATTTAAATTAATAAATTCACGTTTCTCCCTTTCCTTGTGTTAACAGAGAGAGAGCCGACAAAAGTATTAATATCTCTAGGATGAGATGATGGAAGTGCCTATTCAAAACTGTAGACAATCTGGTGACGTATATCAAGATGATGCATGGGGATGTCACCCACGAGAAGGCATTAAGCAGCTCCTTTCGCGGTTTGTCAAAGCGGCAGGTGGGCGAAGACCTCGCTACCCGCCAACAGCCAGCCACGGAGTTTGTAATTAAGACTTGAGCATCTCATTAAATATTGATGTCCTCAAGTAGGTAATTGTATGCTTGATCCTTATCTACACTACGATACACGTGGGCCGAATCAGAATGGTGGCTCTCTGCCTTGTTGATTTCGGCCAGAAATTTAATTAGCCTATTGCGATATGCTTTTTAAAAATGCTATTTTAAATTAAATTTAATTAGGATATGAATTGTTAATCGCTTAAAAACGTCATTGACAGAACTTTGTTTAGATATATTAAAATTAATAGTTTAACACAATTAGAAAAAAAAAATTGTACTTATCGGTTTTTGAGAAGCCAAACATTAAATACGATTATTAAATTACAAATTAAAAAAAAAAACACTTTATTATTTAAAATAACACTTCTAAAATTTATTTGAATGACAAAATGTAATTATAAATTAGAGTTAGCCCAAAACTGGACGATATCCAATCTGTGGCTTAGAATTTTTTGAATGTACCTTGTGACTTTCAAGACAATGCTCATAATGTTGATTCTGTTATAAAAATGATAATCAGGTGTGATATTCAGCTCCCATTAAGGACAATAATTTGTTAATAAGAAGGAGCTTGCAAACATAAAGTGAATTTAAAAACTAGCAATTCGACCCGTTTGTTATATCCGCTATACCCTTCTTAATAAAGAAACCGCACTCTATGTTTTGTATTTATTCATTTAAAAAATAATTTATATTTATCAAGTGATAAAGAAAATTCTTATTATTTTTCGCTTCAGCTATAAGGAACTTGAAACTTGTCTCAACAAACAAAGATTAATATCTCAAAAAAGAGGTTGAAACCTGTTAAATTATTACCTTAGGAAGAATTGATTTTTCGTATTTCACATTTCCATTGAAAATTAAATTTAAAGTTTTTCATTATTATTTTATTTTACAGAAATTACAACACAATGTGAAATACAATTTTCAATAGAATTAGAATTTTTAAATTCCATTCTTACTCGCGAAATAATGAATAATTCTCCAAGCATTCTCATTTCACGGCTTAATAAAAATATTTGTATTCTCTGAAAAAGAATTTGGTATTTTCATATCTAAATTCCTTGGAAATATTTAAAAAACATTTTTCAGATTTCTAAATATGCCACTTACTTTCAGATTTTTAACTAAATTCCAGGTATTTTACTCGGAAACTTCCTTTATTAATTTTTTCTGATTCTAGTTTTCTTAGAATGTATTATGGTTTTTAATTATAAATTATAGTTTTAAATTTCTAAATTAAGGATAATATGTAAATGGATTAATGTATACTTATGGTAGTGGGCTATTTTTTAAATATGACCTGAAATTTCGATGCATACTTATAGTTTCTTCATATTGTTATATGATGTTATCATTAGCTGAATACAGTTTTCATGAAAAATGTAACATAAATCTAGTGTAAAGTGAGAAAATCTAAATTTGAAACGGCAGTGCCAAGCGAAGCTTAATTAAAAGTAATAAATTATAGTATGAAATACATAAATAAAGAAATATATGAAATATTAACAATTTAAAGCTTCAATAAATACAATGACTGATTCTTAAAGAATCCGAGATTCGTCTATGGGAAATCCTGAGGAATGTGAGATTTTCTAGGTAGGGAGAGCCACTTAATTTATAATGAAGAATAAAATTCTATTAGAATTACATAAAAACCATCTTCGAAAACACAAATATGGTATCTATAATGTTCAAAATTGCAAATCAAAATTTCGAGAAACCTAATTATAAAAATTAAATTCAGAGCGCACTCTCAATTGTAATGAGTGCAATGGTTTTAAAAATTACCACTAAATTAACCATAATTACATTTAAGACAAAAAAAATAGTTAATGTTATCCTCAATCTAGATTCATTAAACACACTTTTTATTGTAGTACCAACTATTTATTCAACTTTATACGGTCCTAGTCTATAAGTTCATAGTTAAAACGACTTTTGTGGGAGTTTATTGAAAAAAGTGAAAATTCATTTTGCTAATTTATTGTTGTATTTATTTTGGTTTAAGTGCACTTTTATGGATAATTTATTGATACATTCTTCATACATTTAATTTTAGTTAAGTATGTGAGCTGAATTATATTTGATATATTTTAATTGGATATGATTTTCATTTACAAATTGTAATTACAGAAGTTGGGAACCATATTTGTATTTTTTTTTAGGTTTTATTAATTGTATTTATATAATTGATTGAGGTTTGTGCCTTGGAAGTGGTTTGCATAAATATGTGAAGTAATGTGTGAATGACGACCTCTTTTGAAGAACCTAAAAAACGTAACAATATATATATATATATATATATATATATATATATATATATATATATATATATATATATACCCAACTTGAAAAATATTAAGTTACACTTAAAGAAATGTTTCTTTCACTGTATGAAAATTGGAAAGTAGCAAAGTAAACTACTAACTCATCTAAACTTCTTATTTATTGATTTCCTCGCGTTTTAATATTCTCACTATTGAACGGAAACTATTCATGGGGCTATTTAATTTTCAATTAAAATTACCACAAACTCTCATTTTAGGAATGAATTATCAATAACATTTTTTATATATCACTAACCGTGACAAAATAAGTTATAACTAGATATTTATTCATTGAATAATTGAACATAATATCAAATAAGAATGGAGGAGATAAATATACAAACACAACTGTGATTAGCTATGGATTGTTACTTTTTTTCCCTTCGTGCATTGAGGAAAAGATAATTTTATACAACCCACTTATCTGGAACTAATTTGCATTCATGTAAATTTACGAGGTGTTTTCGCTGCAATTTTAGCTTCTTCGACATTCAACATGGCTTTTTTTGTTGCGATAATGCGACATGCTCCAATCCATCAACCCGTCAGAACAAAAAAGTGATTTCTTAAATTACTCTGCTAATTCATGTATCGGACGACTACACGGTAGTTTGATGTAGCAGACAAAAACGTCCGCACCCACGCGATATTAAATATGGAGTAACAAGAACTTTTTTATATTATTTTGTCTGTGTTGCGGGCTTATATGCCTGCTAATTGCTAATGTAAATATCAAAATCATTTTTTTGTATGGGTTATTTTGGTTAGAACTAATTCAATTCATTCATTTTTTAAGATGCTTTCATAACGTGTAAACTCGTTTGGCTAGTATGCGCCAATAATGACAATTGAAATTTACTTCAGTGCTCTTACATACAATATGTGCACTGAATATCCAATGAAAACGCTATCTTGAAAATTTAAGAGTTAATTGCAGTTCCTTCTGAAACAGTACGATTAAGGAAGAATATTAATTTTGGGAGTTATCCACTAATTAAACGTTTTTGAGACTATAATAATGCTAGTATTAAAAATTGGACTTTACCTGTTATAATGATTTCTTATATTTGAAATTGATTTAAGTTATGTTGATAAATATTTTTTATGAATAGTATTTGCCATTCGACGCATGCATTGTATGTAGTGCATTTTTACGATAACTTGAATTCAGAGGTGAATTTCTTTAGTAATCAATTGGGTTTAGTTAATGCATAGATAGCCTCGTCTTTTTTAATTTTTCAGTACCTTCATTTTTTAATGTTTCTCTAGGGTTCAGGTTAGCCATGTGAGTTGTGGCATTGGTCATATCTCACTGATAAACCTAGAGTGGCGAGTTCGATTCCCGCCTGGGCAGTAGGAATATATTTAGTGACGAAGTCAATAAATAATACCCTTAGTCCCATCCTGGCTAGAAAAGGGTGGTAGTGTGTAGATAACCCGCCCCAATTAGCCATAGTAGGAAAAAGTGGAAGTTAATAAATAATAATGTTTCTCTGTCTCATTTTCCAAATCGAACCAACTGCCAACCATAGTACCAAGATATACTGCACAATATAATCGAAGATCTATATTAAACGTTTGCAATCTGCTTCTACTGGTCTCATTGGACTTGCTTCAACCAAATTTACTGTTTATCCTTTCTTATTTTTTAAATTTATTTCTCAACTTGCTAAGGGCGTTTGAGTTGTGAGTCGTTTGAGATTCATTGAAATTAAC
The DNA here is from genome assembly GCA_019009955.1 of Riptortus pedestris. Classification (NCBI taxonomy): domain Eukaryota; kingdom Metazoa; phylum Arthropoda; class Insecta; order Hemiptera; family Alydidae; genus Riptortus; species Riptortus pedestris. Next base: position 79,068,753 of record CM032232.1, read on the forward strand.
GTGTTATTTATTTATTAAGGTCTATTTTTATGGCACTTCTATCCGGTGGGGGGGGGGGTATAAGGATTTAATTTATTGAGTTCGTCACTAAATATATTCCTATTGATCATCCAAGTTAAAATAGAAGTTATTATTATGGTTCATATATTATTGAGCCATCATTATCGATTTAAAAAGCTTTGCCGTCTGTTAGTTCCGTTCTCTGATCAGAGATTTATTCCGTTTTGAGAGATAAGACCCTGAGTAGGATAGTGAGTGATTGGATAAGAAAAAGGTTGGAGAGGGCAATGTCCTTCATTTGCAAACGGTAACTTCGTTTCAGGTTGCGTCATGGCGGCTTCGTCAAAGACATCCTTCTAGTTGAGCCCCAACAAGCTCCAGTCCTTTACATTTATTCTCTTGTATTTATATATTTGCCTGAGCGTCCTTAACCCCCAGCTTATTCCTGTGTCCTCACCCCCCCCCCCAGGCATTATCCTAACAGGAGCAGGACTAATGATCCGGTGTCGTTGGGAAGACAAAGCCGCGCGGTGAGTTAAGTCCGCCTTAACTCCAGATCCAATTATATTAATGGTGGAATTTTTCTTTTCTTCATTTTTTTTCCTCATTCCTTTTATTTGTTGGAAAAGGGAGGAGACTCGACTGTGGAACCCTTCCATTCAGCCCTGAGTCTTTAGCAGCTAGCTAAGAGGAAAGCCCCCCCCCCCACAGCAGCGGGAAAACTTTCCCTTCTCTCAATCCGCGGTCTTTAATTGCTTCGAGAGCGATTTTAGTGGCATTATCTAATTATTGTAAATCTTCCATTCAAGTAACTCAAGATTTAAAAGTATTTTTAATGGATTAATTCTGTTTGAAAGGAGGAGGGGGGGGGGGACGGCGAGATGTCATATTGATTTTTAGGAATTCTCCTTTCCGTGTTATCTTTCTTTTTCTTAACTATTGTTTTATTCTTAATGAAAAGTGTACATCTTTAGTAGACAGCCATTTTCTTTTATTTTGAAAATCTCGTAGAAATATTGAGCATTAACATTATTTACCGAGGAATATGCCGCAACATTTATATTAAATTCATTACAAAATAATAAATCGTTTTAAAGATAATTTAAAGAATGCTACTTCTCGAAAAGTAAACACAGCATTTTTATGAATGGACGAAGGAAAAATCGTCAAAAATATTTCATATTTAAGAGAAAAAATATTTGTCCTGAACACTAATTTGGATAGTTGGCTACTGTGTAAATTTTGTTAAATTAGTCGTTTAACAGGTATTTTATAGTTATTTAACAAGTATTCTCTAAGAGAACCCTGTACGCAAACATGTCCGAAGAAGAGAACCTGATGATACAATCTGAGGAAGGTAGCAGTAGAGCTACCGAAAATTTGCACAATTAAGCGTGACGTGAAGTCTACGAAATATGTACTACATATATGTATTTCATTTAACATTTTAATATTTATGAATTAAGATAAGTATTCTTTATGAAGATAAAACATATTTATTTCCCTACAACAATCAATACTGCGTTCCAATTCCTATTTTTACAAATGCACAGTTTCTTAGAATAATGGGATTCAAAATGGATTTCAGCTTATTCAACTAACACCGTTAAAAAATCTCTTGCCAAATTGGCAAAGTTTAAAGGCAAATGAGGGCACCATTACAATTTTATAATAATATTTAATGAGTTGAAGAGAGTTAATATCCAATTGCATTTTTTACTGATGGTTATAATTTAACTCTTTGGTTGAGAAGATGTGGACGTGTTTAAACGTGAGCATGTAGGGGTAAAAAAGTGTTAAGAGCCGCCTCGATAGGGGGCTGAATGCAAAATAGGCCCTCTGAGCAGATATTGAAAGTTATGGGGTTGAAAATGCTATGTATAGGCACCGGCTCGACAATATGGCTTCCTCCAACTATGATTTGTGACGAGGGATTCTAAGCTTCCTTTTCCTTGTTTTACCTTTTCGCCATTGTTGTCTTTTAGCAGAACGTGCAGGTGCTATTTTTTTTTTTATTTGTATGCAAGAATATATTTTTTAATTTTGCCCAAAATGTACTTTGCTTATTTCGAAGAAGGATATATATGTCTCCTTTGCAGCAGTTAACCCCCTTCTGAAATTGTTTGAATGAGTTGGCATACTAGGTCAAAAAGAAAAACATTTATTCTTCTTTGGAACATCTTATTCATTTTCACCCCATATAAAGTTAATTTGATTACATTCGATTTATTTACATAATATCTCTTATTATTTCCTTATCCAATTTTTACGTTCTCTTTCTCTCTCCGTACACACACACACACACACACACACAGACACACACACACACACAAACATGTGTGTGTATTGTTAAATTTCGTTGGTTTTTTCTTTTTTTCTTTTTTCTTTTTCTTACTTACATGTATAAAAAACGGTCTATTCCACTAAACCCACATTAATGTTGGTTGTGTTACAACTAAAGCAATTGTAGTAGTACAAAGTATACAAATTTATATATATATATATATATATATATATATTTCGACTCTTCAGAGTAGCAATCTGATATTTTCTTTTGCACCGTGATTAGTGACCTTCCAGCTGTACCTTCTCAGCATTGTGAGACAATTAAGAAGCTACCCAATTGATAATGTTGATGAGGTTTGTATGTATTCCTGCTGAAGTTATTATGAGGTCCTACTGCTGTATTTCCATTTTATTTCTTAAACATTGGACTGTTTTTTAGTTCTTTGTACAGGGTCTAATAGGGTCGTGTTCAGGAATATATTAGGAACGCGTGATATTACTATAATGCCCATTAAAACGTTCATCCAGACTACATTGCAAATTTTAAAAATCCGCTCTGATACTTTTAGGGTGATAATCTAAACTTCTTAATTATAGAATATCTTGAGTCGATACTGGCTTTATTGAAGTCAGACACAATTCGAGATTGTGAGGTTTGTGGCATGATGTACAATCTCGAGTGGTTTTAGATTTTCCAATTTTCGAAGATTTGGAAAAGAGACCATCCGGATTTCAATTAGGTGGTAACTTTAAAGGGATTTCAGGATTTTGTAACAATTTTGACCCAATTCAAATAAATTATTTATGTTTACAAATTCAAATAAAAAGCTCAGAAACATTTCACAAGATCTAATATTGGCAAATAGAGGAATTTTGTGAATGCGGCACATCTTCATGATCTCATGATCGTGGAAATCTTTACTTACATAAGAGCTTAGCTCTCATCCACTCCACACCAAACTGAAAACATTTGCCCTTTGACAATATAATGATCTTATCGTCAGGGTTAGTGATAGTTTATCAAAAGCAAGTGTATGTTTCGTATTTGACCTAATAATTCCGAAAATTACAAGTTTTGAATTTAATTCATGATTGTAACTTATAATTTGATTAAAATTCAGCTTTGAAAGTCATGTTTTGAATATTCAATGATTTTTGAGTGATTAGTAGCTGGCGAGGATTATTTAATGTAGATGCCTATGAATATTCAATAGCCTGAATATTTTAATTACAATATAAGAATGTAAGTATTTAGCAATTATCGTTGCATGGCGTTTAGTAATATGAACTCTGGTGCAGCCGTTTTGAGGCTACATTTTTACGTACATTTTTTTATTTCCTCACTATTAAATAAATTAATGATAGAGTTGTGTTATTAATGAATAGGATTTTGTAAAAACTGCCAGGAGAAGTTGGGCGATTACATCCAGCTTGAGAGATCACACGATTCGCATCGAGTTATAGAGCAATTTGAATATGCAGGAGGCATATTAACTCAGAGATGTAATTTTGATGACGTTCGGTGAGGCTCATTGGACATCAGTCGAGATAACTATATCAACGCCTTCTACATAGCTCACTAGGGATTTATCAAACTGCAAAATTTTGAATTGTTGAAACATAGACACAGTGTTATTAATGATAATACCACAGCTAGCCTATGCGAGGTGTGGCTGTACAATGATTTTTGCAACCTGATTTTTGGAAAATCTAAAGTGATGAATTTTGAGTTTATTTAGAAAGATCAAGTGATGAGAGTACTCAATAACTTAACAAGATTGGTTTTGTAACATTTTTCAATACGAATCATTAGAGCGGAGCTATTCTGAATATTCGAGCCCCCCCTCCTGGTATTAACAATGACTTTTAGTGTGACTATGAATTTTAGTGTTCAAGTAAACAAAATATTGGTTATGGTATAGATCAAATTAACGTTTTCGAGTAAAGAGCATAAACTCTTATGCCATGACATCTTCGTATATGCATGCATCACACAAAGTAAAAGATCAATGAAAACAATATTTAGCGATATTTAAGTAGTTCCTGATATAAAAGCTTATCTTTAATATGTGATGATATGTGGGGGTTTACTGAACGCGGAAAACTGAAATATGTAAATATTCATGATAGAGATACAATGTACGTTTATAAAAACATATATAGAATATAACAATTTCAATAAGATTGGTTCTTTATAATGTTTCAAACCTATGTACATCGACGAAATTTTGAATTTTCGAAACTCCACTCTCCTTATATTTACATAAAAAACAATATTTCAAGCAATCTAGAACAGGTAACACGGATAGTTTTACATAAAACATTCAAATACCGAGTTTGGTAACGTCTAAACAAAACTCCTAGGTTGGATCGATGGACATTAGAAGTTTTTCGAAAATCGCGCCATGAGTGTAAATAACCTCAATTGCTGATTTCAAATAGGTTGTAGAAGAGTTCGCAGTGTTTATCAATTTTCAATTTAATCCTATCTTTGTTTATAAAATGTTTACTTAATCAATAATGTTTACATATCCTAAAAAATAATTAGTTAAAGTGCTTTTATGCATCAGTTTCAACCAAGATTCCTCATCTTTACGTTCCTTTGAATTCCTTTCGGCACTAACGCGCCGTCATCAGGTGCTAAGAACAAAAAAAAAAGAGACATGTTTAAAGCCATGTGATGTAACAAAAGCTTACATTTGAAAATTTTCAACTTAAATATAATTACTAAAATCAGTCATGCCCAATGTCTTAGCTTAAAACATTAACATTTTTTTACGATTGACTCTGAATTTAAAGTTTTTACAATTGACTCTTTTTAAAGTTTTAAGATTTTACGATTGACTCTGATTTTAAAGTTTTTACGATTGACTCTTTTTAAAGTTTTAAGATTTTACGATTGACTCTGAATTTAAAGTTTTTACGATTGACTCTTTTTAAAGTTTTAAGATTTTACGATTGACTGATTTTAAAGTTTTTACGATTGACTCTTTTTAAAGTTTTAAGATTTTACGATTGACTCTTATTTTAATGTTTTTAAGCTAAGACTTTGTGCATGACTGATTTTAGTAATTTTATTTAAGTTGAAACATTTCAAATGTAAGTTTTTGTTACATCACATGGCCTAAAACATGTCTCTCTTTTTGTTTTGTTGTTAGCACCTGATGATGGCACGTTAGTGCCGAAAGGCCTAGTGCTTTTATAAAGAAATTGGTGGGAAGACTTCTTATAATTAAGACCTGTTTTCCGGAAGAGAAAAAAGATCATTTTCGACATTTAATGATTTATTATATCCGAAAGCCCTCTAAACGGGAAACACTTTAATTCTCTCGAGGACTGCAGCACATAGAGGAGTTCATTGCGCAAAAATCTGAGAAGTTCTGGGAGGACTGAATTAAACAATTGCCTGAAAGTTGGCAGCTTGTGATAGATCGAAATGGGTCAAACATAATTGATTAAAAATATTTACAAGAATCTAAATTTTTTATTGGAATTGCCAGAAAAAAAAACGCTAAGAACTTATTTTACAACCTAATATTAAGGGATGTGCTGAAACAGATGGTTGCAAAAAATGGACTAGGTAGGTTTGAGCATTATGAGTGATTCTTAAACACCTTGCCCGAGTGTCATTCGCAGACGTTTGCATTTGTATTAAACAGCTGTTTATTATATTTGATTACCCCAGCCTGGAATATGATTGGAGGCCGAGGAGGGAACAGGTGTCTGCCATTAGTGGAGACAGAGACTGCTTGACGCCAGGCTGTTGCCGCCATCTCCCACGCACCTCCATTCTCCCACTCTATATGCCTACGCTTCTCTTTATCTTTAATCTACCTTGTCCATTATGCCAACCTAAATCAGCCACCGCATAGCACGGCTACCTCATAGCCGGGTCGTCTGTCAATTTATATACGCTTCTCAAAAGTAATAAATCCAACAAAGAAAACAAGTCCTTCTCTTGCCCGGGCAGAGAGAGGGGCATTGATGATAGCCACAATACATATCATTAATTTTTTTAATTTGTATAATTTGGGACCTTCGCAACTAGGGCGAAATTGTTCTAAACAAAAACAACAAAATCAAAATATCATAAACACAAGATAAAAATAAAAAAACAACCAATAGAATAGAAATACTACAAAGAACAGCATATACTAGAAAAAAAAGTAATCTGTAACAACAAAGTGCAACCAAACACAAAAATAGAAATTAAGAAAGAATAACAAAAGGCCAAAATCGATAACAACGAAGATACTAAACAAAAATAATACTACAACCAAACTAAACAAAATACGACAAAAGAGTGAAACGAAACAATAAATAAAAATTATTTACAAATAAATAATATAATGGCTTAAAATATCATTAATTAAATGCACTAAGGAACTAATTAAAAATATAAAAAAGAATAAACAGACGTATTACAACAATAAAAATAAGGTAAAATATAACCAATACAAATTTTTAAACTAGAAAGAAAGCTTATATATATGTATATATATATATATATATATATATATATATATATATATATATGTGTGTGTGTGTGTGTGTGTGTGTGCGCGCGTGTGTGTGTGTGTATGTGTATTTGTTTTATATGTAGAGGGACTGTAACTAATAAAGGACAACATTTAAAACTTTTAATTCAAAACATGAATATATGTTTCAACAGAAAATACGTCCAGACAGACTTCTACACGGCACAATTAGTAACAGGACATCGTTCACTAAATTCTTACTACCACCGATTCAACATAAAAGACAAAAATACTTGCCCTTGTGATTACATAACTCCACTAACATGTGAACAGTTATTATACGATTGCCAACTATTGACTAACGAACGATAAAAGAAAAAAAAACGACACTGAACGAGACAAAGGCAATTGTCCAATGGAATAAAATAAGATATTTTTAAAATATAATGATTCACTTAAAATATTTGCAGAACATGCTTTTGACGCAATAAATAGGTGGAATACTTATTACAGTTGATAAAACAACTATACTTAAAATTTACGTATACTCAATAAATAACACTTGTTTTAAGACTAATAATGTCCTCGTTATTAATTTTTCATTTTTATTTACCTTTATTATTGTTAATTGTTTATATATAACTTGTACTCTCGAAATAATTTATATATAATGTATTTGTAATATACTCTACAAATGCATGTGATATGCTAACATGCAAAGGCTATGCAGATAAATAAAGGGCCTTCTTATAGGTTTTTCCACAGGAAGGAAACAAATATATATATATATATATACATATTAGCCCTCCTTGATAATTTCAAAAGCTGTAATTTGGATTTCAATTCTGGCAGAAGTGAATATTCGCTAAAGCCTAATTCTTTTTGTAAATTCACTTAATTGAAGAATATAATATAAACAGCAATAGGAGCAAATATTGGCTTTGTGGTTGAACCATTAAGATTGGCTTAGATTTTCTCATTCATTCAGGCAACTGAATACTAGTAACATCACTGTCAGGTTATTCACGGTAAGTGTTTGTCTCTCTCTAAAACATTAAGAAATATGGAGTATTATTTTTCAATAAATTGTCGTTGATTGAAAATATTGTAGGGAGGCTAAAGCCTCATGTAATGGTAGATGTTGGCCCATAGTTGCCAGATGAACCAAACTATCAATTATAATGAGAAGCTATTACTAGAATCTATTAATCATATTGTCAGCTGTTGAGAGGAATGAGTTTATTGCTTCCTTGGCGGTTTGTTTGTCTTTATCCCTAATACGTGGGCCACTTATTAAAATTTACATTGGAGGCTTCATGAATCAGCTTTGTTTGTTTATCCTCTATTGTGCTATGTCTAAATAAATATATACATTGCCAAAACAGATCATTTATGACACTTATGACATTATGAATCTATGCTTTTATATCCTCCTTGATGACCTCACGATCATAAGAGTTTTATATACATACTAGCGGATCCGACAGGCGTTGTCCTGCATGATATTTCAAGCGATTAGGATATTAAATTTAATAATATTATGTTTAAAACAAAAGCTACTTTTAATAACACAAAAAACAACTTTTGTAATGTGCACGTTTGTCTAAAAACAAATAGAAAATGAAATATCGCGAATGTTTTCTTCAGGCCTCCCTTCAGTTCGAACCTAAAAAATTTAATATAGCTTATAATCATGGAAGAATTAATGCTAATTTACATATAGAGTTTTGTTAAGTTCGGTTCAATCGTTAGAGCCCAATAAAATTGTTGGCTCCCGCTTTAATTTTTTAGTAAATATCTCGTTTATGATTTATTATACGACAAAAGTGAATATATAAAAGCTACTCTAAATAACAAAATAAATAACTTTTATTCTGTGCATATTTGCCGAAAAACCAATAGGAAACGAAATATTGCTATTTTTAATTTTAGGCCTCCCTTACAACCCCCACTCTTGCTCCACCTGCCGGGCAGATTGTGAATCTAAACCATTCAGGGCGTCCCCCAACGGCATACAAAACAATTCCAGCCGTTTAGGAGGAGTTTATTGACATACAAACGTACAGTAGAATTATATATATAAAGATAATTATCTGGGTTAATTCCAGTGACAATTAAGGTTGGAATCTGTGTTATGTGTGGGTGCATTTACAGGTTCCTTGTTTAATAATTCCTCTTCATGAAATTTAAAACTTTTTCTGAAGTATATGAAAACACTTATTGTGTGGTATTATTCCTTTCAGAGACTTTTCAACAAATTTCGTTCTTAAGTACTCTAGATTATATTTCCTTTATAAATGTACTAAACCTAGACGAAATTCCTTTGTAAATGTAAACAGTGGATGGTGTCCCTGAGGAGAGAGGAAACAGCGTCAAGTTCAAGTTGGGAATAATGTTAGTGTTAGCTGGCTTAGAACAAACTAAAACCTCGCAGGACTAGAAATGAGCCAAGTTCTCTCGGGCTAAGTTACCCACTCGTCCTTTCCACTCCATATATTACAAAGTTTTTTAATTCCTGGTTCTTTAACTGCTCGACTTGTTCCTGTCTCGCAATGTTTCGTTTACCCTTTCCACTTTTAACACTGTAGCTGTGTTACCTTGGAATTTGGTTTTATTATTTCACTATTACTCAGTAAGGTTAAAATCTTTGTATGTGGTCTTGAAAATATCAACTGTTATTACAGTTCGATTATTACTGAGTCGTAGTGTAGGAGCTAAGGAGGTGTAGGAGGAGGAGTAATTGTGTAGTCCAAAAATAAATAAGCCACCTGGCATTCGGTCGCCAAATCGAAAAAAGGCCTAATAGAACGTGGAACAAATCTGAGGATTATTAAAAAAAATTAAAAGGTAAAATAATATTAATAGCAATCAATTTTTATTTATTGAAAGAGTTAATGAGGGTGCCTTTTTTAACAAATAAAAGCGGAATCATTAGTTTTATATAAAAAAGTCTGTCACGCAGCGACTGCGTAAACTAAGCAGATTTCCCAAGTCAAGTTTTACAATAGACACATCTGTATACTGGTAACAATTAACACCACAGTTATGATAAATACAAACGGTAATGAGAAATCTATTAGTCAATTTTAATAACCTCCCAACGGAAAGTATATGAATTGTAACCAATTAGGCCTGCCAACCGCTCAGAGCTGAACAGATAGATAGAAATATTCTTCAGCGGAAGATTACTGAAATATATCTGGATATAACATACAAATCTCGTAGAAAGCTATTTACTGTATCTGTTCAGCCGTCATTTGAATTTGAATTTCCCGCGCTCGCTGAGTTCACAAACCCGCAACACACATGCAGATCACCAAGGCTGTGGCCTACAGCGGAATCTACGTTCCAGCTCAAGAAGGCATCGTCTAGTTACAAAGTTACGGTCAGCTGGGTTTAGACGCTCTTTGGGGTCGTTTCTACGGCCAGTGGGGCTTTGCCCCTCTCCCTCCGCTACAGATAACCGCTTCATAGATAACCGCTCAGTTGGGATTCACCCGTTACAGATTATTCTCAATCTTTCATCTCCCGCAAAGCTACCATCTTATGGATCACTGCAACCAGCTAGAAGACAGACTCTTATAGGGAACACAGAAAATAACTACGGCAGAAGACTCCTCTTCAAGAAAAGTATGTTTCCCGCAGGTACCTATTTCTCATAATGCTAGCATTATCTACACAAATTATTAAATGAGTACTCACACAATATAGGACCGATCGATCATTCTATGTATATATATTATTGGATTGCCGCTAAATTATTTTATAAAGTTAAGTTTCTTTTTGTTTCTTGTTCAACCTCTATATCTATAAAGTGTATTATTATATGTTGCTTAATCAATTTAATATACTTGATTCTTTGGAGAACTCAAATGATGACCCTTGTTATTTCCCCTCATCTTTCCAGAAAAATAGTAAATATTTCAGTCTAATGCTCTCTTATTCTTGCCTTTAAAAAGCTTCCCGCCATTACATTTTGGTGCCGAAACTAGGAAATAAAGAGCTTCCCCGCCCTGACATTTTGGCGCCGAAATAACTCTATTATTATTACCGCAAAAGCTAACCGCACGCCCTAACAGTATCTATTACTCTAACTTATTATGAATCAAATTAATTTTTATTTCAATCACTCACATTATAGTAGTTCAAGAACAAAAGAAGGGGGATCAGTAGAAGGTATATACATATATCTCACAAAGTAGAAGTTGAATGAAAACAATATTTGGCATTTAATCTTGGAATAAAGTGGTTCATGATATTATAGCTTATTACTAATATAACATGGGAAATCTGCTAACATTTATATATCGAGCTTGTTAAGAATAACATATACTGTAAGATAGCCAGTGCGGCAACACACATATATATATATATATATATATATATATATATATATATATACATATGATATATAATATACATATATAAGAGTTGTTCGCAATATTGACTTGCAAAATATAAAAGGAAGTTATGTAAAAAGTACGATGTAACAGCTTTGCTTAATGGAATTCTTGTGTAACCATTATCAACTAAATAAAGAATAAAAATAGAAATACACAATTATGACGTAGACTGGAAAAGAGAACGGGAGAATGACGTCAGTTGGCCTTAAAGCTCTGGGCACACTGATACAATGACATGTATGAGTCATAACTTCAATACATATTCATCACTTCCCTAAAATGGTCAAATCCGAGGAATGACTCCTTTGATATTTAAATTATTATCAAGCACGCAAAAAAACGTCGTGACCAAATATAAATTTGGATTCTTACAAACTCTCAGCTACTAAACTGTTACAATGCATCAAATTGCCTTCTATTATTGTAGCCTATTCTTTTATTAGGTACCTATTTCTGTAATAGGTCTTACACGGAGGCGGAGAAGAAACTGTACAACCTAAAGTTCCGTCGTCAATGCAGAATCTAAAACACTGGAGGAAACACAGCTAGAGAAAATTCATTTAGTGACAAACTCACTGAATGAAATCCTTAGTCCCACCCTGGCTAGAAACAGGTGGTGACACTATAGATAACCCGCCCCTATTACCTGCAGTAATATAAAAAAAAGTCCGTCACGCAGGGGCTGCGTAAACTAAGCAGATTTCCCATGTGAAGTTTTAAAATAGAGAAATCTGCATACTGGGAACACAACACAACCAAACGGTAATGAGAAATCTTTCAGTTAATTAAAGTAAATCCTAACTGAAACGGCTTCTGAATTGTAGGAATAATTTATATTTTAATAACTCAAATTTTAGTAGTCCAAGAACTAAAGAAGGCGGTGGGGGGGGGGGATGAACAGAGCGTATTTGCATAAATCTCACGAATTAACGAAGGTAAGGTAAGGTTAGAAGAAGCTTCCACCTGAGCCGAGTAGTTACGGAAACGGCCGACCTAATCCGAACTACCCGACCACAGACTTCATAAAAATGCCAATTTCTCGGGTAATATTCAAGATAGAGATTGAATGTATATAACAATATTTATAGTAAATGTATTTGCAATAAGATTGATTCTGTACAATTTTCCGATCCGATGCATAATAACGGAGATATTTTGAATTTTCGAAAATCCCCCCCTCTAAACCCCCCCTCCCTCTAGTTCAATTTCAGCCATTAACGAACTTGATATGTCTTTTTACATGAAACGGCTAAATATCGAGTTTCGTAACGATCAAACAAAAATTGCGACCGCTAGAGTGTTAACAGACAAATATATATATATATATATATATATATATATATAAAATTTTGAAAGGACCTCATTTTCGTCATCTCCTGGGTAGGATCGATGGACATTTGAAGAAATTTTTCAAAAATCGCGTCATGAGTACGACCTCAATAGCTGATTTCCCTTAAGGGAAATCTGCTAAAAACGTAAATAAATAACAGCAACAAATCTAAATGCTGAGTAATCCAAGTACTGGCTACATTGAAATCGCATAGTACTTGACTATCTGATGGTGAATTGTTTATCCTTGATCCTGGAACTTACAAAGTAAATATAGGTTCATCTTTGCTACATTCCACAGGTAAAAGGTGATTCTACTGATTAAAGGGCTAGACTGTTTCATCAATGACAGATAGACAGATAAATAGCTTTTTTCTGGTTTTGTAGAAAAAGTAAACACTATCCTTTTGTGAACACATCCAACCAGCTTCCTTCATAATTCCATCGATCTGTGGAAGCCATTAATGTCAATTTGCCTTGAATCCTTGAATAATATCGGTGTTATTATCGTCAAATAGAAGTGGAATTATGGAGAAGATGTACGATTCGTGATGGCCATTCTTGGTATTTATGAACTATTTTGAAGCATTTATTGACTAACTGCTTATTTCTCAGCTCCCACCTGTTGAAAGGTATACTTTCAGGATATTAGGTATTCTTCGTATAGCTATGACGTTGTGTTGCTGAAGGCCGCGTTTAAGAACGAGATGAAACCAAGATTGTGGCTGCACAGAGTTTTATTGTATCACTTTTTAAAATGTTCAACATATTCCACTATTTTTCCATTTTCTATTTTTTTTTTTGGCTATTTCCCTTAAGTGAAATTAGCTATTGTATTCATGTCGTGATATATATATATATATATATATATATATATATATATATATATATATGTTACCCCTCCAGCGGTTTTAATTTGTTACTAATCCCATATTGAAGTGTTTCAATAAAAAGTACAGAATAGCATTCGTGGTCCAATAATTTATTGGCGAGATATTTCGAATAAAAGTTTCCGATCCGGATCATAATGAGGATATTTTTAATCTACATCTTTCGTACTACAAATAAGGTCCAAATATCGAGATTTACACCGATTTAATGAAAATTTCTCTGTGTGGGGTCCTAATTTCTTCTTTTAATAATAAAATATGGTGTGTAGTTGTTTTGTATTATTCTTTGTCGTATGGAATAGCGTAGCGAATTGAAATTTGAATTCAAGCAGGCTTGTACAAAAGCAGAGACTTCAACAAATTCCTTTAAATCACATGTCATCTGCACTACCATTCACAGGAAAATGGCTAATTAGAAATCAAAGATTTTTGAGCGATTAAAAAATTTATTTGTTGGAAGGATAAAGGACGAATAGTTCTTTATTTAATAAAGCCCGTACTCCTGAAGTTTGAAGGATTCATTATCCTTTTTTTGCTGCCGAAGCATTTCAGAAGTAACCCCTATAACAAAGCCTGGATACAAGCACATTTACTTGTTATGTATTTCTGAGTATCGAAATAGACTGTCATCGAAATACTTTCTGACTAAGCCCAAGATTATAGTGTCAGAGTTGAGTGAGTTTTCAGAAAGACTGCAGGGGATGGGGCCCCAGTAGCGAGCACATTAGTTTTAAAGTCTTGTGAGACGCTGCCTCTGCGGGCTCAAGCAGCCGTGAAATTGGATTGTCTTTCTCTCTGCTTACTGAGTATGTGCGCATACCGCTCTGAAACGCAAAGGGGTGGGGGTGCTGTAAATGGAACCTTGTCCTTTAAACAACTTCAGCTTAAAGAGATCTCCAGTTTGTTTATTTTGGATTCGCTATTTTAAATCCGAGTATTAATTACATGGTAGTGAAAACTAATTCACCAATAAAGAGTTCCGCCCAGGGATGGGAATATTCCCTGTAATAGCCTCGGAACAAACCCTTGTTGCCATTTTATAATTGTGGTGTCCTGTGATCCTGAGCCGTTTGAATATTTGTAAGTATAACTAACTACTAGGCTGGAGGACCAGGAAATGGATTAAACGATTCCATACTGTCTGCATCCATTCTGGGCTTCCAGTCTCCACAAACCTCCCTTCCGGTTATCCAGACACTTCTGCTTAGCCCTTGAAAATGTTGGGCTTTCCAGCCCAAGAAGGTCAAATGCTTGATTATTCCCTGCCAATACACATCAAAGATATGCTATTCATCACTCACGTTCCTACTGAATTTCTTGTCACCGGAGAACCGGATAGAAGCCCAGTCTCAAAGTTGGGTGACAGCTTAGCTTCACCTATAAAACTTAGAGTGGGGTCCTAGGGTTTGAATTTGCCCCTTTTAGCATCGTAATTCAATGAATTAATTTTTGTGCCACTTTCGAGCCTCTTGCGATTAGAGGATATTAATTTATTTTATTTTATTTTATTTTTGGAGAAATATAAAATCACCTAACTAAGTATTAACACTGCTGATTAGAGTTATTCGATGACAACTGTTCTAGTTGAGTTGTAAATTTACAAAGAAAAGTGAGAATCCATATTACTTAGTTTATCTTTCAACTAACCTGACCACCTTAGCGATCCTGTACAACTTTCTATTTATTTTTTTTTAACAACTGCCTCCGGTCTGGAAACCATTTAAATTTTCTCCAGGGCTTCCCTTCAAGGAAAAAAAGTTATAAACAACTCAGCTAGTAAAAAAGTACTCCTCGATGGCACATTGATGAGTGTACAGAAACAAGAAGGGTTCATAATATGAAAGGTGTAATAAATAGTTTCCGTAATCTATGTCCAAGTAATTATTGAAAATTAATCTGAAAGCGAGCGGTCCTATATAAAATTAGTTAATATTATTTTTTATTAAAGTAAATGAAATTATGTCATATTTTACAATAGGATGAGATGTAAATCCATTCAGTAACCATTTTTGCATGCTGCCGCTAAACTACTCGAATAATAAAGAATGATCTGAGATTATCCCGAAACATCAGGGGATATAAGATTGTTCTTCCTCACTTACAGCACCATGATACTTCTGATATTCATAACCTTTCTTTTCTTCCACGCCAAGACTTGTTTAAAAGGTCTACTATTCGAAAAGTAGCCGACAAACCAATGGCGTCTATCCTGGAACTGTTTCAATTGCCCCTCTGAAGCCGCCCAGAAAACAAGGAGGACAGTCGTGAAGTCCTTGAAACTTCAGCTGTGCTGCTTGCTGCCTGGTGCTTAGCAAGATATATGATCGCACCTTCTCTATTCACAAAGGCACTTCACCACCTTACAGTAATATACATTCAATAGTAATGTTTGCGCAGGCTCCGTGCTGTTTATCTTACTCCCTAAAGGAGTTGCGTAGGGACTTACTAACTTTAACTTACTCACAAACTCGGTAACTCGCTCCTAACTTGCTTAATTTCAACCCAGTTGTACGGTGAAAACGTTACTAATTTCCAAATTCACCTGAATATTAAATGTGGGAATTTCCAAGGTGGATTCGATATTTCAGAAATTCTAGGTAACGTAGAATGATGCTTACTAGTAAATCATACATTTCTTAGACAGGCACTGTGTATATATATTTATTTATATATATATATATATATATATATATATATATATATATATATACTAATCAGAGAAGGTATGGTGGAGAATGCCTAGAGATTAAGTGATGAAGTTTTAGCATGAACAAATGAAATAAGAGGGGGTTATAAATTTCTATATTACTCCATATCTTTCATCTCCGTTAGTTCTACAGTTTAGATAATAACAATATTCGTGGAAATATTTTCTCAATTATGAGCAGATTACTATGATTCTTGAATATAGCTTATTTAAGTCTTAAAATGCTCTCTTCGATTTTACCAGAGAAGATAAAAGTGTATCTTTTCTTTAATATAATTTTCTTTGAGAAAAGTTCTAAAAAAAATCAGGGAGAGAACATTTGTGCATACTATACCTGTAACCGAGGTAATTTTAGAGAGATGAAAGTAAATTTTTCTGGATTACTGTGGTTCTTTAAATTTCTTTTCCTACAACACACATTACACACACGTACCAGTCTCTTTGACAGCTCTGATTAGACTTTAGGGTATACGCTCCTAGATTTTTAATTTAATATCAGTTGACATTTGAATTTAAGTTAATATCCGTTGTTGTGAAAATGAGAAGCTTTAAGCGGGTGAATATTTTATTGTACCTAGAATAAGGGACAAACAAGAGGCCTTATTAGCCACTTGACATTATACTTCGGTGATTTGTGTCAGAACTGCCGAGCTCACCGTCGAGTCCTAGCGTTTACATTAATGACGAACCGTCGCGACTGCTTGTTATTAATTATAACGAGGAATATCGCAATAGGTACAAGTCTCCATACCTATAGAGGCCTTTGCTTAGAAAGTAAAAAACAAAGGAAACGGTATTATTTTTATGCTCCTGGAGTTTTCTTTGAAGTCGACTATGAGAGAGGGGAGTTTAGAAGAGTGCGAAAATAAAACATTGAAAATTTCCCCGTGCCTTTTACAGATACAGAAAATATGTATACAACTTTTTTTATATGACATAAGAGGAACTATAAATTATGGTCTATGACATGTTTTGATCTGATGAAAGGAAAAGAATTTCTATGAAGTGCAAGAAATCATTTTAGTAGTTTATTTAATTTAGTAGGACTCCAAGGAAGTCATATTGTTTGGACATAAGGATTTTCTTTTTATGTCTTTTCAGTCTTGTTATTAGATGTTTTATAATATAAAATATGTTTTCCAACACATTTTTCATTAGTCTTATCGATTTTAATCGTGTGTTGGAACTAAAGCCTGGGGCACTCCCATATGTATACATATTGAGGAAGTTAGTTTTTTATTTCAACAGTAAAACTATGACGTTGCTTCTTAAGAGCTCAAGTATATACATAAAGATTTGCCTTAGGCATTATAGTGGGTCTCAAACGGTTCAAATAGAACCAAAATTCTAGTATTACAGATTTGATTTTGCTGATGATGATAGACTCAGGGGAAATGGAGCCAGAGATAAGGAGGGCCCTGTTATTTGTGGACGGGGAGAGTAGATATTCTCTTTTAATGTACAATTTAATTCCACTGAGTATTCCTTGCTATTGCATTTCTTCCTCCCAATATCATCATTTTTTATTTTCAAGCAGAATAAAAGAAAAAAGTATCTGTCCTAATAAGTAAATGAAAGGGCGTTTAACTTAGTAGAATATGGAGCAGAACGGCAAAGCAAAATTTACATATGTCATTTTCACCTCACAATCTTACTAATTATGGTCAGCTTAGAGAATTCTCAATTGAATGCATGAATTGACCTACCTTTGACTTGGCTTGTAGATTATTTTCTAGATGACAAAGATATTTTCAACTGTCTCATCCACAGTTTTATACTTGCTCCTTCTGTCCAATTTCGGCAATGGCATCAAACGATTAAATTTCAAGTGACGGCAAGGATTAAACAATGTTACAATGTTTATTGAGACTAAAAGAGCTTTAAGAGGCTAGTTTTATATATACAGAACTAGCTAGAGCATGTGTGTTTAACGACTTACTCGGATCGTTACTGCTGTTGTTAAGGAAATGGCTCCTGAAGAAGTTGAGTAAAGCTACCAAACACGTCGGGAGGAGGGGGGGGTGTTAAATAAAGAGTTTATTACAGAAATTTGATTATTATTTTATTTATTTGTACATGAGCACCCACAACTTGGCGATTATTAAATAATGATGCACACACCACACACACAAAAAAGAGAGAGAAAAGTAAAACATTCTTTCTTTTGAATACTTGCTATTACTTGTTACTGTTCTTTTAAAAATGTTATTTTTCATAGGGGTATATACAAACCATTGTCGTATGGGAAATGTTATCATTTAAACTATAATATTGGATTTTAACTGATGTTTGCTAGGATTTATTCCCGATCCCATATCTGGATGTCGTACTAGGACATCCAGATATCTCACCATACCTCATATATCTACTAGGACATCCCTATCTCAAAGTTGATAGGGAAGGAGTTGAAGAAGATGAAGCTAGCTACTACTTTAAATACCAGATGTTCTCTCATAGCTTTCACATCTCTGTTGCACTGCTGCTTGTTGTTGCCCGCAAAAAGCAGGAGTTTTATCATATGTGCAACATGCGATATAACTTATGTGGGCCAGAGTGGTCTTGTTCCGTATTTCTCGGCAACCAGACATTCAGAGCGAAGGACACGACTAATAAACTATAAAATATGAACTTCTCTATGAAGCGAAGAATGGGAAAAATTAAATATAGGTTCTTACATGAACTTTAGAATGAAAAGTCAAAGAGAAGGAATGTTAATAAACAGAACTAATTTGCTAGGCCTAATTGCTTGCCTGTAAGAGCTATCACTGGCTTTCCAGAGGGGACTTCGGTTACAGCTCAAACTTAGTAAAAGCTGCTTTTATTTTTACAGGTAATGTATGTTTTATAATAATTCCTTCTCTTTCTTTATTTCCCCAATTATTTTTATTTACCTTCACTTCTCTTTGGTTCCTTTGGCTGTCCCGATAATTTTGCGTGTCCCTTAATTACCTTATTTTATATAATTAGCCCTCATCTCTACTCACGCCACTTCTACTTAAAGCGACTGTATCAATTAACATCTCATGTCCAGTTTAAATCTCAAGTCCTTTTTACATAGGCTTCCTTTTGATTTTATATATCTATGTCTTCTCTTAGAAAATTATAAATACGGTATTAAAGTGTTACAAAATGGTTTAATTAATTCAACCTGTTTCAGCTCTTCACCACTTCATTTTAACCTATGTTCAAACTTGTAGGTGTTTTTTCTGAATCAGTTCTACACAAAAAAATACCACTGATGATGACACCAGTGCTCAGAAAGTGCTATTAAATATAGTCTCCTTTATGCAAAAACCTTAACTACTCAAGATATACACGTTTGTAGAGCAGACCTACCTCGTATGACAGATTCAACATATGGCTGTTAAATATGAATGTGCTGTGGTGAGGGCTAGTGCAACAGATGATGTGTTAATAATTCAGTCTGCCTCGGGCAGCAGTTACTAGGTACTAGTCCCTAAATGATGACAATAATTTGTCACCACTCTAACATTCACGCTCCATATATGCTTCCATTGTATGCCAGTCGTTTTCATTAATAGCCCTTTGCTAGTTCAATTCTAAACTTCGCTACCGATTGGCTGCGTAATAATTTAGTATTCATTCAAGAACAGAATCCACCTATAGATATAAAAATTCCTTCGCTAAGCGGAAGCAGTAAAAGTTCAATGAGAACAATATTTGGTATTTAGGATTCAAATAAAGTTCTTCGTGACATAACAGCTTATTGTTAATATGACATGAGTAGGAGTAGGGGTTTGCTGAAGACTAAAAACTAAAATATGCAAATATCTCGGTTACTAATCGAAATAGTGATTAACGTACATAACAAAATTTCTAGAACATTACATTTGCAATAAGACTGGTTCTATCATATTTTTCGATTAGACACATAATAACGGAGTTATTAAGAATTTTCCAAATTCTTCTCGTCTAACCCCCACCCCCACTTATCCGATTTCAGCTGTTAACGAACTCGATCTTCATTTTTGCATAAAACGTTGAAATATCGAGTTCGGTTACGATCAAATAAAAACTTGGGACCAATATATATATATATATATATATATATATATATATATATATATATATATATATGAGTACAGATATTTTTTTCCATAAAACTCTCATAAAAGCTATATTGAATATTATAAAATTCAGATCACGATATCTAATTCGTTTTTAGCAGTGGGAAGATTAATGTTTCGAATTGTAAAAAATTAATTACTATTTAATTACAATTTCTGGACTTCACCATTTGTGATTCAATTAAAACATTCCAAGTATTTCAAATATTGTTTTTCTTCTTATTGAACCCACACGTTTAAGTCTGCGAGTGTTAGCGAACTCACTGACAAGATTATTATTGCCTTTCCAAACCTAGATGAAGTTATATTTCCTTCATAGCAAATTAGATTTGAAAGCATAATGTAAAAGGAACGTTTCCTCAATTATTTATTTAGTAGTCTGCTTTTAGCGAGTGCCAATGATTAAATTACAAATAAAATCAGTCGTATCGCTTTCCAATATATTCAACATAATTTGGGTTATAAAAAAACACTCAGCCTTCAGGTAATTGCCTGTACCACCAGTAGGCCATTAAAGAAAACGATATGACTCCGGCCGAATTCTAAAGAGTACTTACAAGACATTTTATATTGATATAGATATTTCGCGGTCATCAAATTAACTTATTTCTTTTAGATATTGCAAGGTAGTAGTCTAATACCACACTACATTTATGTTATGTTGTGTGCAAAGTGGACTTTATATTGTATTTTACGGTCTGGTCATCATTAAGTATTTCGCAGCGAGTTTGGTTGCTTCAATTTCTTGGTATGACTTTTTTTTTTTTTTTTTTTTTTTCAGAATTTCAATTTATTTATTTACTTTATATAAATGTATATTTATTTATGTGTGCCGCAATTTTAGCGATTCACACTTCTCATATTATAAAACTAAGAGTTGGTATAAAAACCTTAAAATAAAATAAAAATTTGTTAAAATATCTACCGTCGTTCGTCGGCACGGTTACGTTTTCTCCAGTGTATATTAATAGGTAGCAGGTTCAAATTTTTTAAGTTAAGGTTTGGTAAACGTTTTAAATGTAGTTGAATAGATGTGTCTGTTGGATGTGTCATGATTGTCGTGATGTAAGGGCCGTTGTCGTACAGTAGTTCGGATAGGTTGGTGGGTAAGTTCTTGTCGGTTATTAGTCTGCAGTCTCTAAGTGTTTGATAGTTAGTTGTGTATTGCATAGTGTACATAAAGGTGGTTCAGTTCTAGTCATGAGCATTTATTTATTTAAATAAATAAAGAATTTCAAACATCAAGCTTGAAGTTCTTCTAAAAGCCTGATGAGATAGAAAATACGATTTTCAGGAGAAAATTGGTATTCATAAAACTGCCTGTATGGAATGCTAGCAGTCCACAAGATACATATAAAATAGAGAGCAGTGCCAACGTTTCCCATAGAGAATTTGCAAGGAGTAATAAAGTTTATGACTCTATTAGGGAGAGAAAAGAACTTGGATGATCAATAAAAAAAGGAAGGCGTAATAATAAGACGGAAGGTAGATGGAGTCAAACTAACTTATAGGATAGGGTGGGCTTATAAAATTTACGACTGTGTCGAGAATACGGATTCACTGTCAAATGGCCGTATCTCCTTGGATTGCTTTCAATCCGGAGCAATATGTATAAAACTTTTATACCTTTCCTCCCGCTTCCTAAATTCTATAAGGGGAATCTGATAGCTTAAGTTCTGAGTGGATCATAAGAGAGATAAGGTAAAGTTAAATATTGCAATACGTGAGAATGGTTTCAACTTTTATGAATTTTAATACTTTTTTTTTTCATTTTTTTTTATTTATGGATTTTTAGAAATATTTGTGTTGTAAAATGTTAGTTCGTTTCCCTATTTTTTTTAGGGAAATGGAGCATTTTGGAATTTTCAGATTTCCTGGAAGGAATTCCATTTTACTAACCGAAAAATGAATAATAAAGTGATGTAAATTTTAGTTAAAAATATAGATAATTTTAATCTAAATTACATGTATTTTTTACAAAAATTATAATATAATTTTTAGTTTTCATCATTATTTGTGGAAATTTAAGGTAGTTTATTTTCTTTTTTTTTTTTTTTTCTTTCTTTTTTTTAGGAAAATAAGTCTTTTTTGAAAGTATTCCAGAAATCCCCTTTTATATCTACATGAGGCTAACAGTGCAGGCTTAGAAGGTGATATCCAGATCCCACCATTTTTGTAATTTTTAATAGAATGTAAAATACACTTATAAAGTTGAATCAAATAACTTATATGCAGTGTATTTTATTTCCCGAACATTTCGTACGTCACTCTTTTTTAATGTTCACTCTCTGTTAATATTCAGCAAGAAGAATATTCATAGAAAATATGAGCGGAATTACAGAATGAATACAAATCATGATAACAAAGAGAATGACCATGGGAATTGGAAAAAGTCCGTCACGCAGGGGCTGGGTAAACTAAGCAGATTTCGAACTTGTAGTTATACAATATAGAAATCTCCATACGAGAGCCGAACAGTTACGGCAAAGGTCCGAACTAGCTTTTGGCGGGAAACTCGTCCGTTATCCGTTATCGGTCCAAATTTAATAAAATGCATATATCTCGGTTAATATTCAAGATAGAGAATAAATGTATAGAACAATATTTATTATAAATTTAATGTACAATAAGATTGGTTCTATACAATGTTTTGATCCGACGTATGTTAACGGAGATATTTCGAATTTTCGAAAATCCCCCCTCTAACCCCCCCCCCCACCTCCCACTGGCACGATTTCAGACATTAACGAACTTGATCTGTCTTTTTGCTTAAAACTTTTAAATATCGAGTTTGGTAACGATCAAACAAAACCGGCCGAATTCAAAAGTGTACTCACAAGACGTTTTGTGTTGGTTTAGATATTTCTCGGTTACCAAATAAACACACACACACACACACACATATATAATTTTGAACGGACCTCATTTTCGTCATCTCTTGGGCAGGATCGATGGAGATTTGAAGAAAACTTTCGAAAATAGCATCATGAGTACGACCTCAATAGCTGATTTCCCCTAAGAGAAATTTGCTAATAAAAGTAGCGACTTTTGATTATAAAATGAGAATAAAAGAGAAGAAATAAATAATTTGAAATAATATGAAATGATGTCCATGAGTTCAAATGGGACAAACAAATAGAAACATAATCCAAACAACGATAGAGTTATGAAAACCAAAGATTTTCCTTTGAATGAGGCTGAAGTCGCAAGAGGTTCATGAAGAATGGAATTGAATATTGAGAAATTTTCTCTCCTTCCGCTAGTACGGTTTCAGCTATAACGAACTTGACCTTTAATTTTACATAAAACGCTTATATATCGAGTTTGTTAACGATGAAACAGAAATAGAGACCTATAGAGAGGTAATATATATGGGCGTGTGTGTAATTTTGAACAGACCTCAAGTTTATCATCTCCTGGATAGGATCGATGGACAATTGTGGACATTTTTCGAAAATCGCGTCATGAGTACGATCTCAAAGCTGATTTACATTATGGGAAATTTGAAATATTTGAGATTACAATACTTTCCTTACTTTGCACAAGGAAGTAAAAATGTATCATCTTTTTAATGTAATGAAGATGTACAGGGTCAATCAAAAAGAATGAACTGATTTCAAAGCTTTATGGTGCTTTACACCAGCATCGCAGCAGAACACGTTGTGAAGCGATGCTGGAAATGGAACATGATGATGATGATGAGACTATAAAACTGGTTAAGTACATGTGTACATGTGTCTTTATTGCAATCTGGTATTACTGTTGGTTAATAAGATATAGCTTAATGAAATTGGGTCATTCTTTTTGAAAGACCTTGTATATATAATCATATTGTTTGAAATATATAAATATATGATTAGGAATACAGCTACGTTGGTAGTCATTTATGACACATTATGCAGACAATTTTATGTGGTTCACTCATTGGTTGTGAATAATGGAGTTGAAAGAAACTTCCGGCATACTTTCACAGGATAATTTTTCATTGATCTGAGTAATAATTGGATTGGAGTTAACGAGCAATGAGGGATAAAGGAAATTCCCTGGAGTCTATCCTGGAGGGAAGAGATGCCTGAGAAGTTGTCTGGAAGTTGGCAGTGCGGTCTATCTAATCGAAGAAGGGTGAGTTCTGGAGTTGTCCAAAGGAGGGCTAAGATTTGAGGGCGCTGTTTTTACCTTGCCTCGGGCCTTCCAATCTCATCATGCTTTTTGCCTGTTTTTATTATTAGCATTTACTTATATAACCTACCGGTCCTGCCAAGAATATCTATCGCTTTACTGGTTACTTAAAAGAAAAAAATAATATTTGTTTAAGGAAGTACACCATCGTATGACACAAAATAGTTGGGAAAATAAAATATTTTAGAAAATACAGTATAATGATTTTCTACAATTTTCGTTTAAAGTTTGCCTGAAGTCATGATGAATTATCTTGAAGGCCGTAGAAAATTACAATCAAAGATGAAATAGGATACTCCTAACCACAATATCTAGTTTTCTATGAAGCTGCAAAAATATCCTACCACTTTTCCTATGTTATTAGCAGATTTCCCTTAAGGGAAATCAGCTATTGAGGTCATACTCATGACGCGATTTCCGAAAAATATCTTCAAATGTCCAACGACCCTACCCAGGAGATGACGAAAATGTGGTCCGTTCAAAACTATATATATATATATATATTTGTCTGTTAATGCTCTAGAGGTCGCAATGTTTGTTTAATCCTTATCAAACTCGGTATTTATTCGTTTAATGTAAAAACAAAGATCGAGTTCGTTAGTGGCTGAAATCGTAGATTTGGGAGGGGGTGGGTTTTGAGGGAGAATTTCGAAATATCACCGTTACTATACGTCGGATCAAAAATTGTATAGAAACAATCTTATAGCAAAAGTAATGCTCGGTAAATATTGTTATTTACTTTTTTGCTATATCTTGATTATTAACAGAGATATTTGCATTCGGGGTCTCCAGTAAACCCCCCACTCCTACTCATGCCATATTGACTGTAAGGTGTTATATTATGAAGCACATTATTCCAAGCCTAAATGCCAAATAGTGTATTCATTGAACTTTTAAGTTTTGAGGTAAATGCATATACTTGGCGCGCGTGGGAAATCTGTTTCGTTAACGCAGCCCAGCGGGACGGACTTTCTTTAGTATTTCACTCTATCCTGAGCTCTGTGTAAATGCTTACATAATAGCGAACGGATATATTAGATCTGGAATTCCATTGAGTGAGAAGTCTCTCTGGAGAGAGAAAATATATATTAAAATATTCCAATTTTATTACTTTAACTAAGTTAATTCCAATAATGAGATATAGTGTACTCATGAAGGTATTTTATTTTTAATCCTCATGGCACAACACTGTTCTTTACATAAAAGACTTTACCGCACTGCAACTAAGTCGCACTGAATGCACTGATGATCACTTGAAGACAGCTGAGAGCAGTAACTAACTCGGGTCGGGCAGGGCTTGTCGGAAAACATCGAACAGAATACCCAGAAGGAACTAGACGTTGCCTAGAACAGTCCCGGCACTAGTGGACACATCTGACGCCAAGAGTCCTTCATCGGTTGGGTCCTTACATCTCCTTCGTACTTCTTAAATATGCGATAAACCATGTTTAATTTTTCATGTACTTACGCAACAATATATTAAAATATTCCAATATTGTTACTTAAAAAAAATATTTCCAATAATGAGATATACTGTACTAATGAAGGTATTTTATTTTTAATCCTTTACTTATAGTATACATGGAATGGTCTTTTATAACAGTCTCGGAATGAGCAATCGCGGTAATAGTTGCGTGGACGGAGTATGGAGCAAATTGAGGGGGACAGCTACTGGCAACCACTCGGCTAAATAAGCCATTGTCATCTAATTATAATTTGTTGAAGAGCCCTCGATATTCAGGACCGATCGATTCTCTTGAACCTCGAGTTTAACCTTTGATCAAACATTGACACGATGTCTGTTTTCACTACAAACATTTAGCTAGGGTCCCACCTCTTCGCCGCCCCGCCAGTCACTGGTCATTTACCCAGTTTTGAATGTTCAGTTCAATATTCTGAAACTGTCGAGTTGACAGAACGCATGCCAGAAAGAAACTTGCTTTTCGAAACTGCTTATAAGATCATGCAGGTTGATGATTGGAAATGAAGTATTAATTGACCAAATAGAACATCCGTTGCTTAATTCTTCACAGGGCAGTCCAATATTCCTCTACTGCAACATTGGCAAATTAATAATTTTCTGTCACTGCATTTACTAAATACCAAAGATATTTAGTAAGATAAAAAACTCCGTCACGCGGGGACTTCGTAAACTAAGCAGATTTCTCATGGGGAAGGTTTACAACAGATAAATCTACATACGGGTGACACCACCGTGATTGTAAAGGGAAGAAATACAAACGCCAACAAGAAATCATACAGTCAATTTACAAGTTAATAATATCTACGATGGAAAGCGTTTGAATTGTAAACAAACCGAGCAGCCAACTTCGTAGCGCTGAATAGATAGAATTATTCTAGACCGGAAATATGAACAAGTAATGAAATACATCTGAATATAACATATTCATTTTATTTGAAAACTATTTACTATAGATAGCCAAGTAGTTTGAAATGTATAGGAATAATTTCTATCAATCAATCACTCACATTTTAGTAATCCAAGAACAAAAGAAGGGGAGTCAACAGAAAGTATTTGTTTGTATCTCATATAATAAAGGTTTGTTGAAAACAATATTTGTTATTTAACCTTTTAATGAAGAGGTTCATGATATAACAGCTTATTAATAATATGACACTAGTACGAGTGAGGGTATATTGAAAGCGGAGTATAAAATCCAAATATCTCCGTTAATACTAATTATGCAGAAAATATGTATAGAGCAATATTTATAGTAAATTTGAAATAAGATTTTTTCTATAAAATTTTTACGATCCGACGTAAGGCAACTGAGATATTTAGAATTTTCGAAATTCCTCCCCTCTAAAACCCCCCTCTCCGTCGTCCGATTTCAGCTGTTAACAAACTTGACCTTTCTTTTTACATAAAACGACTAAATAGTTTGGTAACTAGTAAACAATAATTTCGACCTCCAGAGCAACAAACAAATTTATATATATACACACACACGGTTTAGAACGGACCTCATTTTCGTCAACTCTGTTGTATGGGGATTTGAAGAAAAATTTCGAGAATCGGGTTTAATGTAGAACATTTTTTTATTCCTAATTTTCAGAAGATTTCAGTTTACTATGTAAACCGACCCAATACAAAGCTTGTTCGTTTAACCTATGTATTGCTTTCAAATTTTTAGCCAGTTACGTTTTGGATATCTTCGTCCATATGACCTTCGATTGTACTAACGAGGATAATATTTGGGTTTACGGGCTGAAATAGGGTGTGGGATTATTTTCATGATGAAGTATGCCGCTCCTGTGGCTTTTTCAGAGCGCTGACCAACAACATCAAGAAACGCGGATCGTTGTTAAGATTGCTAGGATTCCACCATTCAGGGGTGCAGAAAGGGTGTAAGCACACCCACGTTCGAGTAGCCTACCTATTGCACCCAGGTTGGGGACGTGCAACTGTAAAAAGAAATATTGTGAGGAATGATTTACACCCTTCCATATGCAAAAAGTCCACAACCTTCTGGAGCGCGACTTTGTTGCAAGAGTACATATCTCGAGGTGATACTGCAGGCTGCCAACTGGTATATTGGGAACCACATTTTATGGACTGACGAAGCAAGTTTTACACCCAGCGAGGAAGTAAATGTGCACAATGCCGAAGTATGGTCTGAACACAACCTACACGCCACTGTATGCACTTCTTTCCTGTTCCTGTTAAACATTTAGTTTGAACTCTTAGGAAACGCGTCTGTTATACATATTAGGCTCAATTCCGGAGTATTATTAAATACTCCTCATAACATATCCTATTTATCCTGAAATACTGGCCAGTAGAGGACTGGATTAATCATTATCAATAAGGCATTGTTCCCTATAAGCATTTTAATACGCAAAGAGCACTTACAGAAATCAAGCTCCATCATCAGTGCCTGCTGGTTTGAGTCTTGTAGTCTGAAGAATGACTCGTCTGTTTTCCTTCAGGCTACATATAACCAACATGTTCAGCACGTAATTACCTATATTTTTGAAGATTTCTCTTTAATGACAGATACTTAATTAGTGAACATCGGATAGAATAGCATTTTCTTGCAAGATGGATTTTGGCTGATTTGGTCTAGTATATTGGCCACCGACTTCAATTCAGGTAAACGCTTTAGGGAATTTATCTTTGTTTTGAATCAGAAATAAGTTTTATTCCTTCTGTTATCTTTCAATTAAGAACTTTATACATATTCTGGACTCTGGATTTGTGCTGGCTGGTGGAGGTCCATCGTCAACGGAAGGATCAAAAAGGTCAAACACCTCCACTCTTAATACTTCTTTATTACAGGCAAAGTACTGATGATGGGACGGTTCGCCCCGAAAGTACTTTGCCTTTAATAAAGAAGTATTAAGAGTGGAGGTGTTTGACCTTTTTGATCCTTCCGTTTTATATATATTGTTTTTTTGGGGGGAAGGAGCCAGGATATACGTTTGTTTTGGTTGCTGGTATGACAATTTCATGACACTGGGGCGAACCAGACCATCCCAACATTTCACATGGTATATTATACCATCTGAATGGTTATTAAACAAGTAGGTTTTAGAAGGTCTTCACCATTTCATTTCAGGTTCAAATTATTTCAAGGAACCTTAGTCAGTAACTTTTCATATTTAAAATATCGCCTTGTTTCAAAAACATTGATGCTCTTTCCAATGGTGTAATCAGAATTTCTCCTGATCTCAGAAATAAGAACTTTTTATGGAAAATTTAAAACTTTCAAGAAAATTCATAGTGAGCAATATCTTCAAAACCCTAATCAAAAGGAACATTATATGGACCGACAATCCTGATAAAACGTTTTTAGTGTATGAGCGTGAGTGGTTGCCACCTAATTTAAATTTGAGGTTTTTCATAATGACCATTAAATTTCATTCTCTATTAAGTTATATTTTAATTGAGTTATGCTAGCATTGCTTTGTGCATCTCCATTAAATTCAAAAGGACCATGTATTTTTTTTATTTATTCACTAGGATTCGCAGTGTGTGTGCGATGTTGATAGCTTCGTTTTAAAAGGAAATTCGGCGAAAATCCGTACCCATCTTCATAGAAACATCTTTATTACTAAAAAGTTACTTTTGAAATTTGTAATAATCTCCAAAGATTTTTAAGCTCAGACGGATTATAATTCTAGTTTTTATTTTACTATTTTTTATTTTTTTTTATGTTATTCCTATACATCCCCCATTCACCCATATAATGCGATCATTAATTATAAAATCATATATATTCTGCTGAAATCACGGCTATTTCAAGTGCAAATGTAAAAATCTATCTTTAGTAAAAATTCATAATTCTGCTTAAAAAAGGGCACTGTGAGTTTATATTATATAGTATCTATGATTAAACGCGAACAGTTTTAGTCATGTCACTCAAAACTTGGAATTGATATTTTTATCTCAATATTTGGCATAGAGAAGAACAAATAATATTTCAATATTTATACTTGAGTTTCAAATTCAATTTTTACTCCTCTATTTATCAAATTTGATTTGAGGGGCAGCAATTTAAAAATCCAACACTGTGCTGTATAATGGTGAAATTTATGTCAATTTCGCAAAACTTTTATTCGAGCACTTCTTCAAAAAATAGGTTAAAAGCTCATTCAACAATCTAGCAGTTTCTCAATATCATCACATAACTTTGTGTACCGAATGCAATTTTATTTTGACGTAAAGTCTGAGTCAGTCTTAACTCTAGTAATAATACAAAAAAATCAAGGTTAACTTCTTTCCACGGAATAGACTTTTATTTATAAACTCAATTCCACATAAAACTAATAGGATGTTGTTTATGATTTACTTTATCTAAAACGATTAATAATAATTGTATTTAGTAGCTATGAGTAGACTGGAAGAAATACTGGATTGAAATTGCCGGGTAGTGCCTTTGAGGTGTAAAAGTGAGCTGGAGTAATTGGTACTTTGGTCTGCTCGTAAACCGTAAATTTCTTCCGTTTCCGTGATATCCTGCAACGGCGGAAATTATACCTTAAATAAAGGCATTTAGCCTTTGAGTTGCACTGCAAATTGCTAACTACACAGTGCACAGGAAATGGGCGTAAAATATGTTTCTCCCGCATGATACTCCTATATTCCAGTTTGTTTCACCTAAAGTCTGCGAATGTCTTCGGTATTTTAGAGATGCCAAAATAAGATTTCTTCCTCCACGGTATTTATGATTTTCAGTTTTCATAAAATATTTAGTGAACCGGATAATAGCAGATTTCTCTTAAGGGAAATCAGCTATTGAGGTGGTACTCATGACGCAATTTTCGAAAAAAAAATTTCAAATGGCCATCGATCCTACCAAGGAGAACACGAAAATGAGATCCGTTCAAAACTATATATATATATATATATATATATATATATATATATATATACACACACACACACACATACACACATATATATATACATATAAATATATATATATATATATAAGTATATATATATATATATATATATATATATATATATATGAATGTAAATATATATATGAATTCTGTTAACATTCTATTTTTGTTTAATCGTCACCAAACTCGGTACTTAATCGGTTTGCGTAAAAAGAAAGATCAAGTTCGTTAACGGCTGAAATCGAACCAGTGGGAGGGGGGGGGTTCGAAAATTCTAAATATCCCTGTTACTATACGTCGGATCGAAACATTGTATAGAACCAATCTTATTGCAAATTAAATTTACTATCAATATTGTTTTATTTACTATCAACATTTATTTTCTATCTTGTATATTAACCGAGATATTTGCATTTTCATAAAGTGCGTTCCGATAACGGATGAGATGAGATCGGCTAAAGTCGGTTCTATTCTTTTCAGCCGAAAGCTAGTTCGGCCGTTTCCGTAACTGTTCGCCTCTCGTGTGGAGATTTTTTCTATTATATAACCTCACGTGGGAAACCTGCTTAGTTTACGCGACCCCTACGTGACGGACTTTCAGAAGTTATTTAGAAGTGCAGATGGATCAGGGTTTATGGGAAAGTTGAAACCTAGAAGGCTGTTCAAGAAGTGATGACAAGAAAAGATTTAAGTTAGGGACAGTCAAAGGACGATAAATTCTAATAAAGACTAGGGAGTGGTATTTCTTTGACTGGACATTCCTAATCGGTGGTTACTGACAGGGATCAGCTTGGAATAACCAATGATAATGGGGATCATGTGATGCAGGCTCATCTAGAACGTAGGGATTTTTCATTAAATAACGAACAGCTAAATGGGAAATTATTCATAAACTCTGCCTATTTTGAGAAAATATTTATATTAGATCAGAGAACAAATCACCGACGAGTTACGATATAAACAGAATTCAGTTCAAAATTGTCGTATTGCCTAGCAAACACTAATATTACTCATAATAAAAATGGACGTAAACTGACAACAATGAACTTTAAACTTGTGTCTAATGGATAGAGTTGAGCACTATATCGTAACATTGTAAAATGAGCACTGACTGACCGCAAGTAATTTAATAACTTGATATTTGAATTAGATTTTTTTCTAGAATTGCTAACGAATAGTTACCGAATATTTTTGTTTATTGTAAAAATGAGCTGGAATGAACAGATTTTGTTCGCATTTCTGGGAGCCAAAAAGAACCCATTAATCATTTTTGTTTAAAAGTTGAAATTAATTTAAGGAAACTTATTTTATTCCAAGTGAATATTATAATTGAAATGTCGGTTGGCAACATCAGGGATTCGAAGCGAGCAAAAAGCTACCTAATGTCCACTCGTTGCAAAGTCCTGTGGTTTTTGCGGGACGGACTTTATCACTGCCATGTGCGCCTTGTCAAGTTTCTTCTACTATCTCTCCGACTCTTTCTTATTCTTAGTAAATCTCGGCTTAATGTTTCTATTTATATGCTATTTTACTGACCGATGTAAAAAAATAAATAAATAAAATGTTTGTTTAAGACCCATTGTTTTGTGAATAAGAATTATATATTCTTATATAGGTCTGATGTGCGCCTCAAAACGAGAGCAAGCTGACGATATTAAACCCTCGTAAACGCCGTGCGAGAAATAGGTATTTTCTGAAAGTTCACAGCGCAAAACTACCAGCAACTTTTTATTCAACATAGAGAATGCATAGAAGGAATATTAGCGAAAAAGCAACATAGAACTTTTTCAAAATTATACAAGTTTTTTAAATCCTTCTTTAAACACCGTGTTTGATTTGAGCCATTAACGACTTGATCTTTGTTTTACACGAAACGTATAAATATGCAAGAGCAATTTTAGACGAATGAATATAATTATGTATTACGTATCCAAATTATACCGGATGTAACATCTATTATTTAAGATTGATCAGAGTGCCCGCGGACCTGCATGGGTTCTTCAAGTGCTTCATTCTGAGTAGCGCGACATACTCCAGAACAATCTTAGAATATTGTCCTTCATTTTAGCAGATTTCTCTTAAGGGAATCAGCTATTGAGGTCGTACTTATGACGAGATTTTCGAAAAATTTGTTCAAATGCCCATCGATCCTACCCAGGAGATGACGAAAATGAGGTCTGTTCAAAATTATATATATATATATATATATATATATATATATATATATATATATATATATACACACACACACACACACACACACACACACACACACACAAATATATATTTGTCTGTTAACGCTCTAGCAGTCGAAATTTTTATTTGATCGTTACCAAATATCTAATAATATCTAATCGTTTTATGTAAAAAGAAAGATCAAGTTCGTTAATGGCAGAAATCAGACAAGTGGGTGGGGGGGATTTTCGAAAATTCGATATATCTCTGTTTCTGTATGTTGGATCGAAAAATCGTATAGAACCAATAGTATTGAAAATTAAATTTACTATAAATATTCTCAAATACATTTATTCTCTATCTTGAATAATAACCGAGATATTTGCATTTTTCATTTTTCTGCCTTCAGCAAACCCTCACTCTTACTAATGTCATATTAATAATAAGATCTTATATCATGAACCACTTCATTCCGAGTTTAAATATTGTTATTGTTATTCCAATATTGTTTTCATCGAACTTCTGCTTGGTGAGATATGTGCAAATACGTTCTGATGAACCCCCCCTCCCTTTGTTCTTGGACTACTAAAATTGAGTGACTAAGTTCAAAATTATTCTACAGTAATAGATATAGTAAATAGTTTTCAATAAAATTAATATGTTTTATTCAGATATACTTCAGTAGTTGTTTTTCTTTCGGATGAAGAATGTTTCCACCTATCTGTTCAGAACCTTGAGCGGTTGGCAGATCTGTATTTTTACAATTCAGACGCTTTCCATTGTTGAGGATATTAAAATTAACTAATTTCCCATTACCCTATGTATTTATTCGCTTAATATTCACGATGGTGTAATGTCTTTACCAGTATGTAGATTTATCTTTTGTAAAACATCACGTG
Source organism: Riptortus pedestris (assembly GCA_019009955.1). Lineage (NCBI taxonomy): Eukaryota > Metazoa > Arthropoda > Insecta > Hemiptera > Alydidae > Riptortus > Riptortus pedestris. The sequence continues at coordinate 79,102,556 of CM032232.1, forward strand.
GGAATTCTGCTTAATTTATGAACGATTACTGGCGAATTTTATTTGTGAATATACTGCAGGCGTGTCTCTGGGAGAGCATTCCACTGCTAACGCAAGTGCAACGTTGCAATGTTAACACATGGTTCTTGAGAGCATTAATAATCCATCTGCCCACAATGTTTACCCCATACTGCACAGCCGTAATGCCACAGCCTAGGAGAGATTGACAGTCTGTCCATTATTATTCGGTTGGAAGTTGACACGGAGATTAGCGCCGGTAGACATATATCCTCAAACAGATGGCCCGTGACTCTGAGATTACCTCCCCACTACTCCCTCTCTTACTTATTATATTATCCTGTCGTGATTTAGTGGCCACTGCCCAGCTCGGTTCAAACACCTCCAAAGGTGGATTTAGATGGCCGCGTTTCTTTCATATAGATTGCCTCTTCCCGAATGAACCAACGAAATCAGTTAACATCTAAACTCCAGGGACACATTAATATTTCCAGTTTCCCTTTATCAGTTGATTGCTAAAGAACGATTTATTCTTTCTTATTTTACAGAACAAAACAGACAAATGTCTAAGGGAAAACGTCCGTCATGCAGGGACTGCGTAAATGAAGCAGATTCCCCTAGTGCTGGTATAACACTAGTGATCTCTTATCACCACGTATTCTCTATTTACACAAATAAAAAACCGGTTAATAGAAGAGGGGGTTACTGAAGGATAGCATGCATAGAACAACAACTGTAGAGCTTTAATAGTTTAACAAGATTGATTCTATAACATTTTACCACCGGACAAATAATAACAGAGATATTTTGAATTTTCTAACTACCGGTCCGATTTTAGCCGTTAACGAGCATGATCTTTAGTTTGAAAGGCTTATATATCGAGTATGGTAATGAAAAAAAAATTGCGACCACTAGAGTGGGTAACAGACAACTATATATATATATATATATATATATTACAGTTTTGTACGGACCTCATTTTCGTCATCTCCTAGGTAGAATTGATGGACATTTGAAGAAAGTTTTCAAAAATCGCGTCATGAGTACAAGCTCAATAGCTGATTTCCCTTGGGGGAAATCTGGTAATATGACATGATACTTGATGGTATGAATATGATATGATATTTACTATAGAATCAGTATGTGTGTGTGTGTGTGTGAGTGAGTGTGTATGGGCAGAGAGAAAGAGAGAGAATTCAATTCGCTGAAATTATTATTTGACCCTTATTAATTTGGATAATTAAATGATGAGGGTTTAGAAAAGGCGTAAAATTAATAACACCGTTCTTATGCATTGTGTAGAAAAAAATGTTACTGCTTAAAATGTTTAAAACATTTATTTATGCCCTATATCTAAGGTGATTAGCGTGAGTTGCACCCTCGCTACTTAATCTCATTAAGTACGCTATAAAGCTTATCATTATATTTTGCTGCAGATTTTAATTATTTTTTAGATGAATTAGGATGTGTGCATTATCTTGTTATCTACCAGTTATTAATTCAGCTATGCCATGGGGTATATCAAGATCTTTGAATGCATCTCTAAATATGTGTTTTATAATTAAGTATTGTTTGCAGTATTTAGTGATAGTGATTCGTGACTATGTCGATAAGTAAGAATGAGTCTTATAAATTCTTTATAATCATGGTCTCAAGGTATGACTTTAATGTCACGAAATCTTAATGGTCTTGTTAATTACTAAAATGTTAGTCTGGTTATATTTGGGTCTTATTAAGGAAGAAATATGAATAGAATGCGTAATTACGTCATCTGTTAGTCATTTCTGTACAGGAGAATGGTGATGCACTGCAAGAAACTAAAGTGGAAATAGGTAAGGGAAGATCTACGGGAACAGGAAGGCCGTTGGTCACAAGCATTGCCACCAATGGGATTAAGAAGCTGGTGGGGAGATTAAGGAAAAGATGGAGGGACTTTTTCGAGAGAACTGTAGGCCCCGAATGGAGGTTGGCAAGAGATAGGAAAACTTGGAGGGAGAAATGGCTAGACATCTCCGCCTTCCAGTCACCTTTGGTCACCTATTACCCTTAGGAAATTAAAAGGTTGTCACACAGGGGCTGCGTAAACTGAGCAGATTTTCCTCGTGAAGATTAATAATAGATAAACCTACATACTGCTGACACAACACCACCGTGAATATTAAATGAATAAAGACAAACGGTAATAAGAAATCTTTCACCTGCCGGCGGAAAGCGTCTCAAATGTAAACAACAGGTCTACCAACGGCTCAACGGAAAGAAAAACAACTGAAACACATCAGAATATAACATATCCATTTTATTGAAAACTATGTACTATACCTAGCACAGTAATTTATAATGAATCAGAATAAATCTTATCTCAATCAATCAAATTTTAGAAGACCAAGAATTTAAGACGGGGGGGGGGGCACAAGTACATATTTGCATCTATCTCGTATAACAAAGGTCTCTGGAAAACAATGTTTGGAATTTACGCTTCGAATTATGTGGTTTATTATGTAACAGAGTATTGTTTATGTAACACGAGTAGCAGTGGGGGTTTCCTGAAGGCTGAAAACTGAAAAATGCAAATATCTCGGTTAATATTCAAGATAGAGAATAAATGTATACAACAATAATTATAGTAATTGTAATTTGCAATAAGATTGGTTCTATAGAATGTTTGAATCCGACGTATAGTAACGGAAATATTTCCAATTTTACTAAAATCCCCCCCCTCTAAACCTCCCCCTCCCATTGGTTCGATTTTAGCAATTAATGAACTTGATCTTTATTTTTATATGAAACATGAGCGTTAAAAGACAAATATATATATATATATATATATATATATATATATATATATATATATATATATATATATAATTTTGACTGGACCTCATTTTCGTCATCTCCTGGATAGGATCGATAGACATTTGAAGAAAATCGCGTAATGAGTACGACCACCAATAGCTGATATCCCTTGAGAGAAATCTGCTAAAAAAAATATTATTATAAAATATAATTCAATTGCGTTGCAAAGGTATGTCGTTGTTTAAATAGTATTTTTATTATGTCACTTCATTATTATTTTGGTTTATTGGAGCATATTGCTGTTTGATTTATCTATGGCACAATAAAGGCTTAGTCCATTCTACACTGTTATCCATAATATTTTCCCTATTTTTTTCTTCCACTTCTGAATAATAAAATCTGATTAGTATAGTTTAATAAAACTACACTATAACTTATAAAACCTTCAGAAGGTAAAATGGTAGCCGTGACTTTCAAAATGAGTTACTAGAACGTTATAATTAATTAAAAGTTGATATCAAGACTCCCCTAGACTAATTTGTCTTAATAACCGCTTCTGTTTTTCTACTATCAACCATTATTTCTAAAAACATGTAATGATAGCATTTATTATACAATTAATAGCTCGTTTGGTTTAATTAAAAAACTTGTCAGCTTTTGAAAATGTTTTAGTCCAGTCTATAATTATCTATGTAGTCCATAGTTTCCTCAAACTAAAATGTTTTCCTTCTGATAAAGCTATTTTTGTTTTCAACTTATTCTAGAAATATTATTTACCATAAAAGAAAGTTCAAACTATTTTGGCAGAAGAACGATATTTATATAACTACAGTTGTTTTCTATAATTCGAAGTAAGATGAGGAAAATATTGTTTAAAACATCTCTTAAAGCATTACTTTTATGTTATTTTCAGATATTTAATATTTAATGTCCATGTTTGTTTTTGTTACCATGCGAAATATTACATTTAGGGAAAAGAAATATTAGGGGAAAGAATAAGATAAGTTTACCATTTAGGATCTTCCATTGCTATTTATCTTTTCCTTTTCGCATGGTTTTAATTTCGTTATTTTCTGTAAATCCTCATGAATCTTTCAGAAATTTGTAAGTCTCCTTTGTCTCTTTATCCTCTCCTCCCCTCTTGTTTTTTTTTTTTTTTTTTTTTTTAATGGCGGTTACAATGATATAAAATTCAGCAATCCACAAATCATTTTGGAAAATAAAGGTTCAAATTCCCACATTTTTAATGAGTACAATGAGGTAAAATGAAGTTTTAAATATCGTATTGCAGTATGACGTTTCCTAAAAAAAGTTGCCAAGGCTCCAGCTTCTCTTTCCTCTCATTTAGGCTTCGAAATGTTCTTCTTGCCGATATTTGAAGAACTTCATTTACTTTACAAAAATGTAATGTGTGTGTATTTATATTTATATGATTGACAAACGTCCTGAAAATGTAATGGACATAATTGCTACACTAAAAGAATTCGTAATGGAAAAATTTAAAAAGATTTTACCTTTTATGATGATTTAAACTTCCACGCCCGGTGTTTCTGTTGTATGAGATGCGGAGACATGGCTTTCTGTCCCAGCTACCTGTGTATCTAAAAAAAAGTATTCTGGAAATGTTCTGGGCTTCTACGAATTCCTTCCTAATGCATTGTTAAAAAGTAAGTTTGTTTTTTTTATATTTAATATAACATCCGTCCTTAAAGATGATTTGGCTTTGAACAATGTATGAAGAAGGAGTTCACAGATGCTCCGAAAATTTTCAGTATACATTTTTTATTCGATGTACAAACCGCTGGGGCTGATGCCAAGGTAGCATTTTGTTTTTAGATCTTTCAAAATTGAAATACTTATTATATCTAGGTACAATGTTTTTTAGAGGTCTTATTATAAAGGGACCTATTGAGTTGAGCAGAAGATAAGCTAGCATTTGACCTATAATTATTCCAACTGTGACGTTAAGTTAGGAGTTGCTTTCTGCTGAATAATATGCAGTGGTAATATTTATGTTGATCTTGATGTAATGAATTATGCCAAATGCGATTTTTTGGAATAAGATCCAATAGATTTAGGGGTCCGCGATAACCCACACACTGGAAGACGATTCTTCCGCGGTGATTCAACGCGCAAACGGAAATCTTTAAGAGATTTACTTAGATGATTTTTTTTTTTCACATAGATATGGAGAATGTGTTTAGTATTTAGTATCTTGAAGAAAATTATAGTTTTATAGCATTACAGGTTTCTCCGGCGTGCTCATCTGTATTCGAAACATCTTTTATGTTATAATTATTATTTAATATCATGAAATTACAATTTAATTGTAATTGAATGTCTCCATGGATTATGGACACAATTACTTGAAGAGATTTCATTTACATTCAGATTCCCTATTGCTATTATTATTATATAGTTTAGTATTAGAAACATTACAATAACAAACAACATAATGTCCTTGGAACAATAAAAGGTTTATGATTCTCATGATTTAATCCATCCCATAACAAAAGATGTACAACAATGACTCTTCTGTGAGTGACTTAAGATTCATTGCATTTAATCTGCATTTTAAAGTAACTCCGTTCCAAGAGAAAACAAGGACATTTTCCATTTTGTTTTTTCATTGAATCACCTTTTCTTAAGCTAAATAAGTGTAATGTAAATTTGTAATGGTTATTTCAGGCAGTCATAAATTCATAAAAAGAAATAAGGAAGGTACAATACTAGGAATGAGCAATGCATAGGTTTTATTGAGAGAGCAATGCCAGAGATTTAATGGACTTCACTGAACAAAGTTAATGGTCGCTTTGTGACAAGGAATGATTGATGCATTTAAAGTGCAGTCAGATTTTGCAGAGAATGTGCATCTCTTTTACAATTCATCCTGTCGATTGTTTAAATAATTTTCTGAGCGAACGTGAAAGAATACGGAATGTTATGTTTTGTTGCTGCTCTTGGCCAGCTGAAGTAGATAATAACGAAGGAACTTGGGTTTCCATGGTTAAAGATGAATGGCTCCAACTGTTGATTTTTATACTATTGCAAATGAATGTGGGGTTTGAGATCAGGACCGGATGGAGGTATTGTTTTTGTCCCATTCTGATCAACCTGTTTGAGAAGACAATGCGATCCAAATAATAACCCATTATTATTTATTGAATAATTAATAATTATTTGAATTTTCCCACGGGATAATTCAAGGTGGAAGGGATATTACACGAAGGTAACCAGCACACTTTCCCCCAAATAAAGAACTGAACATAACACACTAACAGAAAAGGAACATAAACATAAAACAAAATACGCCCACAAGAATCCAAATAGAAGTAAAAAAATTAAAACACAATTAATAAACGGAATCTCAATTGGCTATGGGGAAATCCTAAGATAAATATTTAAATAACTAATAAATATAAATAAAATAAATTTCATGTAAATAAGATAGATAAAATATTCACACTACAGTATCATCAGAGATAAAAACAGTAAATAAGGAGTAAAAACTGACTTTGGCCTAATGGTTAAAAAAAAAAAAAATCTATACATATATAAAATATTATTTATGAAACTACTGAACTATTAGCAATGCATTTTTGTCCGTCACCAGACTAGATTGTTGTTTCTCTCGTTGTATTTCCATACATACCGCTTCCATGTCCATCATGTTCCTCTAACATCACAGGAGTAATTTTCTGTGATGGCTTCCAGGATGTTGGTTATCATCTCTAAAGTGGGAACCAACCTCTTGGCCTGATCTCATATACACCTTAGCCAATTACAAAATTTCAGCTATGTTCTCCCTACGTAGCTGGCTTGAAATGGACATTCCGGATCTGTCTAGATATTCAGCCTTCTTTACTGTACAGATAAAATTCTGCAGTGATACTTCCCCCCCCCTTCCTTTATGGCACTCTAATGTCCTGCCTATTAAGTTTTCTGCTTAGGTTCTCAAAGAGTCTTCCTGAACATGACAAAAATTCCAAACCCGTTTAGGTGAGGTGGGGAGGAGGTTAGTTCCTGTGGAATTTTGCCATATTGCCCTTCTGAGATCTATATTTTAATGCTAGATGTTACTATTAATACGTTTTGAATGTGATTACTATAAGAATATAGTAGATTTGTTGTGCATAAATCGAAATTTTTCACTTTTAGATTAAAATCCGTTCTTAATAATTTCTTATTGTATGTATCTTTGGAGATGGGAATATAAATAGGTGAAAGCGTTAAGTGTTTAAAAATACTTGATAAACCTGATTTGTCTCCTTCATCCCTAATAGAAATAACATTGTGAATTAATATAGGCCATTATTTCTCAATAAAGCAATTTAGCTAGCGTTGTATTTTTCATACAATCCAAACTGCCGTAATTTTAAAACCCCAAAAAATAAATAATGCCAACGGTTCCATAATTTTCTTAAAAAGACCCTGTATTTATGGAAATCACTCCAATACACGTCCAGGGCCAGTTTTGGAACATGATCATTATTATCAGTTAGCACATCAAAGAAATTGGCTCCCCAAGTTTAATAGAATATTCAGAGATAAAGGACGACAAGGAAGACCGAACAAGTAATATATATATATATATATATATATATATATATATATAGAGAGAGAGAGAGAGAGAGAGAGAGAGAGACGCTTTCTTTCAAGCGCAATAAGAGTCTGCTTGAGGAAGGCAATTAGCTAAGCCGTAGTACTTTTCTTAAACCTTTCATTATTCTGAACCATCTGTTAACCCCAGTTTAAGTGACGGAATATACTTGCTTCCCGTTAGAGTTTCTTATAAGTGGTGTTTATATATTAGAGAAGGGTAAACCATTATGTAGTTTTATGTATCCGATGTGGGTAACAGCTGTGTTTGTTCATATAGTGGATTTTATAACTTAGCGAGGGATTTTGTGTGCAATCGAATCGCGTATAATATAATCCCCAAAACTGTTTAAGAATCGACAAAATAAATAGTGAATAAATAAATAATGAAACGAAATGCATTAATTTGAGCATGTGGAAAGATGCGGAAATGATTTCATACGACGATGAAGCGTGGAAAACGGATTGGAAATAACAGCAGCCAATGCAAAACTGCAAGGACAGGTTTGCAGAACGCTATTTTAGCCTTTACTTTCAAACATTCCGTCCAGGTAAGTCATGAGCTAGGTAATTGCTTCTATGAGAGCAGGCATATTTTTCAGATTGGCTAACTAAATTCCTGCATCTAGTGGAGCAAATGTATTTTGCATTAATCTGATTTGGTTAACCTTGAGGAACTATTTTCTAACGAAATGAAGCGGTATTTAACTAACCTACTTTAAAGATGTTAATGTTAGACAGTTACTTCTGTCCACTGTGGAGGGGTCTGGCATATGGAAGGACAATTAATCGAAATAGTAGAAACGTAGGAAATAGAAACGTAGGAGACCCAGATTTGCGTTCCACCCAATCCAAAATACAGTATTCTATGATATTCATTTGGGGCTCAGGTTAGCCAACCAGTTAAAGCGTTAGTCTCACTTGGTAAACCCATAGTGGCGAGTTGAATTCCCGCCTAGGCAAAGGAATTCATTAAATAAAATCTTAGATCCACCCTGGCTAGAAAAGGTTGATAACCTGTCTGACCCAATCAGACTTAGTTTAAAAAAAAAATGGTCTTTAATAATTTTTTGGGTAAGAAGGTTACATTTTGTTGTGGTTAATTGGTATTACCATTGGCTTCATGGGACGTACCGGACTTTCCAAAAAAAAAATAATATAAATATGATATTCAAAAATTAATTTGATGTGGGAACCACATGCTTCCCTTGTACACATATTAAATATATACATATGATTATTATTGTACACATATCATTATTTATTGACACCCAATATTAATTAACTGGATGGGTTATCTACAGGTTACCACCCTTTTTTAGCTAGGGTAGAACTAAGGATTTTATTTAAAGTTTCGTCACTAAATAAATTCCTATTTCCCAAGCGGGAATCGAACTCACCTCTAAAGGTTCACTATGTGTGACTAACGCGTTAACTCTGCTAACGCTTGAAATAACTAACCTGAGGCCTATATTAAATAAAATAAACAAAATATTCGATTGCATTTCATATGAATATGATAAACGATATCTATGTTCCAATGAATTGGATCTAAAAATGACATGGGCATAATTTATAATAAACAAAAAAAGTTTCTTTGCAATTTTTGTTGAAACCTTAATACGTACTTTCATGGCTTTGTATTTTGATTAAAAATAATTACACAGAATCAAAAAGAACTCATAATTCTTTGAATGTACATTACTTTTCTTTCCATTAGTATAAAAAAAAATGAAAAGAAGATTTCACTAAAAATAAAACCTGCTAGAATTTCTTTCAAGAAATTGCTGTGAGTAGATATCTGCTCATGCAACAAATAATAGAAAGATGTTTTGTCATCTTCCGCCATTTCTAGAATCTCTAGTTCTCGTCGTTGCTGTCAATGAAGGGATGGACCAAGCACTTTAGCTGATAACTTCTAGAATCGACCAAGACTTCTATTTCTACCTCTTTGGCCTGAAATATACTTTTTCTGGTAGACCAATCTATTTGACTGCACCTGTTTTGCAATGCCTGCTCACATAAATTTATTTACATGGATATGTATTAGAATATTCGATGATTAGAAATACTGCCGCCAAAATGTTAAATTTTTAAACTTAAAATTGGTGTACTTTGAGTTAGAGTGGGGTCTCCTAAGGTTACTATCATTTGCTGGCAAGCCGAAAACAGTACAATTTATTTAAAGAATTCATCACTAAATACATTCCTATTCTCCATATTGGAATCGAACCCATAGCTCTAGGTTTACCAAGTGTATGTATCAAAAATACTACGACACACCACTTCGACCTATACCGTTTTAAATACTCATCGATTTTCTTATTCTTTTAATTAAATCGCCTGTAAATGTGATACAAGTCATCGAGAACGTAACGTGATCCTTATTGGTCATATCCTGAATCAGAAATATTTCAACAGAAATGTATTTGAAGGTCATTGCAAATTATTGATTCATAGGGAATAAAAAATAATAATATAATAAATCATTTTTCCAAGGCGTCAAACAACTCATGGTTTTCATTGCAAGCAGTGATAATAAATACCCAGTCGCTATCACGTGTACTTAGCGCTTTTTCAATATTTCAGTTGTATGTGGAAATGACGATAAAAATACAATTGTGTTTTTATGTGATTAAAACGTAGAGAGCTCAGGTTAATATGCGAGTTAACCTGTGGGTATTCATTAACTTGGTAAACCTAGAGTCGGTTTTTCGATTGGGGAATACGAATTTATATTTATTCATTTTATGCCACTCAATAAATTTCCATCCATAGCCATAGTAGCATACAATTGGATGTTTATAAATAAAAACATCAGTTTTAAGAGGAATAACCTACTATATGCAGTTTACTAATCATATGAGACCCTGTCATCTTGTTTAGGAACAAAAAATGTTATGGACTTATATTTTGTATTTTCATCCCCCTTTAAACCCACTTCTCCGAGTGATTTTGTGATATACGTATGCACAAAACGGAGTTAGAAGGAATTATTTAAGACAGGAAGTATTATCAAAACTTGAAATTACATGATGTTGTGAATATGATAATTTACAATATGTAATTCAAAACTACTCTGAAAATGGATTTTATCTATAAATTCCAACTTACAGTCTGGATTCTTTAATTTTTACTGATGCATACGAACATTATAAACTGGCTGAATGCACTAGATAAACCAAAAGTGGTCGAGATAGTGGTCTTAGACCGGCACTGCCTAAGGAGGTAACATATAGATACCAAGTTCTGATTCCAATAGTTGCATGAAATGGACGCTAATAACTAACATATCATTGTAAGTCTTGAGAATTTTGCATTAGAACAACTGATCTCAGATTAATAATGATCCAAAATTGCTAGAATTTGTATGGAAACTTATTATTTATTCATAAACCAATTCATAGTAATTTTCAATTTTTATATACATCATCAGCATGCTCGGACAACGTGTGGTCTAGTTGGTCTTTAGTTGTCAGACCTCAGTGTTACCAACTACATGGCGGTATTCTATGTCTCGGTCTTATTTAAAAAATAGAAAATTACTATGAATTGGTTTATGAATAATTTATACGTTTCTATATAAATTCCAGCAATTTTGGAGAATTATTAATCAGTTGTGCTAATGCAAAATTTATTCTTGGAGTCTATAAAAAGCATCTATTATATGGAATAGTAATCTTTTAAGGTGAAAGAAATAGGGACCCCTTCGGTTGGGGTAAAGAGTGGTAGTAAATCTTCCTTTTATAACTAAGGGCCTCTATCCCTTGTAAGAACTCCTCGATAAATTCTGACTTCACTACAGGATATTTATCTACTCATAATACAAATATATTATTCCCCTTTCAAAGACGTTCGATCATGAACCATGTTTATCCTGAACATCCAGAATAAAGTGATTTTGGTAAAATCCAACTATTGGGTGGGCAAGCTTTTGCCCTTCATCAGCAATGCCAGGACCAATTTAAGAAATCGCTTAATGTGATTGGTTATCGTGGATCAATAAGTACAACAGTTATATGTCGAATAGTCTCATTGATTTTAATGCTTTATTAAACAATGTTAGGTATCAAAACTACAAGATGTATACATATAAGTCCAGCCAGAAGTAACCTAAGAAAAGACTTGAGAAGGCACAATTAAGAATCCTACATCAGACAGCTCTCAATAGGTCAAAATGGAAGAGGCCAAGATACTACAATTAGAATGTTGGGAAGGCACTCCGCACTTTGGCTCTTGTTAAATAGATTAAACGGAATTAATCCGATTTTTTTAGCCTGGCGTTTTTGCTAAATTTAATTTTAGTAATTTTATTCATATATCTCTACTGCATTAAAAATACCATTTGTTTTAGATATAATAACAAGTGGTTTTCCTTATTGTTTTTGTTAGTAGATATTAAATTTAAAAATTGTGACTTTAAGAGTTTAAAAGTAGAAAAATGTGGAGGGAATTATATTTCTATGAATTCATTGTGTCTTCAGTTAAATGTTAGGGATACAAGACACAGATGCTCCTCTCTTTAATTTTTTTTTCTTCAAATCACCTAAATGTGGCAATTCACCTGCTTGTAATCTAAACGCTACGCCTTGTAGTTGCAACCATTGTGTTCTATCAGAAGGTGCTATTTTCATATTACTTTACGCACGGAATGCCATAAGAGGCCTGATGTCACCGAAATAGGATTTTCCAGGCCAATGAGGTAAGTCCTGCTGATAATAGAAGTGACAAATACAAATTTTGACATGGGTTAATTCTTTAATGGCCCTTGTTCCTTATTCAGTATTTACTTAGAGAAATCCGTCACAATATTCACTATTAAGGCTCTATAATATTGAGATAACGTTATTTCTTTGCTCTGTAGAGTTATTCGATACGTTTTGGATTTAGAACAGTTCATGTCATGTGAATCATGTAAGTAGTTAGGACTACCAGTTTTTCGCCCTAAGCTAAGAAGCAGGCAGTGGGATAGGTCTATTAAACATCCCTTCCCTAGTCCGAATTGCCAGTTGAATCTCCGTAAAACTTGAAATCATTCCATATTGCTAGTATCCGTGTTTGATCCGAATCTCTTTATGCAAGCATTTTTTCGACAATCGTGAGCCATGGTTGACGATTCCGAGATGTTGGAGGGGTCGTATATAGCCGAGAGCAGAAAGGTCATACTTTCTTCGGCTGTAGGCATGTAGTGGCTGTATTTCATGGTTTATCGGTGCATCTCCATTCGACCACGATTTATTGCAAGAGGCCGTCTGCAGTAGGGTCAGCCATCTTCCACACTCTCATCCCCCTACTTCCCAGCCCAAATGTAGTATGTATGTGTGTGTGTTGTGTGTCCCAAGTTTGCGACGAGGGAGAAACCGTGAACATAAGAATATATAAGTCGTTAAAGGAAACCAATAACTGAAATAGTAATATATCAGTTCTTCGATACTAACTACTTATGATAGCTAGTACTTATTTGAAATACATTCAAATAAACAATCGGATTCGTCTACAGGATGATTTGCTAGCCCTTAAAATATACTTTAAGATTCTGAACTTTTGAGCACAATATTAAGCAATATTCGAGACATTCTATGATATGTTAGTTATTAACGTCCACTTCATGCAACTATTGGAATCAGATCTTGTTATCCATACGTTACCTCCATTTTCTAGCCAGTGTCGGACTATTAATAATATCTCGACAGCTCTTGGTTTATCAAGTGCATTCAACCAGATTATAATGTTCCTATGTATCAATATATTTTAATGAATCCGTATTGTAAGGTGGAATTTATAGATAAAATCCAATTTTTAGAATGGTTTTGAATTACTTTTTGTAAATTATCATATTCACATTTTCATGTAATTTCAAGTTTTGATAATACTTCCTATCTTAAATCCTTTAAAACTCTGTTTTATTAACATTAAATGGTTTGCAAGGTGTTCATTAATATTTACCTTCAATGAAAATTTATTTCTATATTTTATAAGTAAATATTTTGACTTATTGCAATATTATTTCATTATATATTTCATTTTTATAATTATAACTACTATTAAATGAACTGTCTTTGTTGTAGATTCTCATTAAGTCGTCCACCGTTTGCATTATTAAAAAAAAAATTACAACATATTACTTCCATATTTTTATTATTCCATTATATTGGAATTCAATAAATAAAATCCTTAGTCCTACCCTGGCTAGGAAAGGGTGGTACCCAGTACATAACCCGTCCCAATTAGCCTTAGTTGCAAAAAGTGGACTTCAATAAATAATTTAATTTAATTAAAATAATTATATTCCGGTTAACATTCTTTTTGTGCACTGGAAGTTGATAGAAGTAGGTATACAGAACGTTAAGAATAAGGGAACAAACGGAACATATTAAAATACTCCTATTATAAAAACCATGTATTGTAAAACGAATTAAATAAATAAAAAACAAAAAAATTACAATACTTCACGCTACCCATCCTCATTTCTTTTTGTATAATAATTTAACATTACTATGTTATGATTTATCTTTATTGCTTTGGCCGATCAAATTTTCACTCATGAAAAGCTGTATTGAGAGTTGACCCTTAAGATCTTACGAAATATAAAGAAATAACAAACCTAATGCATAACATTTTGTTCTTGTTAGGCTCTTTTGGCATGCAACAAGCCTTTGCATGATCCATGCAAAACTCGAGGAATCATGATTACAATAGCTTCGAAAATTCAATGGGAACGAGTGTCGTGAGTGTAATATTTCATGTATTCCTTAATAATCAATGAACTTAGACCTATTAGGGTCTCACGATGAGAGAAAGAGATAGATGCTATCGGCCTATATAGGGCATGGCATCCTTGGACTATCACGCTAGCAAAACAGGCACGGATTAGCAACGATCCTACACATCTAGCAGCTTGCTGATTATTTGCTGTTGCTAGTCACATTATTGGAGGCTACCACTAACTATGCAAGCACTAACTATGCAATGGAGATTTCTTTATGCTGCCCCTACCGCATTCCGTGCTATCTCGACCTCCTTTGATGTGGCCGCTAATGACCGATGCAAATGTCATGCTATTTCATCTGTGGAGTCGCTCGGGGCTACTAGAGTGGAGTGTGCTCCGGGAGAGAGAGCCCATTGAGTGCATTTCTCTAGTCAGCTCATCCTTAATGGACAACCAGAAACACGTTCTTGCTCCTTCCTTCTTTGAAGTTCAATTTCACTACAGATCCAAGCTAACACACCACTCGATATGCCAACAATGTACCACCTATCCATTTGTTTTAAAACTATATTATTAGAATTAACTAATAAACGTGTAAGTATAACCCATTTGGTACCTGAATAGTATTGCTTAATTTCGTAAACCTTTTACAATTATTATTGATATTCCCTCGCCAATTTATTTTCACTCCTATCTCTGTAACGCAGGAGCTCCGTAAATTAAGCAGATTTCCCACGTGCGTCAAATACTTGCATTTATCTCAAAAACGTAAAAGTTCAATAAGAACAATATTTGGTATTTAGACTTCAAATCAAGTGCTCCATAATATAACAGCTTATTGTGAATATGACATGAGTAGGAGTGGGGGTTTACTGCATGCCAAAAACTAAAACATGCAAATAATTTCGGCTAATATTAAAGATGTTTTTGTGTTCCATTTCTGTTTTTCGTTTCATTTCCCCCAAGGGAAATCAGCTAAACATCATGTGGGCACTAAATAAGAAATTAAGCTATTGTGATGTGAGAATCGTTACATTATTCAGCGAAATATACAAGCTACATAAGACAACCACAAGGCTATTAGGACTATTGAACAATTTCTTGGCTTTCAGGAGACTCTGAGGATGACTTATTACTATCTACTCAATTTTGTCTATCATTGAAAGTAAACACTGGCATGATTTGGTTTCTAGTTAAAATTTGAGAAAAAGACTGACCCACGCAAAGTTTACCGTCTTCTTCTACTCTGCTCACCAAAGAAATCAGTTTCCAAAACAACGTTTGAAATTTAGAGGAATAGAGTGATATGTCTAGTCTTTTGATAATAATCGGTGGGAAAAACAAAAACATCCTTTTAAAAGGAACAATGTAAATACTTTAGATTAAATTGAATGAAAAAAAAAAAAAAAAAATCTAAATTAGAGGATAATACTGTAACAATCATAGTATGTAAGCTGACTTTATGGCGCTTTTATCAGAAATTATATTCAAGTAAACATTTTCATAGTTTTAAACTGTATTTCACAATATCCCAATCATCCTACTTTATACATTTAAAACTAATTATTATTCTACCCCGAGGAAACCCGATAATATAATTATTCCATCTTACAATTTTCCATCGTACAAGACGATTGTTATTTACTACCCTGATTTGCTGTTCAAGCAATGCCTCTTCCCTGTTTAGTGGCCGTTATGAAATCTATCTATGTAGAATCTCATATAGTGGAGCCCATTGCGGTTACCCAACGCCATTGGTAGAAATATTCAGTGGCCTTGGCAGATATCAAGAAAAGGAATTTCCTCACGAGTGCACAAGTTGTTGACAACGTTGACATTCCCATATTGAATTTTTCATGCAGGTTTGATAATGTTAGTCGGTGAACCATGCTCATTGAAGGTCCTTGAAGAGTCTCGAGTGGAACAAGAAATATGCATATCTAAGCTAATATTGGAATTATTACCTTCCAATAGAAGGTATGTGGGACGGATGCAGATTCCTTGACGTCATATAACCAGGGTTATGCAATACATAGAGATAAGGTATTTGTGAGGACGGTGGGCGGTGTAGGTTGTCTATATCGGATTCGCATGTCCGTCTTGTTCGTTATCTAGATACAGTGGATATCATTCACTATCTCGTTATGTAACCCGTTTAGGAATTGTAAGTCTGAGTATCCAAGTATGGTGTCTCTTCAAGCCGGCTTCTTCCAGATTAATCCTATGCATAACCCTACTTTATAGCTCTCAAGTGCTCTTTTATATTTATTACTAACACATGTTCGTATTAAATGCTTTCTTTTTTTGAGAAATCATTGTCATCCATTATACTTAATGTAGTAACTCACTTTTTAAATTTATAAATACACTCAATATTATATAATGACAGCGACCGCTGCCGCCCAAATACAGAATAGAGACGTGACTTTAAATGTCATCGATTGCGAACAATATATTAAATTGATACTTTGATTCTAGGAATAGATGACTATTCGTTACTTGCATTACCATTCCAACTGAGAAGTTATAGTAATTTCATTCCGAAGGCATAGTTAAGTGAAGATACATGAAAAACCCCAAATAATATGTGGGCTTACAATATAACTTCCTCAGAGCACAATAAAAACTACTTGTCTACCTTTCTGATGCATTTTATACACTTGAACACAAAATACTAAGAATGGGGGCTTCTGCCTGAGAACACACATTCGTTTACGAATTTTTTAAAAGTAACATTAATGTTATTTTATTTTTTTGGTCTTGTGGATGGGAAGAGTCACATTGGAATTCGCAGTTTTGCTCCGGTGGTCTATATATTTTAGAGCTGATAGTGTTTGACTAATTTCTTCCTTCCTCATCGGGAGAATGTTACAGTGACTGTTTCCTGGAAGGTGTTGTTTGGTTGAACCAAGGTGTGAATGGGAAATCATTCGCTGTAGCAACCCTTTGGAGAGGAAGAGAAGAGTAGAAAATGTCGATCGCCGTTACAACAAAAATTTGATTATTTCATCTATCTTTTAAAATTGTTTTGTGATTCAGGTTAGCCGTGCAAGTCCATGTGTTAGTCTTAATGCACTTTGTAAACCTAGATTTGTGAGTTGGATTCCCGTGGGGTTCCTCCTTAGATTGAAAAAGAGTGGTAACCAGACGAGAACCCGAATTACCTAAGTAGCTTCATCTGGACGTTAATGAATAATAAAAGAAAATTATTGCTGGAAACATTAAATATATATTTCATTTTCTTTTGAACCCTTTTATTGTATCCGGTATACAGATTATAAGTATAACAATTAAGTGACTTCAGGGAACCATAATAATAGTGAATGTTATAATAAAATAAATATAAAAGGGAAAATTCCGTAAAAGAGTTTCATTAAAACCAATGGAGTAATATTTGTACTCCCTAATATAGAAGACATTTTCATACCAAAATGAAATGTGTTTGATAAATGTCCTCAGTGAGAACACAAGTTCTCAGGCAATAATACTTGTAATAGGTCTCCATTTTTCACAAAAGTTTTAAGAGCTGCTTCAATCTCTTTATGACCCTTGGCTCAAGAGTTGTTAAACTCTCTCTCTAGAAACATGCATTATTGAAAGCGTCGAATTCAACTGGGCTGCTTCGGTTAACATCTTCCTCACCAATATGTAGAACAATCGTTTTATGGTATCGTGAATTTTTGAGTGACTTTAGTTAATAGTTCCGCATATATTTTATGGCATATAGTTTTCTAATGACTCATCTTTTGGAAGATTTCCTTCAAGATAAATCAGCTATTTAGGTTGTAGTCATGACGGGAATTTCGAGAATGTTTCCAAATGTCCAACAATTGCACCAGATATTTTACCAATATTGGTATTTCATTATTTGCAAAACTAACTAACCAAAGTCATTAATGACTATCAACGGACCAGAAGGAGTAGGGGTTTCTACAAAAAGAGGAGAACATAAAAAACTTAAATGCAATGTTTGGTGTGAATGTCTGGAAATTTACGACAGCTACATAGTGAATAGACAAACAATCTGTAGATAGATATATTGTATCCATATTTTAAAATTCAAACTGATGTTGTTTTGGCACTTTATGCTTATATTTACATATGCAGACTTGCTGATTTTATGGGAAGGACAAATTAAAGTTATTATAGCTATAAAATTAAATTTAGTTTTGCCTTCAACTTTTTTTTTTAAATTTCATTTCCTTTTTTCATTTCTTGTTGAGCAAGCATTGTTTGATGTAGCTATGTACAAAAACGTACTTAAGTAGGTACTAAATCGCATTGCACTAGCAGAGGTGTTTTAGTCAGTCAGTTTTATTCCTATTTACAAAATAAACCGTCACTTTCGAAATAAACTGAATTAAATTCACTTGTAGAATTTTGATTTAATATATGATTTTGATGATGTTTTCAACTTGAATTATCAACCTAAATATTTATTTAGGTGGACTTCACGATTAGGTCATTCCTGCAAAATAAGCTTTGTTCATTCAGTCTTTGGGTGGGGAAGTTGGTAAAATATTAGTAATTAGTCATCATGCCCTCGCAATCCGGAGCATTACTGATTTATTTCTGGTTTTGAATAGGTTCATATTTTTGTCAAATTAAAACTTGACAAATCAACGTTCAAAAACAAATCAAGAATCACCGTTTAATCTGGGGTATTCGGTTTCAGGGCTGTAAAACAATAATAGACAATAAATTCATGACATAATGAGCTAAATTCGAGGAATTTAGTTAAGCCGCCTTATAAAGGCAGTCTTACAACCTTCTGTAAATGAGGAAAACGCTTTGAAGGTAATTTTGGGATTATGCGTGTCGTATCAAAGGAACGAATATATACAGTAGTATTTATTTTGTTGCTCTGTACGAAGCATCAAACGTTCGTATGTCTAAAAGACTTCCTTTAGACTCGCAAATTTTATCAAGGCAGACTGAGAAAAGGCTTTGCTCTTTTGACTTTAAAAGACACCATACATCCTGATAAATTTACGACCAAGCAAAATAACACGCAAGGAAGCTAGAGCTAACACGGGAGCATTTACAAAGATTATTAAAATTATTAACTGGTTTCTAAATTGTTGTTTCATTTCATGTCAAAATTCACTAGTAATATAAGTGGAAATATTGTCTTGTTAATGATTTTGTTTCCCTATTTATAAATTCTGTGGAAACCACAGCCCAAACATTTTTTAGTATAGTTCTTTTCAGGCTAGCTCAATAATTACCTCATTACATTATATTACACTCTAGGTGTTGAGTCGACTGAATAAATTGCAAAAGTTGAGTTCATAAGACAGAAGTAACATTATTGTTTTTGTTTTTTTGTAATTATTTGTGTATATTGTATTTTCTCTTAGGATGAGTTATTTTTCAATTTTCCTATTACGATAGATTTCATGTGAAAAAAACCTTCATTTTATTCATTCTTATAAGCCAGTCTCATAGAACCCACTCTCATATAGCCATACATTGTCGAATATAAAATAGATTAAATGGATTAAATATAAGTTGGGAATTAATGAATTCATTATTTTCAGTTAATCCATAATTTTGCAAATACAGACTATATAACATAACGTTCTTTTCAGTCCCATCTTGAGATCATACCAAAAACTAATTAATTTATAAATTCATTCTTCATTAGAAATGTTAATGATTGCATGAATGTTTTGTAAGCAGTTTTATATATCCGTACTTCGATTATACTCATACAAAATTTTTATTTTTGTTTCAGGTATGTGCTTGGAGTTTTAAAACTAAATAGTGAAGAAGGAGGTATGTATTAATTTAGATCACGAAATTCTTTAGCTCCCAGGTGCTTGGAAATAATACGGCCAAATTAAATACGTGTAATCATTATTAAGACTTAATTTTTCTTTTTATATCTATTAGATCCATGTATTTATGTATTTTTAGCAGATTCCCCTTATTGAGTTTGCACCCATGACGCGATTTTCGATAAAATAGTAAATCAAAACTATAGTTTTCGTAAACGGCCGAAATCGGGCCGGGGTATGGAGGTTGAAAGGGGAAAGAACCCAAAACTTCAAAATGAATCTGTTATAATGAGTCGGATTGAATATTGGTATGCAGCCAATCTTATTCCAAGCTTAAATACCTAATATTGTTTTCAACTGCCCTTTATTATGTGAGTTACATGCTAAATACGTTGTGTGAAGACGTCATCATTACAATTTTACTTTTTTGAACCAATGATATTTATTTGATCTATACCATACTCGAAATTTAACCATTTCAATCAACACTATAGATCATATTCTTTAATGGCTGAAATTGTACCCGGGGGTTAAGAGAGGGGGATTAGAAAATTCAAAATATCTCCGTTATCATGAGTCGAATCGGAAAATGATATAAGACCAATCCTGATAAACTATTGATGTTCTACAATTGTACTTCTACACATTTCCTCGTAACTCAAACATTGAGTGAGTTATTAAAACTGTCTTGTAGTTGTGCTTCATTGAACCCCCACTTCCTACGTAGAAACAGATAATATAGGGTGGGATGAGATCACTAATGTGCTACCCACTTTGTGGAAAAACTAAGCAGGTTTTTTTTTTGTATTTCCTCTACATAGTAACCCTGTGTGGAGGGATTTTATTTTCTGCACATCCCATGCATATTTGCATTATATGTGCATTTTGTCAAAACATTTAACAATTTTATATAATTGTATATATACATATTACAAATTTAATTAAGAACATTATTATACGTAAGAAATTAAACTTTACAAAAAAATTAAATAAGAACAATTAGGAATACAATTAAATAACCAATAAAAAAAATTACATAATATTAATATTATATTATCTTTTCCTCTCTCAGCTTAAGAATATCATAGGCTATTGCTTTTAATAAATTTAGATGTTTTGAAAATAAAATATCAGGACTGATAGGCCAAGCGGGAATATGAGTCTTTAACTGTCTTCGTATGTCTTGAGTCACTCTTGAGGTTTATGCAGTTACTGCGTGACGGACTTTTATATTTATTCAACATATTTACAAGTTGTAGATTACAAATATTAATTTTTTACTTATTCAGATAACCAGGATGACTTTTGTATCACTTCGTAAACATGTTCCCCTTAGACTCTAGTGTCTAATCTCAATCCTGACATTCCCTGTCTGTTCGAAGCTGATGAAACCCTTGGAGAGCGGAGGCTAAGTGATTATCGCTTCCAGGTTGGCCGCTGACCAGTGCAAGGTCAACTCACCGGAAGTCAGTCAAAGCCTCCGGAACTCCTCGCTTCCGCTAGCAGCCTTTCGTCGCTCAAAAGGCTAAATTCAGATTTAAATTAGTTGCGAAAATAATGTAATTGTGGGAGCCCGAAGCGACCAGTTCCCTACAGAACGTTTCAATAAATCTACAGAGTCCCTGATGATATCTTATTTTTTTTTTTTAAATCAGACTTCCTTCCTTGAAATTTATTTTTGTATTAAATTCATTAATTTTTGAAACGTATTAAGATTAAAATTATTAATAATGATTATGGCAACGATCAAACAAAAATTGCGACCCCTAGAGCGTTAACAGATATATATATATATATATATATATATATATATATATATATATATATATATATAATTTTGAACATTTGAAGAAATTTTTGAAAATCGCGTCATGAGTTCGACCTCAATATCTGATATACCTTAAGGGAAATCTGCTAATAAGGAATTTTTTTCTATTGTTATGTTGTTTTTAATTCACCTTCAAAGTAAATAGCCGCTTATAATTTATGTAAATTTAAGTAACTACATGCTGTCATGTGGTTTCTTCTAAAATTGCATTTGCAAAACAGGTCCTGCTCACTGGACTTATTAGAGATAATTGTCAACCACTTTAAATAAACATGATTTTTTGCCCTTAGGTCATTTTCCAATTATTCCCATCCTAAATTACACTCCATTTAAAGTGTAACACAAGAGTTATTACAGGTTCTAAGGTATTACATTTTTTTTCTTTTAATATTTCGCCTGACGGAGGGAGATATAAAGGCGTGAAACAAGATGATGAGGGTGTAGGTTGAACGAATTATATACATTGCCTTTATAATTTACATAAGATTGCTGTCGGGGTGTTTTTGCCTACCCTCTTGTCTCGCTTTCCCGCCAGCTGCATCTGTGTGCATTCTCTTGCTGCACTCATTTGTATCTTCTCTAGCTAAATCAGTGAATCATCTTGGGGGCATAGAATTTTTGTCTCCGATTTCTTCATGGACTCACTCTTGTGTCTCCAATATTGACAGATGTTAATTATTTTAGCCTTGATTAAACTCTCAAACCACTTTTGGCCATCGCAATACAACAATAAGCCAATATATCATCTTATTCCAAGCTTAAATAAAAAGTATTGTTTTCAATGGGCCATTACTATATGAGGCACATGCACATACATTTTCCTTGTTACACTCCTTTTTATATATTGCTCCTTCGAGCTCCTCCCGTGCGTGTTCAGTCACTAGAGATGTGAAAATTTGGTGTTTTACTATTTATTCAATTTTAATACATTTTAACTGTGAATATTCATTTTTTTTATTTTGGCTAATTATTTAAATTTTCTACATATATTATCTGTAAATATTCTGTGGGGTACTAATTTGTATTCTTTAGTTATATAGTTAAGTTTTATGATCTAATTCTAATGCTCGTCCTCTAATATGTACATATATTTCTTATATAAATTTAATGACAGCTTATATGACGTTCTTAATGGTAACTGTAGGCACTGACGGTGGAGCGTATGCTCTGAAAGTGCTCTGTCACATATAGTAAAAAGTCCGTCACGCAGGGGCTGCGTAAACTAAGCAGATTTCCCACGTGAAGTTTTACAATAGAGAATCTTCACGAGAGCTGAGCAGTTAATGAAACGGCCGAACTAGCTTTTGGCGGGTAAGCCACTTTGTCCGTTAGCCAGCCAGGTTTAATAAAAATGCAAATATCTCGGTTAATATTCAAGATACTGAATAAATGTATATAACGATATTTATAGTAAATTAAATTTGTAATAAGATTGATTCTGTACAATTTTGCGATCTGACGTATAGTAACGGAGATATTTCGAATTTCCGAAAATCCTCCCCTCTAAACCCCCCCCCCCTCCCACTGGTCCGATTTCAGTCGTTAACGAACTTGATCTTTCTTTTTTACATAAAACGACTAAATATCGAGTTTGGTAAGGATCAAACAAAAATTGCGACCGCTAGAGCGGTAACAGACAAATATATATATATATATATATATATATATATATATATATATATATATATATAAATATATATATATATATATACAGTTTTGAACGGACCTCATTTTCGTCATCTACTAGGTAGGATCGATGGACATTTGAAGAAAAATTTCGAAAATTCCGTCATGAGTACAACCTCAATAGCTGATTTCTCCTAAGGGGAAACAGCTGTGAAGGAAGGAGGCATTTATTTTCTAACCTGAAAGACCAAATTTGTTAAACGAGAGAAGTGAGTGTTTAAAGGAAAGATAAAATGCAACATGGCTTATTTCTGAATTAATAATGTACTATAAATTTGTTATACACATTTTTCTCTATCTTGAAAATTAAACGAGATATTTGCATTATTCAGTTTTCAGCCTTCAGCAAACCCCCACTTCTACTCATGTTACATTAACAATACTTTGTCATGTAATAAACCACATCATTCGAAGCTTAAATGCCAAATATTGTTTTCAAGAGACATTTATTATACGAGATACACGCAAATATGTTCTGGTGACCACCCTGTCTTAAATTCTTAGACTATTAAAATTTGATTGATTGATATTAAATTTATTCTGATTCATTATAAATAACACTACTAGCTATAGTATATTTCTTTTAATAAAATTAATATGTTATATTCTGATATATTACAGTAATTGTTTTTCTTTCCGGTAAGAAGTTGGTAGAAGTGTTTGTTTACATTTCAGATGCTTTCCGTCTGGAAGTTTCTTATTATCGTTTGTATTTATTCACTTAATATTTACGGTGGTAGTGTGTTACCGGTATGTAGATTTATCTATTGTTAAATTTCACGCAGGAAATCTGCTTAGTTTACGTAGCCGTTGTGTGACGGACTTTTTTTGTCATCGATGGGTATTTAAAAAAAAAGAAGTCCAACTCAGGAAATTGCCGGTTTCCAAAACGGAAAATCTACTAAAAGAGAGGAATATTTCACAGATTGTAGTTCTGCAGCGGGAGGATTATGAATACACGTGTACTAAGCTTCCACGGCCTTCTTAGTTGATAATTTATTCACCATTATCTGTGAATAAATGAGCTTCATTACTACTAAAAAAAAAAATGAGTGAAAGTCTTCTACACACAGACTGCTTTGGAGGTCGATCTAACACTTTGACCTTAGAGCACGAACGAAGCATCCCGTCTGAGAAATAACTCCGAGCGAATACTATATCCTTTCCTAATTTATGAAGTGGGTCCTTATAAAGGATATTCAGTTAAATAATTTCCTCGCCGGCCATATTTAAGAACTCACATGGGCTTGGGTGTACAGTTACAGCTTTACGTGCCTCCCTTATTAAGCAGGTATGCGCACTTCAAAAAAGAATTTAATCTCATGACCTAGACATTTAAAGATTTCCTCTCAGTCATGCACTTATTTATTCCTATTTTTATTGATGGCATTCCGACGTTTTAAATACCCGAGGAAAAGAGTTCTTAGATTCATATTTAAAAATATTATGAAACCTTGAGTTTACGTCTAGTTTTATTTACTGCTGAAGATTATTTTTTAATTCCATTTATTAAAATATACACTAGGAAGAGAGACTTAGTAAAGTGGAAAGTAGCAAGTGTAAAAAAAAACAAAAAAACATGAACATGGGCTAATTAGCAATCATATCACCAACGAGGCATACCTTTTTATTTTTCTAAGGTTTTTAATGTCATAAGAAACCGTATGACCTCGACTTCATAATTATTTGAAGGCACTTTGAACTTATCTAGCATTTATTACTTTCTTCTAAATTATGTATGTACTAGTAAAGAAGCCAAATAATTTTTCCAAACATTTATTTTTTAATTAAAATATATTTTAACTTCATCGAACTTGATATTAATTAGACAATTCAAGAAATAATAATAACTATTGAGCATAAAATATAAATAATGAAGCAATATTATAAAAAAAAAATAAAAAATATTAAGATATTACTAGTACGTATTATACTACTTAAAGTTTGAAAAATATTTCTATGATTTATTTGAAAGCTTACTGAATAAAAAACAAAAGTTCTTTTCTTAGATCGAAAATTCTTTTTTTTTCACAATCATCGGATTTGTTTTAAGAAGTGTAATTATTTGCCAAGGGATTCTTTTTACTTCCTAGAAGTATTTTAATATGGCAATGGAACATGTATTCAAATAAATAACTGCTCATAGGGTTACTATGAGGAGAAAAAAAAGTATTGTAATCGCCGACATTTTCGGTTTTTTTTTTTTTTATAAAAATATATTAAATGATTGCAACGAAACACTTAATAATTTAATTTAATAGGAGTACAAGGAAGACATGTGGTGCCAACATGAGATTTTGTTAGCAGATTCCCCTTTAGGGAAATCAGTTATTTATGTTGTACTCATGACGCGCTTTTCAAAATATCCATGGACTTGACCTAGATGACGGAAAATAAGTACTTTGAAAATGACGTGTATATAAGTACACACTTGTCAGTTACCACGGTCGCAATTTTTGTCTTATAGTTACCAAAATTTATATACATTCGTTTTACGTAAAACTGAAGATGAAGTTCATTAACGACTGAAATTGGAGAGAGGGGGGCAGTTCAAAGGTGGTGATTTTCAAACAATATCTGTAATCGTGCATAGTGAAATATTGTAAAGAACCAATGTTATTTGATACATCAATAACAGCTCTTCGTTAAAACAGACATACGTTACACAAAAAATAAACAAACAAAAACAATATTCCACATTTAAACAACCGCCACACATGCGCATACTTTAAACATTTTAAAATCTGCGATTAAATATTGTCGGACTGCCCAATAGTTTTAAAATAATCCAAAACAATGGCATTATGTGGGCTATCCTCAACCAGCAGTTCGTTCAAATAATTTAAATAGACAATTTAACAACAAATGTAGGTCTGCTTATAACGGAAGACAAATAATAGCCTACTATAAAATTAGGACACATTTACTCTAAACAATTTGCTCCCGTTTATTAATTTTACGAAATTAATAAATTTTAATGACAGAAAAGTTTAGTGAAAACGCCAGAAATCTAACCTAGGTTTCAGTTATAATTTACAACTCTACTGAACGAAAGGAATGGATCTATTTAAATTTGAGGTTTATTTAGATGATCGGTAAATTATTACCCTTCAAATCATGTCATTCTCAGAGCTTTTCGAAAACAGTTCTTTGAACAGAATTAAGAAATGCGCTAGAAAATGTATTTCTCGAGTTATTGACCAACCCCTTTAGAGTCTTTTGATGTGGTTTTGATGGTTTTTACCCTTTTCCAGCAAGAGACCTGGCCTACTGCGGTCAAACCAGCACTATCCTTACCAATTTAATAATGTACAAATATTTTAAACTATTCGTATTCTTGCAATGGCAAAATAAGTCACAAAATCTTTTTATTTTACTCAACAAATATATGGAAATATGAGCCTTGAAACTCCAATTCAGATGATGGCCTTGGTTGGCAAATAATTGGTTATTAGTACCATAAACCGTTTTTCCATTGTACAATCTCAATTTTATTTGCAATGTATATATGGACTATTGCTTGTTCCGTGAGCCCATTATCGTCATCGTTGGGCACTAGGAGAATGTATATATCTAATAAATATATTTCCTGCTGCTTCTCTTCAATCGACATCCTTGGTTACTACATGGAATACAGTGCGTCTAATAGATATGGTTGAATTGATTGTTAAGAAACATATAGAATACTAATATTGCACATATATCTCAACCACGATAACTCACCTGCAGCACATGCCATACACAATAATTGTGTGCTACAGCGTGCAGAAGGATTAAATAAATGTAAGAACTATATCTGCACTAATCTGTTTATTAGTAACCTACATTGAAGAAAATCAAACAATAAAACAAACAAACTCAGAATACAACACTTAATTCTAATAAAAATCAAGGCCGTTATAACAATAGACGTCAGTGGAAGTGATTTCCACTGACTGTAAGATTCACTATTACGAATATAATCTTATGTACAAAAGTCCGTCACGCAGGGGCTGCGTAAGCTAAGCAGATTTCCCACGTGAAGGTTTACAATAGAGAAATCTGCCTAATAATAACAGTAGTAGGAAGGTATCACTAGACCTGTTCACGAGGGAGGAATAGTTACCAAAACGGCCGCCAGAGCTCTCGGCGGATAGTGCCGACCACACTCACAATACAAATGCAAATATCTCGGTTAATATTCAAGATAAAGAATAAATGAATAGAACAATATTTATAGTATATTTAATTTGCAATAAGATTGATTCTATTTACTTTTTCGATCCGATGCATAATAACGGAGATATTTCGAATTGTTAAAAATCCCCTCCTCTAAACCCCCCCTCCCAGTAGTCCGATTTCAGCCATTAACGAACCACTTTTTACATAAAACGCTTAAATATGAAGTTTGGTAACGATCAAACAAAAATTACGACCGCTAGAGCGTTAACAGACAAATATATATATATATCTATATATATATATATATATATATATATATATATATATATATATATATAATATATATATATAAAATTGTAACCTCTGTCTGTACATTGATTTTTTTCGCGAAATTTCACGATAACTTTTCGTTTCACATGTCATAGACACCATAACTGCATTTTGTTTCTTTGGTGTCTGTTTGTTTATTTGTTTGTTTGTTTTTTACCTTTTCACGCATAAACGGCTGAACCGAATTTTATGAAACTTGGTATGCATATTACTACTAGCCCAACTTAGACTTTAGGCTATATTAATATTCTCTAAGACAATCAGGAGTGGGGGTTATAAGGGAGGCCTGAAATTAAAAATAGCGATATTTTGTTTCCTATTGATTTTTCATCAAATATGCAAATAACAAAAGTTGTTTATTTTGTAATTTAGAGTAACTTTTGTTATATGCACATTTGCCGTATACGGAAGTATAAATGAGTTATACGCTAAACACTATAGCGGGAGTTCTCAATTTTATTTGGCACAAAAGACTCAACCGAACTAAACCAAACTCGGTTTGTCAATTAGTACTAACGCTTTCCTTATAATAAGCCATACTAACATTTCTAGGGACGGGCAGGAGTGGGGGTTATAAGGGAGGCCTGAAATTAAAAATAGCGATAGTTCGTTTCCTATTGCTTAATAATCAAAAATACCTATAACAAAAGTTTTTTATTTTGTTATTTTACAGTAACTTTTGTTATATACACGTTTGCCGTATACGGAAGTATAAAGGCGTTATATGCTAAAAATTATAGCGGGAGTCAACAATTTTATTTGGCACAAAAGACTCAACCGAACTAAATAAAACACTCAGTATGTATATTAGCACGAACGCCTTCCTTATACTATAATAAGCCATACTAACATTTCTAGGGACAGGCAGGAGTGGGGGTTATAAGGGAGGCCTGAAATTAATAATAGTGATTTCCTATTGGGGCTTCAGCAAATATACACATAACAAAAGTTGTTTATTTTGTTATTTATAGAAATTTGCTAACAATTAATTCAAATGTATGTTAATATTTTCTCCTTAATAATTCAAATCTATGCATAATGCGCAGGAAACGGGAAATATGACAATATGCAGGACAGTGAAGTCTTACATAACAAATTAATTTTATTATTAACAAAATCCCAGAAACGACGGTGTTACCCCTAAACACTGGGACGGGTAAATGTCAAAATATTGTGCAAAATAAAGCCTTGCCAAAAATATACCATCACCATTCAGCCTCAAATGAATTCCCGAGCGAAGCCGGGTATTTGAGCTAGTATATTATATATATATATATATATATATATATATATATATATATATATATATATATATAATATACATATATATATATATATATATATATATATATATATATATATATACAAAGCTTGGAAGGAAGCTTCCTTGCTGGCCGGTATCTCTGTAAAATATTAATTATTTTACGACTAATGTTTTTAAACTTCTTTTGGTCAATTCTGCTTCTTTTCAGTTGTGCTGGCTTGATGATGATGAGGTGGTGCTCGGCTGTTGTAGTTCGCAGATATAATAAGCTAAAAGTCCGTCACGCAGGGGCTGCGTAAACTAAGCAGATTTCCCACGTGAAGTTTTACAATAGAGAAATCCGCCTAATAACAGCTGTAGTAGGAAGGGATCTCTAAACCTATTCACGAGGGACGAACGAATAGTTCTGGAAACGGCCACCAGAGCTCTCGGCGGAGAGTCCGGAAAATGGCGGGGTTTCGTCGACCACACACACAATACAAATGCAAATATCTCGGTTAATATTCAAGATACAGAATAAATGTATAAATCAATATTTATAGTAAATTTAAATTACAATAAGATTGATTCTATACAATTTGTCGATCCGACGCATAATAACGGAGATATTTTGAATTTTCAAAAATCCCCCCCTCTAAACCCGCCCCTTCCCACTGGTCCGATTTTAGCCGTTCACGAACTTGATCTCTTTTTGTACGTAAAACGCTTAAATATGAAGTTTGGTAACGATCAAACAAAAATTTGCGACCGCTAGAGCGTTAACAGACAAATATATATATATATATATATATATATATATATATATATATATATATATATATAGGGTTGGGGAAAAAGTAATTTCGGCATTTTTCATGTTTTTCAAAGCGCACCCATTTATATAAATTTTAGATATTAATCAATGATATATGCGCCGTTTTGATCGATGACCTTTTGCCATTTTTTCGGTAAACCATTATACCTTCACTATAGAAGTTCTGTGATTTCTGGGCGAAAAACTGAACCAAGTGATTTTCACAAGCCTCTTTTGATTCCAGCTTAACACCATTAAGAGAGTTCTGAAGAGAACGAAACAAGTGGTAGTCAGACGGTGCAAGGTCCGGGCTGTATGATGGATGCATCAAAAACTTCCCAGCCAAACTCTCGTAATTTTTGCCGAGTCACCAAAAATGTGTGTGGTCTAGCATTGTCGTGATGGAATACAAACGCCTTTCCTATTGATTAATTCTTGCCGTTTTTCTTGAATCTCCTGCTTCAACCGTATTAGTTGTTGGCAGTAGAGAGTCGAATCAATGGTTTGGTCAGGTTTGAGCAGCTCATGATGAACAATGCCTTTCCAATCCCACCAAACATCACCTTCCTTAGTGTCAATCCAGGCTTTGCCACTGTTTGTGAAGTTTCTCCTGGTTTCGACCACGTTCTTTTTTCGTACATTATTGTCGTGCGTGATCCACTTTTCATCACCTGTAATCATTCTTTTCAAAAATGGCTCGATTTCATTTCGTTTCACCAGTGATTCACAAATGGAAACTCAGTCCATTAAATTTTTTTACAGTTAATTCGCGTTGGAACCCATATATCGAGCTTCTTTTGGTATCAATTCTTATGTAAATGGGTCAAATCTTTTTTATGGTCGATGTTTAGCTCCATACCGATGTCACGAGATGAAATGTGTTGGTCTACCTCAATGTTTTGAAGAACTTCATCGATTTGTTCAACAATTGGCCTGCCAGGGCGAGGTTCATCATTAAGGTCAAAATTTCCGGAACGAAATCTAGCAAACCAGTTCTGACACTGACGTTCACTTAAACAGACATCACCATAATACCACACAATTTTCGATGAGCCTGAGCTGCATTTATCCCTTTTCGGAAGTAAAGAAGCAATACATGACGAAAATGGCCTTCTGGAATCTCCATTTTCAAAGCGCAATAACGTGCGACTAAGTAAATGAATAAAACTGTAGAGATATTTGGAATATTCTATGGATTACGACCTTTCAAACGTGGTATAGTATGGCTTCACTGAATAAGGATTACAATAGATAAGAGACTTTTATACGCGACTATTGGGATAAACCTATATTACTTTTTCACCACCCATATATATATATATATATATATATATATATATATATATATATATATATATATATATAATTTTGAACGGGCCTCATTTTCGTCATCTCCTGGGTAGGATCGATGGACATTTGAAGAAAGTTTTCGAAAATCGCGTCGTGAGTACAACCTCAATAGCTGATTTCCCAAAAGGGACATCTGCTAATAAAAACAACAAACAGCGGTCTTCTCATGCAGTACACTAGCAACTGACTAAACTTTATTTATAAGCGTTAGGTTAAGTGGTAACCAGGGGCAACTTGGCCCAGCTGCTACATCATGAATGTATTTAAGTGGTTGTTGCGGCTTCTGTGTACAAAGAATCACAGATTTTCTACAGAACGTACAAGTTAAACGGGACACTAAGACAAGCAGTCCGCATTGCCTTTTCTTGATTTGAAAGTAAATCATCAGAAAATAGTTCATGACTGTGTCAATACTTTTAGAGAACGGTCATTTAGTATTCCGCACCAGGTGAGTAATTATAGGAGTTAACAAGAATGTACATATAACATAACTTAATGCATCTCTTATCTTGTTTATACTGAATTTTATCTTAGTCTTTTGAGGACCAGGACGGAGAAATGAGTCGCTGCCTTAGTTATAATTATTTACCCAGATATGATTTTCAGAATTAATATAATTAATGATCTTTTGCCTAATAAATTAGCCAAAGGATATTCATCTTAGTGTTACAATTAATTTTAAACTATTTAGTGTTTGTGAGAATTCGTTTTTGTTACAAAGAATAACCGGCTGAACGCACGTGGCCTGTGACCTTTATCTGTAGTAGGCTTGGAGTGGACTAATTCCGTTCCTGTATCTAGAAATGTAACTATTTATACACTGGCGGGAGAGTATGACAGATTGCTAGCACGGGTAGTCAGTGCCAGCCTAACATCATACCTGAATCATGATAAATATGTTTTGATAACGGGGAATTGGGATTCCATTTGGAATTCTTCGACTGGTAGTCATGTTCAGGGATTTACTTACTGGTGACAGTGACTCATGCTCATTGTCTGGAGTTTGTTTAATGATAAATAGCTGAGCCTTTACTATGAGTTGTTGTCCCAGATGATGTCATGCGATTGAATTATATTATTTGTATAAGAATACTTTAGGATGCATTCACAATATTGAAGATCATTTGATCATATGAACAGGGAGGGAGGAGCTTTAGAATACCGTAAATACGAAGCTTTCGTGAATGTTGAACAATTTCTTCTTGCAAATTTTAACCAACTTAAAAAATTCAAGATTTACGGAATTTTAATGTGTTTATGAAAATTGTGCAAGTTCCCCCCACCCCTTTTAATTCTAAGAAATTTAAATTGCTTTCGGACTTAACAAGTATGGGATTGTGCATCGTGGTTTAAGCAGATTTCCAAAAACCAATAAATCTACAAACTGCATGCACGAAACACCACCGTAAATATTAAGTGAATAAGTACACACGGTAATAAGTAATCATTCAGCCAATTGTAATAACCTCCCAACAGAAAGCGTCTGAATTATAAACAAACAGGTCAGCCAACCTCAGAGCTGAACACATAGATAGAAATGTTTTTTACCGGAAAAAAAAAAACAATTACTGAAATATATCTGAATATAACATATTAAGTGTATTCCTAATTATATATATATATACATATATATATATATATATATATATATATATATATATCTCATATAGTATTGTTTATGTAACATGAGCAGGAGTGGGGGTTTGCTGAAGGCTGAAAACGAAAAAATAAATGCAAATATGTCGGTTAATATTCAACATAGGGAATAAATGTATATAACAATATTTATATTACATTTAATTTTCAATAAGATTGGTTCTATACAATTTTTCAATCCATAATACAATAACGGAGATATTTAGAAATTTCGAAATTCTTCACCTCTAAGCCACCCCCACTGGTCGGATTTCAGCCATTAACGAACTTGATCTTCCTTTTACATAAAACCCTTAAATTAACGATTACACCAAAATTGCGTCGGCTAGAGCAGTAACAAACAAGATCGACGGGCATTTGTAGACATTTTTCGGGAATAGCGTCATAAGTGCAACCTCAATAGCTGAATCTGCTAAAAACGGTCCCAATAGGCTTCAATAGGTGTTTAAATTGTTTTTCTCTTATAATTAAAAAACGCAAACAAATATTTTTTTTAGTTGTATGTACAATTCCTTACAGCTCTATTAATATCCTATCAGGGTTGAGCTTATATAACAGTGTTAACCTATATTAGTTATTTTATAATACAATAATTGCTTATGTGTAATTAATATCGTTTTTATCAAATAAATTATGAGGTTATGTTAATTATAAAGATAAAAAAAACGCAAACAAAGAAAAGGGAAATGAAAGTTATCTTGTTTTTCCTTAATATTTTGAATATTATAAAATGTTAGTGAATAGCTGAGGATGTTGTCTCAAACTCCTTTTGTACATACAGACAAACACAGGACGAAGAGAAACTATCCATTGTTGGTTTTAGGTGTTCTGTTGGTAGTCTCATCAGATGCGGAGTTTATGGAGAGGATTATTACGAAATACTTTTTAAAGTTTCTTTAAGAAATACAAATATTTTCGGAGGAGTCGGCACCCCCGCTGGCTTATCGGTCGGCCGTGAGTTCCGGGTCGGTATTTATAGTAAATCCAACAGACAAAAGGACTTTTAGAGGTGAGGTGTTAGGTTTTGAAGAGTGAGGCCGAAGGGAATCGCCATGCTCTAAACAGACTGGCTAACAGGTTCATTAGGAACAGTAAACATTGAGCGTGTTAATTTATGTTGTCCATGCTCTACGGTATTAGCGTCTCCATGTTTGTTCATGGAGGACTCCTCCTAGGAACGGTCAACACTTTTCCCTACTTATCCTTATTAGACCATATCACATGGTAGACAATCAAATTATACTTCCAACACATTAAGGGAAAACATTCCTTATCTTTATCGACGCATTTTCGCTAAATAATTGTGACTTTTTGAACAGTTCTTATTTATTTCATTTTAACCATCGTGTTTTATTCCACTCATTGCTTTATTTCAATTAAAACTCTTCAGAAAAACTATTTAAATTAAAATAAGAAAAAAAAACAATTATGAAGAAAAAAGAGTTCGTCATGGAGGGGCTGAGTAAACTAAGCACATTTCCCACACAAAACAATATCTGGTATTTAAGTTTAAGAATAAGACGTTTCATGATGTTTGAACTCATTATTAACGTGCAATGGCTAAAAGTGAGTGTTAATTGAAAGATCAATGATTGTTCCCTGGAAGATACCGTTAATACTACATGAAACAATGTAGGTGGAAAAATGTATTCCTTTCAAAAATAATTACTGCATAATTATTTTAAAATAAATTAATTCTAAGAACGTTTTTTGTTAATTGATTTATTTTTGAATTAAACATTTTTTGGGTTCATTCAAAAATACTTTTGCGTTATTCGTCTTAAATACTAATAATATTTTTTTTTTTTAATTTCAGAATCCATTCCTTTTCCCATAGACTTGTTTCATAGATAATTTGGTTTGCAGCAACTTTTATGTCGCAACATATAACCTCAGCTGATTTCCCTGAAAATATGTGACAATTAAATTATTAAAAAAATGTTAAGGAATATATTGATACAAAAACTAAACTAGAAAAAGACTAAAACAGTCAGCAAAAAAGTGTTTACTTTTGCAATCGCTCTTGAGAATCTGCTTATTTGAAAGTGGGGCGTATTTTTACTTTAATGTTTAGTGTCAGTAAACTCTACCCAAGAAAACCAGTTGTAAAAAAAAAAAAAAACGGTTCTTAATTATAAAAATGACGAACAGTGCTTCGGATGAAATAAGGGATGCCATTTTGCCTAACTTTATTATTAACACAAGTTGGAATCAAGCGAGCCGCTGACAAAATCAAGTTAAGCAGTATGATTAATTAGTGTTTTAATCAAAATCATCCAATCGAGCATTGCAAATTGTGATTATAATCAGCAGTATAAACTACCTCATAATTATGAGAGTATTGGTCACTAAATGGTTGGGCTGACATTATTAGCTGGATGTAGGTTTGATTCCTAATATGGCGTACATAATTGTGTACTTTCAACAGCAAAACTAGGAATCCGCGAATTTCTGTACAGGCCTCATGAAGTAAACTTTTAGCGCGATTAGAGACACAGGACTCAAAAGCGAACGTATGCATAAGTATATAATGGATATACAATTCATTTTGCTGCACTGGTATTTAACATACATTGCTGACTGTAACAATGGATGTAATGCTACCTAGCAACGTTAAGTGTCATCGGCCATTACGGTTGAAAGTCCTTTCCATTAATATTATGGCATATTTACAAATGAACTTTGATATATCTGAAAATGAAATTCGATTCAAGAGATATACACTCCTGTCTTGTTAGAACCAAAATAATGATTCGTTGTCCTTTATGATATTATTATATCAAGGATTGGAGTAGTATTAACGTAAACGTTTTAGGATTATAGATGCAAAGATTATAACATTGGTTAACATCCGTTTATCTCTACCATGCTTATAACTTTCCATACTGAGCATCATAACTTGCAAGTGTGTCATGAATGGTTTCGTCCAACAATTCTTTGGACCTCTTAATAATACATTTAATTTTTTTTTTTGTGAAAACATTGATAGCACTTAAGTGCAGGTTCTAACTTACGCTGTACTTTTAATTTAAACACCAAGTTTTAATACTTTCTTAATTTTTAAAGACATGGTTTTAGCATATTGTTATAGAAATAACCACAAAGTCAATTATTCCAGAAATTTTATTTAGTCTAAGAGTGATAAAAACCTCAATAAAAGATGGTAGGCCCAATGTCTCATACCAACCCCACTGGGATGCCAAAGGACAACATATCCTACCAGAGAAAACCTATTAGAGAAGGTTTGGCTCTTGGGAGAGTAACGCGCTAAAGACGTGCTTGCATTATGCATGACGGAGAGTTAATTTTACTACATAGCTCGAAATATGTTACAGGATATTAACCTTGCGTGGATTGAAGTTCATTGGTAATATTAATGCAATGATTTTTATATATGTTGGGATATTTAGGACAATACTCTGTATTTAATTGACGAACTATATAGAGTTGCCTCTATACCCGTATAGCTCTATATAGAGTTGCCTCTACATAGCTCTATATAGAGTTGCCTCTACATAGCTCTATATAGAGTTGCCTCTACATAGCTCTATATAGAGTTGCCTCTACATAGCTCTATATAGAGTTGCCTCTATAGTGCTCAATATAGAGTTGCCTCTATATAGCTCTATATAGAGTTGCCACTATAGTGCTCAATATAGAGTTGCCTCTATATAGCTCTATATAGAGTTGCCCCTACATAGCTCTATATAGAGTTGCCTCTATATAGCGCTATATAGAGTTGCCTCTACATAGCTCCATATAGAGTTAACGTACCTCTACATAGCTCTATATAGAGTTGCCTCTACATAGCTCTATGTAGAGTTGCCTCTACATAGCTCTATATAGAGTTGCCTCTATATAGCTCTATATAGAGTTACCCACTACATAGCTCTATATAGAGTTGCCTCTATATAGCTCTATATAGAGTTGCCTCTATATAGCTCTATATAGAGTTGCCTCTATAGCGCTCAATACAGAGTTGCCTCTATATAGCTCTATATAGAGTTGCCACTACATAGCTCTACATAGAGTTGCCTCTATATAGCCCTATATAGAGTTGCCTCTATATAGAGTTGCCTCTATATAGCCCTATATAGAGTTGCCTCTACATAGCTCTATATAGAGTTGCCTCTACTTACCTCTATATAAAGTTGTCTCTACATAGCTCTATATAGAGTTGCCTCTATATAGCTCTATATAGAGTTAACACTACATAGCTCTATATAGAGTTGCCTCTACATAGCGCTATATAGAGTTGCCTCTACATAGCTCCATATAGAGTTAACGTACCTCTATATAGCTCTATATAGAGTTGCCACTACATAGCTCTACATAGAGTTGCCTCTATATAGCCCTATATAGAGTTGCCTCTATATAGAGTTGCCTCTACATAGCTCTATATAGAGTTGCCTCTACATTGCTCTATATAGAGTTGCCTCTATATAGCTCTATATAGAGTTGCCTCTATATAGAGCTATATAGAGTTGCCTCTATATAGCCCTATATAGAGTTGCCTCTATACAGCTCTATATAGAGTTGCCTCTACATAGCTCTATATAGAGTTGCCTCTATATAGCTCTATATAGATTTGCCTCTATATAGCTCTATATAGAGTTGCCACTACATAGCTCTATATAGAGTTGCCTCTACATAGCTCTATATAGAGTTGCTTCTACATAGCTCTATATAGAGTTGCCTCTATAGCGCTCTATATAGAGTTGCCTCTACATAGCTCTATATAGAGTTGCCTCTATATAGCTCTATATAGAGTTGCCTCTATATAGCTCTATATAGAGTTGCCTCTATATAGAGCTATATAGAGTTGCCTCTATATAGCTCTATATATAGTTGCATCTACATAGANAATATATAGAGTTGCCTCTAAATATCTCAATATAGAGTTGCCTCTATATTGCTATATATAGAGTTACATCTATATAGATATAAATAGAGTTGCCTCTACATAGCTCTATATAGAGTTGCCTCTACATATATAGAGTTGCCACTACATAGCTCTATATAGAGTTGCCACTACATAGCTCTATATAGAGTTGCCTCTACATAGCTCTATATTGAGTTGCAACTACATAGCTCAATATAGAGTTGCCTCTACATAGCTCTATATAGAGTTGCCTCTACATAGCTCTATATAGAGTTGCCTCTACATAGCTCTATATAGAGTTGCCTCTACATAGCTCAATATAGAGTTGCCTCTATATTGCTCTATATAGAGTTGCCTCTACATAGCTCTATATAGAGTTGCCTCTACATAGCTCTATATAGAGTTGCCTCTATATAGCTCTATATAGAGTTGCCACTACATAGCTCTATATAGAGTTGCCACTACATAGCTCTATATAGAGTTGCCTCTACATAGCTCTATATAGAGTTGCCTCTACGGGCTCCTTCAGACTTTTAGTGAGTTGAGAGTTAGAGTACAGTTTGAAGCTGCGATTCTGTTGTGAAAACAAATATAGGATGTGGTTGGGCAACAGGTTGTTGAGGACGAGGATGTATTTATGGGTACCAAAGGTGTAAAATTGGTTATGGTTAGTTGGTAACCATTTCCTCGGAAATAGACCTATATTCCATTATCCATCACTTTGCTCCAGTGGTTCGGTTAATCGAGGTCTCTAACCATGAAACAAGGTTATGCGGCTAAAGATTTCGAAAATATTGGACTTAGCCTTCTCCTAGGCTCATAGATTACTTACAATCTAACTTTCAGTTAATTACATCATTTCATACAATTACACATAGTCGTTAATAGATCCCTCAGTTGCTTTACTGTGCTGAGCTGGATCATGGCCATCAAAATAATAATGTGATTCGTTCAGAGCAATTCAGCTCCCATAGCACATTATAGTACCCTTCTATTATGGTTTGTTAAATTATCTTTAATTTTCATATTTTGTATTTGCTTGGGTTTTAAACCATTTTTAATTTATTTTTCAGTAACCCAAGCAAAACTTTAAGCAAGTTTGGAAAATATCTATTAGAATAAAATTGATCTATTTAGCCTTCTAAAGGCTGTAATAATTTAAGTGAAGTTGATTCTAAATGGCTGTAATCATTTAAGTGAAGTTGACAGAAAAAGAAAAGTAGTACCCCCCCCCCCCTGGGGTTCCAAAATACCTTGGTGCTGATAGGGGTGGTATTTTTCTTTGCATGATCTACTGCTGCAATTTGCTTTGTTCTTGCCTTTACTGTTTTTGGTTTCGTTCCAATACCCTTCTTATTGTGTTTTGGGGGTCATAAGTTTATTAATAAGTTTTAATGTAGAGTGAATGTTCACTATATGCCAAACGCTATAAATGGCGTAATGATAGTGAGGTGTATATATGTATATATATATATATATATATATATATATATATATATATATATGTGTGTGTGTGTGTGTGTGTGTGTATTTGTCTGTTAACAATCTAGCTGTTATAATTCTTGTTTTATCGTAACCAAATTCAATATTTCAACGTGTTATGTAAAGCAAAAGATCAAGTTCATTAACTGCTGAAATCGTCCTAGAGGGGGGGGGGGTTATAGGGAGGAATTTCGAATATTCAAAATATTTGTAATATCAAATATTGCAAATTGTCCATAAATATCGATATATTCACTTTTTCTCTATTTAGAATATTAATTTAATTAAATACACTCTACTATCACAACCCGAAGACTTTTAGTATAGAGTTAATTTAATTTTTCACCCTTCAGTAAACCCCCATTTTTAGTCATCACACGTTAACAATAATCCGTTGTATCATAAAACGATTTATTTCAATCGTAAATATGAAATATCGTTTTCAACGGGGCGTTCTAATCTGAAATTCATGCAAATCGTCATCAATTAAGATTTTACTGTCTTAACTAAATAATATTTAATCTATCTAAACCACATTCGATATTTAACTTTTTTACACAACAATAAAGATCATATTGGTTAATAACTGAAATAGAACGTGGAATAGGAGGGGGGTTAGAGTGAGGAGGCCCTTCAATGATTCAAAATATCTCTTTTATTATAAAAATGTTTTAGAACTGACCTTATTAAACTACTGATGCACTACAACTGTTGATATATGTACAAGGTCTTGTAACTGAATTATTAATCAAGCTGTTAGTACTTTACTGTTTTCAGCCTAAATAAATCCCTACTATAGTACTGATAGAATTTTCACTTAGAGATGAAGAATATACGGCGATGTGGAACTACTAGTGTGATATTCCAGCTCATGGGAAATCATCTTATTTTAAGTATCATGGGTGACGCACTTTGTTTTTTCATTTTATAGTTTATTTTCATGGTATAATAATTTTTTTATCATATTGACCTAATGCAGGTGGTTTTCCAAGTCTAATCTGATGAAAACATTTTCGTGTATTTATTATTATTTATTAACGCCCACTTTTTTCAACAAAGGCTAATTGGGGCAGGTTATCTAAAGGTTACAACCCTTTTCTAGCAATGGTATTACTAAGTATTTTATTTAATGAATTCCGTCACTAAATAAATTCCTTACCCAGGTGGAAATAGGACTCGCCTCTCTAGGTTTACCGTGTGACATTAAAGTCAGCGCTTTAACTTGCATCGCTAACGCAGATTTAAAAAAACAACAAAATAAATTTGACATTTTTGTTTTTACGATAGAATATAATTGAGTCTAATTCTTGGTATATCTGGCCATTTTTCATTTGCATGAAAAATGGTATCATTACTTTTCTACGTGTCCTTGCTAAGGCCAAGTCTCCGTCTTCTGAGTACAATCTGTTAACTTGTTCAACCTCAGTGCACTGGCCGGCGATATCAGTTCCATCAGAATTCGGGCAATAATTCTTCAATATCTCGTCTCTTCATCTCACCAGCTCGTGCCAAAACACATTTATCTGATTCTTAATGCCATCTTCATTTTTACACTCGTAAATTTGATGTGTTATAAAAATAATAAACTACTTTTTCGTGGAAAACTATTTTAACCTGAATTCCCGGAAAGCTTAAACTTGGAAGAGAATTATTACAGGTGCGGAGTATATCCTTTGAATCATTTTTTTTTTTATTCTGTTCAGAACAAAAAAAAAAAGACAGAAGCTTCATACATTCCATTACCAAACTATATGTTGGAAAAGTAAACTTTAAAGATTGAAACTATTAATGCTGCTAGTTTTCTGCAGCCAGCCTTGGTGGAAATAATTGTGCCACAAGAATCAATGGTATACATTTTTCTTGCCTCTTGGATCTGGGTGGTCCTCATTAAAATTACGGATGTATAATTAATAAACGACTTATATCAATACAGATGTTTATAATGGACGACCTCAGACATTTAAAAAAAAATAATTTAATGAATACAAATGGCAGTTAATTATGGAGACGAATGTATTTTGCGGTATGAGGAATCGGTACTCGACCCATAAGAGAGCCCATCACACCACTCATTTCCTTAATGCACCCATTAAAAATGTAATTATATTACTAATACTACTATTACTAAAGGTCTTTTGACAAATTAAGGTTTCTAGTGCCTAAAAACGATTTGGAGCAGATTTACCGAAATCAGCTATTGAGGTTACACTTATGACGCGATTTTCAAAAAAAAAAAAAAAAAAAAAAAAAAAAAAAAAAAAAAAAAAAAAAAAAATAAATGTCCACAGGGGAAGACGAAAAGAGGTCCTTTCCAATGTATATATTTGTCCGCTGAGGACAATTTAAAAATTCCTAATATCTCCGTCATTATACGTTGGATTGAAAAATTGTATAGAACCAATCCTATTGAACATTTAGTGTCCTATCAATCTTGTATATAAGTTTTTTCACAATCTCGATTATTAACCAAGCGATTTCCGTGTTTTAGTTTTCAGCCTTCAGTAAATTCCCACTTCTATTGAAGTGCAAGCATAAATAACAAATATTATCAGCATTGACCTTCTTCTATTTGCGTTACATGCAAATACGTATGACGATGAGGTCGCCAATTGAGATTTTCTGCTCTTGAACAGGGTTATTTGATCTTTACCAATCTCAAGATTTAAGCGATTCATTCGACTCTAATGCTCATATCCATTATTGGCTGAAATTGAACCAGGAATTTAAGAACTCTATAGTATCTTTAAAAATAGAGAATAGACAGTTAGATAAGACTGCCAACCCAGCATGTAGGAAACCTGCTTAGTTTACGCAGCTCCTGCGTGAAGGACTTTTTGATATTTGACCTATGTTCGACATAAATGTGTTAGGTCATTAATGGACAATATTTCCAAATTTTTGATAAGAGCAGGGAGCCTAAACTAACCACTGAAACGAATGTTATATCAATAGCAAGCCGACGTCAACACCATAACGAAACCCATATCGTCGAGCATGACTGTTAGTTA
The DNA here is from genome assembly GCA_019009955.1 of Riptortus pedestris. Taxonomy (NCBI): domain Eukaryota; kingdom Metazoa; phylum Arthropoda; class Insecta; order Hemiptera; family Alydidae; genus Riptortus; species Riptortus pedestris. Next base: position 79,144,874 of record CM032232.1, read on the forward strand.
TTAGTTCAAACATTTCATCTCCAAAGAATTTCTTTCTTCAGGATCGGCTGTTATTCGGAGATGAAGATAAGTTCATAAAAATAAATATTTTTGTTAGCAGAGATATTTGTCAGATTTGTGGAAAGAATCGGTGCCAGGAATAAAGCTGAGCGGATAGAATGGAAGAATGGGCACACTATCTATTCACGCCCTTGGACCCTTCAAATATTTTCTTTCAGATTTCCTGAGGAAAAGGGTGGGACGGACGGCTTAGGTATCCCAACCTGACAGGCTGGACAATACCATGTGTTTGCCTTGGTCAGGTGTCTGTCCTATTCAACCAAAGCCTCTCTCACGGATTTGCTTCACAAAGCCTAATAAATACCCGGTGTATCTTTCGATTCTTGAGAAATCGCTGGCATATAGAGCAGGCAAGCCCTCAAGCTAAGAGCTGCGTAAAATAAGCAGATTTCCCACTGGTGTAACACACTTGTGATTTCATCTCACTGCAAATTCTCTATCTCTATGTACAAAACCGATGAGTAGAAGTGAGGGTTTACGGTAGGCTGAAAACAAGAAATTGCGGATAACCCGTTTAATATTTGACTTATGAAAAATGTATATAACAACAAATGTAGAGCATCAATAGTCTAAGAAAATTGATTTTGTAACAATTTTTTGATACGACTCAAAAATATATTTGGAAATATTTGAAATTAAGGAGTTCGCCCCCTCTAACCACCCCATCCTGATGGAATACTCATGATAATCATAAAAAATCATAACTGATGACGTCAGTACACGGCAAATCATATGGAACGTAATTTGACGTATCTCACAAAGTAAAAGTTTAATGAAACAATATTTGGTATTTAACCTTAGAATGAAGGTCATACATAATAGTTTATTGTTAATATGACATTAGTAGGAGTGGAGGTTTACTGAAGGCAGAAAACTAAAAAAACAGCAGTATCTCGGTTAATAATCCGTATAGTGAAAAAACATAATGTATAGGATATTAAATAGGATTGGTTCTGTACAATTTTTCGATCCGACGTAGAATAACGGAGATAATAGGAATTTTTGAAATTCACCCTCTAAACCCTCTCTCACACAGAACTGATTTCAGCCATTAATGAACTAGATCTTTAGATTGTATGTGTGTGTTTATGATTCTGAACGGACCTAATAGTCGTCACCGTCTAGGTAGGATCAATGGACATTAGTCGGAATTTTTCGAAAATCGTTTATTTTCCTTAAGGGAACTCTGCTAAAAGGTAAAGTGGAAAGTAACTTTAGGAGTACGAAGATTCTTTAAAACGTGTAAGTCGGTAGACCTGCCCGAAGAGAAAACGCTGTATCTCACACTCAAGATATGATTAATATTTAACTCCAAATTTCGATTTATTGTTCGATAACTATTAAACTATAAAAAAGAAAAGAAAAAATTGTTTGAAAAATCGTATTTTAAATTGACATTTTTTAATATGGACTATAAGGCTCTATCCAAACATTAAGAAGTTTTTCATTTTGTTCCTCTGAGCAACTACATTCTTTAACACGAAATAACATTATTATGATTATTTAGAAAATACAAAAAAATAAAATAATTGTTCTTTAAAATAAAAGTTTGAAATGAAAAACAAAACTAAAACTATATTAAAGTAATTAAACAATGTAAATAGTAGATAGAAATAAGAAGCTTTGAAGTCCGTTTTACAGTAAACGTAGCTTTTCATCCTTATCTTATTTTCTTTAAATTTCTTATATTTCTTTTAATAAAATTGTTCAATTGCACCTTGATATGTGCGTTTCAAAATCAAATGTTCTGCATCGTGAATACATTTGTTTCTTGATGAAATTTCTTTTTTAATCATTTGGTCTGAAATCTAACAATTTTATCTGGTGTAGGGTTGTTGAATATAGTTCTTTCTTCAGTTTTCATACGTTGAAGAACCCTTGAAAATTCGTATAATTAACGGAACCTACCATAGTAACATCCAGCTAGGATTCCTAGCCACAATAAAATATCTTATATCTTGTTTCTTGTTATTCATTATAAAAAAGGATAAACTAATGGCTATGGCTATTATATTTTATGTAGTAATTTAAATGAAATACCGCTACAGTCGTTATAACAGAAATAATTACGTTTTGGATAGGATACGATAATATAAATAATTGTAATTAATATTATAGAAACATTCATAAACCACGTTTGGTGAATTTCCGAAGACACAGCTTGCTACCAAGCTTCAAACATTAGATCAGAAATTATAAAAAGTAAAATATAATAATTCTGATGAAAAACTATAATATTTTGAATTATTTGAAAAACAGTTGGAGTATAACTAATATGTAAACATTTAAAATTAAAAATAAAAAAAAAATGTAGAAATATTAGCATAGAGCGTCATGAATTTTATTTTTTTATTTATTTATTTATGCAGGAGCACCCAAAACTAGGCAATTTAGCTCAACATTTAACAATGTAATAAAATCAATATAATATACACTTCTGGTTTCCAGAACTCCAATTGGTCCAGTTAGATTTCTGGTTACCAAAAATCCAACTCAACCAAAACTCCAAGAAGCAACAACACCACATATAAATATACCCTGGTCGAAAACAACAACACAATTTATATATATTACACCTATATACTAGTACATTTACATTATCTAAAATTAAATTTAAACAAAAAGAGATGTCAAAATCAAACAGAAGAGAAGTTAAATTTTCTAAAAAAAAATTCAATTTTTTAAGGTGGTTTAGAGTTTTGTCGATATGTGGGCTTCTATCCGTAAGAAGTTCGTACATGTTATGTACTGGTCTCCAAGTATTCAATGTTCCTGCAGTTAGTCAGTATGTGTTTAATGGTTCATGACATGTTCTGCAAAGAGGTATTTCTGTTCTCGTTCTGAGTGCGTTAAATGTGAGTGTCCTATCCTAAGCCTAGTTATTACATCTTCGTCTCGTCAATTGTCACGTCTGCTGGATGGACAATAGCTTATATAAGGCTTTATTTTTCGCAGATGATTTTCTGATGTTCTTTGCGAACATTCATTTAATGCTGTCTGTTGTATTTGTAAATGTAAGTCTGTAATGAATTCAAAGTTATTAATTCCTCTAGGTTTAATAGTTGGTAATTATGTAATCGTTATACTTTTTTTTAAATACCTCCATTTGTTTTCTTGATAAATAACCCATGCCTTCATATAAATAAATCATGATTTGTTTTTCTTTTATTTATGAATTGGTATATAACAATAGCTGCGAAGGTTTAAAAAGGTCGCTGCATTATATATTTGTGTGTTGGGTTCTTCTCCATTCCGTATAATGAAGGGGAGCCGAAGAAGATCCAGAAAAACCTGTATTTCTCTAATCTCTTTCTTTTGACGGCATATAGAAAAAGCCGCAGCTTGGCTTCCTCGAAATTCGTCCGACACATTGACACAACCTGTCTCCTTTTTATCACTTGCTTGTAAAAAAATAAGTTCCCAGCTGTACGAGCTGACTTTCAATACGGTTTTTACACGCTTGCGTTCCCATTCATGCTTGAGCACTCTACAGTGAATTATAACAAACCGACCATTAGTGTGTAACGTATTGATATCAGTGAATGAATGGTGTGATATTGCAGACCGCCAGTTCATTCATAAGTTCGGTGACGTCACTAGCTAATTCATCTTTTGCTGTTTCTCATTTCTTGCACTTGCTGTATTGTAACCATATGTAAACATTCTATCGTGTAATACATTTGAGTTATTTATCGGGAAACGTCGAGGGTGCTTTTTGCTTTGAGATTACGTTAAAAACTGTTGACTACCATTTATCGAGAAATGAAATGAAACTAGCTATTACACCTTAATCAAGTTCGATATTGAAATCTAAATTATGTAAAACTACATATTTCACAATTTGATGGAGAGTGAGGGTGTTCTTAAGGAGCCTTTGGAAAGAGGGGTAGGTTGTTCTTGTCACTTTGCTTACACAGAAATAGTGTTTAAACGTTATTTCTCGTCATTCATGTCAAAGTGAAACTTATTCATTCGGTTAACTCGAGGTCTATACATTTCGAGACTATAATCAAAAATGATGTTGGTAGTTCTAACAATGACCTTTATATTCAGGTTATTCAGAAACAATGTTTTGTGGCTCCTCGCAATTTATTTTTACAAACTCTTAGGGCTTTCAAGAATTTTCATTCCCATCGTCAGAGCGTAGGGCTTGCATATAGAGATGCTACTGTGCTATGCCAGTGCATCGGCAGAGTTCAGCCCTGTAGCATCTCTGAGCATGGGGATGAAAATTCTCGAAAGCGCTAAGCGTTTTTAAAAATAAATTTTGAGGAGCCACAAAACGGTGTTTCTGAATAACCTTCATTATCATTCATCACCTTCTCCACCTGCAGAAAATAAAAATGCAACACTTTTATTCACTGAGGCACTGATGACTGACTTATACTTACTGGCTACTGCCGTGTCCTGTCTAAAGTAAATAAATTCCATCACGCGGGGACTGCGTAAACTAAGCAGATTTTCCACGTACTGGTATAGCACACTTGTGATCTCATCTCACCACTGAAAGCTAAAAATAAAAAGTTCAAATTACTCCGTTAGTACTTGAGTTACATAAAATGCACAGAGCAAATATTGTAGAGTATAATAACAAAGTTCTCACCTTCTAAACCACCCCCCTTACCCTGGTCCGATTTTTGCCGTTATGTAACTTGGTCTTTATTTTTGCATGGAACACATACATATCGAGTTTGGTAACAATAATAAAAGTCCGACACGCAGGGGCTGCGTAAACTAAGCAGATTTCCCACGTGAACTTTTACAATAGAGAAATCCACCTCATAACAACAGTAGTAGTAAGGAATCTCTAAACCTATTCACGAGGGATGAATAGTTACCGAAACGGCCCGCACTAGTTCTTGGCGGAGAGTCCCGAACAGCCGACTCCTGCCGACCACACACATGCATACAAATGCAAATATCTCGGTTAATATTCAAGATACAGAATAAATGTATAGAACAATTTTTATAGTAAATTTAATTTGCAATAAGATTGACTCTATACAATGTTTGGATCCGACGCATAATAATGGAGATATTTCGAATTTTCAAAAATTCCCCCTCTAAACCCCCCTCCCACTGGTCCGATTTCAGCCATTAATGAACTTGATCTTTCTTTTTACGTAAAACGCTTAGATATGAAGTTTGGTAACGATCAAACAAAAATTGTGACCGCTAGAGCGTTAATAGACAAATATATATATATATAAAATTTGGAACTGACCGTCAAAATTCGTCATCTCCTGGATAGGATCGATGGACATTTGAGGAAATTTTTCAAAACTCGCGTCATGAGTACGACCTCAATAATAAATAAATAAATAATTGTGACCGCTAGAGCGTCACAGCCATATATTCTATTTTAGACAAAAACGGACCTCATTTTCGTTAAATCCTGGGTCGTTAAATCGATATACATTTGAAGAAAACTTTTCGAAATTCGCGTTATGAGTACAACCTCTCTTAAGGGAAATCTGCTAATAATGTATCGACGTATAAAATGTGATGATGATATCGTCTGCTTCCCTTAAGTTATTGAGGAAGAGAACAAGGCATTAGTGTTATGATATTTATGTCAAGCATTAGCCCACTTATTGCTAATATTTAGAGTGACACTCAGGGAAAGAATAATTGGAAAATTTTATTTTTATTATTTTGGTATAATTATGACAAGAACTGAAACAGGATTTAGACTTCAATTACTCAACAGGATGGACCTGAGCTCTTTGTTAATACTTTCTAATTTACTAACAGTTTTTAGCAAAAAGTAATTTTGCTCTTTAACTGAACCAGGTAATTAGCTACGCCTAAAGGTTTAAAAAGAACATTTTTCTGCTGGAATACCTTGGCATATGTCGTGTGGTCCATGAAGAACAGATTTATGGCCTATCCACCTTTATAGAAAGTCTAAAAATAACACTTATAACACCGTATATTTGTTTCTTACAGATTAAGGACTTTAGTTAAGATTGGAGGGCGAGGCTGGTTACCTTTTTTTAAAAAGAGGCAGGTGTTGTTGAGAGGTAGAACGAAACGACCTGCGCAACAGCCGTGAAGTGTAGGTTTTGTAGAGTGTTATTACAAACCCTGCTCGCGCCATTGTCGGCCGCATCAACCACTCTACTACTTTTATGAGACAAACGCTTCACATTCATTTACCTAGGGCAAAGCGGAAAATTTCTGTTTATAACCATGTCCGCTATTCTCTATCTACAATTCTTTCGGTATATTTAGTTTATATTTGTCTACCACTCCCTATTTGATGTTCTCTTTCCCTCCTCCGTTTCTTTGCCAGGGTTAGACAATTGCCACTTGAGGATAATCGAGGTACCAACTTCAGAGGAGTACGATGAAGAAAAGAAAGAATATTGAGAAGTAATTCAAATAAAGGGTAAGAACCGTCAACTAATATGGTGGCCTAACGCTTAAAACCTATTGACCAACGGACATCTAACTCAGTACCACTTTTTGAAGGGCTTGAAGTTTGTGCCATCGCATCGAAAGCGCATACTCGACCATCAGCCAGTGATGACGGTCTCTACCGACAGGTATGACAACCATGGTTGGTTACCATGGTAATGGTTAATGACTAGGCGTGTGACTTTAGAGAACGGGTGAAATTTCTGTTTTTACGCATCGAATCTAATATATTTAACAAATCTTACTTTTTTCTGAAATTATTGTTGTATTTGCCTTTCTCTAATTCAAAATTTAAAGATGTTATTGACATTTTTTTTAATTTTTAGCCTTAAGTAAACTTCCACTCCTACTCATGATAACAATGAGCAATATATCATGATAGGCAATGTTTATATCAGCCTTTTCAGTAACTAATTGCTCTAGAGGCCTCAATTCTTATTTGTTCATTACCATTCTCGATATTTTACCGATTCATGTATAACAAAAATCAAGTTCGTTTAGGGCCGTAATAGGATTAAGAATATTGAGGCATTAGGATAAGTACCAATATGTAAAACTGTTGATCCCGATCAGTTGCTTTCTGTATCGTCTAGCATTTCTGGAGACTTGAATATTGACGACATTGAAACTGACATCGCGTAATATAGAAGATGGGGTGACATGAGAAGTGAAAATGGATGTACTTTACACATTGAAGGTCGTATCGTGACCTAGAAAATGACGCCTCCTTTTTACGCTATCATCATCCATACTTGAATGGATGCTTTAAATGAATAAATGAATGATGCTTTAAATTCGTGCTATTTGATTTAGGGTTTAATGAAGCTTTTTGTTTTTATGCAGTAAGAGCATGGATTTTAATAAGATATTTCGTTTTACTACATCACCTGGAAGCTCTTGTTGGATAATAATGGGTCACATTATTGTTTAAGAATTGAAGACATTTCAAAGGCACACAGAGTTTTCTGGCTCAAGTATTTAAATGGTTATTGACACGTTCTTTATCTTTATATATATATATATATATATATATATATATCTATATATATATATATATATATATATGATTTTACTGTAGGTGTGTATGTCACTGAACTTCTCCTAAACGGCTGGACCGATTGATTTTTTTTGTATGCGTTTGGGTGACGGCCTGGATGGTTTAGATTCACAAATCGGCCCGGCAGATGGAGCAGGAGTGGGGGTTGGAAGGGAGGCCTGAAATTAAAAATATCGATATTTCGTTTCCTGATGGTTTTTCGGCAAATATGTAGAGAGTAAAAGTTGTTTATTTTGTTATTTAGAGTAGCGTTTATTATATTAACTTTTGTCGTATAACAAAGTATAAACGAGATACACACTAAAAAATTAAAGTGAGAGCCAACAATTTTTTTGGACACTAGCGATTGAACCGAACTTAACAAAACTCTATATGTAAATAAGCATTAATTCTTCCATGATTATAAGCTATATTAAATTTTTTATTTATTGTCGGGTCCGCTTGTAGCCTGTAAAATGTTAAACCTCTATTTATCTCTCTATTTAACATGCAAAGACCATTAATTGCTAGTGAAATATAATGTATTTCTACATTATAAACTCTTCCCTTCCTTCTAGTGTCACAATAAAACTGATGACCGTTGAGCATCCACTTCTTTAGCTGAGCGAAGTTGTAATAATTTTCATGTACTATATTAATGAATAAAACAGAAATTCAGTTTATCTCAAAAACAATTTTCTCCCAGCAGGCTATTTAAACATTCTCTAGGGACGATGGCGTTTCAAGATGGCCGGCCGAGGGAGTATATTTTGCAGGGCCTAAACTAGAGCCATTAAGGGAGAATTACCGCTGGTAGTCGGCGCTGTCTTCGCCCTAACAAATGGATAATTAACAGAGAATTATCTCTAGAATAAAAGTGTGGAGCAGATTGTAAGGTTGGCATTACTGCTTTCCCTCACTTTATCCCCTGCCTTCTAGATTGTAAGGTTGGCATTATTGCCAGTTCCTCACTGCCTTCTAGATAGCAGCCATAGATACCGCCTTCTTTATCTCTTCGACTGCCGTCCGTACCTGCGTTTTCTAACGGATTCACAGCATTTACTTACAAACTAACTATCATCACATTATGCGTATGAACTTTTTCATATTTCTCTTTTTGGAAGTTGGACTATTAGCTGCTCTGCTTGCGAGCATACATTTATTTATGGTTAATTCGAAAAATAATATCATTAGTCGTGTTAAGCTTCTGCCTATGCAGCATATGCTTTTTATTTATTTTTGTTTTAAAACCTACCAGTTTAATACAAGTTATTCTATTTCCATATTCGAACCGTTGTGTGAGCTCAATCTATGCCACGTCTATTTTATTTTGTTTCTGATATTAAAATTATTTATAAATTTCCCCCAGTCTTCTTTCAGGTTGTCACGCCACAATTGCTAGGCTCAGAAATCAGTTAGGAAATCAGTTATTGGGGTCGTACTCTTGACACGATTTTCGAAAAATTTCCTCAAACGTCCATTGATCCTAACCAGGAGATGCGAAAATGAGGTCCGTTCAAAACTATATTTATATTTATTTATACATATTTGTCTATTGTAGCTCTAGCGGTCGCAACTCTTGTGTGGTCGTTACCAAACTGGATATTTAAACGTAAAACTAAAGATCAAGTTCGTCAATAGCTGAAATCCGACTAGTGGGGGGAGGGTTTAGACGGGGGAATATCAAACCATTCTTAATATCTCTGTTATTAGGAGTCGGATCGAAAAATTGTATAAAACAAATCTTCTTGGAGATTGAATGATCTTTTAAAATTATTCTTTACCTATTTTCTATATCATGAATATTAACCGAGATATTTGGATTTTGTTGTTTTCGGTTTTCAGTAAAGCCCCATTACTTTATTCCAAGGTTACATACCAAATATTGTAATATTGAACATTTACTTTGTGAGATACATAAACGTTATGTGATGAAGTCATCAATTAAGATTTTTCGTTCTTTATTTAAGAATATAATATATTACTTAATGATATAAATAATAATTTATACTATATTCAATATTTAACAGTTCCAATCAACACTATAGATTATAATTTTTATACCCGGAAATCCGGACCTGGAATAGTGGGGGTTCAGAAGAGGCCATATAAAAATTCAATTAAAATCAATTTAAATCTCCGTTATTATAAGTCAGATTGTAAATTGTTATAGAACCAATCTTGTTAAACTATTGATGCTCTGCAATTGTTCTATGCGTACTATATTCGTAACTCAAATATTAAGCGAGTTATTAGTACTTTCTTATTTCTGCCTTCCGTAAGCCCATTATTATATTTATGATAAGTAAGAAATAACAAATGTTCTTGAATAATGTTTAACTCATAATTATAATATTATTTTATATTATGAAAACGTATAAACGTAATTCATTTTACGCGACCCTATTTTATTATTAGATTAAAATATATTATTCTGAAATAATTGCAAACCACATTCGATGTTATAATATTATTATTTATTACCTTCCTCTTTTTGAAACTAAGGCTAATTGTGAAGGGTTATCTATAGGTTAGCACCCTTTTCTAGCCTGGGTGGGATTTAGGATGATATTTAATGAATTCCGTCACTAAATAATTTCCTTTGCCCAGGCGAGAATCGAACTCGCCACTTTAGGTACCATGTGAGAGATTAAGACCAACGTATTAACTCACATGGCTAACCTGAGCCCTGGTGTTATAATATTAATAATAATATAGCCAAATGAATATAATTGAAGATTTTTTATGAACAAATCGTAAGTTTTCAGCATGAAGTGATGCGAAAAGGCGTGTTGTAGCACAAAGTGCTGCGCTCTATGGTTGGGCGTTAATAGCAGAGATGATACTGGATTCATTTCAGCCACAAACTGAGCTGTTCGTTTAATAAAACTGTCGGAAGAGTATAATGACCAAAACGGGTCTTCAGTAAATAAGCAAGTAATTACACGTTATTTTCGATGTCATTAAAATGAAACTTTTGAATGTGACTTATTGCATAAAACGAGGAGTAAATAAATTTTGACTGCGAAGAAGGTTAGGGATATAAAGAAAGGTAATTACGCTTGCTGTTTTTGTGTCTGGCTTAAGGTTGTAATCATCTTTAAGTGGTTTCCCCTCTCTCTCCCCCACTCCTAGTCCCTATGCGTGTGCGGGTATGTGAGACTGCAATGTGTGGCTTCTGTGACAGTCGTAGAAAAGTCCCCCAGGAAAATGCTTGTGTGCCGAACAGGAGTCTATACATCAACCGCATTCCATCGGAGAGGGATAGGAATGTAACAACTCCACCACCCCTTCTGCCAACTGAGTACTACAAGGTACAGAACCTTGGAAACGAACAAGCTGCCAATTTAGCAATGGAAGCAGCCGAAGATACAAAAATAATCTCAGAATTCTCTGTCGTACCACTCTCATACATTAAAAAAGTACCGACACAATACATAAGTGGAACAGAAAATGGACGACATGTAAGAAATCTTACACCTTACATCGATACATACCAAATATAACTCACACCAACTACAACACAAGAGTCACCATCACAAATGCACACAATTTCTAATGGAACGTGGACAGACAGGACATTATTTAACAAGATTTAAAATTCAAGACAATGCCAAATGCACTTGCGACTCACAGACGACACAAACGTTTTTACACATACTTTATGTTTGTTCAACATTTATTCAAAATAGATTAATTTTTTTTTATTTATACAGGAGCAGCCGCATCTTGGCGATTTATAGATCAAATTTAATAATGAATATAATTTTAAAAGGAGGAAATTTGCCAGAACCACCTCATATTATATTTTTAGACTCGCATATTAAACATCGGTTGAGTTTAACTTTAATTGTTATGTTTTTGTTCTTATTTTATTTATTTAGTTTTTCATTTCATTTATTAATTTTATTTGTAATTATCTTACTTATTTTAATATTTTATTTTATTATTATTATTATTTCTTTTATATTATATTTGAGAAGATAGTTGATTAACGTATATATATATATATATATATTGTAAAATAAATATGTATTTAAACACAATCATACATGTAATATACCATTTGGTAATAGAACATGTATTCAAATAAATAATTCCTCATAGGGTTACTATAAGGAGAAAATAAAAAAAGGTACAGACACCTAAGCTCATGAAGGCTACCACCATCTTAGTTGGAATGACTATAACCCGAGCCAATTCGGTGACATTCTAAACAATTCGAACCAGTAATGTCACCAAAATGTAATGTTGATGATATAAGAAATGATCATTAATAACTTATTTGTTAAGTAACAAGCATTTATGAACTAAGTCTTTGTTATAAATAATGATTTAATGAAAACAAAGTTGCATTCCTTCTGATTAACTTTAATCTAGAACTAGCTCATCATCAAATACTTACTTTAGTACAGACAGTGTCCCTATAGTTTGTAAGAAAAGTTATTAACTATACGTTATAATTTATTGCAGCACCAGCAGAGATGTAGATATATAATATTTTTCAGTTTCACTCAATAGTCACTACTAGAAGTAATAGCTTCATCAGCTGGATGATTTCAAATTTTATGCGAAAAACCAAGCTCAGATATAGCGCATGATCGATTCGGTATTGATTTTAATCTGTTTAACGGAATCCTGGTCTGATAAAAAGAATGATAGATAACAACGACAATGTTCATGAATGTTGAAAAACTAATGATTGCGCGTGCTTTAACATTAAAAAAAGAAACAAAAATTTGCATAAGAGGTGCCCAGATTTTATTAAAACCGCTAGCAGTACTCCATCCTCATCAGCTATTCATGGTAGGAATAAACTTGAAGATCAAACCATTTCAAAAATAGTTTAATACAGGACAGAAGTGACTGAAATCTCTGACTGAAATAGGTCTGATTTCCCGAGAAGAGATTGACTAGCTCAATAATTCTTCTGGTCTAGATATTTGAAGAGCAGAAGTTAATTTGTGGCTCCTCCTGTTATGATAGTGTGATGCATAGCTGGCCAATAATTTGCCAGAGCGCTAGCACATTTCTAATCACAGCGATGTACTATGATTAGCCTGATTGAGTGTCCACCAATCAGCAGGCAGCAGTTGCTATTCCACATCTGGTCGGCTGGCTTTAATGAATTGCGCGCCAAATTGAGACAAATCTCCCGCCTCGCGCACGCGCGCTGAACACGTACCCCTCGACTGATTCATTACATTATTGCCCCCAGCCGTCTGGACAGTTTATTACAGCTAATCCAGGTCTGGGAAAAGAAAGAAGAGGGAAGAGAGAATGAGAGAGAGAGGACGAGGGGGGAGAAGGAGAGTAGGAGGGGGAATTGGGAGCCCCTCTATATTTGTACATATGGCGTGTATTAAGCGAATCCCGTTTTATTTGGCAGGGATTACTTTCGTCTGGAGCATTCATGGGCACCACCATCCATGCACCATAGCCCATAGAACACCATACAATCAGCCATAAACCACTTGCATCCTCCCCAATGGAGTCTCCCTTGACAAGGATTCGGAACGCTTGCTTTTTATTTGAGTAGGTTGGTCTCGCCCAATGCGGCAGCCACTTTATCAATCCACTGTAAAAATGAAACATCTGTCCGTGGGCCTGACATTTATATGGAATAAACTCGTTTCGAATTAGGAGGGTTGGCCGCACTGCTCACTTCCCTTTTAGAGAGTGATTAATATGTTGTGACATTTTAAATCTTACTAAAGCATGTTTTAGCTTAGCGGAAGAATAATTCGAATTCTTAAATAGCAAACTCATGAATATACCTACGTCCTTTTTATGGTTACAAAAGTATACTGGCTTCTCCATATTAATTACATTAAAATGCATGAATGCAACTTTCTGAGTATTTGCATAATGGTCAATCCATTTGTAATCTAGGTACGAAATCTCGGTCAAAACTGATTTATTTTTCGTTTCTTTCTGCTGTCTTTGTACATTTAATGTTCATGAATGCCTGATTCAATGAGTTGAAAGCATTTATTCATTCATTACTTGGACATTTAATTGTGCAAATTTTCTTTTCCAACATTTGTAGTTTCCCTGTAAGTCATTCATTTTATATGTTGTTTACTCCATTTAACATGTTTTTGTTTTGTTTTTCCCCCACGTTTAAGAAGAGCAAGTCGCCATAGTTGCGGAGCTCCAGATAATAAATAAATAAATATTCCATTTAATTGATTTGATAAAAGAACCTAATATTTCTTACTCCGAGGCGGATCGTAAAATACTCTATAAACAATCTCCTTATGCAACTGCTGATGATCTTTAGTTATTGTATGAATTTCTTCGTAACTCAAATATTATGAGATTTATTGGTCCTTTATTGTTTTCGGCCTCCATTAAACCCCTTATTTCAATTCGATTTTAGCAGATTTCTCTTAGGAGAAATCAGCTGTTGAGGTTGTACTCATGATGGGATTTTCCAAAAATTTCTTCAAATTTCCATCAAACTACCCAGGAGATGACGAGGATTTGTCTGTTAATTCTAGCGGTCGCAATTTTTGTCTGAACGCTACAAAACTTGATATTTAAACATTTATGTAAAAAAGGAAGATTATGTTTGTTTAGAGGGGGAGAATTTCGAAAATTCGATATATCTTTGTTGGCCTGCGATAGGTGGAATAGTTGTATAGAATCAATCTTATAGCAAATATAATGTTGTGTAAATGTTGTTATGTATCCTTTGTCACTATCTTCATTATTAACCGAGATATTGACATTTTTTAGTTTTTGGCCATGAGTAAACTCCCACACCTACTCATGTCGTATTAACAAAAAGCTTTTATATAATGAACCACTTTATTTGAAGCCTAAAGGCCAAGGTAAATAGTGTTTTCATTCAACGTTTACTTTTTGAGATAAGTGCAAATGCTTGACACAAATTGGGAAATCTGCTTAGTTAACGCAGACCCTGAGTGACTAGACTTTTCATGGATTAGTGTACGAATACATATATAGGATAATTTCTGGGAAACGCATGTTAGGAGATTTCCCTTAAGGGAAAACAGCTATTCAGGCCGTACTCATGACGCGATTTTCGAAAAATTTCTTCAAATGTCCATCGATCCTACCCAGGAGATGACGAAAATGAGATCCGTTCAAAATGATATATATATATATATATATATATATATATATATATATATATATATTTGTCTGTTAACACTCTAGCGGTCGCAATTTTTTTTTTTTATCGTTACCAAACTCGAAATTTAATCGTTTTATGTAAATAGTAAGATCAAGTTCGTTAACGGCTGAAATCGGACCAGTGGGAGGGGAGGTTTAGAGGGGGGATTTTTGAAAATTCAAAATATCTCCGTTATTATGTGTCGGATCGAAAAATTGTGCAGAACCAATCTCAGAATCATTTATTCTGTATCTTGAATATTAACTGTCGTCAATGTTCGGGTCAATTTCTCTATTTTAAAACTTCATGAGGGAAATCTGCTTACGCAGCCCCTGCGTGACGCACTTTATTTGACTTGTGTAGTATACAAGGAATGTCGTTCGGTGACGGCCTGAAGTTGGCGCTCTGTGGAAGGGGGAGTGTGCAGTTTCAGTTGTAGCCGAGATGTGGAACCTTGAGCATCGTACGTTTGTCATGCGACGGTTTTACGCAATTGGTGAATCATATTTCAACTCATAAATACATTTCTGAATTGCCTGAGCACTCGTTATTTGAAAACGTTTCTCGGTAATCACCCTGTATAATCATTTAACATTCTTATAGGTAGTATCTCGGGATAATGTTGCATTTCTTCTAGAGCTGTGCTTTCTGCCGGGCGAATTTCCTTGTCGGTATAGATCTAATAGCCGTGTATGCTGAAGGTACAGTTGTAGAGGCCAGCCGATGCTATTGGCCCTGATTCGCTCCGCTGTTGATTAGGTGCCCCAGGCGGCTGGTCCACTTCCCTGCTCCAGACAGCTGACACCTAAACCCTTCACTATACTGCCCCTCCTTACTACACGCTCACCTCGTCCTTCCGCGACTTTCCCCAAATTAAATCTATATTTTATGGATATTCGCTGTTTAGCTCTGAGAACAAACAGCATATTTCACAATATAACTTCAAAGCTGGGGCTAGAGAGAAAATTACTTTGCTACCAATAAATATATTCTTTTTAATTGTGGAATTAAACACTCTGAACCATAACCGAGAAACATTCCGTCACTGAGGGGCTGCGTAAACTAAGCAGATTTACCTCCTGAAATTTTGCAATACATAAATCTACAAAACACCAACGTGAATTTTAACTGAATAGATACAAACAACAATGAGAAATCATTCAGCCAATTATAATAACTTCCCAACGGAAAGCGTCTGAATTGCAAACAAACAGGTCTGCCAACCTCTCAGAGGTGAACAGAATGTATAAAAATATTCTTCACCGGAGACAAAAATAATTACTGAAATATATCTGAATAAAAAATATTAATTTTATTGAAAACTATTTACTATATGTAGTATATATAGTACTGTAATTTATAATGAACCAGAATAATTTTAATCTCAATCACTCAAATTGTAGTAGTCCAAGAACTTAAGACGGTGGATCAACAGAGCATATTTGCATGTGTCTCGTATAAAAAAGTCCGTCACGCAGGGGCTGCGTAAACTAAGCAGATTTCCCACGTGAAGTTTTACAATAGCGAAATTACACGAGAGCTGTGCAGTTAAGGAAAAGGCCGAACTAGCTTTTGGCGGGAAAGTCAAAAGTTAGTCGCCCAGATTTAATAAAAATGCAAATATCTCGGTTAATATTTAAGATAGAGAATAAATGTATATAACAATATTTATAGTACATTTAATTTGCAATAAGATTGATTCTGTACAATTTTTCGATCCGAAGTATAGGTTACTCCGCTAGGAGATATTTCGAATTTTCGAAAATCCTCCCTCTAAACCCCCCCCTCCCTCCCACTGATCCGATTTCAGCGGTTAACGAACTTGGTCTTTCTTTTTACATAAAACGACTAAATATCCAGTTTGGCAACGATCAAACAAAAATAGCGGCTGCTAGAGCGGTAACAGACAATTATATAGATATATACATATATACATATACAGTTTTGAACGGACCTCGATTTCGTCACCTTCTAGGTAGGATCGATGGACAATTTCGAATATTTCGTCATGAGTACAACCTCAATAGCTGATGTCCCTTAAGGGAAATCTGCTAAAAGGTCACTTGAAACAATATTTGGCATTTAAGCTTCAAATAGAGTGCTTCATTATATAACAAAGTGTTGCTTATGTGATATAAGTAAAAGTGAGAGTTTGCTGAAGACTGAAACCTGAGCAATGCAAATATCTCGGTTAATATTCAAGTTACAGACTAAATGTATATAATAATATTTATAGTAATTTTAATTTGCAATAAGATTGGTTCTATACAATTTTCGATCCGACGTTTAGTAACGAAGGTATTTCGAATTTTAAAAATTCTCCCCATAACCCTTCCCCATTGTCTGATTTTAGCCGTTAACGAACTTGATCTTTAATTTTGCATCAACCGCTTTTATACCAAGTTTTCTAACGATAAAACGAAAATTCCTAGAGCGGTAACAGACATTTACATCCATGGCTGCTTCAACTAAAACTCAATGAATTTACTAGTAAAATATCTGGAATAAATTCTTTACATACCTAATAAACGTTCAAATAAAATGACAAAATACACCTTTCACAGCAAATGTCGCACACAACATAGATTCACATTAATAATTATTTCTGCCCCATTCCATTGATACAAGGTGGCTTGCTGTGATGCAGGTCAGTTAAATGAACGACTCCAAGAACTAGATCTCGAGGAACGATTCATCAAAGCTGACTCCTTAATGAATGCCGTTGCTAATTGAGGCAAATAGGCCGGCCATTCCTATAAATATACCAATGATCAACTGATTCATTCCCAGCCAATTTATTGCCAGTCTTAAACAATTATCAAAAATATTACAGCAATTCGGGTGTTTCATTTTCGGCAGTACATCTTGATTGTTCTGATGACACTAATGTAGAGTTAAGTGACAACTAGAAATGAATAATATGTCTTTGAAAAAGTCTGATATAACGAAATTATTTTTTTTATATACATAAGAAACACAATGTTTGTTATTTCTACAAAGATGCTGATTCGAGCCAATTTTGAGCGAGTTTGGAGCCAATTACGTTGGCAAGTCGTATGGACAAATCTCCAAAACATTATCCCGAAAAAAATCATCACATCGAATAGTGTATACGAGGTGAATTGGTCATAACATAAATTTAATTATGCTAAATATGTGTAATCAATTTCGAATTGCGTTAAATTAAAGGCACTTCAAACGATCTGATCCGAGTTTGTTATTGGTGGTTCTGAGTGAAAAGTATTACAGCCATGCTGTATGTGTGTGTAGGTATCCTACCTTACTCCCTTTGAATGGAGATACGACTTCGAATATTATATATATATATGTGTGTATGCATGTATGTATATGCAGCTCCTGCTGCACCAGACCATCCATCAAATGGAAAAAATTCGAGAGTTTTTAGATAGCCATCCCTCGGTAGCCTGTAGTCGGCACTAATGATAGGCATTAGCCAGTATGAATTTGCAGACTAAAAATTTAATCTACCCTTCAGCCTTGCCCCAGAGACATGTAAGTGAGAGTATAGAAAGGGAGGGGTTTATATTATTTAAAACACGAAATTTTAAAAATAGTCATAAATACCGCCGGTTGATTCCTTTCTTTTGAAATAACTTAAACATGAAATTATAAAATTTTAACAGTACTATTAAGTTTGTTAATTTTTTTTAATTCTGTTATTGTCGCCTAGGTGTAACACTCTTCAATGGATATATTTTGAAGTATGAATGAGTATGAAATATTTCATTCATAACGAGTATGCCAAAAAATACAAATAAAAATGTTGTACAACGATTTCCAGTTCTTTTTAGATTAAATCGAATATTTACTGAGCTTTTTTCGCTATTAGTGATTTACGCCTTCTGTAAACCACCAATCCTACTCGTAACTATTAATCCTATAAAATGTATTTTACAACTATCTTATGATATATTGTAATGCTGCACAGGGATCTGCCTAAGAAGAAATTAAAATCTGAATATATGACATGATGTATGTCTCCTTCCAGCACATGGAAAATCTGCTTAGTTTACGCATCCTTTGCGTGATGGCCGTTTTCAAATTCAAATGAAATAGGTTTTCAGCAATCATTTCCTTACATTTAAGAAGGTTCTAAGATACATTTTTTTTTTAAGTTGCTACGAGGAAATTTGGCTTTATTCATTAATTTAATAGGATATCCCATTATTAATTAAAGTTATAATTATTAACAAACTCTACGATTCTTATTACAGAAAGAGCAAACAAAATATAATACTTTCATAAAGGATATTGAGTTAAAAATAAATTTCTTAATATTCCTTAGAAAAGGTTGGAGTATCGCATTTCAATTAAGGGCCAACCGCCATGTTACAAGTACCCTTTTTTCGCGGCTATAGAGGGCGCTGCTCTCGCTTTTATGCGGACTTTTAATATCCTCTGACGAAAGAGCTGTAGAGATTTTATAGGAAGGGGTTGCTCTGTGTGTGTGTTTGCCTCTCTCGCGTCGGGCCATGTCTTAGGGTGAGCAAGGACCGGAACGATGGCTCTCTCAATCTCCGCGCTAAGATTGGATTCCACCCTTTAATTTCCACCTGAAGAGGAGCGAAACAGATTTGAAAGAAACCCACACGCATTTCGAATGTTGAATTTAACTTATTTTCCTCTGTCCTGATAGAAAGATTAGGAGGTAAAATGTTCTATATTCGTCTCTGAGAAATTCTGAAGACTGGATGATATCATCTCTATCCAATAGTTAAAAGAAATTAATTTGATTGCCCATGACCCTCATGCTCACTTGCCCTTCCACCGTAGGTGAAATATATATATATACTAGTTAAGGTACACGGAGTTGCTGGGCACATGTTAACAATAAAAGTACTTGTGACGCAAGGCTTCAATATCCACAATATTTTTTGTCTTCTGTATATGTATTTTTTTTTTCAAAACATCATGTACCATTTAATTTATAATCTCTGTCAGTATCTCTGGGTCTGTATTCCCAACCACGAATGAATATAAGCTGCTTTCCCCCAAAAGCGGTCCAAAGCACAGCGATGACAGCTATTGTATGTACGTAATTACCATTATTAAAAATACTCTTTTATCTGTCTGGAAATTAAATTATTCTCTAGTTTTATATTTATCTGGAATCTCTTATATTTTATATGTACCTAGAAAGTAAATTAAATGGTATATGGTAAGTTCAGTAAAGAATAATATACCATATTAATAGAGCAGAGTTAATAAATACCAAAAATAAGAGTACAAGCCTTGCAGCATTAATTATTTTGAATTATTTATTTATGAGACAAATAAATTTTCATTTTTGAGGATTACACTAATTTACTAAAAGTACAAGCATCAAATCACATTTAAGCATAAGCCAACAGTCAGACGTGACAGTAACTTTATCTGTGCATTCCCGTCATAATAAGACTGACACAAAACTGTGAATAAACTTGGAATCTTACAATTTCTCCACACTTCAAATCCTCTCAGTAATAAAACCCAAGAGATTTATGCATACACTCTGAATATTACATTTATCGTAATCGTAAGGAGAAGGAGATGGTAACTTAGCAATATACTTTGCTCTTAGTACAATCGGTAAATAGCTTTAAAAAATATCATGGACATGAGAAGTTCAATGAAAGTGTGGTAATCTAACAAGGTGAGATAGCAGGTACCGAGTTTAATATATTCATACATGGGAACGAATGGTTAAACTATTGTGTTTATTCGTTTCTGGCCTCCCATAAGCCCAAAACAACCCTCAGGCGTACCAAAAAATGTTAATATAGTTTAAAATCTATTAAGGGTTGGTGTTAACTTAGTTTCTTCAAAACGGATAAAATATAGAAGGTAAAAAATGAAAAACGTTATAATTATTTTATTTAAAACCCGTTTTGGGACTCAGGTTAGCCATGCGAGTTAAAGCGTTGACCTTGATCTCACATGGTAAACCTAGAGTGGCGAGTTCGATTCTTGCCTGGGCAAAGGAAATTATTTAGTGACCAAATTCATTAAATAACGTCCTAAAATCCCACCCTGGCTAGAAAAGGGTAATGACCTGTAGATAACCCGTCCCGATTAGCCTAAGTTGCAAAAAGTGGACGTTAATAAATAATAATAATAATAAAACCCGTTTTTTTTAATTTAAAGAAGACTGTACAAATACTATTGGGTAGACATTTTTATTTTGAAAAGAAATAAATTTTTATCTATTAAAAAGGAGATATCCACCTTAAATTTGGGGGGAGGGGCAAGGGATATTATGTTATGTTAAAAAAAAATTCAATGCTGATTAATATAGCACAAATTATTATGAAAGCTTTCACAAATGAAAGCTCCATTTTGGTTAGTTCTAGACTAAAAAGGTGTTTGTGGTCTATGTTGAAATAGATGGGCTATCATTCTAAATTTGCGGCTTACCTCAAATCAACTCGAGTCACATCGTGGCTATTTAATGACGAGGATATCACGTCAATGTTTGTGTTTTTCTCTATCATCAACTTTCATATTAAATATAATAGCTGAAGAGAAAGTGGTGTTTGTCAACTTGTTTTTAATATAACTGTTCTTAAGCATAAAACAATGTATAGAATGCATCTCTTTATTCTTCAACTCATGACTGAGCAACAAAACAAACAACTGCCTTGTGTATCTACAACTACAAATACATATGGTTCTACACCTAACTTATATCCTATAAATCCAAAGAGATATAAAAATAAGACATATATAAATCTTCCATTATAATACACAGTCCCTAACAATAACTAAAAAATATTTTATTAAATGGTCTTTTTCTATTCATATTCATATCGTAAATTAAGTCATTAGAGTAATCTGCATTACTAAATAATTTCCCCTTTTCCAACTGTCAGATGATCGTTTCACAAAGTAGCAGCCTTCTTGAAAACCAGTGTGAAACGTTGAACGTGAAAGTGACACGTTAAATGAACTCCAATGATTGGCGGAGTAATGTTCATATAGAATAGATGGACCGTATATCGTGACTAGTAGAGCCTATAAATTAATAAACTGAGAGCTTCAATTAACTTTCATATAGATAATATCTCGTTTTGGGCCTGCTCATCAATAGAAAACGTGCTACTCGTAAATACTATCAATACTTCATTCAATTCCTTTATTTTAGAATAATGGCATAATTAAAAAAAAAAATATATATTTTTTAATGATATTATATATATATATATATATATATATATATATATATATATATATAAATATTACTGTTACCGCTATAGAATTTTTGTTTGATTGTTAACAAACCCGATATTTAAGCATTTTAAATGAAAAAAGTAAAGAAGTTCGTTAACGCCAAAAATCGGACAAGCGGGAGGGGGGAGGAGGCTTTTAAAGGGAAGGAATTTTGCAAATTCAAAATATCTCCGTTATTGTACGTCGGATAGAAAAAATGTATAGAAGCAATCTTATTACTCATTTAATGTCATATAAATGTTGTTATATAAATTTTTTCTGTATTTGAATATTATCTGAGATATTTGCATTTTTTTGTTTTCAGCCTTAAGTAAACCCACCCTTTTAGTCATCGGACTTCAGCAATAAGCCAATGTATCATGAAATTCATATATCATATCATGTTTTATTAATCCAAGTAATGTTTGCAACAGATGGCATCATCAATTAAAATTTTATTGACCGCCGACTACTACTCATGGGATTTTTATTTGAAAATTGATAAAGTATGGCGAGATGAGATCATGCCAGCACGTGGTAAATCTGCTTAGTTTAAGCAGCCCCTGCGTGTTTTGCTTTTTGAATTTATCCCAACTGTCCATGTGATAATTTTGAATGACCAATCCTTGGGCGAAATGGTTTTATTAAAATTATTTCCAGTGCAAAGCACCACTTATGAATAACAATTAAATATTGATATCAGTTTTCAGAAGACTAAAATATTCTAACTATGGTTTACTAATAAGGAAAACATGTCAATGGAATTTCACTTGAGATACTGTCGAATGTCATTCAATACACCCACAGCTCCATACAAAATGATTTTCCCATAGTGTTTTCCTCATCGTTTATTTTCTCTCACTCCCTTGTACTGCTGGAAGAGTGAGTAAGATTCAAAGAATATTGGATAAATAAGTAGCCAATTACTCATAGATTGTCGAACTTGCATCAGTGTGGAATGGCCGAGCTTGCACTGTAATAAAGACGGTTGTACCGCTATCTGAAGACATACATTAGGAAGAGTTGAAGGCAGACAATGGTGGATAAGATAGGGCCTAGGCTATCTTTTATCTTCACTAGCCCTTTCCTTTTGTGTTCGTTTTTCCCGGGCGCGGGCTGCAAGTCGAAAAAAATGTAGTTCATAAGATAAGGTTGGTAGTCCTTAGAGATTATTTATGGCCGGTCTTTGTCCAACTCTTTTCGGCCCTTTAATAATGTCTCTTCCCTCTTTCTCTGTGTCACGGGTACCAACATTCACACTCCCCGCCCCCCTGTCAGGGATACCAACCTTCACTCCACCTCCTTATTATAGGCCTTCTTTATTCCTCTCTTTCATTATGCTAGTCTCGTGTCCTGAGGATCACCATGTCCCAGAGTCGTGCTTCTCTTTAATTCTATAGCGCCTGCTGGAGTAGGTTTTTTTTTTTCTTTTCTTCAAATGATAATTAAATGACAGTATTAACATATTTTGAAGATTTAATGGCGTCAAATTGTATTATATTAGGTTTCTTGTGAATTAATTTCTACTGATTAGTAGCCATGTAATTCCACCCTCCTATCATGGGTATGCTTTAAAAATGTTCCAACCACCCGGAGATACAGTTCATACAGAGCCACCGCAAATCTTAATAAAGTAAGCCACGTTATCTACGACCAGCTCCTTTTAGCAGATTCCCCTTAAGGGAAATCAGGTGTTGAGGTCGTACTCATGACGCGATTTTCGAAAACTTTCTTCAAATGTCCATCGACCCTACCCAGGAGATGACGAAAATCAGTTCCTTTCAAAATTATATATGTATATATATATATTTGTCTGTTAACGCTCTAGCGGTCGCAAGTTTTGTTTGATCTCGAATATTAACCGAGATATTTGCATTTGTATTGTGTGTATGGTCGGCAGGAGTCGGCTATGTTCGGGACTTTCCGCCAAGAGCTAGGGCGGCCGTTTCCCAAACAGTTCGTCCTTCGTGAATAGGTTTAGAGATTCCTTACTACTGCTGTTGTTATTAGGCAGATTTCTTTATTGTAAAACTTCACGTGGGAAATCTGCTTAGTTTACGCAGCCCCTGCGTGACGGACTTTTATTTAACTCTCTTGGTGGAATTTCTCTTCTATACCATCTCAACTTAAGATTTTTCTTAATTTTCTATCGTCTAATTATTCTCATTCTCCAAATCCTCCCTCCTTCCGCTCTCTCACCCCCCCTCTCCTTCTCCGTATTCTTTCTTTCTCAGTGTAATTTATAAATATGAACGCAAGGACATTCAGTATCGTCATTTTAGATAAACATAGAATTTTACACTCAGTTTCAATTAAAACAAATGATTCAGAAAACTATTAAAAGTTATTATATCTATGTTTCTATGATCCTAGCCAGTAGTAAAAGAATATTTTTTTAAACAATCGGAATTAAGAGCCTCTTATCAAAAAAAAATCAAAATTGAACTGTGCTTTTAAAATTCCTATGAAGCGGACAAACTTGGTGTTCAATGGTTTTTTACTTATATATGAGTGTAGTAATGTTATTATTGTGTCTCTCATACAAATTACGGGTATCATGTCTCATAAATGTGAAGCCTCAATTAACTTAGATACAAAAAAGATCAAGAAAGAAATAGCTTGAAATAAATGCACTAGCTTCTTAGTTTTTGGTTTTTAGCTGCAATGGTTAGTTTCAACATAAACTACCTACTATAAAAGTTCAGTTTTGCAAAACAGTCTAAATTTAATGGTCCTTTGCTATTCATATTATTTTAGCTGGGGAGCATATTCGTAAAAAAAGATAATTTTTCTCCATCTCTAGAATAAGTAAGTCTTCATTATTACTTACTGCTTATAGTGAATTTCTGACTATTTCTTAACTGAGATGTTTGTCCTAAAATAAATTAATGCTAAAAGTGTTTTTTTAGGTAACATTTGTGTTATGTTATGTATTTGGCAGAAACTGGAAAGTTGTATAAAGTTTTGAGCATAAGGACAATATTAGTAACTAATAACTATTAAAGGTAACCCATTACTGGTGTTTTCTGTTTAGAGTTATGTTTGTCTTTATTAGGCAATTGAGTAGTACTTATTATAAAATATTGACGACAAACATTATAGAAATAAAGATGTATAATAAATTATCTTTCTACAGATATACTTCATGAAAAAGAAATATTATGACAGTAATGTATCTGGAATACACGAGATGAAAAATGTGTATCAAAAGAGATGAAATATCTCCTGTTAGTGCTCTTTTCACACTGATAAGATTTATATTATTTGATAGGGGATAAATATAAAGTAAGAGATAACCTTTTCCAGCGCTTCAATGAACATGTTTCTCTTTTCTGTTTTTATTTGGGCTTCTATAAAAAGCCTGAGGCGGGAAGGGTCGGTGAACAACCCCAAGAGAAGTTGTCACTTTTATTAGGGTTTTCGTGGCCGTCTTTGATTATCTTGATTTTATTCTCAGATTTACTGTGCTCTTTCTCTTCTCCCTATCTCTCCTTTTCTATTTATCTCAAAATACAGTATATTTATTTATTAACACATAATTTCATACAAGTTCACAAAATATAATGTTTGAAAGAAATGTATCAAAATGATTAAATAATTTTTTCAAAGAAATATCCTGGATTAAGAAATAAAAATGATTAAAAAGATCAGGGAGGTATTTTTTATATATGTGCGAGTATTTTTAATGATTTTCATAACATTACAGTTAAATATTTTTCGAATAATTTGTATAAAAAAAAAGAGAAACCGTGATGAAAGATCTCTTGTATTAATATCTATTGGTACTTGATTCACAATCTCCTATTATTAGGCGGAAAAAAATGCCTAAAGTCTAAATGTATTCGAAATGATAATCGTTTGAGTCCAGAAGAAGTAGGAAAACAAATCAAATCAAAGGAACCAACGAGACAGCTAGTTCTAGGAAAGCAGGACCAAGAATAGGAATTCAGGCGGATTTTCAGAGGTAGCGCTAGGATCGATCGCTGGATAGATTCGTTCGATATATTAACTCAAAATCAAATAACTAAGAGGTACATTAAGCTAGTTATATTGTATAAGACTAAGAGTCTTGCTCAAGTCTGTTTATTAGGTACTAAAAATCAAAGAGTAATAGTTGGGAAGATATATTTGACGTTTAATCCAGAAAAACCACGCCCTCTTGTGGAAAATATAGAAAAGATACACTTACTTCATTCTTAAGGGTCCCGTCTTAGAAGAAAGAAGAAACAACCTCTTGGAAATCCTCATCCTTCAGCAGAAAGAAGATATAATGTCCATGGAAAATCTTTTTGACAAAATGGACTCGAATTAAATGAATTGCATACATACTTTCTTGAAATTATAATTAATGACAAGAGAACTAACAATGAAATCTCCTGAACAAAAATACAAAAAATAATTGGTAGTTGGATATTTTAAGTATATCTGATTTTTAATCCTTTCGCCTAGATCCGACCAAGCAAAAATATTCCAATAAGCCCTTTTGTATTTTTTTTTTACACTGTCAACTAATTTCATCTCAGTAATAGTCAAATTTTAATTAATTCCAGTTCTAAATCAAATTTAGTGCATTATGTCTTGTGTAACAAAGGGTCAATAACTCAAAATAAATTAAAACTTTTAAAGCCAAAATGTAACAGTTTTGGCAATTGACAATTAATAAAAACGTCTAATGATTCCATTGAACATTTAACAAGTCATTAACTTTTGCAAATGAACCCTGTATTCTCGGGAAATCGTATCTAGCAAAGAAAAAAAGAGCTTAAATAATTTTAATAGCTTTAAACGAATAACAAAAGATAGTTGTTACGTCAGTAGATGCTTGAATTCTATAGCTCAAATTCCCACTTAAAATCATTGTTAACCTTCCTTCCCAGTTTCACTTCATTAAAATAAATTAATTTGTTCTGATTGTTTTTTATTTCATTTTCACTGATATCATTATTACGTTACTGCATTTATCTACTTAGAGACAATTTTATAACGGATAATTATTTTCTTATATTGTACATGTTTACTTTCATAAGAAAAGCAATTACTTTCTAACGGAACCTCGTCAAGATATTGAACAATCATACTATATTTTAATAATGAAATAATATTTCTTTCAACAATTTACAATGTGGTACTTTTCTCACGAAGGTATAAAATCTCAAAAAATAATTCTTAACAATAACCTCTACGAATCTGAAGAGCAAACCCCTAGTTAAATTTTGTATAACATTAATTTTGGCATTTTTATACCGTGTTCCCCATTTTTGTACCCACAAGGAGACAACTTCTCAAAAAAAAAAAAAAAAAAAATAACCATTTTTCAATTGTAAGACAGCCCCCTTAAGAATGAAGTAAGTGTATCTTTTCTATCTTTTCCATAAGGGGGCCCTGGTTTTTTCTGGATTAAACGTCAAAAATATCTTCCCGACTATTACTCTTTGATTTTTAGTACCTAATAAACAGACTTGAGCAAGAACCTTAGTCTTATAAAATTACATTTTTAGGTTTAGTTACTCCTCGGCTTAATCATTAATTTTAAGTATTCATGATTTCTAAAAGGCTATACTCCTTGATATAATCTCTATAAACTCTTAAGAAATCTAAGATTATTTGGTCAGTTGATATTTCAATAGCTTTTAGTGGAAGTGGCTTTTTGCACGTATTCCGAAATGAATAAAAAACTCACATTTTCCTTTGCTAGAGGTTTTCAAATATCGTGCTCATTAACATTCTCTGATCATTGTACCAAAAATATTTGTTAAATTGAATGACAAGTTAAAATACATTGCTGTTTATTGTGTTATGGTGCTTTACTAAGTAGGCGAAAATGTTTTCCCATGGGAATTTCTTTCAATAAGCTGTTCCTAGACGGCTTGAGCTGATTATAAAATTAATCTCTGTTGGTGTAAATAAATGATCAAACTTCGACGAAAACACTTAAGCCCTAGAGGGGCCGTCACCTGTTTGATGTGGAAGTGAGGGTTAATGTTCTCATAAGTAGAAAAGCCCTTGTAATAATCCAAGCTCATGTTAAATTAAAGCACCCCTTTATGTAACCCCCTCCCCCATTTTCGCCATTAAAGTCTTAGGGCTTAAAAAGGATTCTTCAAGAGATGGCCGCCAAATATTTCGGGCGGCAAATGCTAAGTAACAGGTAAACAAGCTACTCCTGAAAGCTTTCTCTTTTGGAATATTTAAAGCCTTACTTTTGACCCGACTTACTCACTTCAGACATTTTTTGTTATTGTTGTCGACTAGGTGGAGACATTTCTTTTTGTAGAGGGGATATTTCATAAAAAAATAACAAATAAGAACTTAAAAGGACTTCTCTTAAGAATTGAATTATTAAATATCACCCGTTTTATGTACAGGAAAATATTCTTTCTCAAATAAATAAATATAATATCCCAATTCTATTTTTCAGTTCTACAAGCCATAGTGCTAAAAAATAAAAAGGTTCTTCACGCAGGGGCTGCGTAAACTAAGCAGATTTCCCACGGGAATGTTTACAACAGATAAATCTGCATACTGGTAACTCCATCATGAATATTACGGGAATAAATACAAACGGTAATAAGAAATCATTCAGTCAATTTACAAGTTAATATCGGAAAGCGTCTGAATTGTAAACAAACAGGGCAGCCAACTTCGCAGCACTGAATAGATAGAATTATTCTAGACCGGAAAGATGAACAATTAATGAAGGGAAGGTCCGGAGCGCCCCAGTGTCATGAAATCACAATTAGTCTACTACCAACTGAGCTATAAATATTAGTCTACAATTAATGAAATATATCTGAATACAACATATTATTTTTATTGAAAACTATTTACTGTAGCTAGTGGAGTAATTTAAAATGAATCAGAATAATTTCTATCTCAATCATTCAGATTTTAATAATCAAAGAACAATAGAAGGGGGCGGGGGTAAACAGAACGTATTTGTTTGTATTTCTTATAATAAAGCTTTGTTGAAAACAATATTTGGTATTTAATCATCTCTAAGGTAGGATCGATGGACATTTGAAGAAAAATTTCGAAATTCGCGTCAAAGTACGTCAATAGCAGATTTCCCCTAATTGTGATACCGAAATTACGCCCTTAACAATTCACAAACCACTGGACTAATGGTTGACTGTAGAGAATATAGTAAGTACTATGTGTACGTCAATCGCTAACAAAAGAGTTAGCACCTAGCCTCTATTCTAGTATGGACTCAGTATAGGCTAGATTCCAGAGATGTTACAGATATGTGCTGGAGAAATCGTTTTTTAAATTCCAGGATGACTTAGTCGGCTCAAGTAGTCCTATTGGGACATACAAAAAACACGCAACTCCAATTATCTCGTCGCAGATGGCAAATAGTAAAAGAAAGACATGAAACTATCTGACATTCCTATTGTCCCTACCTTTAAGTGTGGAAATTATGTGAACAGTTATTGTACTACCATAGTTTCGGAATTGTTCCTTATCCACGATCTTCTGCATATAGCATTTCCAAAAAAAAATTGTGATGTTTCCGCGATCTCATTTCAATTAGATTAGAATTAGTTGACAAATATGAGGGTAAATATTGTTCAATTGACCTTCTATTCATACCTTAACTTCAACTTGAACATCGCACATGATAAAAGAACTATAATGGTCTTTGTTCTTTGTCTTAGTTTGGTGTTTTTTCCCTACCATCTTTAAGAAGAATCAAATCGCCATAGTTGAGGAGCTCTACATAATAAATAAATAAATTAGAAAAATAATCTAAATTTAAACATGTTGAATGTTTAATGTCACGAACGTTTTTTATTCATTCTAAATATTAAACTAATACCATAACTGCAATTGCAATTTTCTAACAGCTTTGTGAATGTTCCTTTGCCATTAGTATTCGAACATATATTTCTTTCTTCGAGTCCATATGCCCTCACTCAATGGCGTGCTTTAAGCATACTAATATATATAATTATAATTATAATAATTATATGCTTTAAGCATAGTAATTTCAGTAGTTTCCGTTAACAGTGTTTATTTTCTAGTGTTTATGAGCTCAGTGTCTTCGCCATATAGCCACTGACTGTCTCCATTGCATTGTACACGACAATAAACATAATAGAGTAAAAATTGTTCCGAACATACTAAGGGTGTTATGTTCCTACCCATAAAATCCTCTTGGATGGAGTTGCCCATTGATGCTCCAATGCATATATTTCGGATGCACCTGACTCTATTATGATCCTGGGAAAATCTCTTTCTTCCACCAGGCAAGCAAGTCTTCTAACCTTATTATTGTTCTTTACAAGACCATACTCTATTGTTTATTCCCAGAGAATGACACTTATCACTTTTGTTTATGTGGTGTGTCATCCGTTATGGTCATTAACGCCAGAATTTAGCACTTTTGTCAGACCCAATCAATCTGTGAGGCTCATGACTACACTCTAATGTATCTGAACAAGGCCCTGTAAATCATAATCCTACCTGTCGTGGTTTTTATCATAGCTCTCTATTCCTCCTGACCACAGAATTCTTATGTTCAAGACATCGATACTGTTATACTCTTGATTACCGTCTTATAATGACAGATAGCACAGATAGTGCAGCTGCATCATATGATGTACCCGTATCCCTACGACACCGCAAGAAGATCATTTGTAGATAGGATATAGTGGGGGTAGATGCAGGGGAAGGGGACGTGAGAAACGGAACTACTGTCGAATAAGCAAGTAGCTAGAGATAGTGCTGCTATCTCTTGTAATTCCTGAAACCTAATCAGGTTGGTATTAGAAGATAGATCCGATCTTCACTTATATATTATGTCCCTTGGAACCTACTAACTCAATATAGTTCTTCGATCCCATTTAAGGAAGGACCTACTTATGACCGGAATAAAAGTCCGTCACGCAGGGGCTGCGTAAACTAAGCAGATTTCCAACGTGAAGTTTTACGAATAGAGAAATTTCACGAGAGCCGAACAGTTACGGAAACGGCCAAACTAGTTTTTGGCGGGAAACTCACTCTCGTCCGTTATCCGCCCACACTTAATAAAAATGCAAAAATCTCGGTTAATATTCAAGACATAGAATAAATGTATATAGCAATATTTACGGGTATAGTAAATTTAATTTCCAATAAGATTGGTTCTGTAAACTTTTTCGATCCGACGTATAGTAACGGAGATATTTAGAATTTTCGAAACCCTACTTCCTCTAAACTCTCCCTCCCACAAGTCCGATTTCAGCCATTAACGATATTGATCTTTCTTTTTACATTAAACGTTTAAATATCGCGTTTGGTGACGATCAAACAAAAATTGCGACCCCTAGAGCTTTAACAGACAAATATATATATATATATATATATATATATATATATATATATATATATATATATATGTAGGATATTACTATATTGGGTGAAAAATTTCCATTATCTAAATATTTAAGTATAAAGTGATAATGCACAAGTAAATTGGAGGAGACGCAGGTTTCCTATGTGTCGTGGGTATTTCCATATTATCTGAGTGAATGGTTGCTAAGGAAGGCCGTGCTATTACAGCAGGAATTGAACCACGAACCATAGCATGTAGTTGATTCCCCGCCCTGTCATCACAGGCTGGTCCCAGCTATCAACTCCTCGTTACTCCCGGCCCCGGAGACTTCTCGCCTTCAGTGCCAACCTCATTATCCTCTATATTAACAATTCATCATCTCTCTCACCGTGTTTATATTTCTAGTGGAGTTTTAATTGACGTCATTAAAAGCAGGTCATCTTGTAAGGCAAGAATTATTTACCTTACAAATGACCTCTTAAAAATGAATAATTGGTTGTTGGTGTGGTCATTACGTTAAAACCATATTTATCTTGTCAGTTATCCGTAATCCTATTTGTATTATAAAAGTACATCAATGTGAATAACAAACTATAGCACTATAAACTTTTTACTCAAATAGTATTGAATACCAAAACATTATAGCCGATGTTTTACTAATTGTATTACTTTTTTCAAGCTTCGCCATGAAAAAATGATTTATTGAGATCGTTCAAGCTTGGGATTTAGTTTTACCAAATTTCCCTCAAGGGAAATCATCTATATGAGATTGTTCATCAATATCATAATCATTGACAAGTTCATCGATCCTACCTAAGAGATGAAGAAAATTCTGTCAGCTCCAATTTATATATAAACACACACGCACGCAAACACACACACACACAACTAATGGTGATAACTTAGGAACGTTCTAAAAGTGATTTGTTTTTTCACTCTGCACAGCAGCACATTTTACCTCGAATTCGTACCACTTGTGAACCATGCCAAAAGATTACATGATACAGAATAAATATGAATGAGTTTGTATTTTCTATATAAATCTTATCAGTTTACTAGTTCATAATTGATGCCAATGCCGACCTAGTATTTCTCTGCACAGCAGCACATATTACCTACAGTTCGTACTACCTGTAAACCATGCCAAAAGTCTACATTATACAGAATAAATATAATATGAGAAGAGTGCAATCGAGTTAAAACTTAACTTCTTCTGGCTAAAAGTTATCAGTGTCATCAATGCCAAATGATGCTCTGTTCAACGTGAACTCGATACAACTAATGCTGATAACTTAGGAGTGTTCTCAAAGTGATTTATTTTTTATGTTTGTCCACACACTATGATAAAATTACGAAAATTATTACGATGAAACTCCAAATCATAGTCTGTTAGCTGTTAAGTTCTCCATGGACATTAAATCTACTCTTTATCCCAGCCCCTAACCAGCCACCATTAGATAATTGGAATATGATAGATTGCTGCTTTCACTAACTTAATACTGTTTCAGTGAAAGTTTCATGTGTTTAACTCTATTGAATTTCGGGAGCAACACCAATGTTGCAGTTGCATTCGAACGATTTATCTAAAGCCAAATCCATCAGGTGCCGTCCCCTGTTCACTCCTAGAAAATTGAGTCAAAATGTTCTAAGGAACCGATGACTAGATTGTATTTTCACATTGAAAATACAAACTAAATGATGATTTATAAAAACAGAAAACCGTGGATTATGTTTCATTTTTTTCTAACATTAATTTCTTTTATGATTTGTTGGTGCTGTTTATTCATTAAATATTAATATAGGATAGACAATCAATAAAATATATCTTTTTCTCAAGAAATTTATAATGGAAGATTTGACAGTATTAGTTTTCCAAACACAAAAAAGGACGAGAATAAAGGAGCTATCCGAACCCCACTCGGAAAATAATGGTGCAATTCGTCGAATCCATTCAACTGGAAGGAATCTATCCAACCGATCCTGCAGGCTTTATCTATTGGAAAATTAGGGCTCTCTCTCTCACTCTCTTTCTCATTCTCGCGTCTATTTCCCTCGGAAATTGAATTTTCAATAGTTTCAGTTCAAATCTTCAATATCTTTGATCTTGTGTCTTTAGATGATTCTCACTATAATCGTAATGGGTACCCCAATAAACCAAGCCACATTTCGTCTCACGGAAATCAAATTGGTTATGACTTTAATTTGACAGTTCCTCCAGGAAAATATAATATTTCATAAATATATTTGGTCTTTATTTAAATCCACTATGGAATCCGAAAAGTCAAGCTTTAATGGGACTTTCTTTGACTGTTAAGTACTGCTGCAAGGTACAATGTTGGACATGTACGGGTGCAACAAAGGTAAAATAATATGAATTAATTCAGAGTTGGTATTCTGGCAGGTGGAAGTGATTTCTAATGTAGGTAGATGAAAGAATTGGCTACGCCTCCACTATAACAGTTTATTAAAATAGCAGAGCACTTTCGATGCAGTGCATCATCGTCAGTGCCCGGTTGACACACAAAAATAATAATTATTACCTCAATTAAAATATTTTAGATAAGGTATTGTTATATGTTTTCGATTTTACCCTTTATCTAAAATATATTAATAGAGGTAGTACATATATGAATTAAGTATTTCTAGAGGTATGCATTAAATACTGTAGATATACAATTTTTTGATGAACTACTAAATAAAATCTTTAATCCGATTCTGGCTAGAAAGAGGATGATACTTGTGGGTTACCCAGAGTAGGTCCCAATTAGCCATAGAAGAAGAAACTGGACGATAATAAGTAACATTTAACATTTAAGTTTCATATTTGATTATGATAATTTATGAATCATTAATAATGTACTTAAAAATGCTATGAATAATCTTCAGGTGTTTTTGGTTTGCGCGTGTAAGGAAATGTGTCACTCATATTTCAATTTCCGACAAACTTCCTCGTGCTTTTGTCAGTAATTAATTTATGAATACAAATAAATAAATAAATAATTATTATGATTTGTAAGGGAGTGAATATTATAATGACTGATTTATATCTCTTTTGCTAATTGTATGATGTAGGTTAGGTGGAAACATATGTTTTGTAAATTCATAAGAGGCTTTTGTTTTCATGTGAAGAGTTGAAGAATAAAAAGAGACATTCTGATAAAGCATGCTAAACCTTTTTTTTGTACTTAAGATCACGACCAAATAGCTCAGTAGCTTAGTGGAAAAAAATGATTTCAGGAAATTACCAACTATATGGTATATTCCTATTGAATCATTGCAGTTTTCTATATTTGTGGCCCTTGTGATGCCATAGGTAAACAATACCCAAAACTTTTATTTTTAGAAACATTCAATAAAAAATGCGAGAGTCGTAATAAAAGCGTTACTGGTAATGTTTATGTATAACAGATTTAAACCGTCTGTTAATATTTATATGGTAATAATTAGGGTTTAAGTCAACAGGCAGCTGATAGTAAAAATAAAGGTACATGTATAACAAATTGTTAAAAGTTCATTAATATTTTTACATACATTAGTACAGGTGATTATTAAGACTTACGTCTATGTATTACCAGCCCTGGCAGGTAGAATCTATTTAGTTATTGGTGCATTAAATTACTCATTTAAATAATGGCCTCTCTCATAAACCAATAAATATATTAGTATTATTAATTAATTAGTATTTATAATAGGTCACTAAAGCGAGGCGGGTGTTACATATCGCATTTAATTAAAAAAAGAGAGAAGGCAGTATAAATCTTCATTGGACGTTTCCTCAGCTATGATTTGGTCTGTTATTTTCATTTATTTAATCGGTATTCTGTCTTTTTCCTGTGGTCATTGGCTAAGGAGTTAAAACTCATTTCTACGTTTATTACCAAATCAGTAATATACGTTGTTTATTAGAGATCTTTTGGATAGCAAAATTAAACTTATATAAGCTTTAGAGTTTTTATCACTGCACAATTTATTTAACAATGCACTACACGCTTGGTTAATTATCCTTAACTTCTACTCACAGTATGCACTGATAGCTTCACTGTTCTTCTTATTGCACTGTCCAATAACTCACGATCACTGAAGTTCACAAAAACACGGCACTGCACTGATCTTCTCAAAGTTAACGGTACTGCACTGCCCCTTTACTTTTACACGGCACTACACTATTCTTTACGTAAAAACGGCACAACACTGTTCTTCACATAAAACAATTTACCGCACTGTAACTAAAACGCACTGTTCACTAAGGCACTGAACGTACTGTTGATCATTTAAAAAAAGCTGAGAACAACACTAACTAACTCGGGACGGGCTGGGTGCCTTTTATAGCTTGTAGGAAAACATCAAACAGAATGCCGAGAAGGGACTAGACACGTTGCCTAGAACAGTCTCGGCCCCAGAAGACACTTCGGGCGCCAATAGTCCTTCATCGGTCGCTCCTTTTATCTCCTTCGTACTTCTTAAATATGTGATTAACCCTGTTTAATTCTTCGCAACAATATTTAATATAGCTGTAGAAAGTATCCGAAATCTTCTAAGAGCATGATGGATGGACCTTTGTTGATTGAAGACAAGAGATGAATACTTGATTACCAGGTACGAATAACTCCCATGAGTCATGTCCTATGAGCAATAGATAAAATAAAAATCATACTATATGAACAAGTGAAAAATCGATCATAATGTTTTAGGGCATTTCAATGGCTCCTGGATAGTTTTAAAGTTATTTTTTCTTCATTAAATATTTGTATTAGATTGCGATGTGTTCTATAATGATTTTAAATGAGCATAGTTCAAAGGTGGAGGTTGGAGACAATAGGAAATTTTTAGTTTCGCTCTATCTTAATCATTGCAAAACAACCATTAGCCTTGCGTTTGACAACCGAGAATTGCGTTTGGCTATTTTAAATTGGAGAGCATTTCTTTTAATTCAAGAGAAATGGGATCCAGTTTGCTAGAATTAAAATAAATGCTGCAACAAATTATAAAATAAATTAATGTTAGAAGAAAATGAAACATAATCCACTGTTTTCGGTTATTTTAATATTTAGTATTAAAATAACAGAATTCATTTAGTTTTTATTTCCATTGTGAAAAAATACAGTCTAGTCATCGGTTCCTTAAAACATTCTGACTCAATTTTCTTGGAGTGGACAGGCACCTGATGGACCTGGCTTTAGGTAAATCGTTTGAACGCAACTGCAACACTGGTGTTGCTCACGAAATTTATAGAGTTAAACACATGAAACTTTCACTGAAACAATATTAAGTTAGTGCACGCAGCAATCTATCATATTCCAATTATCTAATGGTGGCTGGTTAGGGGCTGGGATAAAGAGTAGATTTAATGTCCATGGAGAACTTAACAGATAACAGACTATGATTTGGAGTTTCATCGTAATAATTTTCGTAATTTTATAATAGAGAGTGACAAACTTAAAAAATAAATCACTTTGAGCATACTCCTAAGTTATTAGTATTAGTTGTATCGAGTTCAAGTTAATTTCTAGCTAAATGAAGTTCAGTTTTGACTGAATTGATTAAACTCTCTATAATGTACACAAGTGGTACGAATTCGAGGTAATATGTGCTGCTGTGTAGAGAAATACTAAGTCGGCATTGTTGTCAATTATGAACTAGTAAACGGATAAGATTTATATGGAAAATACAAACTCATTCAGCAAAAACGTTTGTCACATTAGAGATGCGTAAACAACATTTTACGGGCATAGTTATGTTTGTGTGTTTACATAAATGTATAATGTAACTCATTTTATGCCATGGAAGGCTACTTTGAAAGAAAATTTTGAAAAATCAAGAGACTATCTCAATAGCTGATTTCCCTGATGAACAATCTTAAACCTTTCCATAGAATTAGACTACAAATGCCAAATGCTGAGAAAGGTCAGTGGACATTCAATTACAGGCATAAAAATGAAAAGAGACTCAATTTTCTAGCAGATAAGGGCAATAGTAAGGATTAAAGTGGGTTAGATTGGACTGTATTGGGTACTATCTTGGAGCTAGTACTTTGCCAACTCCATTTCCTGTCTACGAGAGTACTTACAGTCTCATTCCTGGGCCATCTTTATGTCTTCGTAATACTCCCACTACATACAGAGTGTTGTTTTAGCTTATTTCCCTTAAGGGATAAATATATATTTCAAAAATCGCGTTATGAGTACGACCTCAATATCAGATTTTCCCTTGAGAGAAGTCGGCTAAACGGGGGATAAACTCATAGTAAAATGTCTAGGATCACTTTCAAATATGACTTGGATAAGATAATTAAATGTTTGTTCATATTATTATTCAATTAATACTGGTCTTAATAACATTACAAACATATGCCTCTGAAACTATTTTTTGGGGATTGGATAAGAGTGAAAAAAGAGAGAAATAAATGAAGAAGAATGAAGGGCTCACTGCTAAAATGTAGAATATCATAAATTTGTTAAAATTACAATCACAGAATGCTCGTATTATATAGAGTATATCCAACGACTTACGAACTGAAAAAAAAAATCAGTATTCATGTCAAAAGATAACATTTTATATAATGTACATCTTTTTTCCCCACTCATGTTTATTCGTTATTTGTCAAGCGCATAGGACCGTGTAAAAGGTAAAAAAAATCCTGTTGTTTTAGGGCATTGTTCGAAGGACATTGAGGTCCATTGTATTCATGATTGATGGGCCTGTTATCGAGCCACCTGTGTATTCACGGTCTTTCATCACTCCTCATGTACTCTCATTGAAAATTGTATCAAAATTAATACCAAAAATGTTCCAGACTGGGACGTTTAACTTCGCCAAATGGTTTTGAAATCTGCCCTCAAATGGCTGAAGTTCTGAACTGAACATTACTCAGTCATTGTTTTATTTATTAAGGTAGTTAACTGATATCGGTTATTAATGTCTCAATTTTTAAGGTTTCCCCCCTATACTATCTCTCCTGAAATTCAATGAGATAGGAAGTCAAATTACTTTTCCAAATGACTCCAATCCTGTTAAATTCGCTTTTAATCCGTTCTTTGTAATCTATAGTTATAATTTATTTTCATTTTAAAAAACATTATGAACTCAGATCATCGCTCATCATGTGCGTCAATGCATTTGTTAAACCTAGAGCTATGGTTTGGATTCTCCAGTGACAATATGAATATAAATCAATTCAGTGATAAACTGGCTAAATTAAAACCTTAGGTCCTCCCACCCTAGTTATAAAAGGATGGCATCCTATTGCTAACCCGTCCTTGAGAGGTATAATAAAGTGATCGTGAACAATAATTAAAATGTTGAATATTTTAAGTTTTTCTACCAGCTTTATTAGAAACGTGGGGAGTAATTTTCCAAGGTTAAGGGGCCTATGAAACCTCTTCAATTTCCATATATCTTGGAACCACTTGACCATGGAAGAATAAAGTGTACAAACTATCTGACTATCACATACAGGCTTGTTTTGTACTGTGTTCATTCCTATTACCCGTCATATTCAACACATCCCCAAGAGCCATTTATTTATTATTCATGATAGACATTTTTGACGAATTCTTTATTATGGAGTTACTATTCTCATATGGCAGCCATAGGTTGTAACTGTTGGATAGCCCTCGGAAATGATGTCTACGTTAATTATTTCCGCAACCAATTAAGATATTTTAATTGTTATCGACGGCAGAAAATTGGACATTTTAGAAATGACGAAAAACGATAGTTACTTAAAGGACATTGTAATTTACGGTTAGAGGAAAGAAACACATTATTCAACTTAACAAGATCACAAATACATAAGCATAAACAAAACGTTTGATGCAAGGCAAATTAATAAACAACGACGAACATACTACAAGCCTTTATCACAATACTAACAACACACAAGCTTGAATAAATATGAGTCAGTCAACAAGAAACCTAAACAAAAAGAACTTCGAACTGGGTCAAGCTAGTGACGAATAAGGATGTACCATGATCCTTCCAGCTAAGTTTTAACAATACATCATCAATGTAGTAATGTTTAACATATATATCAGTTAGGAGCAGGTGACACTGAGCACATAGATATCGGGGGGGGGGGAGGGGGGTTATACAGTATAGGTCAAAGTTAAATTTGTTGAGTTTCAGGAGCACTATCAGTCCTGAAATTATTGATGTATAATAGAACCATGGATGGCTTCCATGGATCCTTTCTTTTAGCTTCCAGAGAACAAACTAAGGAGCTCCGGTCTAGTCGTTTAGTGTCGAAGCAAAGCCCATGTTAAAAGAAAAGCTGTCTAGTCTGGAAGCTGGTGTAGTTACAAAGTTCAGCCATTAGGTGGCTTGTTAAGGGTTGGTTTTTTTGTAGTGGCAACTAAGGGCTGCTCGGAATATATTAATGTGTCATTGTATCGCGGAGCATGAGGACCATAGCCTACACCTTCGGGAAGGAATGCTCGCCGCAAGTGCTTTTTCTGAGCTACAGTCGCCGTGTTCCCCACCTTGGGGGATTCCAAAGACTATCTCTCCTTGTTTTTTCCACCTTCTAAACGATCCGTTTTTTTTTGCCCGCATATCATGGGCCTTTGTTCACGCCTGTGCGGACCCTCCTCACGTAGCTACATATCTCATCCTGTCACTTCCCCATTTCAATTTCCTACTGGCTTCTCTCAATTCGGAGCGCCTTCTCCTAGACCAGCTCCTTTACTAAGTCCCATCACGCAGTTCTCTCGTTTCGCTCTTGACTCGCTGTCTCATCCTTTAGATTAGTCTATTTTATTCTAGAGGTTGGATTCTCCAGAACAAACCAATTACGGAGCACGTCGTTTCAATTCCATAACACGAAAAATAGTAATTTTTCGCACTTTTATTATTAATTATCAAATTAATCTTGTACGAAATCTGGTAAGCAATGAAAACCGAAGATTGATTAATTCCTTGTTAACTTTCTTTCAGTTTTCATATTTCAACGTAATTATCTGTGTGATTCTCCATGAACCCGTTTAGCAGATTTCCCTTGAGGGAAATCAGCTATTGAGGTCGTACTCATGACGCGAGTTTTGAAAAACTTCCTCAAATGTCCATCGATCCTACCCAGGAGATGACGAAAATGAGGTCCGTTCAAAATTATATATCTATATCTATATCTATCTATCTATCTATTATATATATATATATATATATATATATATATATATATATTTGTCTGTTAACGCTCTAGCGGTCGCAATTTTTGTTTGATCGTTACCAAACTTCATATTTAAGCGTTTTATGTAAAAAGAAAGATTAAGTTCGTTAATGGCTAAAATCGGGCCAGTGGGAGGGGGGGTTTAGAGGGGGGATTTTTGAAAATTCGAAATATCTCTGTTATTATGCGTTGGATCGAAAAATTGTATAAAATCAATCTTATTGCAAATTGCATTTACTATAAATATTGTTCTATACATTTATTCTGTATTTTGAATATTAACCGAGATATTTGCATTTGTATGCATGTTTGTGGTCGGCAGGAGTCAGCTATGCTCGGAACTCTCCACTGAGAGCTAGTGCGGGCCGTTTCGGTAACTATTTGTCCATGGTGAATAGGTTTAGAGATTCCTTACTACTACTGTAGTTATTAGGCGGATTTCTCTAATGTAAAACTTCACGTGGGAAATCAGCTTAGTTTACGCACGTTTGCGTGACGGACTTTTAACAATTTTCAACGTGACTTATGCACATATATCCGCATTACACAAAAACCACTAGCCCTAGAACGTTGAAATTCAGTACTGTTGTAGTACCTTTTTGAGCCAAAAAAAAAAACCAAGTCATTTTTGAGCACCGGAATGACTAAGGGGGAGGAAGGGGGAACGGTTTGAGGAGTATGGAAATAAAATATCGCAAAGCTTTGTATACGACCTTTTTTTATCATGTAATGATGTATAAATTAAGTTCCAAGACATTTTTTGATCCGGAACAGTTGATTGGAGATATCCTACATTTCCATCAAAGGAAATTTTTTTTCCTGTAGTGCAGCAAAACATTTGTTTAATTTAATTTCATAGAAGTACAGGAAAGTTATGTGGTGCCTACATAACATATTGTCGATTGTGAAGCTATAATTGTGCTATTTTATCATTTTATAATAGCCTATATTCCTTACCTATGCTAGACTATATTACCTATTTACGCAGAATATTTTATCTATCTATCATAGCCTATATTGCTTACCTATGCTGGACTCAATTACCTATTTACGTAGACTATATTATCTATCTATCATAGCCTATATTGCTTAACTATGCTGGACTACATTACCCATTTACGCAGAATATTTTATTTATCTATCATAGCCTATATTGCTTACCTATGCTAGACTATATTACCTATTTACGCAGAATATTTTATCTATCTATCATAGCCTATATTGCTTACCTATGCTGGACTACATTACTTATTTACGTAGACTATTTTATCTATCTATCATAGCCTATATTGCTTACCTATGCTCGACTACATTACTTATTTACGTAGACTATTTTATCTATCTATCATAGCCTATATTGCTTACCTATGCTCGACTACATTACTTATTTACGTAGACTATTTTATCTATCTATCATAGCCTATATTGCTTACCTATGCTGGACTCAATTACCTATTTTCGTAGTCTATTTTATCTATCTGTCATAGCCTATATTGCTTACCTATGCTGGACTATATTACCCATTTACGCAGAATATTTTATCTATCTATCATAGCCTATATTGCTTACCTATGCTGGACTCAATTACCTATTTTCGTAGTCTATTTTATCTATCTCTCATAGCCTATATTGCTTACCTATGCTGGACTATATTACCCATTTACGCAGAATATTTTATCTATCTATCATAGCCTATATTGCTTACCTATGCTGGACTCAATTACCTATTTTCGTAGTCTATTTTATCTATCTCTCATAGCCTATATTGCTTACCTATGCTCGACTATATTACCTATTTACGTAGACTACTTTACCTACATATCTTAGCCTCTATTAGTTAGCTACCCGGAGTGACAAGGGTCGATATCCTTCGCCGGCTTTCTCCATTGTCAGTCTGATCGAGAGGCAGGAGTATTGCCAGTCATTGCCTCGTTCGGTCAGTCCATTGTTCAACTATACTAAATAGGATTACAATGCTACCCCAGTGTCTTATACTGACCCGGAGTTCTCTTGCTCGTATTTTATGTAACTGGACTTGGCTTTCTAAGGTGATGATAGGATCTTGCAATTAAACTTTATACGTGTACCAGTTACTACAAATACCAGACTTACTAGAATATCGACGAGATCTCACTGACTTCATTTTTCCGTAAAATTTCTCGTAATTTTTATTTTTAATTGATTATTTGTAATTATTATGTTTTAATGTTTATTTGTAAGTAATAAACGACCAATATTTAACTGTTTGCTTAAATCCAACTTAGCTCACTGTGATCACAAGACGTTCTTCTGCTGATATAGCTTCTCTGAAATTCGTTGAAGTTCTTTGCAATTTGCCCTCAGTCAACTTCAAAAGTAAGTCGAATGCCTCAACTGACATCCTTAAATAGGAATAGAATTTGTCCGGGTGTTGTCGTAATTTGTTGTATTCTCTCACGAATTCCCCGTCCTGTTGCCGCCTCAAATTGTAAGGATGCCTTCCCGGTTTTCTTATTACACTATCTGCCCCTATAATTCCCAAAGACAATCTTAGCAAAATTCCCGAAGATGAACTTAGCAAAATTTTTTTCGCAACTTTTGAGAGAGGCATGATTCTTACTCGGCAGTCAGTTGGATGGTGGCTTCATTTCACTGCGTCCAGGATGCATCTACCCTCCACCATCCAACCTCCAAGCAACCATCTAGCATCCTGCAGTGCGGCCCTTACGTGAGATTGAGGCCAACGTTTTAACTTACATGGCTAACCTGAGACCCTCTCACGGATTTTTTTATTACTAAATCCTGAAATACATTAACATATTCATCTCCAGTAATGAATGACTTTCCTCTGAGAGTCCGTCTTTGAAAATTGAAATAGAACATAAAAAATTCTGAAATTTTGGTGGGAACAGTCAAGAGCTTTCTATGAAAAGGTACAGAATGGCTGCTGGGAGCGTTTACATCGAAACAATGCATGTTCATTTTGAAAGTTCTAAATTTATAAAGTGTGGTGTGGTCCAGTGACTCATCTGCCTAACTCTATCAGAGGTTCGAACCTGGATAACGCAAACTAATTGTTTTTTTTTGTTAGAAGGTTATTGGGATTTGAGGTTGTCCAATCCTTTGGAGACCACACATCATCATGCGTCATTTTGAGTCGAAAATTGAAGAAACTGTTAGCAATATTTGGCTCTAATGAAAATAAGACAGGGAATGCATTAAGATTGACTTCTCAACAAAGCTGTGTGGCAGACCTGGGCATTTCATGGGCCAACGAGATCTTTAATTTTCTCCTAAAGTATGCCCCTCATAATTCCTTGAACATGAAGATTTATTTCATATTGGAATGAGATCGAAGAACAGTTAGTATGGAAATTGGTGGTGTCCGAATTACATTAAAATTCCTTCCAACAAAGAATGTGAATAAATTCCTGTATAAATGAGAACCAACCTCAATCAACAGAAGCTTCTTCTGATGAAAAAAACGTTTTATGAATAGAAAGGCTATAACAGACAAGCTGCTATCCTTCTTCCTTCAT
Source organism: Riptortus pedestris (assembly GCA_019009955.1). NCBI lineage: Eukaryota > Metazoa > Arthropoda > Insecta > Hemiptera > Alydidae > Riptortus > Riptortus pedestris. Next base: position 79,188,734 of record CM032232.1, read on the forward strand.
ATCAATTTATTACAAAAATGGGTTAGCCAAAAAGTCACAAAACTGAACTCTTGGAAAACATCAACCTATTTCAGTGCATTTGACTGAGTAGGAGCTTCGTTTAATCTGCCAGCAGGCTGTCTTTTGCCAAACTGAAAGGTGCTTCTGCTGTGTTATAAAGTTCCCGAAACACAAAGAGTTTATTAACTACCGTTGCCGAAGGAATCGCTGGAGCTTTTTATGTTTTGGCGCTATTATTGATGGTTTACTTCGTAACCAAATCCAAATAACAGTTTTAATTATGAAAAGGTTTAGTACGTAATATTGAAGTAACAATAACTATAGTTACAGAAGTGTGTTTAAAGACCTCGTTAAACAACAAAAATCCGTCAGGCAGGGGCTGCGTAAACTAAGCAGATTTCCCTCATGATGTTTAATAATAAATGAATCTACACCTTCTTGAATATTATGTAAATAAATACAAACGGTAATAAGAAATCTTTTCCCACAAACAGGTCTGCCAATCCGTTTCTCACCGGAAAGAAAAAACAATTACTGAATTATATCAGAATATAACGTATTAATTTGATTGAAATCTATTTACTATATCTAGTACTGTAATTTATGATGAATCAGAATTATTTTTATCTCAAACAATCAAATTTAAGTAGTCCAAAAACAAGGTCTTTTGAAAACAATATTTGGTATTTAAGGTTCGAGGTTATGTTTATTACATAATCGAGTATTGATAGTTTGACATGAGTACAAGTTGGGGTTTGCTGAAGGCTGAAAACTATAAAATCTAAATATCTCGGTTAATACTCATGATACAGAAAGTATGTATAGAACAATATTTATTTATGTATAGATCATTAAATTAGCAATAAGATTGGTCCTACACAATTTTTCGATCCGACTTATAGTAACGCGAATTTTCAAAATTCCCCCTCAAACCCCCCCCCCCCCCACTTGTCCGATTTCAGCCATTAACGAAACTGATCTTCCTTTTTACATAAAACGATTAAATATTGAGTTTGGTAACGATCAAACAAAAGTTGCGGCCACTAGAGCGTTAACAGACATACGAGTATATACCGTCGTGAGTACGACCTCAATAGCTGATTTCCCTTAAGGGAAATCTGCTAAAACATTTAACCAAACTTGGAGTAATGGAAATGAAAAATTATTTCTAAAGTACCTTCACTAAATACCAGGCATAAAGAACTGCCATAGGCATTTTAATCTGTGTTTTTCCCCCTACGAATTTACGGACTAATAAGAACAATGAAAATGGAAAACCCAATTTACTGTTATATTTCAGGGGATCTATGTTTAGTACGGTATCTCCATTTGAAATTACAATTAACAAATCTAGCCCGGAGCTTGATTCCCACTACCTCTGTGGCGTAGGTTTAATTAGCTTTTGTTGCTCGTTGGGCTAGTAACTACACACCGGATGGCAAACTACCTCCCACCCGATTTTCTATTAACCTGCTTCTAGTAACTCTCTTCATCCGTTATAATATTGATCACAGCTTGGCAATTTAGCTTTTCTCTTTGTTTCTGCTTTTACGGGGGCGGTTAACTGGAATTGATGTCAGAAAGTGATAGGTAATTCAAAATTCAACAAATTAGACAATATTTCTGTACGAAGATATTCTCTGTCCCATTTTTCCACGTCAAATTTTCGTGTGTATGTAAACCTATGAGGCGTGAAATTATACATCATTACGGTATATATAAAATAGATATTACATATCGGTATTGTAAGGTGTAATGACTATGAGACAAAAGTACCTAAACTAGCCATATACACGTTGGAATGGCACTCTACTGATCTCATCTCAGCATATATTCTTTATTTCCAAAAAGAACAAATCCGATTAGCAGAAGTGAGCAGTCAATAAAATCTTGATTGACGATTTCTTCAATAATAATAATATTGCATATTGTTATTACAATTATTGTAAAAGGGTGTTTTTTTCTTATTATTACTCACCACTTATATTATTTTACAACAGTGTTGTAAAATAATATAAGTGACAATAACATAAATATAGACACCATACTATAAATATACAAAACATACAAAAGGCTGTGACCCTGCTGTGTAAACAAAACACGGAAGGTTACTATAACCCTTGTCATAGTGCAATAACCATGTATAATAGTTTATAGATATCTTTAGTCTTGGTAAGTAATAATAAGAAAAAAACACCCTTTTACAATAATGTGTAATAACAATGTGCAATATTATAAAGTAGTACATGTAATTTTACAGCCCTGAGGAAGAGAAAATAAAGATTCTCGAAATATCGGCATAAACTAAGATTTATTTCACCAACATTGACCAAAACTCCGAAAAGAATAGCACACCATATATATATAATTTTGAACGGACCTCATTTTCGTCATCTACTAGGTAGTTGCACAGATGGACATTTGTGGATTTTTTTTTTAAACATCACGTAATGAATGCACCTAACCTCAATAGCAGGTAAACGTCACTTGGCTTGGTTCAGTACAATTTGATAATACCCAAAGAAGGAAAATATTCCTGACTGCTAAATAGGGTTAAACTCAGCAGCTACTGTCTTGAAGGGGTTGGCTGTTTTTCCTTTGCCCTGACAATTAGATTTAGAGTATTGGATTACCATTTTTGCTGTTAGTTTTTTAAATAGCTTGTTAGAGAACGTGGAATGTGAAACAGGGCGAATTTTGCAATACATAATTGGTAGGTGCTTTTTAAGCAGGCGTTTGTAATTCAGGTTTATAAATTGCTTAAATATGAATGGCCAGTGGAAAATCGTCTTGGCAAAAATCACAGTAGAAACTTCACGTTGCAATAAAGTATGCTCCTTTAGGTAAATTCAATTGCTGACTACAAAGCTTTTAAAGCAAATAAATGTAAGTTATCGATTATAAAATTAAAAATTATTTTTTATGGCTCAGTGAGAATAATGTATATGAGTGTTTTAATTTTCTCAGAAGACCAATTCTTTTTAGGAATTGAAGAGATGAATTTTCCTTTGTTACATCTCCTTTGATCCTTTGAATGACCCATGATCTCTGAAGTATATAGATTGCTACCGTAGTGATCTTAGGATCGATAATGCAAGCCTGCAATTCCGATGGTTAAAGATGTTTTTGCCAGTGCAAAATACTTGGTGAAACATCATAAGTATGTATCTTCTAGGAAGTCCATCAGCTTTTATCAGACGTTGAGGTGGCACGAAGTGATGGATAAAAGGGTACATGGACACTTACCAAGCACATGAACTGGTGTTTTAGGCGATAATGTAATAATTACGAGAATGTAGAATCTAAAAGGTATTGTTCGGCAATTCAGAATTTATGATAAAACCACTTTCTTAGGGAACTGATAGTTTTTTATATTGATTTAATGGTATCAATTACCTACTAAGCAAGATATTACGCGTTGTATGCTACTTTATAAAAGTCTACCAATTATAATTTCCGTTCTAAGAGCTATACAGATTAAAATTAGATCCCGTTTTCCCTAGTACTCCCTCTTCCACCTACCGACATGATCTAATGAAATCTATTCGGACTTACTCATTTTTCTTTGGAGATTATTGAATTACAAAAACATGAGAAGGAGCAGGGGCGAGCAATTCAACAGCTACCTTATTATTTCTAAATCATGGCTCTTTTTTATAAACAAAAAAAAATCTTTCATAAATTTTGGCCCAACAAAGTTTTAATTTTTTATATATTTTATACAGAGACATTTTCCAGACAATATATATATATATATATATATATATATATATATATATATATATATATAGACACACACACACAGACACACACAGATATATATACATATACACTGAAGGCCAATGTTACAAAATCGGACCGACTTGTAGACACTGCTAAGAAACTTTGACAGTAAACCACATATTGTCGAGAAAGAGACGATTTAGAACTTCCAAATGACTTGCACGCAACACAGAGCAATGTTTTTTAGTGATATCTCTGGAATATGCTGGATGGTAGAGGTATCACTGGAATATGCTGGGTGGTAGAGGAACCAATTGATAAGGACCAATAAAAAGGCATCGTCCTCTACTGTTTTTAATTTTATCCAAAGTGCACTTTCGGAGTCACCGCTCCATCGTCAGTGCCTGATTATAGCTGTGTAGCCTGGACAACAACCGCCGGACGTCTTAATTTTAGAGTCATCAAAAATACATTAATATTTACAACATACTATAGTATTCAACTTTTCCATACTCTTCTTTATTTTTCAACCAAAATTATTCTAGCAGGGTGTTTATACTTTAGTTTTTAATTTTTATTTTGTTTAACGTGCATTGGCCCTTTTATTTAGTATATATATTATTCCGTATTTTATATTTCCAATATTATTTTCATTTTCCTGAAGTGTTCATATATATATAATATCTACAGAATTGGGTATTCCAATGATTTCGGATGTCACTGTATTCCGTTTCTCATTTGAGATACTTCTAGTTGTTTTATTTCCTTTTTTTATTCTTTTTTTTAAAAGACACTAGATGATGAAATCGCCCTAGTTGTGAAACTTATTTAAATATAACAATATAAATAATAACAATGTATCATATATACAAACATATTTGTGATATGGATAATACTATACGTGTATATATATATATATATATATATATATATATATATATGATATGGGTTTGTTAGGCGTGAAAATTGGTTCTGAGTGAGAGTTAGATGTGATCTTCTTCTGGAACAGGTTCTGGAAGTCATCCTTTTGGACCCCCCCCCACCCCCCTCGGTGGTCAGCCACTTCTGACGGCCCGACTTCTATATCACTCCCTCTATCTTAACTAGACTAAAAAATATATATGAGTGTGTATCACTTCACACCTATTGCAGACAATAATTAGGCAGGTAAACTGAACGTTTTAATGCTACTATTTACAGAAGATATATAGCTCTGCCTTTATTTCCATTGGGTTTCCGGCCTGTTTAGGCCTCTGTAGGTTTATCTAAGGCTTTGATCATGAGAGGAACTCGTAACAGATATAAGTATATGCATATATATATATATATATATATATATATATATAATAGATCAAATACCAGGCTTTGCCCGGGAATTCATTTGAGTCTGAATGGTGATAGTATTTTTGCAGAATATTTTGACATTTACCCGTCCCAGTGTTTTGGGTTTGTACCCGTCGGGGCTCTGCAGTTGGTAATAATGCAATTAATTTTTTATGTAGGACTTCTCTGTCAAATTTTTGGCTCCCACTTTAGTTTATAGTGTATATCAGATTTATACTTTGTTATAAGACAAAAATGAATATCCCAAAAGTTACTCTAAATAACAAAATAAACAACTTTTGTCATGAGCGTATTTGCAGAAAACCAATAGAAAACGAAATACCGCTATTTTTAAATTAAGGCATCCCTTACGACCCCCACTCCTGCCCGTTCCTAGAAATGTTGGTAGGGCTTATTATAATGAAGGCGTTAGTGCTAATACACTTACCGAGTTTTATTTATTTCGGTTGAGTCTTTTGCGAGAAATAAAATTGTTCACTTCCGCTATAGGTTTTAGCGTATATCTCGTTTATAAGTCGGTATACGACGAAAGTGTATATAACAAAAGTTACTCTAAATGACAAAATAAACAGCTTTTGTTATGTTCATATTTGCCGAGAAAACCAACCGGAAACGAAATATCGCATTTTTTAGTTTCAGGCTTCCCTTATAACCCCCACTCCTGTTCGTCTCAGAGAATATTAATATAGCTAATGTCTAAGTTGGGTTGGTAGTAGTATCAAGAGTTTCATAAAATTCAGTTCAGCCGTTCATGCGTGAAAAGGTAACAAACAAACATACACGAAAGAAACAAAATACAGTTATGGTGTCCATGACATATGAAACGAAAGAGTATTGTGAAATTTTGAGAAAAGAATCAATGTACAGACAGAGGTTACAATTTTATATATATATATATATATATATATATATATATATATATATATATATACTTATACATGTGAGAGAGGGTCTCACAATTTATATATAGTTGGATATTTGCATTCAATAATCAGTACTAATCATTCCAACAAACCTTATGATTTAAATAATAAAAATATTTACCATGAAAATCTTATTTTTTTGGGTGGGGAAAGAAAAACAATAAAAAGGAACTTATAAACTGACTTATGATCGAAGCTAATCCTGGGGATAGTGGCACGAAAAATCTATATGCTTCAATAGCATGATCACTTACTAGTTTCTTGTAGTTACAGAAGTTGTTGGCAGCAACAGCTATAAATATAAAGCAGGGGGTGGTTAGCAACATCAAATGCAATATAAAATGATTTGTTACAATTTACATTGATTTGCCGAGATACTTAATTAAAACTAGCTAAGTTACCCGGTTCACTTATATTCATTTGAGGCTGAATGATGATAGTATTTTTTTGGCAAGGCTTTAGTTTGCACAATGCTTTGACATTGCCCCGTGCCAGTGTTTACGGTTTATACCCGTGGTTGCTGTGGATTTGTTAATAATAAAATTATTTGTTATGCAAGGCTTCACTGTCCGTAATATTTTTGTATTTTCAGTCTCCTGTGCATGTACTATTATTTTTATTATTATATGGACCATATAATTCATATTCATAGAAAGTATTCTGTCATCCAAACCACGTATGAGTAATAGTTCTTTTCCCTTGATGTACTGCAAAGCCCAACGGTGACAGCTGTTTTAGGACGTCATAACCGCTATTAAAAATACTCTTTTGTAAATCTCGATTGTAAACTGTAATTATCATAAAATAAGACTGAGAAGAGGTCTCGAAAGCGATGTTACTAAAATGAACAGGCGTAGTTACGGTTAAATTCTGGCGGGGATTACACTCATCAAACGGTTCTATAGAGAACCTCATAAGCAGGCTTAACGGTTCTGAACAGAGGAGGAAGTGCGCTAAAAATATGTAAACGTTTTCTCACGGCGATTAATCCCCTTGCCAATGTCAATATCCTGACTCTTGTCTACGGCGATCAAGTTTCTGACGGGGAAGATAGTTTCGGTAAATTAGGCAGGCCAAATCTATTGAATAGTTAACATAATATACTATTCAGATTCTCTGAAAAGCCAAGTTTCAGTTATTAATTACCTAATTGAAAATCAATAACGACTCGCAGTTCAAGGCTTACCCTACTGCCATCCAACCATCATCTGACTTATTATTCGAAAGTACGCGTCTTGCGTTAAGGAATAATGTGTTTAAATATTTTTAAGATTGGATAATAAACAAATGTTCTTTCATTGGACGCTATTTATTGTGGTCAATACGATTTGTTTTCATCATATAGTTGGCCACACATTTTTTGACAGGTGGCATGTAGAATAAAATCATGATCCTTATTCACACCAGAACGCTTTTTATTAATATTATTTTCATTTTCATTACCAAGCGACGAGGTGGTATGTATTGTGAAACTGCATGGTACTCTGAATAAACTGGATTAAACTCTTTATATTGGATTAATGAAATATATTAAATGGGATTTGTGTCAGACAGATTTAGGCTGAATCTCTTGCATCATCATCATCATAATGCTTCTACTGGGATTAAAATTCCTAATTTAAATGGCAATGATTTCAATTAAATAATTAGGGGCCAAATGAAATCAATTAAGATAATAACTTTAAATAAAATGTACTTAATAGTGTCAACGACTCTCAGTAACTACTAAATTCATAGCTTGGCTGAAAGTATTAGCAATATCAGCTTCATATAATAAAGCACTAGCAGTTACTAATAAAAATCAAATCAAAATTATATTTGAAATGAAGAAACTACTGACTTATGGAAAAAAAGGTGACAATGCACCTACAAGTAAAACATTTACAAAATCTTTGGAATATTTGATAATATGATATCATTACCTCCAAATATACGATTAATCCAAAATTATTTTATAACTAGCCTTGTTACACGTCTATGTAGGATTGAAATTGTTTTCCGTGGGATTATAAAGTTCGGATTAACCAATGTACGATATCGTACCGTCATATTTATCACAACACAAATGTCCCGTGTAATATGTTCAGTAGATGTGCAATCATTCAGTTGTAATATAAAAAGAGTCGTCAAAGAAATTTCTCGTCAAAGAATTACGATAGGATTAAGTAAGCACTAATGTATAATCAAATTTACAATCTTGTTTCGCTTTTAAACTTGAATCATGGAATAACTATTATATCTTAAAATAAATCAATTGTATCATTTTAGCATTCGGAGAAAAAAAAATGATAAATTTCTGTTGAGGCATTCTGTTGTAATTCCTTTTAGGACATAGTAAACGATGTGGGAAGTAATTACATAGTTAACATTATTATTTGCCTTTGCAGGTAGAAATAAAATGTTTTCATATAAAAACGAGAAACTTCTCACAATTATCGCAGTATCTATTTTTCTTTTTCTGAAATATTAACGTTGTAAATTGTCTTCAGTAAACCCCAGATATAGCCAGCATAAATCCCTAATGTCTTGTATGAGTGTGTGTGTGTGTGTGTGTGTGTATCTCTTGCTCTTACTAAGGGAGAAATAGAAGATATAAAGTGATTAATCATAATCTCTGGTGGATTGCAGCACATAGAAAATGTGATTTGTGAATTTGGCCTTTATTTTACTTCATGTTTGATATTACATTTCTTAAATTTGGGAAAACTATTACTTCTATATACGTGGCCTTTATTCCAAAATGCATTTTATACATACATAAGTTTTATTAACCTATAAGGTTAAGGTTACCTATAGATTGATGTGCATTATTTGAATTTAAATTTATTTCCAAAATATTATTCAATTTCTAGGGACAGCCATTTTAGAACTCATTCTAGAGTTGGAATCGATGAAATTCTTTCCCTTAGTATAAATTTATCAAATTCTTATTAACTTATTATACAGTTATCTATTCAGCTATATAAATAAATAAAAATAAAAAGTCATTGCTTGTCACTTAGACCTTTAAAAGACATTTACAATACAACAGATATGCAAATCTTCCCCCCGCTTTATATTTTAGAAAACTGTTGGTTCTAACAACTCCTATATCTAAAAGAAATTAATATCTTATCATGATGCTATTCAAGCATGTCATACATTATTTTTTGCCACTATTTCTTCGATCTTACGTCAATTTATAAGATCAAAGTTCCTTTTCCCCTAGTCCCCGAAAAAGATATGATTTTCATGGTAGATATTTTGCTTGTTTAAATCCTAACGTTTGTTAGAATGATGAGATCTGATTGATGAAAGCAATGTTTTATACATAAACATATCCATCTTTATCAGTATTTACAATGAAAAAAATTGAATAATAAATAAATTATAATTATGCCAGTCAACAAACAATATTTTTATAAGGAAATTCAACTGATAGATAGTTCACAAAATTCAAGTTCATGCCCTTGAATTCTTCTTACTTTGTTAGGAATGTTTAAATATTATACAACTTATTGGCATAGCAAACATTGAATTCCATTGTGCACATACATTATATCCACAAGTAAAAATAATACCTTAGATCGTGAATGTTTCAAGTCGACCTTCACTGGATTATTTTGAGTGAAGAGATGACAAGATATCCCACCTGAGCACTTCGAGATCTGTCATTCATAACTAAAGTTCGTAACACACAATTCCATTTGTCAAATAGAATCTTGTCATGGCAACGAATCAAACAAATGGTATCAATCGGAACCTCAACGATCTAGAAAGTCAGCCCCATGTTTAAGTCTTATCTGTAGCTGCAGACAGAACATTGACTCACTAACAAATAATTTTTTTCAACTAGATGTTTTTCATTCCAAATGTCCGAATTGCTGTATCTTAGGCAAAAGGGGATAATGTATTTATGGGTAATCAATCAACTGCAATAAGTGGACAAATCTCATAAGAGAAATTATTATTCTTTAGCAGATTTCCCTGGGGAAATAAGCTATTGAAGTCGTACTCTCATGACGCGATTTTCGAAATTTATCTTTAAATGTCCATCGACCCTACTTAGAAGATGACGAAAATGAGGTCCGTTCTAGACTGTGTGTACGTATATATATATATATATATATATATATAGATATATATATATATATATATATATATATTTGTCTGGTAACACTCTAGCGGCCGCAATTTTTGTTTAATCGTTACCATACTCGATATTTAGTCGTTTTATTCAAAAAGAAAGATCAGGTTCGTTAACGGCTGAAATCGAAATCAGCTGTATAGATAGAAACAATCTTATTGAAAATTAAATTTACTATAATTATTATTATATAACATACATATTTTCCGTATAATGAGTATTAACCGAGATTTTATAGTTTTCGGCTTTCAGTAAAGCCCCTCCTACTAGTTTCATATTAATAATAAGCTGTTATAATACGAATACTTCATTACAAGGTTAAATGCCAAATATTGTTTTCAACAAAGCTGTATTATACGAGATACAAACAAATACGTTATGTTGTCCCCCTTCTTTTGTTCTTCGATTACTAAAATCTGAGTGATTAAGATAGATATTATACTAATTCATATCAAACTACTCCACAAGCTAAAATAAGTAAAAATAATAATAAGTGAGTAAAAAGTTTTCAATAAAATTAATATGTTGTATTCAGAAATATTTCATTAATTGTTCATCTTAGTCTAGAATAATTTTATCTATTCAGTGCAGCGAAGTTGGCTACCATGTTTGTTTACAATTCAGACGCTTTCCGTTGTAGATATTATTATCTTGTAAATTGACAGAATGATTTCTTATTAATGGTTGTATTTATTCCCTTAACATTCACATTGGTGTTACTGGTATGTAGATTTATCGGTTGTAAGCCCACAGCCCTTGCGTGATGGACTTTTTTTTATTTCGTTGAGCCAGAAAAATCATTTACCTAAGACGAGTGGAGATTGATCTGAGTTGATCAAGAAAATTTCAAGTGTTGATTCCTAGGCTCGGGAGGTTTCGTAAGGACCCGATTCAAAACAACTTAAAATGGTAACAATGTGTCCTGAAGTGCCATTTTCACTCTTGGATAAATGTATATACTCAAATATAGAGCATTGCTGCAATGTTGCTGGCTGTAGTAACTAATGAGACCACTAGGTATCGCAACTAGTCATCCTCAGTAATACCTGCCCTCATTAAAGATGATGAGTATAGACAATATCGAGTTAAGACCATTATCAACTCTACAGATTCCAGCTCTTCTCGGTGTAACACTTGTACAAAAAGAAATCATTATTATTACATAAAAATAATTGTCAACCCGAGATAATATTACCAGGTGTATATGGAAATTTAGTTGATGACGCAAATCTCTAGTCATGGTAAGAATAGGAGGATAGTAGACACTTTTCCTCAAAATGGACAATAATTTAACATAAGTATATTATTTTAGCAGATTTCCCTTAGGGTAAATCACCTCTTGAGGGCGTAATCATGACGCGATTTTCGAAAAATGTCTTCGAATGTCCATCGATCCTACCTAGGATTGATGAAAATGAGGTCCGTTCAAAAATATATATTTGTCAGCTAACACTCTAGCGGTCACAATTTATGTTTAATCGTCACCTAACTCGGTATTTAATCGCTTTATGTGAACAGAAAGATCAAGGTCATTAACGCCTGAAATCGGACAAGAGGGAGGGGTGGTTTAGAGGGGAATTTCGAAAATTCGGAATATCTCCGTTACTATACGTCAGATCAAAAATTTATATAGAACCAAACTTATTACAAATTAAATTTACTATAAATATTGTTATATATATTTATTCTCAATCTTGAATATTATTAAGTGTGTGCCGATAACGGACGAGATGAGATCGGCTAACTTCGGTTGTATTCGTTTCAGCCGAAAGCAAGTTCGGCCGTTTCCGTAACTGTTCGGCTCTCGTATGGAAATTTCTCTATTGTATAATTTCACCTGGGAAATTTGCTAAGTTTACCCAGCCACTGCGTGGCGGACTTTTTTTTAACATTTTTATTGTATGTATATTCAATATATTCAGGGTGACTAGCGACCTTCGTTTTTACCCCATCTATTGTATTTGGGTGGTTAGCCATCATTGTTTAATAGAGTTGACATTACTTATTTTGCAGCCTTCACTTCAATAGAAAGACTAATCATCAACGTTTATACACGTTGACTTTATTCGTTTTTGCTATTTATTCGACACCTGAGCCATCAGTACTTAATTTAATTTAAAATTTAATTCCATAACAAGTTTTAGATCATTGAGATAATGTGATAAAATTTGAATGTCCTACCACTTCTAGTCCTCAAGTTATTAAGATCAATCTATTTACGTGTATTCTTCTAATTATTTTAATTAAATAATTTAATGGCGGGGCTCAGGTTAGCCATGTTAGTTAAAGCGTTGTCCTTAATCTCACATGGTAAACCTAGAGTGGCGAGTTCGATTCTCGCCTGGGAAAAGGAAATTATTTAGTGACAAAATTCATTACATAACATCCTTAGTCCCTCCCACCCTGTCTAGAAAAAGGTGGTAACCTGTAGATAACCTGTCCCAATTAGCATTAGTTGCAAAGAGTGGACGTTAATAAATAATAATAGTTTAATTAACTTGGGAAATTGCCAAACTTTTTTTTGATGAGGTCAATATGTGTTCTACATTTCAGCTAGGTCCGTTTGTAACTATGAGTTACATATAGATTCGCTCGTCCGTGGGTCAGTATGCGCGTCAAATGTTCTTAAAACTATTACTTTCCAAAAGTGTATTCATAATCTAATTCCTAACTCGGGTGAATTTTCAGCTGGAATATGAATATTCCTTCAATTCCCCTAAATTACTATTTACCTCTTGTCCGTAGTTATTTTCAAGAGCCAAAGGCGCTTGTATGAAATTCCCTGTTTCCAACAAGAAAAATAAGTAACCCCTTTAATAATATTGGATCTCATGTAAAAGTTTTGAGAAGAGTAGCTCGGCAGATATTGGATTTGAAGCAAACTTAATTAAGGCCCTTATACGTCGGAATGAAAAGTTCTAGCGATATTGGGATATATTACTCAGAGGAAGTGCATCGCCGGGGCAATATCGAGGCATTATTGAATATCAATCCAGAATGAGTTAAGGTAGTTTATGGTCGTCAAGTTTTAAAATAACCTTCTTCAAATAAGCCTGAGCGCTATAAGACCTTGAATACTGGAGAACCTTGGAAGATACCAAAGAGGCATGTGTAATTTATGAGGTATTGGATATATAAAGTAAGAATAAAAACTTTGATTTATTTTCACTTCAATTAAGTATTCCTGAACGTTTAAATTCGTTTTAGCCGTTATCCAGGGACACGGAGTGGTTCTATGGACTCCTCAGGAAAAGGCTGTACCAGAACCGAACACTTAATACCACCTTGTAGAGTGGCAAGTATCTCCCCATGAATTCAATGAATGGTAAGAAAAAATAACCATTGAAAACGTTAAGCTATAATAACTTGAAGATCCACGGAATAGTGAATTTATCAGTAAAGTACGTTTATTTTTTTTAATTTGGAGAATATAACAAAAATCTGTCTATTTGTATTTTTTTAGTATTCGCATTTCGCGACTAGGGCAATTTACCAACATATCGGTAAATTATTATAATCAGTTTATCATATTTACGTAAGTATGCTCTTTTCTGCAGATATGTTCAGTATTGCCCAACATTATAATTTGTTGAAAATTTTGTTTCAAGTAGTGTAATACACGGTCTATATACGGACTACGGTCATGGTGTAATCCAGTTAAATTGTGTGGCTATGTGAGCCCTTAGGTAGCAGTCAGTTAGGATAAATTTTATAGTAAATCTACAGTTACAGTGTTGGCAGTAGGGTTCCTCTACTTGACTAACTAATTGTGAGTCAGTCGTGAATGGCCAATTGTTAACCTCCTTAAAACGACTTCTTCTATTCTAATATCCTTTTTTGAGGAAGGCCGTTCACCAAGTATATGCTCCAGTTCTCGAAGTTTGTTCTCAGTTGTGACAAAACAAGATTTTTGCCATGAATTGTGTATCATATGTTTTGCTCGTTTTACAAAAATCTATTTATCAGTAAATTCGTGCTCAAATAGAAGCATAGGCTCGTATTTATAAAGCATTTTAAAACTTACGAAAATACCCAATGAACAGACATCATTCATTTAATTAAAAAGGCTGCAACTACGAGCAATAAAATAATAAACAATATATTTTTATTCTACGGGACACCCTAAAAAAAACCATACTAAATATTTTTTATAAGGTGAAGATTTCTATTTCAACCACTATTTTGCGGGGGAGGAACAGCAACTCCTCTAAGCCTATAATATTTCATTAGTTTAATGGAGTCCTGTTATAAAATCGTCTTGACCATTTAAGCTCATCTAGAAGTTTAGAGTTTTTTATTCTTTTCAAGTGGTTCAACCTCACAACAAATGACCTGAAAATTTGCTTTCTAAGAGTCAATTGTAGCAAACAATATTGTTATTAGTCTTTAAAAAGGGTTCTTCATGTTTTTGATGAAAGTGGATCACTACTATCAACTCGCATCAATATACGTACTTACTAACTCTATCTGCAAGAGAACAAATAGAAAGAAGTACTATGATACTCGTGGCTGCTATTATGCGTTGAGTAGAAACTTTTATGTTGAATCTCGTTGGAATGTCGTACCATTTTTGGCCTAACATTTCCTTGTAAATCCGTTTTGTCATATTAAACGAATGAACGTATAGTTGTATATGTATATCCTGTTTGGAAGAACTGCTATTGAATATTTCTACTGGCAACCGACTCAATCGTTAAAATGTTAAATATTATGGAGTAAAGGTGGCAAAACTCCGAGAAAGACCCCTATTTACTAAACTCCATTCACCCAGCCCCAGCTATCCCGGAGGAAATCCGTCATAAATACAAAGTTATATTCCACACATTGAATGACAGGGATTGTGAAGTGTAGCATTAGTTAGGTTTTAGAATATTTTTTGCCGGTTTATTGGAGGCAGAGGTAGGAATTACGGGGTATATGGTAGATAATAGCTGAGACCCAGGTGGGGAGCTTTTGTGACTAGCTGGAGCAAAAAGCCTAGAGGCACCTGGTCGCCGAGCTCTTTAGGCTGTTAGGGGAGTCACAACACGGGAGTCGGTCACAATTGCCAGGGCACAACACTTACTCTGCTTCAATGGGTCACAATATGTTTCTGCTACGCTACTTACCCTCACATAACCTTACTAACGATTAGGTTTCATAACTGCTACACTTACTCCGACTGGACTCTTAAATTACTTTCCGTTCGTTTAGACGCGCATTTAAAACAAAAAGTCCGCCCCCCTGCGTTAACAAAGCAGATTTCCCTCGGGAAGGCTTACACCAGATAAATCTACATACTGGTAACACCACCGTGAATGCTGAGGGAATAAACACAAGCGATAATAAGAAATCATTCAGTCAATTTACAAATTAATAATAAATACAATGGAAAGCGTCTGAAATGTAATCCAAGAACAAAAGAAGAGGGAGGCAGGAACAACAGAACGTATTTGTTTGCCTCTCGAATAATAAAGCTTTGTTGAAACAATACTTGGTATTTAACCTTGTTATGAAGTGGTTCATGATATAACAGCTTATTATTAATATGACACTAGTAGAAGTGGGGGGGGGTTACTGAAAGCGTAAAACTATAAAATCCAAATATACCTGTTAATACGCATTATACGGAAAATATTTATAGTAATTTTAAGTTGTAAAAAGATTGTTTCTATACAATTTTTCGATCCAACGTATAGCAATCGAGATATTTCGAAATTCCTTCCCACTAACCCCCCCCCCCTCAACCTTGTCCGATTTTATCCGTTAGAGAACTTGATCTTTCTTTTACATAAAACGACTAAATATCCAGTGTTTTAAACAATAATTGCGACCGATAGAGCGGTAACAGATATATATATACAATTTTGAACGGACGTCAACCTACCTTTTCGTTATCTCTTAGGTAGGATCGATGGACATATGAAGAAAAACTTCGAAAATCACGTCATAAGTACGTCCTCAATAGCTGATTTCCCTTAAGAGAAATCTCCTAAAACGGAATACTCAAGAAAATATTATAGGTAGAGGACCCTATAACCTGCTTTGGGAATACCCTGAAACGCTTACTTAGGAAATTAATTAACACTTTATAATAATAATATTTTATTAAAAATTCCGTCACGCAGGCACTGCATAAACTAAGGAAATTAGCCACGTGAAGATGTATTAAGGATAAACTACATACTGGTAACACTTACTTTCTCAAAAATCGCGTCATGAGTACGACCTCAATAGCTGATTAAATAAGCCTCAATAGCGTAATATGCTAAAACGTAGTAAGAATGGTGAAATTCACAATGAATGTCGTTTTCGCTCGGAATGACAAAGTAAGGAACTTCTAAGTTGTCACTAAGGTCGCCTTTATGAATCGGAGGTAGACTTGGCTTATTCTGAAGTATGGTTCACGTCTAGAAAGCTGTATGCTGAAATAGAAGGCTATCCTAGACCTAATGACAAACAACAAATCATGTAAACGTATGATAATGACAATAGTGTCTCAATAATGAGAATATATAAAATCTTAAGTAAAGTTCAAATGAAATTGTGCCTAAAACAGTAATAATAGACACCAGAAATTTATGAATCTCTAATAATTACTTTTCATTTAAATCAGCCAAATTGGAATAAAGCAGACATGAAAGCGAGAACAAATGACAGTTTTGTAAACAAAGGGCGCTCACGACAATCCAAGTCGTTAATTACAAACGAGAGTAACTATTTCCTTTCCCCCTTATGGATTTTGGCACATTAGGTTTACACACTATAAGGCTTTGCGTCAAAATTAAGAAATACAACTAATGATAAATGAGCTGAAATATATTAATGGGGTAAAATGTAACCACAATATCTACAATCCTCTTCTTCTCTTCTAATTAGACTACATTCTCAAAAAGGCAAATTAGAAGAGAAGAAGTAGTTTTAACGGGGCTAAGAATTGGCCATTCACGACTAACTCACACTTACTGGAGAAGAGGAACCCTACAGCCAACACTGTAACTGTAGACTTACTATAAAACATATACTAACTGACTTCTATTTAAGGACTCACATAGACCTACCATACACTTTAACTGAATTACTACATGACCGTAGCCAGTATGTAGACCGCGTATTACACTATTTGAAACATAGCAACATTTACAAAAAAAAATATAAGGTAGGACAATACTGAAAATATTTGCAGAAATGAGCATACTTAGTAAATATAATAAAGTGATTATAGGAAATTAACTGATTCGTCTCTAAATCACCCCAGTTGCGAAATACGATTATTGTAAGCATAAATAATAAATAACATAAGTATCTATCTTATATAATGGATTTGTTGTTATAAAATAGGATTAGTTAACATCAATAACACCTATCTTTGTGATTCTTTCTACACGTTAACGGGCAATTCCTAAGTTAAGGGCCATATATTGCTGAGTTAGACATGGTTTGCGATTAATATTATGTATTAAGAATTACAGCATGCAACGGATTAGTACGTGTAGGTTGGTTACCTATAGCCCGATCTGCTTGCTCATTTGATAAAATCTACTTTATAATTAGGTAAAAAATACACAATTATTATATGTCCTTGCGAAAAGTTTTACTGACATGGTTAATTTGTACTAACGCGTGTATATTTCATCAAATGTCTAAATTCAGAAGTTTGATTGTCTCATTTATAGTGCAGACATAATCTTTACCAGAAAAGGTGGGAGAAAACCTTGAGCAGGAAAGGGTGAAAAACACTGATAAACTTGGATCTACTCTCATCTATTCAGAATAGAAAGATAAAACAAGTTAATTATATCAGCTGTCTCGTCAGGATAATGAAGGGACTAGCAGAAAATCATTTCACGCTCTATTGTCTGTTGAGCAGATTAAATTTCATTAGAATACTAAAACTTAATTAATTAATTAATATATGAAAAGCGTATGCTAAACAAATTTCACTTATATTCCCTTGTTAAAAGATATCAAATTAAATGTTACTATTATTTTTTTAGTGTTTTTTGTTTTACGATTCCGAACGTTTTAAGTACATTGACTACTTCCAAATGTTCTATATTGGATTAAGATCTTTATTTATAGAATATGTACAAGGACATATGGAGATTGGCTTAGAGCAGCTCATTGAATATGGGCCAATCATTTTGGTTTATCCTTTACAAATTTGATCAAGTTAAAAATATACTCATAAGTTGAAAGACATTAGGTCAAATAGCACACATTACATGGGTCTCAGGTTAGCCATGTGAGTTAAGGCGTTGGTCTTAATCTCAATCAGGTAACCTAGAGTCGTGAGTTCGATTCTCACCTGGACAATAGGAATTTATTTAGTAAAAAACTCATTAAATAAAATCCTTAGGCCCAAATCTCGCTAGAAAAGGGTGGTAACCGCCAGATAACCCATCCAAATTAGCCTTAGAAGCACAAAGTGAACGTTAATGTATAACGTATAGTAAAACTATAGATCAAAGAAGTCAAAAAAATAATACAAGTCTTGATTCCATTCATTATCCTATGATCCTTAATGATTATGCTTCATTATCCTCTACAGTTGTGTAGCAAAAAACAAATTATCTAGTTACACCTAACTTAAAATGACCGATAAAAAAAGTGGTTTATTAACTTTTAACTTCGTGCTATTATGCATAGGGATGACTGAGAATTTCATCTAGGGACTTTACCATTAAATATATTCCTATATACCATACGAGTATAGAGCCTAACTCTTGAGGTTTACCAAGCAGAGTACGGCTACCTAACTCATTTCTGACAGGCCAATTTGAATAGAAAAAAAATCATTGGAGTCACTAATAAAAAGGAAGAGGAAACAAAAGTGATATTATAAACTGAGGCGTTTGTACAACAATCATATCAACATCTGTGCAAAAGTACGTTTACAGTACATAGTTGTTTCCGCCGAAAGCTAGTTCGGCCGTTTCTGTTCGGCTCTCTTATGGAGATTTCTCTATTGCATAACTTCAGGTGGGAAATCTGCTTAGTTTAAACAGCCCCTGCGTGACGGACTTTTTTTAAAAATTAGGATCATAAGTCTTAAGTTGGCTGATTTGACAGCGAAGAATAATTTCTCGTATATATTAATTTGTAGGGAAAAGAGACATTACGTATTTCTGCAATTCTTGGAATTCGAAAATTCCCTTTCATTTTTAAGCGCAATGAGAGTAAAATGTGGATGGAAATGCACGAATGATTCAAACATAGCAAATTATTTCATTAATGGTGATAGAGTAAGGGCTGGAAGGGGAGAACTACCCCCGAGTGTATAATCGAGAGCAGATACGAGTGAGTATGGAGTAGAGGGGTAGGATGAGGCGCTGGTTCTGACAGGAGCAGGACATGCTTTGTACGGCAACAGGACAAAGACACTGCCGCCGGCCCTAGGTCTATACCCGCCACAATACAACCGCAAAAATATCTGTCCTTGACAAGGATCACTCAAAGGATATTGCTCTCCTTCTATGTCTTTACTATTCGTGTCCCAGTTCAATAATTTTATCTACCGCTCTCATCTCCATTCATTTAGAGCTCGTATTTAATAATATATCTAATTCCTATGAAAGTGACATGACATGCAATAAAAACAAAATGTATTTCGGAAAACGACATAGTCAACTATAGTTTTTTTTTTAAAAATCTAGAATTGAATAACAACACCATGAACAGTATAACCCTGGTCCATCCAACGTTACACAATACCAACTATTTCTACAGGAATCCATTATCATTGAAAATAGACAAATACTTAATTGAAGCTTTCTCGCTGGGCGTCGAGAATTTTTGAAAGCTGTGGAAGCTGCAAATGGGTTTTTCTGTAGAAAATTTTAAAGATCCTTGTGGTTTTTACTTTCTGCAACTTCAGTCATATTTACTACAAAAACGATTGTAACACTCAGTAGTCATTCATATAGCTTTGAATTTTTAGAATATGCATCCTTTTGGTCCTTTGACGGGCATCTAACCCCAGTAGAAATTTTGGAGCTCTCTTTTACAGTTACGGCAGAAAACTGAAACAGCCCATGAAAGTGAGGTTCTAATGGCTTTTATACTATAACAAAAATTAAAAAGTACATTTTACTCTGGGATTAAACCCTTTCCCTGTCTGTTCTTTTTGATCTTGGGTTAAGAAATAATTAAATAATACCATAAAATACCTAGCAATGAAAGGCTATATGTTGCCAGGAAACCAATCACATAAAATGTATCATTCCTAAATAGGAACATATATTTTAGCAGATTTCCCTTAAGGGAAATCAGCTATTGAGGTCGTACTCATGACGCGATTTTCGAAAATTTTCTTCAAATGTCCATCGATCCTACCCAGGAGATGACGAAAATGAAGTCCGTTCAAAATTATATATATATTTGTCTGTTAACGCTCTAGCGGTCGCAATTTTTGTTTGATCGTTACCAAACTCGATATTTTGAACGTTTTATGCAAAAAGACAGATCAAGTTCGTTAATGGCTGAAATCGGACCAGTGAGAGGGGGGGATTTTCGAAAATTCAAAATATCTCCGTTATTATACGTCGGATCAAAAAAACGTATTGAACCAATCTTATTCTAAATTAAATTTACTATAAATATTGTTCTATACATTTATTCTCTATCTTGAATCTTAACTGAGAGTTTTGCATTTTTATTAAATTTGGGTCGATAACGGATGACAGTTTCCCGCCAAAAGCTAGTTCGGCCCTTTGCCGTAACTGTTCGTATGGAGATTTCTCTATTGTATAACTTCACGTGGGAAATCTGCTTAGCAAGCATGCTTAGACAAGCATTTATTAATTATAAACTTTTCGACATAAAATCCCTAGATCCGTTCGAAAAATTATGTTATTTGCAGTTTTCAGCATGAAGATAACACCTACTTCTACATATCAGTATTTCACTGGAAGATTACAAAATATATATATGTTTATTTTAAGTGCAATGTACCTTTTACATCCAACTTTTAATAAGGTAGCACGTTAACGCCATTTGTAATCATATACCTACACAATCAAAATTGTACACTTGGAGCTTGACCTTCGTGAATCAAAAATGCATGTTGTGGGTAATCTCAGCGTATGAATTACGGATAGTTATAGATTTTTCTTTAAGGGTTTAGATTTGTTTTTTTTTCTTCTATCGGAGGACTAACAACTTTCATAAAATAAGCAGGCAAATATCGAAGAATTACAAGAGATGTTGAGGCGGCATGAGGAAGCTGGTGTATGTTGAGACTGGAAGGTGTGGTCAGGTCCAGGTAGAGACTCCTGAATATTATCCAACAAATCAATACAACAAACAATTACCTCCTATAAAATTCATTGCTCTGTTTGTACCTCCAATGTCGCAATTCCTCTTCCCCAACTACAGAGATTTCCTTCAATCCATTCTGTATTGAGTAATTTACAATTTTCTGAGAGTATGTGTGCCTCGTGTTAATTATGTCTGTAATAGGATGATATTACACAATAGTTTTATTTGAACTTTCGTCCTTCAGTAGATAGATCTTTTGTTGACAAACATACCTCAGCATATAAGATCTCGATTATACATTACTGGACTCAGAGAAGATATCTCTTTGAATAAATAAACAACATATCAATTCAAATCATTGGTGGAATAGGAAATCATTTCAACCTCAAAGAATTTGCAAACGTTTCTCTGTTTTATAAATGCCTATTATTATATTATATTATGACATTGATGTTGGAAAATAAAGTGAATGATGTATGTTTTATTTATTCCGGTCTGCCAAATAGAGTTTCACTTCATAAGGTGATTTTTTTCAAAAAAAAAAAAAAAATTAATAAATAAAAGAAATGGCTGATTTTTTGTTGTCTTCTATATCCTGCATTGTATTGTTAAATAATTATATTTTTGAAATATAGACATAAGATTCTAAATTTTAGTGTTTGTTATATACACGTATATAAATTCATTAACAAGCAATACGTATATGAGTTTTATATATCCACATGCGCTTTTGTAGCTTTATACAATTTATTAAAATCCTCCTTCAGCAGCTGCTCAATAGCTAAAGTCTCTCAAGCCATTGGTATATTAAATTTTAATTAAATATATATATATATATATATATAATGCATACTAATTATAGGCAAAAGAATATCATCAGCAAACTTTTGCGGGCTACTGAGGGAATGTTCTCAAACAGTTACGAATATAGTTCTCTCCCCTATTTCTGATAGTCCCATTGGGAGCACAAGGGAAATTCATTGAGTATTTTTTGCGGCTTCCTTCGCTAAAAAGAGATACCTAGTTTGAAGAATCACCTGCTTGAGTTAGCTACTCGTTGGAAGCTTACATACTAATATATTATACGAGTTAGTGCAGTAGAAGCACAGTGAATTTTAACTACTAAGATGTTAGTTTAAATCCTGAGTTGCAGTGTAAATCAATTTTACAATTGGCGAGGCCACACGTCCTCCCACCTCAGGTCCTTCATGGGCTGTAGAGCCAATGTAGTACAATATATTTTGAAGAAGACTTCTGTAAGGCTTTGTTTTTAATTTCTATAATATAGCAAAGAACCTTATCATTATAGTACTACCCCAAATGTTACACTATGTTGACAGATGAAATAAAGTTCCGGATATTTAGGTTTATGTGTGGTAGTAGAATGTGGCCGCAAAGGAGGGTGGCTTGTAGTAAAGTAGGCTTAATCCTTTGTCTAAAGTTTTATCTAAGTCCTGGCAAGGAGTGGCTTATCTCTAAGTTATTCCTGTCCCTGGCTTTCCTAACCACCGTAGGATCTTGGCACAGGCCCTTTCATAACCCGGCCAGGTAGATAAGCTTTGTCAATGTATTTTCCTTCTTATCACTCCTTACATTTTAACACTTTTTTTTTTTGGCTGAGTTAAAATATATATATCCAGTGCCAATTAACCAGTTATACTGTTATAGTAAATTAGTATTAGCATTGTTGTGAAGATGTGGCTTTATGAACCCATCTAGCGTAAAAAATAGCTAATGAGATGTTCCTATTAATCGGGCATATGCATTGTGTGACAGAAGTTATCGTGTTAGCTAAGTTATTATTTAGCTATAATATTAATTATGCTTGAACATTTGAAAGTTCCCTGCTATTTGTGTAAAACTCTCATTATTCATCTATTTGTTTTTAATTGTGAAACTGATATTACGCTCATTATGAAGCTTCTTCTAGATTTCCTTCCCTAAAACATTATGACATCCCGAGAAGGCACTTACATGTTTGCACATGATATATTTCTCTTAAGGGAATTAAAAAGTGAGATTTTTCGAAACTTTCTTCAAATCCTGCCTACTGGTCCAACCGAGTTGATGATGATTTATTTTTGTTATCAAAGCCAATATTTAAACTCTTCATGTAAACTAAAGGCTATGACCGCTAATTTCTGAAATTGGACCACTAAGGCAAGGAGTTTGGGTTTCAAGAATAGATAAATATCTCATGATCTAAATATCAAAATGGAAAGTCCAATTTTATTAAAAGTTAATCCCTAAAATGTTTAATATATATACATGAACTGAAATACAAATGGATTTGTTTCTTTTTTGTATTCTTGTAGGGGTGTAAACCTCCACTCCTTCTCTTCAAGTTCAAATAACACGTCTTATTAGCAGATACCCCTTAAGGGAAATCTGCTATTGAGGCAGTACGCATGATCGCGATTTTGAAAAAAATGTCCTCAAATGTCCATCGATTCTTCATTGGAGATGACGAAATTTATATATATAGACTTGTCAGTACCCACAATTTTATTTGATTGTAACCAAACTCGATATATAACAGTTTCATACAAAACTAAAGGTCGAGTTCGTCGATGGCTGAAATCGCACCAGTGGGAGGGGGGAATTTCGAAAATTCGAAATATTTCCGTTATTGTTTATCGGATCGAAAAATTGGATAGCACCAATGTTTTTACGAATAAAAGGTACTATAAGTATTTTTATATATATTTATTCCCTATCTTTAGTATTGTCGCAGATATTTGCATTTTATTAGATTTCGGCCTTCAGTAAACCTCCACTTCTACTCATGTCATTTTAAGACTAAGCTGTTGTATTATGAAGCATTTTATTGGCAGCTCAAATAAAAAATAATTTTCTCATTGAACATTTACGTTTTGAGATAAATGCAAATATGTGACTAGTGAATGTTATTAGAAGTCTGTTTATTATTAGGCGACAATGAGTCTTTTATAAATTACTCCATTTACATGGGTCCGTCTGAGTAGTTCCCCTCGAAGTGGCTAAAGACCCAGAGTATAAACCCACATGCAGTGGTTTCCCGTTACCTTCTGCATATAAAGGAATCATGAGGAAAATTATATTCATGGCAATGAAGGCGTGTACAGAGAAAAATGTGACTGGAGCCGCTATGTAAACTGCAGTACAAACTCTGGTTAATGACATCCTCGACGTATGTTCTTCGAACTATCCTTTACCCGTTACAACAGATTTTATTACACGACCCTCTTGGGATCTTTTTTCTATTGTCAGTAACACTTAAAGTGTATTAAATGCGACTAAGCGAATAAACTTTGTGTGCGTGTGCGTGTGCGTGTTTTATTGAAGCTATCTTTAAAAGTAGCGGAACCCAGAATTATTGTGATTACTATTCCCGTACGTTGGCCGCCTTCATGGCAATCATTTCACTTTCGAAGAGATACACGCAACCGTAAATGCCATATTTGAGAGCATTAAAACAATGATGTGTCCGGGAATGGGGTTCGATGATAAAATCCCTTTCTTCAGGCTCCACTTGAAGCCACACGGATCATAAAACCCAAGTCATAAAGCCGACTTATGATGGATGTTGTATTTGATGTACCTCATCAGTTTATTTGATCTCTGAATATGGAAAATACAATAATATATTCAAATTGTCAGGAAATGAAAAGCTGTTGTTGAGTACTATAAAATAAATCGGGGGCTAAGATTAGCCATGTGAGTTAAAGCGTTGCCTTTAATCTCACATGGTAATCCTCAATTGGCGAGTTCGATTCCCCCTGGGCAGGGGAATTTATTTAGTAACGGAATTCATTAAATAAAGCCCTTAGTACCATCCTTGTTAAAAAAGGACAGTTACCTGTAGATAACCCGTCCCCAAAGCCTTAGTTGCAAAAAGTGGGCATTAAAAAATAATAATAATAAAAATTTGTCGACTTTGCTGCATTTGACGTTTTCCTGATATGCGTGGCCTCGCCTACTTTTTAGTTTTACGCACCTCACACCGCCAACCCTCAATGTTAGGAATTTCACTAATTACTTATTATTTTTAGCCCAACTCACCTTTATATTTACATTGTGAAGGTCTTTAAGCTTGTCTTGCTACTTCAACTTCTCAGATTTATATTTTCTGGAATGCCTACTTTATACCTTTTTATTCTGCAGCCTTCCGTGATATTCCCCGTGATAACATGAAAATGAGCGAACTGACTAAGTTGATTTTTAGCATACTAGGACAACTAAATTGCTCAGTCATTTCACAGATTTTTTTTAATTTGAGAGTAATCACAGCTCACCCTTTTACGTCAAAAGAGGCATGACATTTGTCAGCCCCTATAACGCTATCAGAAATTAGTACTACTCTCCAAATTTCAGTAGAATATATTTTGAAGGCGAATTGGTTAATGAAATATTATTTTTGTAGAACTTTATATTATTAAACTATTTAAGAATATAAAGTGGACCATTTAAATTTTAATTGTTTAGATTTGCATTTCTCTTCCCTTTAAGGAAATCATTGATTTCATCTTTTCATTAAGGATGTCATAGCTAGTTTAATATTCAAATTGAACTTTAATTAAAGAGCATCTTCACGAGAAAGCCAATCGAAAAACTCTTTGAAATTGTGAGGAAACGTTTAAACTTCATTATATAATCAACTAGAACATGCTGAGGTTAGTTGTCAGAGTTGTGTGAATAGGTCTGAAATTGAGGGAAATATTGGCAAATTAGTTCTGGGCGAGGACCTGACTAATAAAGGACCCTTTCGCTAATGAAATGTAAACTTTCAGGCAGATATCGAGGTGGTCGATAACATCCCTATTCTATTCATATTCCTCTATTCACATATGTCCAATACCTTGTGTCACGCACGTTACATATAAAGCCGTTTCCATTATTTAATACTCTCACGTATAAGTAATTTACATGTAATTCATTCTAAGTTTAACTGGTGATCGCTAGCTAGTCATACTGGTCATAGTGAAAGAAATTTGTTTTCAATTGATAACGATCGCAGTAATCTTGGAATCAATTAAAATTTTCGTGTAATGCTGAGTATACTGGTCGGATTCTGTAAACTGGCAGTGTTATGATTTAGTATCAATTAAAATATGCCAGAGAAACACTTATAGTTTTTTTTTTGTTTTTTTTTAATATATTGACAACTATGTATAAGGCATTGAAATTTTGATCTTTTATATTTCTCCACGGCCGCAAACCCAATATCCCATAACACTAACAGTATCATCATGATTCTCTCCACTAAATGGAGGTTTAGGAAAACGTCGCTTTTAGCAGATTTCCCTTAAGGGAAATCAGCTATTGAGGTCGTACTCATGACGCGATTTTCGAAATTTTTCTTCAAACGTCCATCGATCCTACCCAGGAGATGACGCAAATGAGATCCATTCAAAATTATATATTTATATCTATATATTTGTCTATTAACGCTCTAGCGGTCGCAATTTTTGTTTGATCGTCACTGAACTCGATATTTAAACGTTTTATGCAAAAAGATAGATCAAGTTCTTTAATGGCTGAAATCGGACCAGTGGGAAGGGGGGGGGGGTTTAGAAGGGGGATTTTCGAAAATTCAAAATATCTCCGTTACCATACGTCGGATTCAAAAGTGTATAGAATCAATCTTATTGTAAATTAAATTTACTATAAATATTGTTTTATACATTTATTTTCTATCTTGAATATTAACGAAATATTGGCATTTTTATTACATTTGGGCCGATAACGTGCGACGGAATTTCCTGCCAAAAGCTAGTTCGGCCCTTTGCCGTAACTGTTCGGCTCTCGTATGGAGATTTCTGTATTGTATAACTTCACGTGGGAAATCTGCTTAGTTTACGCCCCTGCGTGACGGACTTTTTTCAGCGCGTTCGCAATGGCAAGAAACTATGTTTTTATTTTTGAGGTGCTGGATGGTGAAGGAATTATTATCTCAGGTAACAGTTTCAAGGAAACCTTGGTTCCAGTAACATCTCTGTGAAGAGGTCGCTGAAGATGGAGCGTATGCTCTGCAAGCCCTCTATCGCATAGATTAAACTACTGTGAAGGAACGAGACCTTTCTTTTCTCACCTGAAACTATATTTTATTTATTTTTAAAATTGTAACATCCTTTAATCATTGACATATGGAGTATCTCAATGAACCGAAACCCTGTCGCATATAAACGATATTAAGATAATAGGTTGCAAAATAAGTTCGTAGCGATTTTTACTGGTGATTTCAATAAAAACTTCAGATTCTTCTAAATATGTTTAATCAATTATATATGATCCATTTTGATCTATTACATGTTGCCCCCTTTAAGGTAATTTTTGAATTCCGTCCTTCCAGAACGTCTTAAATGTTTGCTCAATGAACTCCTCTATATGCGATTAAAGTGTTTCCTGCTAAGAGCGTTTTGAAAGGCCCGAAATAAGTGAAAATCTGTTGGGTAAATAGGGTGGGTGGGGGATCTCATCCCAGCCAAACTCCAATAATTTCTCCCGGGTCTGCAAAGACACGTGAGGACGGGCATTATCGTGATGGAAATCTATGCCTTTGCTTTTCTCTTCCACTTTGAGCAAGCATAACACTTAAAGATAAGGAATCTCGGTTGAAGCTGATACATAAAGGCACTTTAGCTAATCCTTTTTTAAAATATTAAAACATTATTCAGCAAGTAAACATGATTTTATAAACACACAGAGGATTAAATTGACATCTAGATTAACACTGCCAACTTATTTTACAACCAATATTATGTGCAGTGCGGTGACATGGTTTTCAGCTCCAGCGGCTTGTAAAATAAGTTAATAATAAGAAATGTTTAAAAAATGGAAATGTGTTTCCCGTAGAATCTCACAAAATAAAAAAAAATATATATATATATAAATTTGAAATTCTGACCTCCTCCGTACACTATTTACCCAAAAAAAGTAAAAAATGATAATCAAGAAACAACTTAGTGTTGGAATCGAATACGTATCCATTATATTGTGAAATATATATATATATATATATATATATATATATATATATATATATATATATATAACAACAACAAAACAAAACAAGCTGCCCTCCTTCTGGAGGGTTCCCCTCAGGGACAGCCTTCTAATCGGCCCAACTGGGTAATGTTAAAAGAAAAATATCACTTTTTTTTTTTTTTTTTTTTTTTAATATTTCTTTTTAAAACAAGAAATTTGTTGTTAAATTTTGATGGGCCATGTAGAAAGGAGTGCAGCTTTGCATCGTGCCTTTATTTGTACAAATGATAATTTATAATTCTCGCCGAATGCTTTATAATGGTTGCAGAGAAATTCTGGAGGTCGTTCATGGATAGTCACAGTTCTTTTAGAGTTTCGGCTGTCCTTTGGGATATTGCACCTCTTGCACCGATCAGTAAGCCTTTTACACTCCATTTTTCAACTGAATATTTTTCCTTGAAGTACCCACAGCATTTATTTATTTGAAAGAAAGAATTATACCATAAAAAATACACGATTTATGCGTTATTGAAAATCATAAAACTAAAATTAAATATATATAGCACGAACATGTAAAAAACTGAAATTTAACTGAGTTAACTATTACAAATTGAGACTTCATTTCTCTGTAACTTAAGACACAAAAACGTCAACAAACAGGTTAGGTAACATAAATTCTGTTTCGACAAATTAGTTTGTGCGTTTTAGCTGACATTTACTACTAGGAAGAAATATAACACGGTTATGAAATGATTATTTAATCATTCAATTAATTTAGAGTTACGGATTAAATTTTCCAACTCAGATTCTGGAATGTTTGTTTTTATGTTTTAATGGGCAGGCTACATTCTTAGGATTAATTTAATTTTAAAATATTTATTTCTTTTTATAAGAACATATAAGAAATTGTGTACAATTATTAGATGTAATCTATTTTAATAAGCCCTTGGGAAACTAATTTGACATGTATGCATCGGGGAGTAATCTAGGGTAGCATGTTTGAATTAATTGCCATTAGGGTTAGTGGCACATCCTCCTCGCATCAGACTCAATTCAATCCAAGTCGATTAATATATATATATATATATATATATATATATATATATATATATATATAAATCAGTGTGTGTGTGTGTGTGTGTGTGTATGTATTGCCAAAGCCATGCCTTGAAATTTTTACCTACATCTAGAGGTGTAGGGAATTCGTAAACTCACATCATTTGAGCTACTAGCTACTATCTTCTACTACAAACGGATTCATATAGACGTCTTGGAGCAAGTGGTTAGCTTAAGCTTTAATTATGTGATTCGTGCAAACGTACCGATATTTAAAGACAAAGCGAGAAACCATTGAATAGAATAGGAGAGAGAAGTAGTGAATGGAAAGGCTAGGTAGTAAAGCCTCCACTCTTCATTCATCATTGTTCTTATGAATGAGCACCCTCCCTCATCAGCTCTCTTTCTCTCACTCTCTCTATCTCTCTCTCTCTCTCTCTCTCTCTCTCTCACCCTTCCCCTCCTCCTCATCCGCAATTAACTAGTCTTAGGCTGCTAGTAATTAGTTTATCCTTTTTATTTTAACAATTTTATATCGCTGCCCAATCAACTTTTATAATATATTTTAACTAGGCCACATTTAAATTATTGCTAAAACGTGTTACTCAATTCATGAGGGATATTTCGTTATTGTATATAGTTATATAGCCATTTGAAGGGTATATTAGTCCACAGTTTCAGACAGAAGTTCCAATGTCCTTTTTTTTTTTTTTTCCTTTTTTTTTTATTCTTCTCATAATAACCGCACGAGAAGTTATTTATTTGAATGCTTACATTTAAATACATTTTTACAATATACACTATTTAATGGGTTATTACCATATAATAACAATTAATAAATAAAATGAAATTATATTAAGATGACGTCAGTTCAAAATTATATATATATATATATATATATATATATATATATATATATATATATATAATGCATATGTATAATTTTGAACGGACGTCATTTTCGCCATCTCCTAGGTGAGATCGAAGGGCAGTTGAAGAAGTTTTTCGAAAATCGCGGCATGATTACGACCTCAATAGCAGATTTGCCTTAAGGAAAATCAGCTAAAATTTGGTTTCGAAGCCTTATTACTTAAAAACCTTTTTAACGGCATTGAACTCGCCGCAGTTATTCATGCCTAAAGATCAGATCTCCGGAAGCCTTAATAGGATTACCTCCATCTTGGCCTTCGGAGTTCAGGTAACCCAGGGACCCCTGCCCACAATCCTTACCGGACTAGTATAACTTAAGAATACCTTTTTCAAATTAAGAAGTCTCAGTTTTGAATACAAGCAGAACGTTCTATTCCCTGGTCGTAGCTGGGTTTCTCCTGAAAATGCAAGACATCAAGTTAAAAATTTAGTTTCTGAAACCAATTTTATGCTACTACGGCTGATCGGGTAGGGGTATCTGTAGATCTAAACCCTTTCCTAGCTAGTTTGGGGCCAAGGACTTTAGTGGCTTATCTCTAAATGAATACCTATTCTCCATGTGGCTATCAAATCAACGGCCGTAGGTTTATAATTAAGATATACGTATTAACTCACTTGGCTTACATGAGTGTCTTCAAGTGAGAAATATGAAAATTCTCTATTTAAGTGCTAATGTTATATATGAAAACTATGAATAAAACAGTAGGAATAAGAAAGTGTTTTAAAGTACTGAAGCTTTTCTGCAGGGTCTAAAATTGAATGATTTAGTATTTCGTAGGATAAAAATAGCTTTATAAAGTATCCTAGGTTATCATTACGATTAATATGTAAGTGTTAGTGATACTTGTGTTGTCTATTTGGGCTTAAGTTTGTGACAGTTGCGAATATTGTTTTTAATAATCTAATTTCATATTGCATAAAGATTTTGAGATGCATCACGGATTTGCCATTTTGTTAACTAACGGATGTTTTCTCCGGCTGTTTTGCCTACTCCTTCCTCTCTGCACAATTCTTCATGATTGATGGTACACCTGAAGAAGGTATCCGGAATATTGGTGAAGAGAGAAAGGAGGAGAGGAGACAGCTGGAGACCATATCTGGTTGATGATTGTGTATGCATAATATTTTGCATCATTTCTATTACTATAAATAATGTTTCTCATTGGGTTATGTATGTTTCAGGTGAGATGGCAATTCGATTCTCTTATAAAATAGAAGACACTTCAAAAGATCAGCAATAGTGAGGTACTTTGTGATATACATTTTTTGTACTAATAAATAATTTAAGTAGTTAAAATAATAATTTAAATAAATGATAGAAACATTACTTACTTTTCATTTCCGGTTTTCTATATTGAAGGGAACATATATTTTAAAGGAAATTTGGTTATCGCTCTAGGGAACATCGGCCAGTTTCCGTTGGTGTTGCTGTATCAGCTATAGAACATCCCTAAAGTCCATATTAGATTGGTATCCATAGAATACTAAGTTTTTCTTAGCTGGGCTTCGTAATTGAAACTGAATTCACTGAGAACTGGATTACTTCTTGATTATTGTCATTTGAGTTTTGAATTAAGTGTCTGAGGACAGTTTGAGGGGGAATAATTCCGAAAATTATACCAATTTGACATATAACTACAAAGAATAAAAGATGACCAGGTCATTTACAAACATATATAATCTAGAACTGATTACATTATTTAAGCCAACTTAATGAAGGTGAATAAAATATTTTCATTCAAGCCTAGAAAAAACTTCTGTTGCATAATTATATGATTATGAATATATCTAGCATATCAAACAGTACATTGGAGCTCTCCATTTGCTTTTTCGTTATCATTAATTTCACTGTAATTATTTTACTTTTTTCATTCATTGATTTTTATATTGTGTTTAATTTATTTATTTATTATAGTTATTCTGGGTTATATTTCCTTCCAGCCTTTTTCTTAGCTTATAAAAAAATAAAAGAATATAAAGGGAATCAATATGAGGAAGAAGTAGGGAATGCCACCGTGCGATACCCAGAGCAAATATATAATTTCCAGGGTTGTTGGAGAGGGGGGGGGAACAAAAAAAAGTACATTTCTGATAAACCAAAGAGGATTAAGATAGAAATATGGGAGTATATACCCTGTAGTGAGATTTAAAGTTTTACTCTTCAGATAATTAAAACTACTATTCAGTGAATTGTCACTCCCGTTTATCCTTTATCTATTGTATAATTTCATTTGTGAGATATCTGCTTAGTTTACACTGCACCTGTATGAGAAGATTTTTCATTATGAATACTTGAAAGCCGACTTTAAAACTGTATAAAAACTAGTTTTAATCTTCATTTGAAGCATAAAAGATAAAATCGAGTATAAATAATTGGGTTTAGTAAAATGAAAAATAATTTGAAGCAATGAGGAAGTTAGATAGAGGGAATTCAGTTGATTAGCGAAGATAATTGCAAATTAGAGATTGTAGAGTTTGCCCTTTAGTTAGTAAGTTAATAAAATTCACGCAACTGCAGTTTATCTTAGTAATTGCATTGTTAATCCCCTTCATAGACATAAAGTGCTAACATAGTTAAAGTGAATGAAATCAGATTTAATTACTTCAAGAAGATAAAGTGGAGAGCGGTGTTTTTTACGAGGATGGCTTACTTCATTAATGCTCTTCTAACAATAATTGGGCAATTTTGAGAAAATATAATAGTTTTAGCCTCGCTCAAGGCACTTTGGGCTCGGTAGCTTGTAACTCTTCATTAATATTAGACAAGGGGCTTTAAATCGTCTCAGCAACTGTAGGTCCAGCTAAAGGGAATTTTTGCCGCTCGTACCTTGAGAAAATATATACTACGAGCCAAAAGCTGGCTTTATATGAAGAAATATTGCTTGTTTTTCCGATAAAATACTAATTTGTTATAAATATTGGACGAAGGCTACAAATGAAAATATGATTCATACCTTTATCTTGTAATATTCATTCTTTAGTTTTAGCAGATTTCCCTTAAGGGAAATCAGCTATTGAGGTTGTACTCATGACGGAATTTTCGAGATTTTTCTTCAAATGCTCATCGATCCTACCTAGTAGATGACGAAAATGAGGTCCGTTCAAAACTGTATATATTATATATATATATATATTATATATATATAAATATATATTATATATATTATTTGTCTGTTAACGCTCTAGCGGTCGCAATATCTTTACCAAACTTGGAATTTAATCGTTTATGTAAAAAGGAAAAAGTTCGTTTAATGGCTGAAATCGGACCAGTGGGAGGGGGGGTTGCTAGAGGGGGGGAATTTGAAAATTCAAAATTTCTCCGTTATTATGCGTCGGATCGAAAATTGTATAGAATAATTTTATTGTAAATTAAATTTACTATAATATTGTTCTTAATGCCTTATTCTGTATCTTGAATATTAACCGAGATATTTTTTGTTTCTTAGAGGTCACCAGTTAGGCTATGTTCGGACTTTCCGACGAGAGCTCTGGCGGCCGTTTCTATATATATTTAATATATATATATATATATATATATATATTTTGGGGCTAGAAATATGGGTTATACGCCCTAAATAATGTTTTAGGTTTAGAGGTTTCTTACTACTACAGTTGTTATGGCAGTATTCTCTATTGTAAAACTTCTCGTGGGAATATCTGCTTAGTTTACGCAGCCCCTGCGTGACGGACTTTTTTTATTTTTTAAATAAAACCTATAAGAATAGTATAAAGTGAAAAATACAATCGCAACATTTGCTAATGGAATTATGTATCAGCAGTGTATTTACATATGTAAATACATATTATTTGTGGAGTTAATTAATATAAAATTAATGCCTTTTTAAATACGTTTTTTTCTTCTTGTTTGCATTAGAGGACCATGGGCCGTTAGCATTTTCCGACCGGCCGATGTGGAAAGTCGCTGATTATACAAACACATACACACACACACACACACAGACACACACACACACACACACATATATATATATATATATATATATATATATATATATATGATTATGATCAGACTCCAAAGATCACTAAGGTGTATAATGCGAACCGAAAATATTTTACATTGCTGAAATCGGAACAGGGGAAGGTTAGAGGCAAAAAAAAAATAAAATTATCTCAGGATATGTTAGTATGAGTTAGATTGGAAATTTGTGTAAAATCAATCATATTGCGAATATAATATTCTATAAATATTGTTTTTACATCTTTTCTCTATCTTGAATATTAACCAAAATTCATTTTTTAATTTTCAGTAATCCTCACTGCTACTCATCTCATATTAACAATAAACGGAATTATCTTATTTCTACATAAAATATCAAACATGGTTTCATCAAAATTTTAAAATGTGAGGCAGTTGTGCAAATGATTTCAACGTGATGTCATCAATAATGATCTATACCATACCCAATATATATAAAGTCCGTCACGCAGGGGCTGCGTTAACTAAGCAGATTTATATATTTGCGTTTAATCAAAAAAAGTCCAAAGAGAACAATATGTGGTATTTAGGCTTACATATTCATATATAACTTGCTTTATTAAATACAAGGGGGGACTTGTCAGATTTCTAAGGGCCGTTAACGAAAACTAAAATGCAAATATCTCCGTTGATAATCAATATAGTGGAAAAACGTACATAACAACATGTATATAACATTACATTTGCAATAAGATTGGTTTTATACAATTTCTATATTACGCGTTTAATCAAAAAATCCAACGCATAATATCAGAGTGTTAACAGACACACACACACCCCCCCTCGACTTGTCAGATTTCACACGTTACGAACACACATAAAATGTTTATACTTCAAGTATGGTGACAATCAAACAAAACTTGCGATAGTTAACATATACACACATATATATATATATATATATATATATATATATATATATAGTTTTAAACGGAACTCATTTTCGTCATCTCCTGGGTAGGATCAATGGACATTTGAAGAAATTTGTAGAAAATAGCGTCATGAGTACTGCCTCTTAAGGGAAATCTTAAAAAATTTGGTTTCGAAGCCTTATTACTAAAAAACCTTATTAACGGCATTGGACCCGCCGCAGTTATTCATCCCTAAAGATGAGATCTTCGAAGCCATAATAGGATTACCTCCACCTTGGCCTTCGGAGTTCAGGTAACCCTACAGGTTCCCTGAATCTTACCGGACTTGTATAACTTAAGAATACTTTTCTCAAATTAAGAAGTCTCAGTTTTGAATTCGAGAGAACGCTGTGGTAGGATATTTGATGAAATTTGTCAAAAATCGCGTCATGAGAAAGACTACAATAGCTGACCTCTTAAGGGAAATCTGCTAAAAGTAAATAGTAAACCCCCTGTCTAGTATAAGCACACAATTCAATTTATATTTATAAACTAGACCAGTTAATAAAAATATGAGATTGAAACAAAACTAAGAAGAAAAAAAATGAGATAATGTAAGACAAGAAAGAATGAAGGTACAGATTGCGGTGTAAAAGAAGGACTACGGGCTGTAGTTTGGGCTACCTGCTGTGTCGGTAGCTGTTACCTTATTGTGTAGTCATAACAAGTAAGGCAAAAAACCTAGGGCATACCTGTTATCTGGTATCTAGGACAGCAGAGCTGGGTACACGCATCCCCAGTTCATGATAGCTAAGGCCTTCGAGATAGGGCACAAAAAAAAATAACATGATATCTCGTTACGGTAAATGGGGTAAATCATTTTACAGGTCATTTACGATTTTATGTTTAAACCACCACCAACCCCCACTACTAGTCCGATGTCAACCATTAACGTAGGACATTTAGTGTCAGATCAAGGTTAAATATTTATGATTGGTAACGATCAAAGAATAATCATAGTCAATAGAGTGATATATCTTGAATTCGATTCTCATTGGGGCAAGAGGAATTTATTTAATTAAATCTAATTAAATAAAATCCATAGGCCCACCCTTGCTAGAAAAGGGAGGTAACCTGCACATAACTCGGCCCAATTAACCATAAAAGCTCACGGTGGACGTTAACAAAGAAATAAAACCCACATACACACATACGAACAGTCCTTATTTTCATTTTGCACTTGTTGAACAAGAGGGCATTGGCCGAAATTTTTAAACATCCCATCAAAGTTTCGAAATTTCGAGAACTTCAGTGGATAATTTTTATATATTTCGTTATTGAAATAAACCCAAAAATGAGTGACACCGTCCAACAATTTTTTAAACGATTTACATCAGCTAACACGGTTTACATAGCTAATCTTGAGGCTAGTTACAGTAAAACCACTATTTCAAAAAAATTAACGAAACTTGAATGAAGTCAATATAATTTAATCACATTAAATATTAAACTACACAACAATTTGTGTTCCTGGTCAGAATGAACACATCTGTGATAAAAGCAAATACAAACGAATACGTTGAGATAATCAAAATAGTGATACAAGTTTTTAATGAAAACCTTACCTTTAACGTAAGAATATTTAGAAATAACTACGAAGGGAAAATACATAATTAAGTGGTATATATACTGCTCAAAAATGAATAGGGATATTGGTTATTTTTTCTTATCCTATTAATTTTAATTAAATCGACCTTAATTAAATTACTTTTTTTATGGGGGAAAAGACAAATATCTATGATATTTGTAAATATCTAATAAATATTAATGATATTTATAATTTAAAAAAAATGCTAGGCCCCTTAAATACCACAAAACAGCCAATATCCCTATTCATTTTTGAGTAGTAGATATAAAACTAATGTAAACTAGAAACACAACTAGGATTGTTGTAGAGAAGGTATGGGCAACCTTTGACATGTTGCGGGCCAAACTTTAGTGTGCAAATACGTTCGGGGTCACTTTTAAAAGTAGTGCATTTTAAAGTAGTGTTCATAATTGTTAACAACGTAATTATAATACAATTTATTAAATTAACAAAATGAAATGAAAAAAAAATAGGCACGACATTATATTTAATTGTGAAATTTGGAATTATTACAAACAACGAAAGGTAAATATCGACACCGAAATCAATGAGCATGAATTTGGGAAACTAGTCCATCGATGTTTGGAATAATTTCACTGATACAAAGATGAAAAGAATTTTCCAAGTTATCGTCAGTCAGACTTGTACGATGTTTTGATTTATTAACTTTCATCATTGAAAAGAACTGTTCGCATTTATAAGTTCTGCCAAACGCACAAATTTCTCCTCATCTTCCCATCCATCTCATTTGGAGTAGGTAGTGTAATATTTTTGTTTGGTTGGTATTTTCAAAATGTCTCGGGGGTCGGATAAAACCTTACCACGGGCCGATGGTTGCCCTCATTTGTTGTAAAGAGTACGAACATTTCTGCTTTTCAGACCCTTCCAAGCACGATGTGAGAGTATAGTCCATTACTTGGGTACTCACGTTGATTCGAATTTGAGGAGATCTGCTAAGATATGTGAGGAGAAACATATAAATACCCGAATCTGGAATGTTGATAGTTCAACTTCTCATTATTATGTATATATATCTTCTTAACCGCAGAAAGACCCCTTGACTAGGAGCTAGAGAGCTTGAAACACGTTGGGGATTTAAATAAGATGTTTTAGGAAGAAAAGACATTTTCGTTCTTTGTCCCAGTATGGCTACTTTTTCAAAAAGTATATATATATAGTAGGCCTGAAATAATGGCAGTAGCTCTGCCTGATGTGGCAACAGATCTTCAATTTCCCTAGGAAGACTTATAAATTATTTTAGTAGTTGCCGGCCTCAAGGAAGACGGCACTGACTGAGGCTAAGAACAGCAGGAGAATATGAATGCGAGAGGGAATGGCGGGTACACGAATAACCTCGCCTCTGCAGACAGACAGACAGATAATTTGTCCTCTTTAGAGCTTTAGTATCCGTCCCAAAGGTCGGAACGAAACAGTTAAACGTGAAATATTGCTCTGCCCGGGTTTCTCTCGCTCGTCGCCATCTTTGTGATTTAAGCCTGGTTTTATTGTTTAAGGTTTGTCTTAAGCTAGTAATGTCACTCTACGAGCTGTGACACGAGCTATTTGTATGTAGAATTCGTTCTGTCCTGGAAATATACTTTATCAATGCTTCTCTGAGTTCGGAGCGGATTTATTTCAGTTGTCAAAACACAACCACAGTTATATTTTATGGATCGCACTCTGTTCTCACAAATGAAGCTTAAAATTTGACTAATGACGCGGTTCGACTAGGCTGCCTTTTTTAGAGTCAGCTATATGCATGGTCAATTTTGTTTGTGTACGTTTTATTCGAATTGCCTAAAGAAATTTCGTTTCAGTCGTATGACACATCCGATACGAACACGTTTCATGTAAAACTATAGATCAAGTTCATTGTTCACTGAAATAGGACAAGGAAAAATAACATGTAATTTACTTGTTTGATAAGCTACTTGCTACAATTTTATGCAAGTTACTTGCTACAATACGAGGGCGTATTGAAAAGTAAGGTCTCCTATTTTTTTTTCATAGAAAATTTAATTTATTTACAACTTTGGTTACATCGTTGTTAGGGTTGAATATTTACCTATTTTTCTACATATTCGCCTTGACGATCAATAACTTTTTGAGTTACCATCCTTTTCTAGCAAGGATGCGGACCACTAAGAACTTCCTCATCTGACTTGAATTTCTGTCCCCCAAGGTGTTTCTTGAGAACGGGAAACAAGTGGTAGTCGACCATCGACCACCCTCCTTACAGCCCGGACCTTGCCCCCAGCGACTACCACTTGTTTCCCGCTCGCCATTCTAGGTTTAGCATCAAATATGAATAGATCGACGTTTTAAATACAACCATAATAATTAAGATAAACCAGGAAACAGGAAGTAACCTTTTTCCAATGAATATTTACAATATTATGTTGTTGACCATGACTTCCTTGATAAATGTGTTCATACAATTTGATATTCCAGTAACCCCAGAGGTACAATATCCTAAAAACTGATGACCATAATAAAACATAAAATAATTTTTTATTCCTCTTTACTTGTAGGACCAAAGGTTGGTTTCTGTTATAATTAATGATAGTTTAGGGCCTCAGGTTAGCTATGTGAGTTAAGGCGTTGGTCTTAATATACTAACTTGGTAAGCCTAGATTCATGGGTTCTATTTCCACGTGAGCAATAGGAATTTATATCGTGAAGGACTCATTAAATTACTAGGGGCCTAAGATAACCCGACTCGATTAGGCTCAGTAGCTGCAAGTGGAAATTAAAAAAATAAAAGGGACATAATAGTTTAATAATAAGTCAAATGCTGAATTCGACAACAAGTCTCGGTGAGTGATTTTAAAATATTAGAATCAATTATTTCTCCCATGTCTGTCAAAAAGGTAGGCTATTTCGTAATAAAATATTTATTTGGATCTTTGTAACTGTGGCGATATTGTTCGGGGGAAAAACTGTATAAAATTGAAAAAAACGAAACAAAATGAATTTAAACGAAAATAAAACTGCATAACAGAAATTGAACACGAAAAACAGAAATGCAACACAAAACAGAAATTGAACACGAACAACAAAATGCAACATAAAACAGAGATGGAAACCAAAAACAGAAATGCAAAACAAAACAGAAATAAAAAACAAAATTGGAACAGAAAACAGAACTGAAACGAAAAACAGAAATGGAACACAAAACCAAAACGGAAAACAAAAACAGAAATGTAACAAAAAAACAGAAAACCAAGACCAGACATGGAACACAAAACAGAAATCAAAAAGGTAACAGAAAACATAAATCGGGGAGGCTCAGGTTAGCCATGCGAGTTAAAGCGTTGACCTTTATCTCACATGGTAAACCTAGAGTGGCGAGTTCGATTCTCCCCCGGGCAAAGGAAATTATTTAGTGACAAAAAAAACAGAAATCGAACAATAAAGAAAAATTGAACACAATAAAGGAACAAACAAAAGATAGAATTCAAAATTAATTACAAAAACTAAAAGGTGAGAATAACAAAAAAGAGTCACGTTGGATAATATGGAAATCAATTAAAAAATATTAAACAAAATATAATAAATTTAAATAAATTGATAAATAAAATTTAATATCTAAAGGGGGGGGGCATTCAGTTTTGGTAGACTAAAACAAAGGATGAAATATATACTCCAAAGAGTTCAGCAAAGATTTATTATTATTTTATTATTTATTAACGTCCACTTTTTGCAACTTAGGTAATTGGGACGGGTTATCCACAGGTTACTACCCTTTTATAGGCAGGGTGGGATTTTTGGATGTTATTTAATGAATTTCGTCACTAAATAATTTCCTTTGCCCAGGCGAGAATCGAACTCGCCACTCTAGGTTTGCCATGTGAGATGAGGGTCAACGCTTTAACTCGCAAAGATTTAACACAAAGGATGAAGCGTGCATTTCGGGGCGTTAAGTTGGGTCTTCACAAACGGGCACATCTGGCGGATGTGACATTGGATAATTTATCACTTTTTGTAGCGGCTCGTAGGTCGTTTGTCGTCACCCGCCTGGGCTAATAGACTCCGTAGTTCGGACTAACCTCCGTCTGGATTTCACAGCTATTCCCCGGTTCCTAGGTGTACGGTTTATTCAAGACTCGCCGGAGAAAGTAGCGTGGGTGTCATTCTCCCAGCTTGGATTTCAATGGAAATACCTCTCCTAGTATATCGGATTGTGTGGGTCGCCGTTGGTTCATACTTGGACATCCATGGAAGACCATCCATCAACACTCTTCCTTTTTCACTGCTATGCATTCGAATGAGCCTATTTACCTCCGTATACATCTATGATCTCTAGAATTATTACTTCCATGCAAGCAACGCTTAAACACAACGAACCTATATTCTTTTCCCATTGGGAAAGCTTGGATTTTAAGAACTGACTCATTTCAGGTTAGTTAAGCTTTGATAGGTCATTACATCTTAAAGTAAAAATAAAATTGTTGGCTTTGGTCAATTCGCAATTTCTTTAGTAGAAATAATGAAAATTAATTCTCATGAAAAAAATAAGGCAGCAACACAAATTTTACGTGATCAGAATTTAGTTCTTTAAAAACGAGTAGTATCACATCTCTAAGTATTCTTTGAATTTCAGCGAGAACGAAATATCGCTATAATCTTCCTGGGGAGAAAAAATACTGAAAGTAAAATGTACTGTACATTGAATTATCACCACACAGTAGCCAGGAAAATCACACCGATATTAAAGATATTGGACATATAACTTGGAAATATCCGAACGGAGTAAAACATAGCTTTAGCCATATAAAAGATAAATTAAAATCAGCAGATACCAAATATAATCTATATAAAATTAATTGTATGGATTGCAATAAATGTTATATAGGGGAATCATAACAATTATTCAAGAGAAGAATCATATAACACGTGAGAAACGTTGATCATAATGACAATAAAACGGTCCTAGCCAACCACGCAATTAAATGCTGCCTACAAATTTGATTTTGAAAGTATAAGTATAATAGAAAAGAAAGACACTCAAGCAAGAGGAGGGTAAAAGAGAATATGCAAATTATAAAAATTAGAAAAAAGGTATAAAACATAAGAAAACATGTGAATTATATGTATTTCAATTTATTAGAAAATTTAAGATGATAGCTAATCAATTATTAATTTCTCATTTAACATTTAGACTACAGCTCATTAGGAATATTCGATATATATTTATTTATTGACGTATCGATATAAATCAGCTGACTTGACCCGCTATACTTTATAAGCCATTCTCCGACTGGTACAGCTACTGGAAGGTCATAGAGAAAGATGTAGCCGTTAGTTTAGTTCCTTTGTGCTGTAATTCTAATGATGAGGCGTCAGATGGAAGTGGAACTAGTGGAGAAATTAAAATGATTTACATAAGGATTTGAAGTTTTCATTTTTTGGTTGCGTTCCGCCATAGATTAGCTGGTAAAGTTAATTAGGTCATATTTTCACACTAAAATATTTGAAGGAATAATTATAACGTGGGAATTTATACTACAGAGAGTTATTGATACATTTGAATTGTGACCAAGTACCTACGAAGAGTTCAAAGGAGATTGAGAAATAAAACATTCCTAGTTTGACCATTAGGAAAAAAAAATTAAAAAAAAAAAACCCTGAAAACAGGAATTAAGTTGTAAAATAAAAATATTCAAAATTTAAATACGCCCGTCTACAATCATATGTTGGTTCAAATACCACGAAATTCAAGTACCGACTGAAAATATGAAGGCGCAAGTGTTGTATGCTAATGTGTATATGGTCAACTCTCATTATCATATGATCTTCATAGTTATTAATGTGACAGAAACAATAAATGAAATCCTTAGTCCCGCCCTAAAAAATGATGGTAACCTGTAGTTAGCCCAACAAATAGCAATAGTAGCACCTTATGTACATCAGTAAATAACAAATAGACCATGTTACTTTACGTAGCTTCAGATAAGAGGCGCTATGCCAGAGTTCTTATGTTCGCAGAACTGATAATTTCAAAGCCTGTCAAAATTCTACACAGAGGATTAATATATGCGGTCAGTAGATGAAAGAAAGTGGTAGGCAACAGTTATTCCCATCCAAACACTTCTCGACGATTTTATTACTTGAGCCCTTAAAAA
The DNA here is from genome assembly GCA_019009955.1 of Riptortus pedestris. Lineage (NCBI taxonomy): Eukaryota > Metazoa > Arthropoda > Insecta > Hemiptera > Alydidae > Riptortus > Riptortus pedestris. Next base: position 79,231,661 of record CM032232.1, read on the forward strand.
ACTTCTATAAGAAGGGCATTCAACAGACATAACGGCTGCCAAGGCTCTCTCAGGAGGCATCCAAGGCGCAGTGTTAGGACTCTTATTGCTCATCGCATCTCTTTTATGAAAGGGTTTATCTCTTTCCACTTTTTGGTAAAGGTATACAGTTTTATGAGGCCTAATAAAGGCTAATTGATGCATAAAACAGAGGAATATATAAAGTTGATGACTGTGCTAGACGTTCATAAAATTCAAGCCCGGAGCTAGAAGTGGACAGATAAGTTTAACAGCTCTCTCTCTCTCTCTCTCTCAAAATCACTCTGCATACTTAATTTTCTTGAGCATTCTCTCTTCTACCGTTTCATTTTATTTTCATCGTATCATTCATATTGAAAATGCTTCATTGAGAACTTTGAAGGTCCTAGTCCTGCGTCTTTATTGCCCTTCAGGGACATTCTTTAATTGAGTAAGCTCATAAAAACTTCTGTTCATTAATTAAAGATCTATTCCTTATCTAGAATAGCTTATACAATGATAAAGTATAAAGAGTGTTTGAATACATAATCTAACATTATAGCAGATTTACCTGCAGACAGTTTTATCTATTCTCATTATTGGTTAATGAAATCCTGTTTATAGTAATTGCATACTATTTATAAACTGCACAAAAATGAATAGGGATATTGGCTGTTTTGTGGTATGTATGGGGCCTAGCATATTTTTTTTTTTATTATAAATATCATTAATATTTATTAGAAAGTTTTGTCTTTTTTCCCCATAAAAAAGAAATTTAATTAAGATCGATTTAATTAAAATTAATAAGATAAGAAAAAATAACCAATATCCCTATTCATTTTTGAGCAGTATAGTTTGTTACACTTTTCGTTTTATCATAATTCAGTATGTATACAAATATGCTTGCTACACACATTAAAAACACGTCACTAAGTAAAGAAGCACCTAACCTAACATCTATCACCTTCTACAAACCCATGAAAAAAAAAATGAATAACTGAGAATATATATACATGACGTCAATAAAACCAAAATAGAAACTTCCTCAAAGCTTCAAAACCCTACGACTAAAGTAAACACAAAATCTACAAACGAAATAGAAGGAGCTGATACCAATATTGGGTGTAAGTAGTGCAGTTAGCTGAATAAGAAACTGTGGTTAACTTTGATTTATTGAATGTGACTCTTTTTTAAAGAATGTCAAACCCAGTCATAAAAACGATAACAATTCTAAAAAATACAGTCTTCAAACCACAGTATTTTAAAAATATTCTTTCACGGGCCTGAAGCGTATACTTTATACTTGACAATGAAATCCAAAATAATTGCTAAGCAGTTAATAATGTCCGACTTTCTTCAGTTAAACAAAGGTTTGGAGGGGTTTAGATCGCGGAATTCTGATTCGCCGTTGAAAATTATTAAAATACGTCTGAAAGTATTGTCCAGGAATTAATGTTTTGCCCATTGGGTTTTACCCGTAATAATAATTACAATTATTTACAAAACTCACTAAGTGCTAATCTAAAATAGGCAATCTATATGCTTGAAATTTTTTACACATCCTTCATATTTGTCTGAACCTAACACAAAGATGAATGAAAGAAGTGGAGTTCACTGGTGCACCATTTTCACTTCCATGCCAATTTGAAGTTTTATAGTTAAACACAAAACCTCAAAATAGTCAACCACAATGAACCAGACCTTATTTATTGATGTCAATAATTGCCTATGGAGCAACATATTTTAGTTGGTTTTGGGCCATCCAACAGGCAAGGTGACACCTCCGTCATGGCAGAAAAGCATGTGGGTCATTTAGGAGAGTTGCTAAGTGGGGTAGCTAATGTAACACCTGAAATGTTTAGTTTTGATTCGAAGAAGAAGATTCACCATTTTTACTTTGAGGAAAAGATTTGTGTGAATGTTTATAAAGGCTGGAAGGAAAACCACAAACCCCGGAAGCCACTGCTGCAGCTACAGCAAGGGGAATATTAAAGTGATGCCTCTCCCTTTCCTTAATAACATTGAAATTAGGTTTTATAATAAAGATTACGAAGGGCTCCAGGGCCACGTTTCCCATTTTCCAATTTCCTCAGATCATATTAAATATCTGCTTTCCTTTTAATTTTTTAGACAATTTCCTGTCAGCGTACGTCGCGGCACACGCGCTCATGAAAAACACACCTGCCTCATTTTTAGAGGACTCCTGCGTCTTTTAATAATAACATGAATGGATTCGGACAGTACATATGCAAAAATTGGTCTTATTTTTATTACAATTCCTTCTTAAATGAAATATGATCATGAAATATATATCTATTCATGCATGTAATTTGGCTTCATACAACAATAGGTATACATAAAATTAAAAGACCCCTCACCCTCACGCAGGGAGTTTATTATATTATTAGAAGATTTTTCATAAGGGGTAGCTGCTTTGAGTTTGTACTCATGAATCAATTCTTTAAAGTATATGTCAAATATCCATCGATCCCGCATTGTAGAATACAATATAAATGAGGCCCACTTAATTTAAATTTCTGTCACCCTCGAAAACATTTTTTTTTTATTTCAAAAACGATTTTTACTCGTTTCATGTTAAATAAATATATAGTTCGTTACTGGCCGAATATGAAGTAGAAATTTTAATAAGATCTAATTTAAAAGTAATCCATCGTGGACTGTCAGCCACATTGGATAGTAGGAGTATAATCAACTTATGAAATCATAAATTATAATTAAAATGTATATTTTGTTCAGTTCCTACGAGTATATTTGCCATAAAATAATTGGAAAATCTGGTTCCTTCAAAAACTGAATTTGAGATCACAGATTTTCTTCTTGAGCTTAAGGGATTTCAGAAAGGGTACTGCTTCTGAAAAGGGAGAATTTTCTCGATTTTTGCCGCTCAATTACATTTTATTATTGTATATAGGTATGTTTTCAATCTGTATTTCCGAATTACAAATCTATTATATTTTTTGTAGAGATGAGAGATTGACATCTTTGGTTAATGAAATATTGAACTGAGAACAACGTTTGGCAAAATCTGAATAGTTCCTAGCCTTAGGATTACACGTTTTGGAACATTGGAAAATAACAAAGAGTATTGTAATGATCAAATAGTGCTTTCCACCAATTGTATATATATTTAAAGAAATATACAATTATAAGTCATCGACGGTAATAGTTGAGGAACCCTTGTGATAAAAGAATGGTGGGAGTAGTTATTTTCTAAAAATAATTCCATTTCCGACGAATAATTTCTGACAAAATCGTAAGAACGTATAGTTAAAACACGTATTCATCCATAAGAATTGTAAAACATCCTTACAAAATATAAGTGTACTATGTAGTGTCTCTCATAAAAATGTAGAAGTTGTAAAGCCATAATTTAATAATAATAAGAAAGAAACCAATCTTACCAATAATAAATTTAATATGCATGTTAATTTAATATAAATGCCATTAGTATGTATATACAGGCTTGTTACAAGTAGTAATCACATTAATATTCGATTATTACTTAGGAACATACATACATTGCTACACATTCAGGAGGCAAGGAAAACACCCTGTTTATCTTTGAGACCAATTTGAAGTACCTTGACCGGGAATAGTTATTTTTAATGTATTCTTTATTGTTAAATTACAAATTTGACCAACATTAGCCATTTCTATGTAATACCCGCTCTAAAAATTTTCAGTAGTTGAAATTCGTCCAAATGGTTAAACTGTGCTAGCGTTAGTAAAATTCCAAAAGACTGTATTGTGTTTATGTGTTAAACTTTTCATGAAGTTGCCGTTTCATACTAAGTATTTATGTGATAGAAGTTTGACCGTTAATATTTTAGAAATTTTGTTCCTAGTGGATTCACACAAAAAAGAAAACCGTCATAAGAATAGTTAAGTAATTAGTCAAGCTTGAAAAGGCATTAAAAATGAATGATTTGATGACAAAAGTTTATCCATTTGCCACAAATGCTTTGAATATTTCAGTTCTTGTAAAACAATTTTTCAGTCTTACCACACTACATTAGCATATTTCAGGGACCTACTGGAGGTAAGCCATCTGGAAATAATTGATGATTAGATTTAATTACGTCACTGCAATAAAAAAAAAAGTAAAACAATCCCATGATAAATCAACGATTATAATGCAATCCGTATCAACATACAACGAAAAAAAAAGGAGACAATTTAGTCTGTTTAAAAAGCAGTTAAAAAACATTAGCCTCTTGAAATGATTGATGATATTACGGCGAATTAAAGAAGGTTGAAAAAAAAAACTTTCACATTTAAATATCAAGTTGTATAAACGGGCACTGTAAATCATGCGTGCCTACGCCACGGATTACACACCGCCATCTTTTACAGTATCAAAATTTGCATCGCCTATCGATTTGTATCACATTCTAAAAGTTTGATCATTAATCTTTCCGTTTATGGCCGGCTGTTGATGATAATATTGTACGAAAACGAATTGTTTCCGTGCTTCTTAGAGAATTTAGAATTGGGTATATGTCTTAGTGGATATTGCTTATGTACTATTCAAAGTTGCCTATAGGAGAGAAGGGATTCCCATTATTTACACTCAGATGGAAATATATCTAAATAAAAATATGAAACACTGTATTTATGTTAATGGATACATGACTGTCAAAAATAATTAAAATACTTTTATAATATAATTAACATCAAAAGCCGGCAATAAGTAAAACACTCGTCAAATCAAATGACTCTGTTAATATGCCTTGTGGCATGACATTTTCGAATCTTTTACTAGATTACTTAATGAATTTGACAATCATGTGTCTGCCGCATATATATATATATATATATATATATATATATATATATATATATATATATATATATAAAATTGTAACCTCTGTCTGTACATTGATTTTTTTTTTTCAAAATTTCACGATACTTTTTCGTTTCACATGTCATAGACACCATATCTGCAATTTGTTTCTTTCGTGTATGTTTGTTTGTTACCTTTTCACGCATAAACGGCTGAACCGAATTTTATGAAACTTGGTATGTATATTACTACTAACCCAACTTAGACTTTAGGCTATATTAATATTCTCTGAGACGAACAGGATTGGGTGTTATAAGGGAAGCATGAAATTAAAAATAGTGATATTTTGTTTCCTATTGGTTTTTCGGCAACTATGAACATATCAAAAGGGTTTTACTTTGTTATTTAGAGTAACTTTCGTTATATACACTTTTTTCGTATACCGAATTATAAACGAGATATACGCTAAAAGTCCGTCACGCAGGGGCTGCGTAAACTAAGCAGATTTCCCACGCGAAGGTTTACAATAGATAAATATAAATACAGACAACACTACCATGAATTTTCAGTAAATTTACAATAAAAGTTAATAATCTCTACAACGGATAGCGGCTGAATTATCAACAAACAGGGAAGCCAGCCTCGTAGCGCTGCATAGATAGTCCGGAAAGACAAACAATTAATGAAATATATCTGAATATAACATATTAATTTTATTGAAAACAATTTACTAATGCTAGTGTATATATATATACCTTTAAAAATGGCACTGGCTATTGGTATCGAGCTCTGCCTCCACTCCAAGTCCGTATTGCTGACTCGCTCGTACTGGGCTTTTCTATTTTACACATCTGATGATGGTAGCAGGGTCTGCTGAAAGAGTGTTTGTGTGAAAAGAATATACATATTTGCAGCAGATAGTTTTTATATACTGTCGTGACGCCCAAACCGACATACCGTGTACTCAATAAAACGTATTAAAGAATGTTTATTGGTAGGTCTGATTAGTTTCAGGCGAATATTTTTCTCGAGATATGTATAAGATTGTAAAGCCGCCTTTGTATATGGTCTTAGTTTTTCACGGGTGGCTAAGTATTTTCATTTTCGTGTATATTTGTTCATAAGGTATAAATGTAGAACACTTTTGTCATCTGATAAACAGCATTGACGGAAATTTGGAGAAATCATTCTAACGTTATTTCGTGAGCTCACCCTAATGAGGCCCTATTGGAAACCTTCTAAAAATCTATCTCTTTCAGATCGCCGCGCGTCGAAAACCACCAGGACGGGGAAGGGTTTATCAGGCTGGTAAGCCACGCCGACCGAGAGCAAAGCCAAGCCTTAAGATGGCCGATAAGGGTTTTATATTGAATTCTTCGGCAGATGACAGGATATCTAGTATCTAGAAGCCTCTGGTTCTCATGGCGACCATATCTATCGTCACACTCTCCGAGATACTCCTCAGAGATACACTTCACCCGGAAGATCGAAGGAGCGTATCGTGACGCGCTTTCACCGGAGATTCTTTTTTTTCCCAGGATTTCCTGAGGTAAAGTGGGTCAAAGTTTGGTAGGATGTGAAATATTTCGGCTTCAGATTAGAAAAGAACGGTCCTCGGCAAGAGTTCCTATAAAGATAGTAACTAACTTATATTTATCAAATTCTCACCATTTGTAGAAAAATAGTGCGATTCATGGTGTGAAAATAGCGTGAGTAGGAGTAATAATTTAATGAAGTAAGCAATTAAAACCCAATTTTAAATCCGATTAAATTCGAACGAAGAAAATGTATAGAAAAACAATTTAAACCGTTATTTTAACAAAACGCATCTTCTGAAGACATTTACGATGAAACTTTATGATTTTCCTAAGAACCAACCCTCCTAGTTCACTTTTCCGCAATTAACGAACTGTATTCTAAGTTTCGCACTAATTACCGATTTTGGTATACATCAAAAGAAAACAGCAGCCGCTAATGAAATTGTTGACACTTATATAAACGAAACTCATTTTTATAACTCATCACGGGAGGACAATTCTAAGAATGTTTAAAAAATCGTATCATGCATGAAACCTGAATACCTCATTTTTTTAGGAGTTATTTGCTAAAGCAGTTGCTAAATTTTTAAGTGCAAATTTAAGTCAAACAGACATGAATCCTATATAAATAATGAATCTCGCATCATTTATAACATTAATAGGTGGTAAGAGCCTTATAAAAAATCTCCATCTGTTAAATGAAGACTTCTTTCAAGATATAATTAGTTATTAATTATTCCAGTATTAATATCAAGCTATTAATTACTATATATGCCATGGCATGTTAATACTATGCATGGTATTTATTAGCATCAGTGATTTATAGTAGATGATTAGGTTCTGAATGTTTTAACGATATCAAACGGTTAGTGTTTAATACTATTTACCATAATTCTCACATGCAGTTTGTCGTTTTTTTCAATCAATAAAATTCTTAAGTCCTATAAATATAAATAAATATATTGTAAGTTGAGCATTAAAAATATTTGTATAGCTTATGATACATATAATGGAGATTAACTTTTTTAAGTGCGATATGAGATTATTTGTTTGTGTTGACTAAACCTTTTTTAGGCTCCTAAATCCCGAATCGGACACTCACGGAACTAATAGCGAGGAACAGGAAAACAATAAGCTTTTGCTCCTTCTTTTTGGTTCACCCCTTAAAATTGCTGTAATATAGACTATCACTTCGGGGAAGTAGGCCACCCGAGGAGGAGATGATGAAAGGGGTATATTTTAGTGTTGGACAATAAACCTCGTGTTTTATTAGCCAGAGGTGGTTCAGGATTCATAATCCGTCTCTAATGGTTTTATCTCACTGATTTTTTTGTTTCTTTTATTTACTTGAGAAAAGATATTAAGCCAAACACAAGCCTATTTCTTTTTGCTTCATCTGCGGCGTTCTACTTATTTAAAAGAACGTAAAAATGATACAAAATTAATTAAATTATTTTTTACTATAATTCCATCAAAAGTTATTTTATCGCAAAAACTTCTAAATGGGCCTATTTTTCTGTAAGAGAAACTGAGTTTGTAGGAGGTAGTTGGACAAAATATAGTTTCACTTATTGCTCGCTGTAAAAAGTGAACTCTAGGTTTTACTCTATAACTATCAGGTAGTTCATAGTGATATTAGCAGATGTTTCTTAAGGGAAAGCTTTGGAGGTTGCATTCATAACGCAATTTTCGAAATTGTATTCGAAAGTTCACCGATTCTACCCAAGAGACAACGAAAATAAGGTCTATTAAAAATTATATATATGTATATATATATACATATATATTTATATATATAAATATATATATACACACACACATACAGACACACATATATATTGTCTGTTACCGCTCTAAGGGTCGTAACTTTTGTTTATTATTATTATTTATAAATGTCCATTTTTTGCTACTATGGCTAATTGGGACGGGTAATCTTCAGGTGACCACCCTTTCTGCCAGGGTGGGACTAAGAATTATTTAATGAGTTCGTCACTAATTAAATTCCTATTTAATTTCCTTTCCCAGGCGGGAATCGAACCCGCCACTCTTGGCTTACCATATGAGATTAAACTCCCATGGCTAACCTGAGCCACGTAACTTTTGTTTGGCCGCCGCTAAACTCGATATTTATAGCTTTTTAGTCAACACTAATGATCACGTTCGTTAATGGCTTAAACCTGACCCGGAATTGGGGGATGGGGGGGTGTTAAAGGGTGGGGAGCATTAGAACATTCAAAATATCTCCATTACTATGAGTTGGATTGGAAATTGTGATAGAACGAACATTGTTGAAATACTGATGTTCTACAATTGTTGGTTTGTTCATTATTTCATTACTCAAATATTAAAATCGTTCTTGTTTTCTGATTTCAGTAAACCTCCCCTTCTACTCATCGGATTTTTAACTAGAAATATGATATATTGGTTAGTTTAGATCAGTACTGGAAAATGGTTGAGATCAGTAGCGGGGAATGAGCCCAGTTTCGCAGCCCCTGCGTAACGGACTTTGATAATGTTCACAAGCATCGAACAGATTCTCGAGGAAGTCCTCATCAACTATGAAGTTTAACACCTAGCTCTCCCAATCACACATATGGCTGGAGGAAGGAGAAACAAATAAGTAAGTAAATATGAAACAAACCACCATACCGAATATTACCATATATTTGATTTAGAGAATGACGAACTCTCAGATAAAGCGATCAATAATGTCTCGAAGAGTAAATAAAGCCAGCTACTGTAATGGTAGCCATTTAATTTAAAAAAAAATTCAGCAGACAAATTGGAATTTCACCTATGAGACACTGTTCAGGTTGCAAGTACCTAGGTACGGCGACCATTGTTTCCATGCCCAACGCAGTTATCTTTCCTTTGGTGTAATAATATAATTTTTGTGCCTACCGTGCTGTGAATTCACGTTCGGCTCCAGGTTCTCTTTTGTGATACGATTAAAAAATGATTGAAGTACGTCTGGGAATAATTTGATATCGTATCGACGAATAAAAAGCGGAAAACAGGCATTCCAGATGCATCATCCATTTAGGCAGAAAATGCAATTCCCTTTGTGAAAACAATTTGCGAATGTTAGTCCAATTCAAAGCCATATATTCAGACGGGCAACATACCGTTTATTCTTCAGAAGGAGTAACGTCATTGTTCTCGATATTACGGCTGCAGGCAACAAAAAACTCAGCGAACCGAAACAAACCTTTAAGCTAAACAAATTACTGGTGTTTCAACTCTGATTGCAACAATGATTTGAGTCAGTTAGAGCCATTCAATGGAAAAACATAATGGACCTTTTCAATCATAAAAGCATTTAATTTAATATGAAAACCAATAAGTTTCAATGAATTTCAACAGTAAACTAGCTTATATAATTACAATTCATTAGTAGTTTAATACTTATTTTTCTTCTGCAAGTGGAATATTAACGGTAGTGCCTTTGGCATTTACAAGTGCTAACTGAAATAATATACTTCTGCCGCTTAAAACCTCACGAGTAAAACTATTCATTAAATAAATTGGTATTCTTCCCTTTTTAAAATTAATTAATGCTCACTTTAATCCTACTGCTCCCTAAGTCTAATGGCTATGCATTATCTACAGATTACGTGCGCCTCCTTTCTAGCCGTGATGGGAAAAAGGTATATTACTAAGTACGCATTATCTTGCGGGAACCGAACCAGGTCATTGACCCTGGACCTTTTAGTTGCTTATTTTAGCAGATTTCTCTTAACATAAATCAGCTATTGAGGTTGTACTCACTACGAAATTTTAGAGAGATTTCTTCAAATGTCCATCGATTCTGTATTCTAGATGGCGAAATTTGATATCGGTACTCAATATTTTAACGTTTCATCCCACACTAAAGATCATCCAATTTTGAGGTGCTGGATGGTGAAGGAATTATTATCTCAGGTAAGAAAAGAAATGCCTCGTTCCTTCACAGTTGTTTATTCTTTGCGTCAGAGCGCATTCAGAGCATACGCTCCATCATTAGTGCCCTGCTGGCAACCATTTACCATACAAAAACGTCGTATAATATGTCATTTACTGAAAAAATAAGAAATGTATGTACATATACTCGTATTTCTTATTTTTTTAAAAAATTAAACTTAACTTAAAGTTAAACTATTTCAAAGTGTAATTATTGGATACATCACTTGGCCTAAGCATGTTTCTTTTTTTTTTTGTTTGTTAGCACCTGACCTGCCGAAAGCCCTTGTGCGTTAATAAAGAAATTGGTTGGAAGACTTTCGTTATTAAGACCTGTTCCCAGATCTGCCCTTCCATATCCAGAAACATACGAATTAAGATTTTTTTTGTTTGTCATTTACGAAACGATATGTTCAACTCGACTAATATGAAAATGCAAAGATACTCTTTTACCGACTCTTAAACAAATTTGGAATTATTAGTACTTCAGCCTTGGGTTACTAAAGATTTAAGAACTATCGGATCACAATTTAGCGTTCGTATGGCAGTAATATAGCTTAAATACGTGAGTAATTGAGGCAAATTGTTGCATGACTCCTGGTTTTCTTAAGCGAATGAGGAATAATTTTTAGCTTTTAGCGAAGCTCTGCGACTAAAAAGCCAAGTAGAGGCGGTATAGGCTTCTCTGATGTGGGCCCTGATTGTGTTAGTAATATGGGTGCCTTACCTGGCCTCTGGAAAATTACCTCTACAACTTCTCTAACTCGGTTAGAATCCTCTTCTTACTTAATTAGCCCCGTGAGTTAGAGCTCGGAGAGGCTGATCAAGTGGTCTGCTGGAGGTCTACCGACGACCACTCCCCCTCCCGGGGGCTTAACAACTCAAAGTGGAGTCGACCTTTATCTTCAATTAGTCAAGCGTTTCAGCCTTCTTTGTTTTACTTAGTCCTTATTCTCGGAGAGCGGCGCTCCTAAGATGGCGATGAAGATACTGAGATAGAGTGAGAGAGGGGAGAGAGAGAGAGGGAGAGAGAGAGAGAGAGAGAGAGAGAGAGAGAGAGAGAGAGAGAGAGAGAGAGAGAGAGAGAGAGAGAGAGAGAGAGAGAGAGAGAGAGAGAGTGAGAGAGAGAGCATTTAACCTGCTGTCTGGTTTATATTGCAGATCGAATTAAAATTGTGTTTAGAGTCATAACTGTGTTGCCAATTAACACCTTTCATTAATCAATATATTCTCCCTAAGAATTTAAACTTACGGTGAAATCTTTCTACCACGAGACGTTCCACCCATGATGTATGTTCCACGGAAGGACAAGCGTGAGAACACCAATCCAATACTTTCAGATGGGAGGTCACGGGAAACTTTTACCCACAAGAGTTTTACCTTGCTACCAGAGTGTGCTTTTGTTGACACTGGTTTGAAAATAAGTGAGTCTAGTGATTGTGTCTGATCCATCAGAAAAACTAATATATCTGACCCTTTTTCACTCTATAGATGAGTACACTTCGGGCAAAGTCCACTGGAAGACGAGGACCCCCGTTTTCCTGAAGATAATTCACTCTAGGTTCCCTTAAATTAGCGGGGATTGCAATCATGCTAAGAAAGCTGAACCGGTCTATCCAGCGAGAAGACTGCTGCTTCTAGGGAGAACATTTCGGATCTGTAAAGGCTAATACACATCTTCCAAAAAAATAGTCCACAGCTCATATAGGGTTCCTCATGCTGACCCCGAAAGCAGAGTTTCTGAGAAGAGCCCAGTTCAGAAATAGCCAAAAATGTGCGTGAACAGATAAGTTAAAACACCAAAGCGTTTTTTAACAGGAGAAAAGTCTGCTCTCCTGCAGTCTATTCCACTTCACAAATACAAAATTGCTTATTTGTCAGTTCAAGAAGTTTTTGATAAGGGTATTTATTGTTTATCATAAACAATTTACTAATTCTGTTTCACATCATATTTCGAATAGATGAATAAGAAATGAGATGTTATGATTTGGTTTCGTGGGTTCTTTTGGAACCCTCTTAGGACAGACTGCAAACTGCACAAAGTTATTCCTCTAAAATGTTAATGTACAGAGTTCTTTACCTTGTAATTAGCGAGTTCCCATAAAAATATTGGTGTGAAATGCAGGGACGAATTTGCAAAAAAACAGGTATACTGCGTCGCGACGGTGGAAATTAAAAAAAAAGTACATTACGAAAATTGTGTTTCTGTAAGATATAGTATAGAAAATTATTTCAGCATTCAATTGGGTTTCTCATGTTTATCTGATTAGCTTGAAAATAATTGCGGAATGTGTGGATTTATGTTAACTATTGTAAAATTCATGGAATAACTATAGTTATAAACTGAATATACGTCTGATGCTGGATAGCGGTATTGATACTCATAGCTACCTAGAATTATTAGTAACTAATATCCAAGGATATATATATTGGAATACCAATTGAAGGGTTAGTTGCGGCAGTATATATGATACTGTTGTTATGGATCCTCCGAAAGGTATGACAGTAGTATCAGATTATCGTAGGGTTTGAGGAAAGAAGTTTGTTATAAAAATGATTTAAAGAATAGTATCAAATATTAATATTAAACAATATAATATATGAATATTCAATTATTACTTTCGTTATTTCATGTCCCAATGCAGAGAAAATTAACTAAATCAGCGTTGTATGAGTGCCTTAGTAAGTAGAATGTCGGATGAAACATATGGTTAAAAATGTGACAGCTGCATTGGGAGCAGTTGTGCGGGTGTTGAAGAGAGCGAGAGTGGAGAAGTTTACGACGGCTGTTTGTAACTTCACCATCCCGCCGCGATAATAGGTCCCATTCTCTAGGTCCTCCTGCCTTCCAATAGACAGCCAACTACAGTTACTAACTCCAGCCACTCCACTGCCCACTTTCCCATCTCTGCTGGTAATCTTGGCTAAAATCCATTCAGCCCTCTCAATTCAGACTTTGCTTTAACGGGTATCGTTAATTTCATTGATGGCTAATGTGCCATTTGTGAGAAACATTCTTCAAATCAAATAAGTCCAGCATATCTTTTCCTATGTATGAACAA